>CM055119.1:335945085-336545085 GCA_029206835.1 Rana muscosa
GGAGGCCACAGGAGGTGAGTCCTACCCAGCCAGCAGGGGTTATGATGGGGGAGGTACCCCGACTCTTCCCCCTTTTGCTCTGCACAGGGGTGTTTGGTACTAAAAAATTCCCTGTGTATATTTGTTTTTTCTGCAGGAGAGGACGTCACTGCCCAGGGGTCTACCAGCCGTCCCTCTAAAGCCCCTGCTCGCATCAAAAGATGTGGCTACTGCAACGATAGGTTGCCTCCAGACTATTCCAGACCTTTCTGTTTTAAAGCATTCAGAAATTGGCTGGAAAAGAAACATCTCAGGTCATGAAAGACTTCTTGTCTGTCCAGACCCAGATGCTGACTACGCTTAAGGAATTTCAATCCTCACTCAGGTCTAGGGAACCAGAACCTCAGACAAGTGGGGGGGGGCTCTTCCTCTCAGGAGAGTTCTTTGACTCCCAGGGTAGTTAAAAGACGCCCGCAGCCTCTAAAATCCCTACCTTCACAGGGTTCGGAGCCGGAGGAGGATTCAGATATCTCCGATCGAGAAGTATCTGATGAGGGTCTGGTGGATAGTCAGGCAGAGGACGAGGAAGAGGGCTCCAGGCCAGGAAGGCACATCTTCTCGGCCGATGATATGGAGGGCCTCCTTGGGGCAATTTATGCTTCTGAGGAGATCCAGGAGCCTACGGAACAGGTTTCCGCACAGGATAGAATGTATCAGGGTTTGTTGAAGTCTCAACCCAAAACCTTCCCCGTCCACCAGGCACTGAAGGACATTATCCTTCAAGAATGGAAGGATCCTGAAAGGAAGCTTTTAAGACCAAAAACGTGGAAACGTAGGTGCCCTTTCAAGGAGGAAGATGAAGATAGGTTCTTCAAAACACCCAGATTGGATGCTTCCTTAGCCCAGGTATCCAAACAGTCTGACCTCTCCTTTGAGGGTACTGGTAACCTCAAAGATCAGATGGATCGGTGTGCTGAAACCACCTTGCGGAGGGCCTGGGAAGCCAATGCGGCAGCCATGAGCCCGGCGCTGGCTTCAGCATGCGTAGCCAGGAATGCAGATGCATGGATCTCAAAATTAACGGACCATGTTTCAGGCACTTCCAAATCCAAGGAAGTCTTGGAGTCGTTGCAGCTAATAGGTAACGCGGTGGCGTACCTAGCGGACGCAGCGGTAGAAACCGTAAGAACCACCGCAAAGACTGGAGCCCTCTTAAACTCTGCTAGAAGAGCTGTATGGGTTAAAACCTGGGATGGTGATAGTGCATCCAAGACCCGTTTATGTGGTCTCCCATTTGAGGGCTCCCTTCTTTTCGGTACAGGACTTGACCAAGCCTTGTCCAGGTCCACCGAAAAGGGTAAGAAATTTCCTACCAAACCTAAAAAGGAAAAAAGGAGATTTTTTCGAGGCCCCCAGGGTAAGAACCGGTCTTCAGACAAAAGACCTATCAATACTAGGAGGTGGAGTGCTGGCAAGGACAAACAGAAGGGAGGTATCCTTTTCTCCAGCCAAAAGCCTAATGACAAGAACTCTAAGTGACGTAAGGGTAGGGGGAAGGCTTTCCCAGTTTCTCCCCAGATGGGAAAGCATATCTCAGAGCCCCCATGTCCTCCAAATTTTAAAAGAGGGCTACAAGCTAGAGTTCCTTCACTCCCCTCCCCCGAAGTTCCTGGTAACACATCTACCCAGGGACCCCTTAAAAGCTGCAGGTCTGGTACAGAATGTCTCAGATCTGGAAAGGCAGGGAGTAGTTATCCCGGTACCTACGGAACAACAAGGTTTGGGCGTCTATTCCCACGTTTTCATTGTTCCAAAGCCGTCAGGGAAGCATCGACTTATAATAAACTTGAGACCCTTGAACGCTTATCTGCGTCGCAAGAGGTTTCGGATGGAGAGCGTGTACACTCTCAGGAAGCTTCTTCTGAGGGGGGTGTTCATGGTGACCATAGACCTAAAGGACGCCTATCTACACGTCCCGATATTCCCAGCACATCAGGCCTTCCTCAGGTTTGCAATCACTTCCGCCCAGGGAGTGCAGCATTGGCAGTTTGCTGCGCTTCCCTTCGGACTGTCATCCAGTCCAAGAGTCTTTACAAAGATCATGGCGGAGGTGATTGCTTACCTGCACCTGCAGGGTATAGCAGTAGTCCCCTACCTCGACGATCTGCTTTTCTACAATCAGAGTCGTGATCTCCTTCTTGCAGACCTGGCCAGGGTCGTGAGCACCTTGGAAAGCCTGGGGTGGATCATCAACAAAGAAAAATCCTCGATGGTCCCAGAACAGAAGAAAGTTTACTTGGGATTCCTAGTGGATTCCTTAGAAAGAAAACTTGTTTTACCCCAGGACAAGGTCCAAGGTCTTATGACAACGGTCAGGTCTATGTTGGAGGCAGAGGAATCCTCCTTCAGAAGCATCATGCGGGTGCTGGGTCTAATGACCTCTTGCATCCCAGCGGTGCCGTGGGCTCAGCTCCACTCCAGACCTCTCCAAGAATTCCTTCTATCCTCTTGGGACGGATCAAGGGAATCTCTAGACTACAGGGTCCCCATCCCAGTTGTGGCAAAGGAATCTCTGAGGTGGTGGCTCCTTCCTCAGAATTTACTGGTGGGTCGTCTGTGGAGTCAGTCCAACCCTCTCAGGATAACCACAGACGCAAGCGCTTGGGGTTGGGGGGCTCACTTAGACGAGCTCAAAGCTCAGGGTTCCTGGAACCGAGGTCAGAGGGGCGCCTCCTCAAACCTCCGGGAATTGTTGGTGGTCCGGGAGGCTCTAAAGGCCTTCGAGGAGAGAGTCAGGGGCCGAGAGGTCCAGATTCTATCCGACAATGCCACCACAGTGGCATTCCTGAACCATCAGGGAGGCACCAGGTCACGTACCCTTCTGGCTTTGTCTCTGGAGATCCTGAGCTGGGCAGAGCTCCGGATTCCCTCTATCACAGCGGTTCACATAAAAGGGGTTCACAACGTAGAGGCGGACTTTTTAAGTCGCCACCCGATTCTCCAGGAGAATGGGAATTGAACACAGAGGTGTTCGATCTGGTGTGCCAACGGTTCGGCAATCCGGAGATAGACCTCTTCGCCCGCAGGGAAAACAAAAAGCTAAAGAGGTTCTTTTCCCTGACCCGGGAATGGGGCTCAGAGGGAGTGGATGCGCTGGCCCAGGTGTGGAGTTTTCATCTGGCCTATGCCTTTCCCCCTCTGGGTCTGATTCCGAGGATCCTGCAGAAGCTGGACCTCTCAGAATGCTGTCTCATTTTGGTCACCCCCTGGTGGCCCAAGAGAGCCTGGTTTCCCACTCTGGAGAACTGGTCTGTAGCTCCCCCTCTCCATCTACCAGTTCGGTCAGACCTTCTTCAGGGTCCGGTCTTCCACCCAGAGCCCAGCTTCTTCAAACTGACGGCCTGGTGCTTGAAAGGCGGAACCTGCGGGAGAAGGGCTGTTCAGAGAGAGTGATCACCACTCTCCTCTCTAGTAGAAAGGAGGTCACCAGGCGGATTTATGCTAAGGTGCGCTGGTGTTCAGAGAGAGAGGTTTCCCAACAGGAAACTTCGGTCATTCTGGAATTTCTCCAGGATGGAGTTGATCTGGGGCTGGCTACCAAGACACTAAGAGTTCAGGTAGCAGCCTTATCTTACTTCCTGGACAGAAGATTGTCCCAGGACCCGTTGATTAAAAGATTCTTGTCAGCTAGGGACAGAATGTCTCCAGTACAGATCTCTAGGGTTCCACTCTGGGATCTCTCCTTGGTCCTAGAACAGTTAACTAAGGCTCCGTTCGAGCCTTTAGAGAGTATTTCTATTAAACTTCTCACAGTTAAGTTTACCTTTCTGCTGGCGATAACGACAGCCAAAAGAGTAGGTGATATGCAGGCTCTGTCAATTAAAGAGCCGTTTTTTCGTTTATTTGAGGACAGGGTTGTTCTCAGGCAGGACCCCCTGTACCTTCCCAAGGTAGTATCAAAATTTCATAGAACACAGGAAATAATACTCCCTTCTTTTTGTTCCAATCCCCAGAATGAAAGGGAGGCTTCCTTTCATTGTTTGGATGTCAGACGATGTCTGCTTTCTTATTTGGATAGAGTTAGCATTTTCAGAAAATCCAGCCACTTATTTATTTTTCTGGTCAGAAAAAGGGCCAACAGGCTTCTAGAGTTACCATAGCTAGGTGGCTAAAACAAGCAATCTCCCTAGCTTATGACCAGGCTGCTAAGACAGCCCCGAAGGTTAAAGCTCATTCCACTCGGTCTCTGGCGACCTCCTGGGCAGAAAGGGCCGGAGCTTCGGTCGAACAAATCTGCCAAGCTGTGACATGGTCAAGCCAGAACACTTTTTTGAAGCATTACAGAGTGGAGTTGCTGTCGCCTCAGGACCTCTCATTTGGTAGGAAGGTCCTGCAAGCGGTCGTCCCACCCTAAGGTAGGCCTGCAAATTACTTGCTTCTCTCTCATTGTGCCGTCCTGGAAGACGTCTTGAGAAAAGTACCAGTTACTTACCGGTAATGGTCTTTCTGGTAAGTCTTCCAGGACGGCAGGCCTACTTCCCACCGCTCTGGTTAAGTATATTAATATATATATATAGAGTTGTTGTGGTATGTTGTTTTCACTCTCGTGCACTAGTGTGGAGTACTTTTTCACAAACTGAGGAGCACAGGGAGGGGTGGGGTTTTTAACCTCTTTGATTGTGTTTCCTGTCAGGTGGACTAGTCATCTCTCATTGTGCCGTCCTGGAAGACTTACCAGAAAGACCATTACCGGTAAGTAACTGGTACTTTTTCTCGACGTGATTTTTCGTGTTTCCTCTCAAGCCTGCCTTGCATACACACTGTAACGGGAGGGCACGTGGAACCCATAAGTTCTTAGAAAGTATGAGCCAGAAAATAATGGACATTGAGAATATGTCTTGGATTGCTTTAAAATGGGTCTGTGATATTAATCCACAATATTCCCCAGGATATAAGTGAAAGAACTATTTACTGGGTGTTGATTCTGAACTCAACAGGTTAATTGAAAGATGTTAATGTCAGCACCTCCAACCACCTGGCTGCCTGTGTGATGTAAATTGAGTCCAGGCTAACTTCTAAAGATCTTTTCATTGTGGATTGTGATAATTAACTCTGTAATTGTATAAAGGAATTAGGTAATTGGCTCATGTAAATTAGGTCTGGTCAAAGGTGTATTTATGATATTGTAAGTTAGACAGCCAGTCTGGGAAACGTAAAGGTCATGCATATTAGTCATTTAAGCTGTAAAGGGATTAGTTGATGAACTCACCTGTTGTCTGCTAAGGGATGTCAGAATAATGTGTATTGGGGGCTCGTTATGTAACCATTGTGTGATGTTGTGGGTGGAGTTGGGTCATTTGTTCATTTGGACTACAGTATTCTTTTAGTGTAAAGATTGTCAGACCTGCTGGAAACCTAACAACAGAGCTTTGTCTCGTTATTAGGGGGGGAATTATCATTATGGGTCTCGTTCGCCCGACTGTGGAGTGTCGGTAGCTGTCTTGGTGTTCGGGAATGGCATATCATAAACGGCTTTAACCCCTTTCATACTTGGGGTGTCGCTACACACACGTTCATGGAAAAAACCGCTTGAGCAAAGCGCGGCGACATACAACACGTACGATGGCACTGTAAAGGGGAAAGGGGAAGTTCCCTTCGAATGGCGCCACCCTTTGGGACGCTTTTGCTGATCCTCGTATTAATAAAGTTTGGTGAGAGACGATTCGTGCTTTTCAGTCCATTACAGCGTGACAAATGTGCTATCTCCATGGCGAACGCTAGTATTTCCAGAACGAGCGCTCCCGTCTCATACTTGATTCTGAGCATGCGTGTTTTTTTTCCCCTCTTAAAAGCATACACACAAACCGTTTTTCACAACGTTAAAAAGAACGACGTGAAAAATAGAGCAGGTTCTAATTTTTTTCCAGCCATTTTTCTTGTTGAGAAAACTGCTCTGGAGCCTACACACGACCGCTTTTCACGACCATTTTTAAAAATTGAATTTTCTCGTCATGGAAAAACAGTTGTGTGTACGCGGCATTAGAAACGAAACATGCCTTGCTCACCAATGGGCAGGGATACCTTCCAGCCTAAATTGCATTTATATTGCAATATGTTTATTGAAATAAATACAGGAGAGGAATAAAAGAAAAAAAAAAGAAACAAAAACAAACAATAACGAGCAAATAGCCAGGTTACATTCGGCCAAATATGTAAATGTTTTGAGAATTTATTTTTAACCCACCCCGAGCCCGTCAGGAGGTAGGAGGCATATGCATAGTATCATCATAAGGCCTCATGCCCACTGGCGTTTTTACAGCTGCGTTTTTGAGCGTTTTTTACAGCTTAAAAACGCCTGTCCATGTTATTGTAAATATTTTTTATTTTTTTTTTTGAAAAAAAAAAAAAAAAAGTCGGAGCTAAAAACGCGACCGCGCGTTAGTGCGCGTTTTTTTGCGCGTTAGTGCGCGTTTTTGCGCGTTTTTTGACGCTCGCGTTTTTTCCTGCCTAGTTCTGACGCTGAGGAACGCACTGGCCCTGGGTTTTTTTTACAGCTTACAAACGCCTATGCTCTTTACAGCTCAAAAACGCCTAGGTGGGCATGAAGCTATAGACTAACATGGACAGGCGTTTTTAAGCTGTAAAAAACGCTCAAAAACGCGGCTGAAAAAACGCCCGTGGGCATGAGGCCTAAAGGTTATGGGTTATGCAAACCCTCTAGTAGGGCATAGTACGAGTGCAAGCGTCCAGACCAGTAACATTAAACTGCACAAGCACTAGGGGGGGGGGATAGGGAGGGTCCAGGGCTTCAGTGGACCTCGATTAAAGATTCGGGGTTAGCCGTGGATCCCCACTAGGGATGAGCTTCGTGTTCGAGTCGAACATACGTTCGACTCGAACATCGGCTGTTCGATCGTTCGACGAAGATCGAACGATTTGGGCCGTTCGCGCCAAATTCGAGTGACGCGAACGGCCCACAATGCACTACGCCATCGCAGTGTCATCCAGGCGCTGTGATTGGCCAAGCATGCACTGTGACCCCGCATGCTTGGCCAATCACAGCGCCGGCAGCGAGGAGAGCAATGATTGGCCACAGGCAGGATGCCTGTGGCCAATTATTGCTGAGGGGGTTTAGTACACGCCCCACACTATAAAAGGCCACCAGCACGGCGGCCTAGTGTAGTGTGTTCCGGAGCAGGGATAGAGCAGCATAGGCAGGGACAGTGACTTTTATTTCTTTCTTGCTTAACCTGGATTCCTTTAGTTTAGGGAAAGAGAAGGATAGGTAGGGAGAGTGTCAGTGTGTTTTGTGCTTGTGCTATATTGTGCTTAAAAAAAACATTTTTTCTAGGGACAGAAAACTGTAGGTAGGGAGAGTGTGTCAGTTTCTTTCACTGTCAAAGTCCTTGTTTCCAGGGACCTGGAAGGACAGTGAGGTAATTCTCCTTGTGCTAAATTGTGCTTAAAAATTTTTTTTTTCTAGGGACAGAAAACTGTAGGTAGGGAGAGTGTGTCAGTTTCTTTCACTGTCAAAGTCCTTGTTTCCAGGGACCTGGAAGGACAGTGAGGTAATTCTCCTTGTGCTAAATTGTGCTTAAAAAAAACATTTTTTCTAGGGACAGAAAACTGTAGGTAGGGAGAGTGTGTCAGTTTCTTTCACTGTCAAAGTCCTTGTTTCCAGGGACCTGGAAGGACAGTGAGTGAATTCTCCTTGTGCTAAATTGTGCTTAAAAAAAAACATTTTTTCTAGGGACAGAAAACTGTAGGTAGGGAGAGTGTGTCAGTTTCTTTCACTGTCAAAGTCCTTGTTTCCAGGGACCTGGAAGGACAGTGAGGTAATTCTCCTTGTGCTAAATTGTGCTTAAAAAAAACATTTTTTCTAGGGACAGAAAACTGTAGGTAGGGAGAGTGTGTCAGTTTCTTTCACTGTCAAAGTCCTTGTTTCCAGGGACCTGGAAGGACAGTGAGGTAATTCTCCTTGTGCTAAATTGTGCTTAAAAAAAACATTTTTTCTAGGGACAGAAAACTGTAGGTAGGGAGAGTGTGTCAGTTTCTTTCACTGTCAAAGTCCTTGTTTCCAGGGACCTGGAAGGACAGTGAGGTAATTCTCCTTGTGATAAATTGTGCTTAAAAAAAACATTTTTTCTAGGGACAGAAAACTGTAGGTAGGGAGAGTGTGTCAGTTTCTTTCACTGTCAAAGTCCTTGTTTCCAGGGACCTGGAAGGACAGTGAGGTAATTCTCCTTGTGATAAATTGTGCTTAAAAAAATTTTTTTTTCTAGGGACAGAAAACTGTAGGTAGGGAGAGTGTGTCAGTTTCTTTCACTGTCAAAGTCCTTGTTTCAAGGGACAGAGAAGGACACCTGAAGGTAGCCCTTATTGCTTTTTTCCCATCTCCCTGCAGGCCATCTATTAGAATGTCTGGAAGGCAAACAAGGAGAGGCAGACAGTCAGGAGGCAATAAAAGAGGGCAAGCAGGCTCTGTGTCTGGGGGCAACAGTGCTGGTCGTGGACGCGGTGCATTGTCATCAGCACATGGCCATGGGACACGCTTGTCCTTCTTTTCGGCAGCTGGACATGTTGAGCCACATCATGCCGAAGACTTGGTAGAGTGGATGACCAAGCCCTCCTCCTCATCCTCTCTCACCCAGGCTCAGGGTACTGGAAAAGCAGCTGCCAAAGCGTCCTCTTCCCTGGTATCAATGTCAGACTCATCATCAGTCACTCCTTCCCTAGACCCACCATGTCCTCCTCCTGAGGAGTCCCCCGAACTGTTTCAGCACAGTGTTGGGTACATGCTCCAGGAGGATGCCCAGCGTTTCGAAGGGTCTGATGATGAAACCCAGCTAGAGGAAGGCAGTAGCGTGAGAGCAGACAGAGGGGATGCTCAAGAAGGACACCAATCTGGCAGTCATGTTCCAGCAGCTGCAGCATACTGCCAGATTGCCTCCAGTGATGAGGAGGGAGGTGATGATGAGGTCACTGACTCCACGTGGGTGCCTAATAGGAGAGAGGAGGAGGAGGAGGATGAGGAGGAGGCACATCTCCAACGAGGCAGGATGCCCTTTGGTGGCCAGCGTAAGGGCAGTACACCGACGGAATCACACCGCAGAGCTCCGCCTGTGCAGGGCGCTGCCTCTGCCCGTCATTCAAAAAGTTCTTTGGTGTGGGCCTTTTTTGAGGCTAGTGCATCAGATCGCACAGCTGCTGTTTGCAACATATGTCTCAAGCGTATATCGCGTGGCCAAAACATCAGCCGCTTGGGTACCACATGCCTGACCAGACATATGTTGACCTGCCATGCAGCTCGTTGGCAAGCCTACCTCAAAGACCCACACCAAAGAACAAAGCGGACCTCTCCTTGCACCGCATCAGCTGGGATCTCCAACCCCACTATAACTTCAGTCCTCTCTGAAACATGCACTGAGAGGAATGAAGGTGTAGAATTAGGTGTGTCACAGCCAAGTACTTGCGGCCACTCTGCTAGCAGTACACCGACGTCCGATTCTAGCAGGCAAATTTCCCTGCCCCAGCTGCTGGACCGTCGAAAGAAGTTCACTCCCAGCCATCCACATGCCCAGCGGTTGAATGCTAGCTTGGCTAAATTGCTAGCGCTTCAACTGCTGCCTTTTCAGTTGGTAGACTCGGCCCCCTTCCGTGAGTTTGTGCAATGTGCGGTTCCTCAGTGGCAGGTTCCCAAACGCCACTTTTTCTCACGGAAGGCTATTCCGGCTCTCTACCGGCATGTGGAAGGCAATGTCTTGGCCTCGCTGGACAGGGCGGTCAGCGGTAAGGTGCATATTACCGCTGACTCATGGTCCAGCAGGCATGGACAGGGACGTTACCTTTCTTTCACGGCCCATTGGGTCACTCTTTTGGCAGCTGGGAAGGATGCAGGACAAGGTGCAGTAGTGTTGGAGGTTGTCCCACCGCCACGCCTCCAAAATGCTACTACTGGTTGTGACACACCTCTCTCCTCCACCCCCTCCTCTTCTTCTTCCTCCATGGCCTCTTCCTGTGGTTTGTCCTATGAACCAGCGGTGCTCCGTAGCCGTTCACGGGGCTACACAAGTACGCAGGCAAAAAGATGCCATGCCGTGCTTGCGCTGGTGTGTTTGGGGGACAGAAGCCACACTGGGGCAGAGGTCCTGTCTGCTCTGCAGGGCCAGGCCGAGAGGTGGTTGACGCCACGCCAGCTTAAGCCAGGAATGGTGGTTTGCGACAATGGCACCAACCTCCTCTCCGCCCTCCGACAGGGACAACTGACCCATGTGCCCTGTGTGGCTCACGTCCTTAACCTGGTGGTGCAGCGGTTCTTGGGCAGGTACCCGGGCTTACAGGATGTCCTGAGGCAGGCCAGGAAAGTCTGTGTGCATTTCCGCAGATCTTATAATGCCAGTGCTCGCCTGGCTGAGCTGCAAAAGGAGTTGAACCTGCCCAAGAACCGCCTTATATGTGACATGCCCACCAGGTGGAACTCAACGTTGGCCATGCTGCAGCGGCTGCACACGCAGCAGAGGGCCATCAATGAGTACCTGTGCGACTACGGCACCAGGACAGGGTCAGGGGAGCTTGGTTTTTTTTCTCCACGCCAGTGGGGCATGATCAGGGATGCATGCACTGTCCTGGCACCATTTGAGGAGGCCACGAGGATGGTGAGCAGTGACAGTGCATGCATCAGTGACACTGTACCTCTTGTCCACCTGTTGGAGCACACGCTGCGTGGAATAATGGACAGGGCACTTGAGGCAGAACAGAGGCAGGAAGAGGAGGACTTCCTTGCCTCTCAAGGCCCCCTTTACCCAGACAGTGTTCCTTCTGTCCCACCCATCGCACAGGAAGAGGAGGAGGAGGAGGAGGAGGAGGAGGATTGTGTCAGCATGGAGGTGGAGGCTGGCACTCAGCATCATCAGCAGCAGTCTTTTAGGGATGATTTACAGTCCCAAGAAACCAGTGGACTTGTACGTGGCTGGGAGGAGGTGGCTGCGGATCATGTCGTCCTTAGTGACCCAGAGGACTCCGGAGCGAATGCCTCAGCAAACCTACGCTGCATGGCCTCCCTGATCCTGCAAAGTCTGCGGAAGGATCCTCGTATTCTTCGGATCAAGGAGAGGGACCATTACTGGCTGGCCACTCTCCTTGATCCACGGTACAAGGGTAAGGTTGCGGACCTTATGTTACCGTCGCAGAGGGAGCAGAGGATGAGACAACTCCGGGAGGCCTTGCAGAAAGGTCTGTGCAACGCGTTCCCAGAGACTGGGAGGTTACAAACTCCTGGTCCTGGACAACGAGTTGCTGAGGCTTCGGCCAGTCAAAGAAGGAGCGGTGGGGAAGGTGGCCGTCTGACCGATGCGTTCAGACAATTCTTTAGTCCGCAGCCCCAAAGTATGATCGGTTCCAGCAACCATCGCCAGCGTCTGATAAACATGGTGCAGGAATATCTAGGGGCAAGGTCAGACTTGGACACCTTCCCCACCGAAAATCCTCTGGCTTACTGGGTCTTGAGGATGGATCACTGGCCAGAGCTTGCACAGTATGCAATTGAGCTACTGGCCTGTCCTGCATCCAGCGTTCTTTCGGAACGCACATTCAGTGCTGCTGGAGGATTTGTCAAGGATCACAGGGTGCGCCTGTCCACCGACTCGGTTGATCGACTGACTTTCATCAAGATGAACCAGTCTTGGATCACCACCAGCTACCACACACCTGATGCTGATATAACAGACTAATTGATTTTAACATGTCACATCCCTTCAAGACTGATGCTGATGCTGAGTGCCTGTGCTGTTATGTTGACTGGCTATCCTCCTCCTCCGAGTCCTCAATGATACGATTGATGATGATAGCTTGGAAGATCATTTTTGTTTATGGGTGCCGCCACCAGTGGCTAAGGCCCAATTTTTCAGCCCCTGTTTTACAGGGGCGTGTAATTACAATTTTTTTAGCAATAATTTGCCATAGGGCTCATTGCTGTGCTCCAAGTACAGTATCTGTGAGGGGTTGGAGTGTTGTGGCACCAGTGCCTAAGGCCCAATTTTTCAGCCCCTGTTTAACAGGGGCGTGTCATTACAATTTTTGAAGCAATACTTTGCAACAGGGCTCATTGCTGTGCTCCAAGTACAGTATCTGTGAGGGGTTGTAGTGTTGTGCCACCAGTGCCTAAGGCCCAATTTTTCAGCCCCTGTTCAACAGGGGCATGCAATTACAATTCTTGATCTAATAATTCACAGCAGGGTCCATTGCTGCACCCACCAAGAGTAACTCTGAGGGCTTACAGTCTTGTGGCAACGCCACCACCACCACCACCACGAAAGGCCCAATTTTTCAGCCCCTGTTCAAAAGGGGCATGTAATTACAATTCTTGATCTAATAATTCACAGCAGGGCCCATTGCTGCACCCACCAATAAGTAACTGTCAGGGCTTACAGTGTTGTGGCACCAGCACCACCATCAAAGCCCCAATTTTTACTACCACTGTTCAACAATTATATGTAATTAAAATTCCTGATATAATAGTTGACAGCAGGGCGTTCCAGCACCAACCAAGAGTAACTGAGTGCTTACAGTGTTGTGCCAACACCAACAACTAAGGGGCCTATTTCTGCAGAGTATATACGGCAGGTCCCTACTTTCAAACATCCAACTTACAAACGACTCCTACTTGCAAACGAAAGAAGACAACAGGAAGTGAGAGGAAATCTACCACTAGGAAGGAAAATTCTCTCCTGTAAGAATTAATATGGGAGAAAGGGGTCTCATCTGTACTGATGCTTTATCAGCAATCCTTGTTTCAAGAAAAACACCACATTTCAAAAACAGTTGTCATTGGGACGGAAAGTGAGGTGAAATGTTCTGAACAGGGGCACAGACAGCAAAACAAATGTTACAGGGGTGATAACCCTTACCTATGTTTCCCAAAAAGTTTAAAAATAGATTTTTGGGCTGGAGCTACACTTCAACAATGTACCTGTTCAAAATTACAAACAGATTCTACATAAGAACAAACCTACAGTCCCTGTCTTGTATGCACCGCCTGTATACGGCTGTTCAGAGTATATAGGGCCTTTTTTATTTTATGTGCGGGGTTCCCCTTAATATCCATACAAGACCCAAAGGGGCTGGTAATGGGCTGGGGTAGGGGGGGGGGGGTCATGGGGTAGCTATGCCATTTTTCTTAAAGAATTTCATCCATATTACCGGGACCAGACATTACATTAAAGCCGCAAGCAGTTTTAAATGGCTTTTTTTTCCTTTAGAAGTGTCATTTTGTGCAGGGACAGTTCTAAACACGGGAAACACGTGGCACTTCACAGGCATACTTTAGACACCCCCCAGGTACGATATTTAAAGGAATATTTGACTTTTTTTTTTTCACTTTATGCATCATTAAAATGACTGCTCCCGAAAAACGACCGTTTTTAAAACTTCTTTTTGCATTGATACATGTCCCCTGGTGCACAACCCGGGTTCCCAAACCCTATTTATGACAATAACATGCATAATAGTTGTTATAATTAGCACTTTAGAATTCGAACGTTCGCATCCATTGTATTTAATAGGGTTCTAATGTTCGTTCGAACTTTCGGTCCGTTCGCGGGTTCTGGTGCGAACCGAACCCGGGGGTGTTCGGCTCATCACTAATCCCCACTATGATAGGGTTTCCTGCCTCATTAGTAACATTCTATCACGGTATATTGATAACCAAGGTATACAGAAGGTATATCACCAAGGATAGAAAGAAAGGGAGGACAAGGGAGAAGGGAAAAAAGCAGAAAAGAGAAGGAAAGATAATAGAAGAGGAGAGAGAGGGAGAGAGGGTCACCTGGATTTCCTCATCAAGCGGAAATATAATCAATCCATGGATCCCAGATCTTGTTGAACATCTCTGCTTTATTGTGAAGGGTGTAAGTGAGCTTATCATTAATCATAATCCAATTGAGTTTATCCTTAACTTGTTCTAGGGGTATTCTTGAGCTTTTCCAGTTCCTTGCAATTATTATTCTCGCTGCCAACAAGATGTAGGTTATGAGGCGTATTGAGTTTTTGGGAATCCCGTCGGGAAGTCTATGGAAAAGTGCGCTCTCTGGGGACCGACGGATATTGATACCTGCCACTGAGTTAATCAGATTAAAGATTCTTATCCAAAACCTGACCACCAGTGGACACTAGTGATGAGCCGAACACCCCCGGGTTCGGTTCGCACCAGAACCCGCGAACGGACCGAAAGTTCGTACGAACATTAGAACCCTATTAAATACAATGGATGCGAACGTTCGAATTCTAAAGTGCTAATTATAACAACTATTATGCATGTTATTGTCCTAAAAAGGGTTTGGGAACCCGGGTTCTGCACCAGGGGACATGTATCAATGCAAAAAGAAGTTTTAAAAACGGTCGTTTTTCGGGAGCAGTCATTTTAATGATGCATAAAGTGAAAAAAAAAAAGTCAAATATTCCTTTAAATATCGTACCTGGGGGGTGTCTAAAGTATGCCTGTGAAGTGCCACGTGTTTCCCGTGTTTAGAACTGTCCCTGCACAAAATGACACTTCTAAAGGAAAAAAAAGCCATTTAAAACTGCTTGCGGCTTTAATGTAATGTCTGGTCCCGGTAATATGGATGAAAATCTTTAAGAAAAATGGCATAGCTACCCCATGACCCCCCCCCCCCTACCCCAGCCCATTACCAGCCCCTTTGGGTCTTGTATGGATATTAAGGGGAACCCCGCACATAAAATAAAAAAGGCCCTATATACTCTGAACAGCCGTATACAGGCGGTGCATACAAGACAGGGACTGTAGGTTTGTTCTTATGTAGAATGTGTTTGTAATTTTGAACAGGTACATTGTTGAAGTGTAGCTCCAGCCCAAAAATCTATTTTTAAACTTTTTGGAAAACATAGGTAAGGGTTATCACCCCTGTAACATTTGTTTTGCTGTCTGTGCCCCTGTTCAGAACATTTCACCTCACTTTCCGTCCCAATGACAACTGTTTTTGAAATGTGGTGTTTTTCTTGAAACAAGGATTGCTGATAAAGCATCAGTACAGAGGAGACACCTTTCTCCCATATTTATTCTTACAGGAGAGAATTTTCCTTCCTAGTGGTAGATTTCCTCTCACTTCCTGTTGTCTTCTTGCGTTTGCAAGTAGGAGTCGTTTGTAAGTTGGATGTTTGAAAGTAGGGACCTGCCGTATATACTCTGCAGAAATAGGCCCCTTAGTTGTTGGTGTTGGCACAACACTGTAAGCACTCACAGTTACTCTTGGTTGGTGCTGGAACGCCCTGCTGTCAACTATTATATCAGGAATTTTAATTACATATAATTGTTGAACAGTGGTAGTAAAAATTGGGCCTTTGATGGTGGTGCTGGTGCCACAACACTGTAAGCCCTGACAGTTACTCTTGGTGGGTGCAGCAATGGGCCCTGCTGTGAATTATTAGATCAAGAATTGTAATTGCATGCCCCTGTTGAACAGGGGCTGAAAAATTGGGCCTTAGGCACTGGTGCCACAACACTCCAACCCCTCACAGATACTGTACTTGGAGCACAGCAATGAGCCCTATGGCAAATTATTGGTAAAAAAATTGTAATTACACGCCCCTGTAAAACAGGGGCTGAAAAATTGGGCCTTAGCCACTGGTGGCGGCACCCATAAACAAAAATGATCTTCCAAGCTATCATCATCAATCGTATCATTGAGGACTCGGAGGAGGAGGATAGCCAGTCAACATAACAGCACAGGCACTCAGCATCAGTCTTGAAGGGATGTGACATGTTAAAATCAATTAGTCTGTTATATCAGCATCAGGTGTGTGGTAGCTGGTGGTGATCCAAGACTGGTTCATCTTGATGAAAGTCAGTCGATCAACCGAGTCGGTGGACAGGCGCACCCTGTGATCCGTGACAAATCCTCCAGCAGCACTGAATGTGCGTTCCGAAAGAACGCTGGATGCAGGACAGGCCAGTAGCTCAATTGCATACTGTGCAAGCTCTGGCCAGTGATCCATCCTCAAGACCCAGTAAGCCAGAGGATTTTCGGTGGGGAAGGTGTCCAAGTCTGACCTTGCCCCTAGATATTCCTGCACCATGTTTATCAGACGCTGGCGATGGTTGCTGGAACCGATCATACTTTGGGGCTGCGGACTAAAGAATTGTCTGAACGCATCGGTCAGACGGCCACCTTCCCCACCGCTCCTTCTTTGACTGGCCGAAGCCTCAGCAACTCGTTGTCCAGGACCAGGAGTTTGTAACCTCCCAGTCTCTGGGAACGCGTTGCACAGACCTTTCTGCAAGGCCTCCCGGAGTTGTCTCATCCTCTGCTCCCTCTGCGAAGGTAACATAAGGTCCGCAACCTTACCCTTGTACCGTGGATCAAGGAGAGTGGCCAGCCAGTAATGGTCCCTCTCCTTGATCCGAAGAATACGAGGATCCTTCCGCAGACTTTGCAGGATCAGGGAGGCCATGCAGCGTAGGTTTGCTGAGGCATTCGCTCCGGAGTCCTCTGGGTCACTAAGGACGACATGATCCGCAGCCACCTCCTCCCAGCCACGTACAAGTCCACTGGTTTCTTGGGACTGTAAATCATCCCTAAAAGACTGCTGCTGATGATGCTGAGTGCCAGCCTCCACCTCCATGCTGACACAATCCTCCTCCTCCTCCTCCTCCTCCTCCTCCTCCTCCTCCTCCTCCTCTTCCTCTTCCTGTGCGATGGGTGGGACAGAAGGAACACTGTCTGGGTAAAGGGGGCCTTGAGAGGCAAGGAAGTCCTCCTCTTCCTGCCTCTGTTCTGCCTCAAGTGCCCTGTCCATTATTCCACGCAGCGTGTGCTCCAACAGGTGGACAAGAGGTACAGTGTCACTGATGCATGCACTGTCACTGCTCACCATCCTCGTGGCCTCCTCAAATGGTGCCAGGACAGTGCATGCATCCCTGATCATGCCCCACTGGCGTGGAGAAAAAAAACCAAGCTCCCCTGACCCTGTCCTGGTGCCGTAGTCGCACAGGTACTCATTGATGGCCCTCTGCTGCGTGTGCAGCCGCTGCAGCATGGCCAACGTTGAGTTCCACCTGGTGGGCATGTCACATATAAGGCGGTTCTTGGGCAGGTTCAACTCCTTTTGCAGCTCAGCCAGGCGAGCACTGGCATTATAAGATCTGCGGAAATGCACACAGACTTTCCTGGCCTGCCTCAGGACATCCTGTAAGCCCGGGTACCTGCCCAAGAACCGCTGCACCACCAGGTTAAGGACGTGAGCCACACAGGGCACATGGGTCAGTTGTCCCTGTCGGAGGGCGGAGAGGAGGTTGGTGCCATTGTCGCAAACCACCATTCCTGGCTTAAGCTGGCGTGGCGTCAACCACCTCTCGGCCTGGCCCTGCAGAGCAGACAGGACCTCTGCCCCAGTGTGGCTTCTGTCCCCCAAACACACCAGCGCAAGCACGGCATGGCATCTTTTTGCCTGCGTACTTGCGTAGCCCCGTGAACGGCTACGGAGCACCGCTGGTTCATAGGACAAACCACAGGAAGAGGCCATGGAGGAAGAAGAAGAGGAGGGGGTGGAGGAGAGAGGTGTGTCACAACCAGTAGTAGCATTTTGGAGGCGTGGCGGTGGAACAACCTCCAACACTACTGCACCTTGTCCTGCATCCTTCCCAGCTGCCAAAAGAGTGACCCAATGGGCCGTGAAAGAAAGGTAACATCCCTGTCCATGCCTGCTGGACCATGAGTCAGCGGTAATATGCACCTTACCGCTGACCGCCCTGTCCAGCGAGGCCAAGACATTGCCTTCCACATGCCGGTAGAGAGCCGGAATAGCCTTCCGTGAAAAAAAGTGGCGTTTGGGAACCTGCCACTGAGGAACCGCACATTGCACAAACTCACGGAAGGGGGCCGAGTCTACCAACTGAAAAGGCAGCAGTTGAAGCGCTAGCAATTTAGCCAAGCTAGCATTCAACCGCTGGGCATGTGGATGGCTGGGAGTGAACTTCTTTCGACGGTCCAGCAGCTGGGGCAGGGAAATTTGCCTGCTAGAATCGGACGTCGGTGTACTGCTAGCAGAGTGGCCGCAAGTACTTGGCTGTGACACACCTAATTCTACACCTTCATTCCTCTCAGTGCATGTTTCAGAGAGGACTGAAGTTATAGTGGGGTTGGAGATCCCAGCTGATGCGGTGCAAGGAGAGGTCCGCTTTGTTCTTTGGTGTGGGTCTTTGAGGTAGGCTTGCCAACGAGCTGCATGGCAGGTCAACATATGTCTGGTCAGGCATGTGGTACCCAAGCGGCTGATGTTTTGGCCACGCGATATACGCTTGAGACATATGTTGCAAACAGCAGCTGTGCGATCTGATGCACTAGCCTCAAAAAAGGCCCACACCAAGGAACTTTTTGAATGACGGGCAGAGGCAGCGCCCTGCACAGGCGGAGCTCTGCGGTGTGATTCCGTCGGTGTACTGCCCTTACGCTGGCCACCAAAGGGCATCCTGCCTCGTTGATGTGCCTCCTCCTCATCCTCCTCCTCCTCCTCTCTCCTATTAGGCACCCATGTGGAGTCAGTGACCTCATCATCCCCTCCCTCCTCATCACTGGAGCCAATCTGGCAGTATGCTGCAGCTGCTGGAACATGACTGCCAGATTGGTGTCCTTCTTGAGCATCCCCTCTGTCTGCTCTCACCCTACTGCCTTCCTGTAGCTGGGTTTCATCATCAGACCCTTCGAAACGCTGGGCATCCTCCTGGAGCATGTACCCAACACTGTGCTCAAACAGTTCGGGGGACTCCTCAGGAGGAGGACATGGTGGGTCTAGGGAAGGAGTGACTGATGATGAGTCTGACATTGATACCAGGGAAGAGGACGCTTTGGCAGCTGCTTTGCCAGTACCCTGAGCCTGGGTGAGAGAGGATGAGGAGGAGGAGGAGGGCTTGGTCATCCACTCTACCAAGTCTTCGGCATGATGTGGCTCAACATGTCCAGCTGCCGAAAAGGACAAGCGTGTCCCATGGCCATGTGCTGATGACAATGCACCGCGTCCACGACCAGCACTGTTGCCCCCAGACACAGAGCCTGCTTGCCCTCTTTTATTGCCTCCTGACTGTCTGCCTCTCCTTGTTTGCCTTCCAGACATTCTAATAGATGGCCTGCAGGGAGATGGGAAAAAAGCAATAAGGGCTACCTTCAGGTGTCCTTCTCTGTCCCTTTACTTAAGGATTTCTAAATATGGTTCAGGATGATTGCTTTTGCACAGAATAGCACAACGACAATTTCCCTGACTGTCCAAAAAACAAGGATTTCAAAGATGGTTGATGAGGAATGCTTTAGCACACTATAGCACAAGGAGAATTCACTCACTGTCCTTCCCAGTCCCTAGAAACAAGGACTTGCACAGTGAAAGAAACTGACACTCTCCCTACCTAGAGTTTTCTGTCCCTAGAAAAAATGTTTTTTTTAAGCACACTATAGCACAAGGAGAATTCACTCACTGTCCTTCCCAGTCCCTAGAAACAAGGACTTGCACAGTGAAAGAAACTGACACTCTCCCTACCTACAGTTTTCTGTCCCTAGAAAAAATGTTTTTTTTAAGCACACTATAGCACAAGGAGAATTCACTCACTGTCCTTCCCAGTCCCTAGAAACAAGGACTTGCACAGTGAAAGAAACTGACACTCTCCCTACCTAGAGTTTTCTGTCCCTAGAAAAAATGTTTTTTTTAAGCACACTATAGCACAAGGAGAATTCACTCACTGTCCTTCCCAGTCCCTAGAAACAAGGACTTGCACAGTGAAAGAAACTGACACTCTCGCTACCTACAGTTTTCTGTCCCTAGAAAAAATGTTTTTTTTAAGCACACTATAGCACAAGGAGAATTCACTCGCTGTCCTTCCCAGTCCCTAGAAACAAGGACTTGCACAGTGAAAGAAACTGACACTCTCCCTACCTACAGTTTTCTGTCCCTAGAAAAAATGTTTTTTTTAAGCACACTATAGCACAAGGAGAATTCACTCACTGTCCTTCCCAGTCCCTAGAAACAAGGACTTGCACAGTGAAAGAAACTGACACTCTCCCTACCTACAGTTTTCTGTCCCTAGAAAAAATGTTTTTTTTAAGCACACTATAGCACAAGCACAAAACACACTGACACTCTCCCTACCTATCCTTCTCTTTCCCTAAACTAAAGGAATCCAGGTTAAGCAAGAAAGAAATAAAAGTCACTGTCCCTGCCTATGCTGCTCTTTCCCTGCTCCGGAACACACTACACTAGGCCGCCGTGCTGGCGGCCTTTTATAGTGTGGGGCGTGTACTAAACACCCTCAGCAATAATTGGCCACAGGCATCCTGCCTGTGGCCAATCATTGCTCTCCTCGCTGCCGGCGCTGTGATTGGCCAAGCATGCGGGGTCACAGTGCATGCTTGGCCAATCACAGCGCCTGGATGACACTGCGATGGCGTAGTGCATTGTGGGCCGTTCGCGTCACTCGAATTTGGCGCGAACGGCCCAAATCGTTCGATCTTCGTCGAACGATCGAACAGCCGATGTTCGAGTCGAACGTATGTTCGACTCGAACACGAAGCTCATCCCTAGTGGACACTGCCACCAAATATGGTGCATGGTACCCATCTGTCCACATTGTCGAAAACAATGAGGTGAGGAGGAAGGATGCATTTTAGCTATTCTTGTGGGAACTAAGTACCAGCGTAATAATGTTTTGTAATTGGCTTCAATAAGGGTAGTGTTAATAGAGATTTTTGAGAGTTGGTAGGCAATATCTTGCCAGTCTGTCAGTTCAAGGGAGAGGTTCAAGTCCCTCTCCCATTGGGTCATATAGGTGAGTTTAGTGTCAGGTTCCGTTATAGAAGAGTATATGGTAGAAATTCGGCCCCTCTGTGTGCCTCTGTTTCGGCAAGTCAGTTCAAATGCGGTAAGTGTCGTGGGCCCCCCCCCCTGTTTAATTTTGGAAATAATGAATGAGGAAATTTGGTTATATCGGAATACCTCAATAGGAGGCATTGAAAAGTTGTCTTTGAAATATGTTATTGTATGCATTTGGTTTCCGTTAAGGAAGTCCCCGATTCTCATTAGTCCCTTATTGAGCCACCATTGGAATTGTTGTGGAGCGAGTCCAGGAGAAAACTCCGGGTTGCAAAAAATGGGCGCTAGAGGTGTGTGGCGTGACATAAGGGACGCTCTGTGTCTTGTTCTGTCCCATACCGCTGGAGAATGTGATAAGGTAGGGCATAGAATAGATGGGCGTTTACGATTAGGAAGCCACATCAAGGCTCCTATTGCCCGTGGGTGGCACGCAAGTGCTTCTATGTCAACCCAAAGAGGGACCGAACCTCCAACTGTCGTGTGAGCTAATTGGGCTATCTGAGCCGAGTGATAATAAGCCTGTAAATTGGGAAGACCAAGTCCTCCCATGGGCCTAGGTGTATAAAGTGTTTTTTTTTTTGTATCCGTGATTTCTTATTACCCCATATGAAGCGTAAAACTTCAGTTTGTATATGTTGCATGTCTCCCCTAGGGATTGCTATCGGTAATGTCCGGAAATAATATAGGAGTCTGGGCAAAAATGTCATTTTCACCGAACTGATTCTGCCAAACCAAGAGAGAGAGTATTCCGCCCAGGAGCGAAGATCTGCCTTGAGTTTTTTAAATAAAGGGGGATAGTTTGCTTTGTATAACGTCCCTATCGAAGGGGTCAAATGAACCCCCAAGTATGGGAGGGAGTGAGAAGCCCACTTGAAGCTGTATGTGCTTTGGAGGAGCTGCACCTCCGTAGGAGGTAGTGAGATATTGAGTGCCAGGGTTTTTTGTGAGTTTAGGGTTAGCCCCGAAATTAGCGAGAAGCGATCTAGTAAGGACAAGAGTTCTGGGAGTGAGGTTTGGGGATTAGTGATGTACAGAAGGACATCATCAGCAAATAGTGCACATTTGTGTTCTTGTTGACCACAATAAACACCATGGATGTTGGGATGGGAGCGGATAGCCATTGCAAGGGGTTCTATTGCTAAAGCAAATAGTAGGGGAGAGAGCGGGCATCCCTGTCTAGTGCCTCGCTGGACTGGGAATATGGATGATTTATGTCCTCTGATAGAGATTTGAGCTATCGGGGAGCTATAGAGTGTTTTCATCAGTGAGATAAACGTAGAGCCAAATCCCATAGTTTCAAGGGTAATAAAAAGATAGTCCCAATTCAGGCTATCGAAAGCTTTATTAAGATCTAATGATAAGAGCAAGAGTTCCCGATTTGGGAGGTTATCCCAATTGGAGCGTACCGCTGAGATCAGAGCGATAGATCTGCGAATTTGATCCAAGGTCTGACGTCCTGCGATAAATCCCGATTGGTCTTTATGTATGTAGTGTTCCAAAAAGGAGTTGATTCGGAGGGCTAAAATTTTAGTCAAAATTTTTAGATCACAGTTAATTAAGGAGATTGGGCGATAGTTGCGAACATCAGTGGAATCTTTGCCGGGTTTGGGGATAACGCTGATGTAGGCTTTATTATCGTCAGATGGGACCACTCCTCCGTCCCTCAGGGAATTAAAATAAAGAGCCAGGTGTGGGACCAGGTGCGTAGCAAATTTTTTATAGTAAATGTTAGGAAGCCCATCCGGGCCCGGAGATTTATGAAGTGAGAGAGATTTGATAGCATCAGTAACCTCTTCGGTTGTGAATGGTTGGTCCACCAATTCTCTGTGATCATCAGTGATGATTGGGAGGGGGAGAGCCCCCAGAAATTCCCTGATGGATGGGGGAGCTACATCCTGGGGTTTCTTGTAGAGGTCTGCATAGAAATCATGGAATTCATCGAGGATTTTATGGGGATCCTGTGAGAGGTGGCCCCCGGATACCTTTATTTTAGGGAGTGCACGGTGGGAGTGTCTAGGAGCGAGTTTGTGCGCCAGTAGGGATCCCGGGCGGTCCCGCCAGGTGAAGAATTTATGATTCGTCCACCGCAATTGTTTCTCGGCCCTTGTAGTGAGGCAAATGTTTAATTCTAATCGGGTTTGTTCCAATTTCTTAAACAAGTTGGGAGAAGGGGAGCGTTTGTGTTGTTTGATTAGAGACTCAAACTCCTCGGTCTTGGCAGAAATCAGCTTGGTGCGAGCCCTTTTTAGTCTGGAAGCTAACTGAATAAAAGAGCCCCTAATAGTAGCTTTGTGCGCTGCCCAGTTAGTGGCAGGAGATGTATCTCCAGGGATATTATTTTCAAAGTAGGTTTGTATATGGCTGGAAATCTCTATGCAGTAAGATTCGTCACTGAGGAGAGATTCATTTAGTCGCCAATGGAATCCCACAGTTTTATTAGTGAGATCAGTTAATTGAATCACAATAGGATCATGGTCTGACCAAGATGTTGACAAAATTTTTGCAGATCTCAATCTCGGTATCACCCCCGAGGGGAGAAACACGTGATCTATGCGGGAGTAGTGTCCATGTGCCCTTGAATAGTGGGAATAATCCCTATCGGTAGGATTGGCCTCTCGCCAAGCATCCACCAAGTCATACTTATATAGCAGTTGTGCGAATTTATGACTTTGCCCGGGGGGAGACCGAAGTCCTGAGGTGTGTGATTTATCTTTAATTAGATCTAGAGCTAAGTTAGAATCACCTGCTAAAATTACAACACCCTCAAGTTCGGGTTCTAAAAGTGCCAGAAGGGCGTGAAAAAAGGCGGTTTGATTAGTATTGGGGGCATAGTAGACAAGTATGGTGATTAAGGTTTCCCCTAGGTGGCCCTTCACCAAAAGATAGTGGCCGTCTTTATCTTTAATGGTTTTAGTTTCTGCGAACGATATATGTTTGGAGAAGCAGAGGGCTACACCCCGTTTCTTCTCTGAAGCGTTCGCGTAGAAACAAAGAGGGTAATCTCTATGAAGATAGCGGGGGGTAAATGAGGAAATAAAATGTGTTTCCTGGAGAGCTACAATGTCCGCCCACAACGAACTGTAATGTGTGAGGGCCTTGATTCGCTTGACAGGCGACCCAAAACCCTGGACATTATGTGAAAGCAGGCGGACATTTCGGGGCGTTGGTTTTATGGAAGACATGAGGTATAGTTATGAACATTGATAAGCAGACTCACCCACCGATCCGTAGGATCCAGAGGCCAAAAGCGCCAAGGAACTTTCCAGGTGACCCTCAGGAAAGAACAGTTTTGGGAAAAGTTAAAATTGGAAATAAGAAAGAAAGAGAGAAAAAGAAAAAAAAACAGAGTTAGGGATAGTAAAGAAAACAATAATAGTAGAGAAAAAGAAAATCAAGCTGTCAGACCAGGGAACTCCCGGTACCGAGTGACATAGTTTAAGCATGCAACCAAACAATATTACAAACAGTAAACAGTCGAAATATCCTGGGGATAAGCCCCAGGCGCGAAGGAGTCTCCTGCCAATAGCAAGTAATGGGGAGAGTCTCTCAAATAAGGAGTGCGCATGACCACCCCCCAGCGACACAAAATATGTCATAAAGTTTAAAAAAAAAAAAAAAAACGTCTTCTTTGGCCCCAGTGTTTCGCCCTAAAATATTGGTAGGGTTATTTAACCAAGCGTACAATGTGGATTATATAAAGATGAAAGGGAAGAGGGAAAAGAAGGGGGGGGGAGGGGGAGGGGGAGAGGGGGAAAGGGGAAGGAAGAGAGGAATAAAAAAAAAAAAGGGGGGGGGGAGGGAAAGGGGGAGAGGGGGGGAAGGGAAAGGGGGAGGGGGACCAATTCAGTACCAGAAATACAGGAATTCGAAAAATGTAAAAATGTAGAAGTCGGCTTGAACGTTTCAAACAAAAGTAACAAGAACATCTTGTTCCAACGGATTTTAGTCGCCCTGTGTGGCGTGTAATGTCCCTTCAGGGGACCGCTGAGAAGACACCACTGCGGGTTTGGACCAGGTCAGTAACACAAAGCCCATTCTTCAGGTAGCACGGGGTGCATGGGCATTTTTCTTGGTTGATTTTGATGACCATAGGGGGGAGAGTGGAGGGGGAGGGGATTCTCTGGATCCAGGTTGGTTCCGTGAAGATGGGTTGTGGGATATAAATCCCAATTTCAGCAGGATCGATTCGCCTTCATTAAATGATGAGAAAGAGTAGGATTTGCTGTTAAAGGAAAATTGGAGTCTAAAAGGGTAGTTCCATCTGTATCGAATATTACGTTGGGTCAGTGGTGCTAGTAAAGGTTTAAGCGATCCCCTCTTTTGGATTGTGGCCTGGGAAATATCAGCAAATATTTGGATCTTGAAGCCATCTATTTCTAGGTCTGGATTCTCTCGGGCATGCCGCATCACTGCTTCCTTAATCTTGAAGAATTGTGGCTTCACAATCACATCTCGGGGGGGGGGGGGGGGCCATCAGGTTTAGGGGCAGTCAAAGCTCTATGTATTCGATCAATCTCCATATGGATCTCATCAATATCGGGTACAGCAGCTTGCATCAGAGATTGTGTGATGGAAGTAATATCTTTTATATTTTCCGGTATGCCACAGATGCGAAAGTTATAGCGCCTGGCGTGATTTTCAAGGTCGTCAATCTTTGAGTAAGCGTCCTCAAGTCGATCTTGTAAATCAGTAATCATGTTTGAATTTTGGGAAACTCTGTGGACTGTGTCGTCCATCTTGGATTCAATACTGTCCAATCTATGTCCCATTTCCTGGAAATCTCGTTTTATGTCCAAAGCTAGTTTGTCATTAGCTTTAGCTAGCTCCCTTTGAAGCAGGTCAGCAAAGCGTGCTATTAGGATCGGGTCTCCTGAGTATTGACCCTGAACAGGGGGTACAGCAGGAGAGTCAGCATTGCTATTTGATGCAGATTCTTGGCTGCTAGGCTGGCTGTATATAGCCTCTGCCATCTCCCTGTCCAGAAGGGAGGATGTGTGTGAGTCCATGCTGGGTGATTTGGCTGCAGTCTGAGAGGGAGATAGTGCAGGGGGGCTAGGTGACAGGCATTCTATAGTTGTCAGCTCACCTTTATCTGGGGGAGATCTTGAGGAGCATAGTGCTGGGTAGTCAACTTCTTCAGCCCCTGGGGCCTGTGCTTGATTAGGAGGTGGAGGTTTCCCCTTCCCTGCCGCCTGCATACCTCGTGTGATATAGCCGGTCGCCATCTTGGAACCTTGCTGTGTAGCGTGGCTCGAGCACCGGGAGCCGTTCTTAGGCTTATAGCGCGGCTTCTTAACCATCCGGCGTGTGCCCGGATCTTTCCTCAGGAGGGTCAGGCTAATTCCAGCTGCGGGCGAGGTGTGGGGCCGCTGTTTAAGGCTGAAGTCGCCGGGGGGTGAGCGGAGCAGGTCAGATGGTCATCCGCTCCGTCCGGCCGCGCATGCGCACCTCTCCTAAATTGCATTTATTTGTCTGTGATGATTAATACATTTTTCAATATGCAGCAGCTTTATAGGGAGTCTGGAGGTCAATGGTTAAGCACAATACTGATACCGCTCTGTGCTACCAAGGCTTCCCAGAACTCGCCTCGCCTAACGTACGTAAGCATTATATGTTAAGTCACACTAAATAACTTGAGGTGATTGACATGTGTGATGACTTGGCTATGGCTGAGCTCATGGGCATGTTTTTTAGGTGACAATGTTGTCAGTTTTTATTACGTGCAATTTCCTATTGTTTATGCTTTCCTTTCAATGATAACATCATTTTTTCTACTAATTTGTTCAAATAAAATTTGTTCCTTTTCCTTCATTGAAGGCAAGGACACTTTGGGTCCTATTCCCATTCCCCTTTTATTTAGATATATTCTGAATCCTGACCCAACAAATTATCTGCATAAAGCGGAGTTCCGGCTAAAATATGACTTTTAAGAGAAAAATACCCCTTGAATACTCGTGCCTCATGCAATGTAACAAAGGTATGCTGTAAAGTATGCCCAGTTTTCTATTTGTGCAGCATCGTTTTCTTACTTTGAACTTCCTGCACAGCGCGGCCATCTCCAGTGTGGGCATCTGAAGCCACAGTGTCCTCCTTCCTGGATTCCGTGCAGCCTTATAGGGGGCTCTGAACAGTAAGGCGCAGATGCAGAGACGCAGGTGCAAACTCTGCTGAACACATGTTTTTAAACGCTGAAACCGGCGTTTAAAAACGTGCGTTTTGCCGCGTTTTACAGCGTTTGTGTTTATAAGCGTTTCATCATAGACCCTCCCTAAGCGCAAAAAACAGTAAATTTTAACCATTTCAGCCAGTTTGTGAGACCAGAGTGAGTAGCAGCAGCTGAGAGAGCAGCAGTGTACTTGTATTTAGCGTATCACTTGCCACATCACCTGCCACAAGCTGTGGATTGTCCACTTGCCACGTCACCTGGCACAAGTTGTGGATTGTCCACTTGCCACGTCACCTGGCACAAGTTGTGGATTGTCCACTTGCCACGTCACCTGCCACAAGTGGATTGTCCACTTGCCACGTCACCTGGCCACATCACGTGCCACGTCGCCTGCCACAAGTTGTGGATTGTCCACTGGCCACGTCACTTGCCACAAGTTGTGGATTGTCACCTGGCCACGTCACCTGGCACAAGTTGTGGATTGTCCACTTGCCACGTCACCTGCCACCTCACCTGCCACAAGTTGTGGATTGTCCACTTGCCACGTCACCTGCCACAAGTGGATTGTCCACTTGCCACGTCACCTGGCCACATCACGTGCCACGTCACCTGCCACAAGTTGTTGATTGTCCACTTGCCACGTTACCTGCTACAAGTTGTGGATTGTCCACAATGCAATGCAAGCAATTACAGTTTTCTTTTATATTTTTTAATAGTTTTTCATAATTTTCCATTATTTTTGAGGTTTCTAATGTTAAAAAATAGGTCACCTTTGAAAACGCTTACAAATGCAAATGCGGCAAAACGCTGGTACCGTGTTTAGTGTCTGAAACGTGGAAAACTTTTGCGTCTGAACCCATTTTTTTGCTTTTGGAAAAATGAGGTTAAATGCAACTGCTTGTAAACGCCAAAAAACGAGAGTGTGTGCATGGACACATAGGATAACATTGAATGGGTTCAGGGGCAGTTGAAAAAAGAGTCCAACTGCCTCTGAACGCGCGTTCAACAGCAAATAACAGCGTCTCGTGTGCATGGGGCCTAAGGGTTCATTTGCAGTCTGGGGGGGAGGCAAGACCCCATAGTTAAGGATGTGTTTTTATCACCTCCAGCCCAACCGCACCCCCTTTAGCTGCAGTGCCCAGGGGGGTGTACACATGTTGCAGCAAGAGTTGTACACCCACCCTGCCATGGTCGGTGGGGGGGACACCTGCAAAGCATGACCTATTCAAGTGAATGAGGACACTCTGCAAGTGCCTGCACAGTACAGCAAACAAGGGGTTAAAGCGGGCAGCGCTGTGTTGCTTTCTCATCTGCTTTCACCCCTTGGACCCTGCAGAAGCATGCAGTTGCAGGACGCTTGCAGGGTGGCTCCATTCACTTGAATGGGTTGTGATTGGCAGGCGGTAGCACCCACCAAAAGCAACAGGGGGCTTAAAGTGGATGTAAACCCTTTACAACCACTTTATGCTACAGGTAAGCCTATAATAAGGCTTACCTGTAGCTACCCAGGATATCTCCTAAACCTGCATGGTTTAGGACTTTAGGAGATATCCCATGTCATCGGCACATGCGCACTAAAGCAAACTGAAGCAATGACACGCATGTGCGGAAGTGACGTCATTGCAGCTCTGGCCAATCACAGCACCGGAGCCGCGATACCCGGAAGTAACCCCTGGGAGGGGAGTACGAGGACCGCTGCGGGGGCTTTGATCTAGGGTAAGTAATTCATAATGAGCTAGTATGCTATGCATACAAGCTCATTATGCCTTTGTCTTGCAGGGTGTTTTTTTTTTTGGATAGGGTTTACAAGCACTTTAATTCCTACTGCGGCATGTGTATACCTATGGCTGCTGCCTCAGCAGCTAAAGGGGCTAGAGATTGGGGGCGGTAAAAAAATAAATTCAACCGCAGTGTTTTACCCCCCCCCAACTTTATGTGTGAATGAGCCCTAATTAGGGT
This sequence comes from Rana muscosa, assembly GCA_029206835.1. Taxonomy (NCBI): domain Eukaryota; kingdom Metazoa; phylum Chordata; class Amphibia; order Anura; family Ranidae; genus Rana; species Rana muscosa. The sequence continues at coordinate 335,974,055 of CM055119.1, forward strand.
GCCACTAATGCCTCGTACACACGACCGGTTTTCCCGGCAGGAAAAAAAAACAATGCTTTTCCCGACAGGATTCCTCTCAAGCCTGCCTTGCATACACACGGGCACACAAAAGACCGCTGAACTTTTGACTGCCAAGAACGCGGTGACGTCAGACTACGACGAGCCGACAAAATTAAGTTCTATGCTTCTGCGCATGCGTTGAATTGTTAACGAGCATGCGTGTTTTTTTTTCCCCTCGGGAAAGCATACACACAACGGTTTTCATGATGGGAAAAAGACCGCCGGGAATCCTGGTGGGAAAAAAGAGAACAAGTTCTCTTTTTTTTTTCCCCCCCCGCAGTTTTCTCGTCGGGACCATACACACGGCTGGTTTTCCTGACGGGAAAACCGGTCGTGTGTACGAGGCATAAGGGCTCATTCATAAGTGCAGAAGACACTGCTGTTCCCCAATATGTTTCCTCCTCACCACTTGATTGAGGCTCGGTTCACACTGGAACTGGCTGCGGATCGCACAGGAATGCTGTGTGTCCCCACTCTCTGGGTTCAGGGACGAATCGGGGACGATTCTTTGCCTGAATTCGGCCCTGAAACGGAGGAAAAGTCGCACAGCGTGTCTGTGCAGTGCTCTCTGCAGCCCTCCCGGGGATATGTGAACCGGCTCCATAGAGAGCCGGTCATATTCTCCTGTTACGTGAATTGGATGTGGAAAACCCTCATCCAATTTGCATAGGTGTGAACCCAGCCTTAAATTCATGATTGCTGTGTAATGCATGCAAGTGGTGAAGCAGTAAAATAATTATAAATGATAAAAATGTAATTATAAATCGTGTATAATAATTATAGGTTACAGGCCCAATGTCACCTCCTCGGGTGTGAGGAGGTGACATTGGGCCTGGTGATCTTTAAAGTATCCCCTGTTGTTCAGGTAGATCTCCTACCCCTGCTCTACAGTATATGTAGTGCTCACAGTCTAGCCCCTGCCCTATATTGGTTTCTAAAGAGCTACAAAATTCTATATATATATATATATATATATATATATATAACAAGAGCAACTGTTCTGAGTAATAAAGAGTAAATTATTGGTTTACAGGTCATATGTATTTCAACATTTTCCATTCTCCTAAACATCAGATCAATCCAATCTGCAGAGAATAATCAGCTCTTGAATACGCAGGTACTTTACAGGTGGGAAATATAAAAGGTACAAAGAGCCATCTGCCCCCTTCTGGCCATAACTGGTAATGCATTCTTTCTTACTAATTTCCTGACATAAAGCACCTGGGAATCTCCTCTACATTCAGGTTTTTCTTCATCCATATCTGCCAATGGCCCTATCAGTCTCTGCACCAGAGGAAATGCATTTTAATGTCCCACCACCCTCTATTTTTTGGACTTTGCTTCCATGTACCCACAGCTCCCAACTGTCCCTGATTTCGGGCAATGTCCCCCTGTCCCGCTTTCCTTCTCAGTTGTCCCTCATTTTGGTCTGATTTATAAAGATGTATATATAATAGGGCTGTTACTGATTACAATTTTCGTGTTCGATTAATAATTATTTTTTTTTAATCGATTAATCGACTAATTTCGATTTAATTATAACGCACATACAGATCCAACTACCTTTAGCTGATCTCCTTGCAGGCCGATTCCCAGTGCAGCTACCAACCACTGGAGAAATGGATAGCAGGATACAAAAAACACACAAAGGCAGCGCTCGATGGGAATAGCATTAAAACTTTTATAGTCTTCAAGTAGGTAACAAAATAAATATTGCACTGGAGATAAAATCGATGTAGCTCCATAAACTGTAAAAATGGTGCGAGTAATACCAAACGGTAGCAAAAGCAGTCATAAAAAAAATGTAGCTAAGTATGATACTGGTATAAAAATGTGTACAACGATACCACTGCTGAATCCAGATGAGGGGTTAACATCAGTCCGTTGGCATGTAGATGTCCCGTGAAGGGAACTATCACAACTCCCAGTGGATGGCTGTAGAATCCCAGGTTGATAGAGGGAAGTGCAACAGCCCTTGCGTGTGGCAGATAGTAAGGAAATATTTTTATACATTACTGATGGACCTGTGTAAAAAAAAAAAAAAAAAAAAAAAAAAAAGAATGCTTTATAAATTATCTCTACATCTTATAAGTGAATGTGTGCTGCTGTTCCAGGAATCTGATATAAAATATATGCTGAAAATGAATGACCTTCTACAATTGGAGGGCGGCTCATGTCACCATTTAGTGGCTGCATTACCCAGAAGGAACCAGCCAAAGAAACAAATCTCAGAGGTGGCTCAGTGGCTTTGTCCTCCAGCAGGCCAATCGACATGCCATGGCAGGAAACATTGCAGAGACAGCAGCCAGGAGGGTTCGGTGGATTTGTCTTCCAATGGGATAGTTTTGGTGACTTATTTGGCAAACATTTCGGTTTGTTTTACAAATATTGGTGGGCCAAAAAAAAGTCAGTTTTTTAAGGTGTCCCCTCTTACATCCAGGAGTACCCATCAGAGTCTTACCCCCCCCCCCAAACCCCTTTACATCCAGGAGTGCCCATAGAAATCTCTCATATCTGGGAGTCCCCAGGGCCGCCATCAGGAATTTTGGGGCCGGGGGGGGGGGGGGGGGGTGTTGCCGCCGCCGCCGCCGCAAATTGAGAAGCGGGGGGTTCCACAAACAAAAAAAAACTAGAAAAATTCTTATATATATAAAAAAATATATATATATAAAAAAAAGGGGGGTTGCCATCCGGGGCCCTGTGGACCTCCGGGCCCCTTACAAAAAAATAAATAAAAAAAATACATAAAAAAGGGGGGTTGCCATCTGGGCCCCTTACAGGTGTACTGCCTGTACCCCCCTGATGGCGGCCCTGATAGTCCCCCCTTACATCCAGGAGTACCCATCAGAGTCTTAACCCCCAATCCCCTTACATCCAGGAGTCCCCATTGGAGTCTCTCTCTCTTTACACCCGGGAGTGCCCATAGAAATCTTCTCTCATATCTGGGAGTGCCCATCAAAGTCCTCCCTTACATCCAAGAGTGCCCATCGGAGTCTTACCCCCCAAACCTCTTACATCCAGGAGTGCCCATCGGAGTCTTACCCCCCAAACCTCTTACCTCCAGGAGTGTCCATCGGAGTCTCTCTCTACTTACAACCAGGATTGGAACCTTTTCTTATATTTGGGAGTGCCCATCAGGGGAACTGTGGAGTGTCATGGCTGGTTGGCTGTCAGTGGATATGCCAGTCTCTATATTACAATATGCAGATCAATGAAAACCAGACAGGGGTATTTTCACGTACAGGTACTGCAGCCTGGAAAAAACCTTGTAGTAGGTCAGATATGGCCCCCGGGTCATAGTCTGGACACCCCTGATCTAGAGAACAGTTCTCTCAATAGATAACTTATGCCATGGCATAGGGCACCAGAGCCCACTACCAAAAATGTTTCTACAATATATAGGGAGTCATTCATTGTTTATCAGTCCATTTTAGGGCTAATAAAATTACAAGTGGTTCCTTTATATATGTACACTGCGCACTCCTCCACAGCCCCCCAGTTGACCCCAACACCAACACACCCGTCGTGGGTGGATTGTATCAGTACAGTGGTTGAGGTATGGAGTGTGCAGCCAGCAGGGGGCGCCTTGTGCACACAGTACTTTCAGAAGTTGCTGCAGACTGTTAAGTCCTCGTGTACACTATACACTATACACTATACAATCTGATTATACAATCTCCTTTAGATCTACAGTGTAGTACAAGCCCCTGATTTGATATAAATTGAATGGGTTGTTTAGGTTTGTCCCGATTACATAGTTTCAGATCAGATTGTATAGTGTATGTACAATCAGATTGTATAGTGTATGGACAGCTTTTAGAGCTCTAGCAAGTGATGCGATTTTTATGTTTCAGAATCCAGAAGCACCAGCAATTGGATCAGAATCACATACAGAATTCTTTAAGCACACTGCTATCTTCCAGAGAGACCTGCTATGTGTGGTGGTTTCTCCCCTTGTAAGTCCCTGTCCCGTGCTGTAGTACTGACACTGTCCTCCTCGCTCCCGCTGCCTCTCAGAGAGACTCCCTCCAAACTGCTCCTGTTGTCAGGATCCTCCCAGGCCAGATTCCGAGCCCCAGCCCTAGGCAGAGCACCCCCCCCCCCAGACTATGGGGTTTGCCTCAAGGACCACAGACAGTCCCCTCAACACTTTATCTTCCACCAGACTCTCTCTGCCAGCATGACTGATTCATATTTAAGGGTTGGCTTAGTCCCATACCAGGCCCACTGCCTGGGGATTGGCTAAACTCCCCTAAGTATGCAGAACAATCCTCCTAGCCTCCACCCTCCAGTTTCCAAAATGTTCTCCAACTTTCCAGAACCAGGGGGAGGCACCAGAGGGTTGTCTGTGTAAGTCATCCAGCCCTGATCTAAAGTAAACATATGACCCAATTAACCGCTTGCGGACCAGCCGCCATCATTATACTGAGGCAGGTTGGCACGGCTGCGCGTATTGCTATAGGTGTATGTCGGCCGCTTTAGGAGCTCTAGCTGGCGTGCGCCCCCGGCGCGACACCGGAGCCGATGCGCGTGACCGGTGGCCGCGATGTCTGCCTGCGACCGCTCCTCAGAGAGCCAGAACGAGGATCTGTCAAATTAAACAGACAGATCCCCATTCTGTCAGAGAAGTAGAGAGAGATCTGCTGTTCCTAGTGATCAGGAACAGCGATCTCTCTCTACTCCCTGTCAGTTCCCTCCCCCCACAGTTAGAAACACCTCCCTAGGGAACGCTTAACCCCTTGAGTGCCCCCTAGTGTTAACCCCTTCCCTGCTAGTGACATTTATACAGTAATCAGTGGCTATTTTTGACTGGATGTTAGTGATCATAGCAGAAGTTCAGTGTAAGAAATACACAGGAGAAAATGCATGTTGACAAGGGGAGTGTAGAGGTGGGCGGGGAGTCTACTGACATCACGACTCCGCCCACCGAGCTCCAGACAACAGACCCGCCCACAGAATCTGCAGTTTTTTGGGTCTCATAACAGACAGAAGGGAGACATTTGACAGATAAGGATACATGCAGGAGGCATCTATATCCTTATAGATCAGCATTATGGCATTAGTTTATAAAGGATGAGAGTGGGTTTACATCCACTTTAAGGCTGGGTTCACACCATCCATGCATGCGGCTTCCAGCAGGGGTCCAGTTTGTCCCCGTTCACCATTTCAGGTACGATCTCAGCCCGAATTTTTGGCTGAATTTGGACCTGAAACGGGCCAAAAGACGCACAGGAGTCCTATGCAAATTCACACCGGAGCCGCATTGAAAATATGTGAACCAGCTCCATAGAAAGCTCGTCAAAATCTCCTGCTATTGCGAATTGGATGCGGAGAACCCAGCCTGAAGTTGAATTGCAGGCTAGAATGAGCTACATTTAAAACAGCTTGAACCCCCTTCTAACTCCTAAACCTAAACTACTTAACCTGTAGAAGGCAGATGCTTGTACTTATTATTATACCTATTCTCGGTCCGGTCACATTTTCGTCTCCCAGCAGCTGGCTTCAGGGGTGAGAAGGGATAACTGACAATAGTTCCTCATAGACGAAACCCTACGGGTGATGTCACCACCCAGACATTCCATCCCTTGTCTGCGATCTCTCCTCTCCCCTGAAGCCGGCCGCTTGGGAGATCACGTGACCAGACCAGAGCGCCCTTAAAATAGGTAAGTTCTAAAAGGGTGGTCAGTGATGGCGAACCTTGGCACGCCAGATGTTTTGGAACTACATTTCCCATGATGCTCATCCACTCTACAGTGTAGTTGAGAATGATGGGGTGCCATGGTTCGCCATCACTGGTATAGGTGATGAAGTGGGGTGGGAACAGTTTTAAGATTAGTTAGTTCTAGTCTTGAATTCCACTTTTAACCCGCCTCTGCCATCTGATAGCGGGCAATAGTGATCTATCAGCTGACTCTGGGTCAGGAGAACAAATAGAAATGTGTTCCAGTGACCCAAAAATAAATATACCCCAAAAACACCTGACCTCACTTCTCTTTTTATAACTAATGATGTTTTATACTTTTGGCATTTGAAATTTGTATGCAACTGTCATTAAGAGCCCTTTCACACTGCCAGCGCCTGAAAAACGCTGGTAAGTGCCGCTAAAACTGGCAGCTTTTTCGGGCACTAGTGGGGTGCTTTTAACCCCCACTAGTGGCCGAATAAAGGGTTAAAAGCGCCCACAAAGCACCGCTGCCAAGGCGGTTTGCAGGCGCTTCCCATTGATTTCAATGGGAAGGGGCGCTTTAGGAGCGGTGTATTTACCGCTCCTAAAGCGCTGCAAGGAAGCTGCTTGCAGGACTTTTTTGACACCCTGCCGGCGCAGCGCCCCAATGTGAAAGCACTTGGGCTTTCACACTGGGATTGCAGATGAGGCTTCTTTCAGGCGCTATTTTTAGAGCTAAAGCGCCTGAAAAACGCACCAGTGTGAAAGGGGTCTTAGATAATTCTACCATCTGGGGTATCACTCTCAGCCGTGTGACTTTAATACAATATAGATTTTTTTTTATTAGCAGTTTGGCCCATTCAATGTTGTCCTTTTTTCAATCACTCTAATCTCCTCTTATCAGGAAAATCATAAATGTTTATTCATAAAACCCCCTCAACCCTCTGATCTCATAATACCTGACTGTTCTACTAATGAGATGCTGCTGTGTGCAAATTCAGACACTAGATGGCAGTATAAGTCTGCTACAGACACCTAGAGACCTGGAAATCTCTTCTAATGTATAATATAGTGTAGCGACCTCACCCCTCTCACCCCTTCTCATTCTCGGCTTGTTGGTCTTGTCTAGGGGGTTAGTACTGGGGGGGAGGGATGCGATACACCACGGCCCATGTCCTCCAGAGAGACTGGCGGTGAAAGCCAGAACTATCGGGTTTTGTGTGTATGTCTCAGGCCTCGTACACACGGCCGAGAATCTCGTCATGAAAAAACTTGTCGTTTTTCTTGACGAGATTCTTGGACAAGAAACTTGTCCCGGCCGAGTGTACACACGCTCGATTCAATGAACCCGCGGTTCTTTGAATGGAGCGTACGCGGTGACGTCATCGACTATGACGAGCATGCGCTCGTCACATTCGATGCCGTCGCCGCCATCTTGCTACACCCTACCTATGCCTAGGAAGCTACCGCGCATGCGTCAAAGTCATTTCGAGCATGCGTGGGTTTCCACGGCGACAGGTAAGTGTACACACACACAATTTTCTCGTCGAGAAACCTGCTGACGAGAATCTCGACGAGAAAATGGAGAATCCTGACGAGAAAATAGAGAGCAGGTTCTCTATTTTTCTCGTCGAGATTCTTGTCAGTTTTCTTGATGAGAAACCTGATAGCCGCGTACACACGACCGATTTACTCGGCAAGAAAGCTCTGCCAGCAAGTTTCTTGTCGTTTTTTGACGAGAAACTCGGTTGTGTGTACGTGGTGGTGTCACCAATGGTTATGATGTATAGTCACTGCCACCGACTATATAGAACAAGAGCATGAATTACCTTCGCTATCACAGCCCCTGTCAGGGGGAAGACATCCGTCCAAGAGAGTTACCGGAGGCCTCTCCGTCACCACCAAATGCTGCGCCGGACTTTCCGGAGAAAAGCCCCCTCACCGGCCTCCTCAATCTCAGACACGGGCACACAAGGCATTAGGGCCCCCTCTGATTCCTCCACCCTCGCGGAACCCAGTCGAAGGTACTGAGTCCCAGGCTTCCGCATTAGTACCTCACCCCAGGCCAAAGGTGCCCGGGATGGACTCCATCTCCCGCTCCGGCCAGGTCAAGGGCACCTGGGCCCGGAACTCCGGAACGCCAGCACCCAAGCTGAAGGTGCCTGGACGCAGCTGCGTCCTCCGACTCTGAACCCCAAGGCCAGGCTGTCCGCCCCTTTTATCTCCTCTCCCTTAGCATCACAGCAGGTTCCCCGCCCCGCTGTACCAGCGCCAGGAAAGGACAAAAAGGGATGCAGTCTTGCGGTGAGTGTTCAGCTCCAGCCCAGGGCGACAGCGCCACCTGCAGGCCACAGGGAACCTCACACCACCAGAGTCCTCCAAGAACCATAAAAGGGTCTCAGATTCCCTAACAATCAGTGCATCTGGGTTACACTACCACCCAGATGCCCCCCCTAAATTCAAATACCCGCTACAATGGAATGATCTGATTTCTGAGCTATAGACTGGAATGACTGGTATGATCATACCATACACTGCGCCAAATCTAACCGGAGTGATATGAGACTGGGGCTCATTACAACTTCTCTGGTAGTAATTCTCGTATCTGTTCTTATTCTGTATGTATGGACTATGCACAGTACCACTTCTCTTGTCCTGTATGCCGGGTGTAATTCTCAAAATCTGTTCTTATTCTGTATGTATGGACTCTGCACAGTACTACTTCTCTTGTCCTGTATGCCGGGTGTAATTCTCAGTATCTGTTCTCATTCTGTATGTATGGACTCTGCACAGTACTACTTCTCTTGTCCTGTATGCCGGGTGTAATTCTCAGTATCTGTTCTTATTCTGTGTGTATGGACTCTGCACAGTACTACTTCTCTTGTCCTGTATGCCGGGTGTAATTCTCAGTATCTGTTCTTATTCTGTATGTATGGACTCTGCACAGTACTACTTCTCTCGTCCTGTATGCCGGGTGTAATTCTCAGTATCTGTTCTTATTCTGTATGTATGGACTCTGCACAGTACTACTTCTCTTGTCCTGTATGCTGGGTGTTATTCTCAGTATTTGTTCTTATTCTGTATGTATGGACTCTGCACAGTACTATTTCTCTTGTCCTGTATGCTGGGTGTTATTCTCAGTATTTGTTCTTATTCTGTATGTATGAACTCTGCACAGTACCACTTCTCTTGTCCTGTATGCCGGGTGTAATTCTCGGTATCTGTTCTTATTCTGTATGTATGGACTCTGCACAGTACCTCTTCTCTTGTCCTGTATGCCGAGTGTAATTCTCAGTATCTGTTCTTATTCTGTATGTATGGACTCTGCACAGTACCACTTCTCTTGTCCTGTATGCTGGGTGTAATTCTCAGTATCTGTTCTTATTCTGTATGTATGGACTCTGCACAGTACTACTTCTCTTGTCATGTATGCCGGGTGTAATTCTCAGTATCTGTTCTTATTCTGTATGTATGGACTCTGCACAGTACCACTTCTCTTGTCCTGTATGCCAGGTGTAATTCTTGTTATCTGTTCTTATTCTGTATGTATGGACTCTGCACAGTACTACTTCTCTTGTCCTGTATGCCGGGTGTAATTCTCAGTATCTGTTCCTATTCTGTATGTATGGACTCTGCACAGTACTACTTCTCTTGTCCTGTATGCCGGGTGTAATTCTCAGTATCTGTTCTTATTCTGTATGTATGGACTCTGCACAGTACTACTTCTCTTGTCCTGTATGCCGGGTGTAATTCTCAGTATCTGTTCTTATTCTGTATGTATGGGCTCTGCACAGTACTACTTCTCTTGTCCTGTATGTTGGGTGTAATTCTCAGTATCTGTTCTTATTCTGTATGTATGGGCTCTGCACAGTACTACTTCTCTTGTCCTGTATGCCGGGTGTAATTCTCAGTATCTGTTCTTATTCTGTATGTATGGACTCTGCACAGTACTACCTCTCTTGTCATGTATGCCGGGTGTAATTCTCAGTATCTGTTCCTATTCTGTATGTATGGACTCTGCACAGTACTACTTCTCTTGTCCTGTATGCCGGGTGTAATTCTCAGTATCTGTTCTTATTCTGTATGTATGGACTCTGCACAGTACTACTTCTCTTGTCCTGTATGCCGGGTGTAATTCTCAGTATCTGTTCTTATTCTGTATGTATGGACTCTGCACAGTACTACTTCTCTTGTCCTGTATGCCGGGTGTAATTCTCTGTATCTGTTCTTATTCTGTATGTATGGACTCTGCACAGTACTACTTCTCTTGTCCTGTATGCCGGGTGTAATTCTCTGTATCTGTTCTTATTCTGTATGTATGGACTCTGCACAGTACTACTTCTCTTGTCCTGTATGCTGGGTGTAATTCTCAGTATCTGTTCTTATTCTGTATGTATGGACTCTGCACAGTACTACTTCTCTTGTCCTGTATGCCGGGTGTAATTCTCAGTATCTGTTCTTATTCTGTATGTATGGACTCTGCACAGTACTACTTCTCTTGTCCTGTATGCCGGGTGTAATTCTCTGTATCTGTTCTTATTCTGTATGTATGGACTCTGCACAGTACTACTTCTCTTGTCCTGTATGCCGGGTGTAATTCTCAGTCTCTGTTCTTATTCTGTATGTATGGACTCTGCACAGTACCACTTCTCTTGTCCTGTATGCTGGGTGTAATTCTCAGTATCTGTTCTTATTCTGTATGTATGGACTCTGCACAGTACTACTTCTCTTGTCCTGTATATCGGGTGTAATTCTCAGTCTCTGTTCTTATTCTGTATGTATGGACTCTGCACAGTACTACTTCTCTTGTCCTGTATGTCGGGTGTAATTCTCGGTATCTGTTCTTATTCTGTATGTATGGACTCTGCACAGTACTACTTCTCTTGTCCTGTATGCCGGGTGTAATTCTCAGTATCTGTTCTTATTCTGTATGTATGGACTCTGCACAGTACTACTTCTCTTGTCCTGTATGCCGGGTGTAATTCTCAGTCTCTGTTCTTATTCTGTATGTATGGACTCTGCACAGTACTACTTCTCTGGTCCTGTATGCTGGGTGTAATTCTCAGTATCTGTTCTTATTCTGTATGTATGGACTCTGCACAGTACCACTTCTCTTGTCCTGTATGCTGGGTGTAATTCTCTGTATCTGTTCTTATTCTGTGTGTATGGACTCTGCACAGTACTACTTCATTTGTCCTGTATGTTGGGTGTAATTCTCAGTATCTGTTCTCATTCTGTGTGTATGGACTCTGCACAGTACTACTTCTCTTGTCCTGTATGCTGGGTGTAATTCTCAGTATCTGTTCTTATTCTGTGTGTATGGACTCTGCACAGTACTACTTCTCTTGTCCTGTATGCTGGGTATAATTCTCAGTATCTGTTCTTATTCTGTATGTATGGACTCTGCACAGTACTACTTCTCTTGTCCTGTATGCCGGGTGTAATTCTCAGTATCTGTCCTTATTCTGTATGTATGGACTCTGCACAGTACTACTTCTCTTGTCCTGTATGCCGGGTGTAATTCTCAGTATCTGTTCTTATTCTGTATGTATGGACTCTGCACAGTACTACTTCTCTTGTCCTGTATGCCGGGTGTAATTCTCAGTATCTGTTCTTATTCTGTATGTATGGACTCTGCACAGTACTACTTCTCTTGTCCTGTATGCCGGGTGTAATTCCCAGTATCTGTTCTTATTCTGTATGTATGGACTCTGCACAGTACTACTTCTCTTGTCCTGTATGCCGGGTATAATTCTCAGTATCTGTTCTTATTCTGTATGTATGGACTCTGCACAGTACTACTTCTCTTGTCCTGTATGCTGGGTGTAATTCTCAGTATCTGTTCTTATTCTGTATGTATGGACTCTGCACAGTACTACTTCTCTTGTCCTGTATGCCGGGTGTAATTCTCAGTATCTGTTCTTATTCTGTATGTATGGACTCTGCACAGTACTACTTCTCTTGTCCTGTATGCTGGGTGTAATTCCCAGTATCTGTTCTTATTCTGTATGTATGGACTCTGCACAGTACTACTTCTCTTGTCCTGTATGCTGGGTGTAATTCTCAGTATCTGTTCTTATTCTGTATGTATGGGCTCTGCACAGTACTACTTCTCTTGTCCTGTATGTTGGGTGTAATTCTCAGTGTCTGTTCTTATTCTGTATGTATGGACTCTGCACAGTACTACTTCTCTTGTCTTGTATGCCGGGTGTAATTCTCTGTATCTGTTCTTATTCTGTATGTATGGACTCTGCACAGTACTACTTCTCTTAATTTTCGGCCCCATGGAGGAATTTGGGGGGCGATGATCTCGGTGTTGTCACTCTGAATGATGGCCCCTTCACTCATCGTTTGATTCCCTTCAGTGATGAGCGATGATAAATAGACTTTAATAACACATCATGACTCATGGCTGCGTCTTCCGCGCTCGCTCTGCCCTCCCCCAAATCCGTCTTCCATCGCTCGCGGCATTACTGAGTGCAGACATAATCGCCACTTAGCTTAAAGGCTTCTGACAAGTTGAGTGAAAAGATGTGTTTTTTTTCCCTTCAAATAATAAAACAGAATAAAAATAGACGCGGGGCCTCGCTGAACCCGCCATAAAGCCAAGCGACGCTGCGAAGGTGACGGGGGCCGCAAACATTGGGTTTGTTTTCTTCTGTAGAAATGTCGCTATTTGGAAAAAGCAATTACTTATTATCAGTGCGGAGCTTAGTTCCCGTCAGGCGCCCGCGTTATACATATAGCGTTATGACGTCAGCGGCACCGAGGACTCATACATGTCGGATGAGGCCAAGAATAGGGATGGGGGGGGGGGGGTGGGGGGGATGAAGGACGGGTTGCCAAAAATTTTTGTTTTCAAGGCCAGTTTGCTTTTCCTAAAAAAAAAAAAAAAGGAGGGGGGGGGTCTTTTAATGCGGCTTAAGGTGAATTATACAATTAGTTCACAGTCCTTGCAGGGCACTTTGTCCTCCAGTAGGATGTTGGGAGTTTGCCCAGGAGACTTACAAGGCCCACTTTATAGTAAGGGGCCCCACATACTGCGCCCTAGGGGAATGAGTACTTTATTACCCCTCTTTACTAATTTCCCCCCAAAAATTGTAGATTAGGGCCCCATTTACACTTTGCGATTTGAAATCGCAGGCGTAATTGCCACAATTCGGCCTACAACTCCAAATCCTGCGGCAATCACTGCAAAACACGTGGCGCCTTGGCACCCCAAATGCTTTGTGATTTTGCTGTGATTGTCACACGGCGGCATCGCATAGCAATCTCAGCAAAACGTGCCATTAGAAATCGCATGAAGCTTGGCACCTAAAAAGGAGCAGGAGCTTCTTTAGGTCAAAAAACAGCCATAGGAATGGGCTGCCCTATGCGTGACATGCAGAATCATGCTTTAAAATTTGCAAGCGGAAACACCTAACACCTGGCCTAAGGCTATAGGTTTCCACTATTGCGACTTTGCAATGCGATTTTTGACGCGACGTCATGCGGCTGGTAAAAACCATGTCAGAACGAGTCGCACTGAAGTCGGAACAAAGTCGTGCAAAAACCTGTTTTTGGAGTCGCACCAATTAGAACAGGGACCATTGAAATACATGGATTTTGACTTGTCATGCGACTTCACGCGTGTCAAGTCGCACAACAACTCGCAGTAGTGCAAAAAAAAGAGCCTAATGCCCGGTACACACGATCCGATTATTGGACGAATGATCGTCCGTTTTTTTTTTTTGCATGCTAATCTCACGTCGAATCTGATGAGTTTACTAAAGTCACGAAAATTCTCGTACGACAGAATAAAAAATCGGAAGTGATGTCATGTGTTGTAATACATTTGTATTGCGTTTTCGAACGACAGCTGATTAAACGAAAATCGTACGATCTGGCATCGTACGAAAGAAATTTCCGTGCATGTCCGATAGAATAATTTCGGATGAACTGTCCTGATCGGCTCTCGAAAGCTCTGTACTAACGATCCGATTATCTTACGATCGTTTCGAAAGCGGCATTTTTCATATGATTTTCGGATCGTGTGCAACTTAAAAATCGTGCAATTTCCATTGCGAAGTTGCGCCAAATTTGGAGCGCAACTTTGGTGGTCACTTTCCCATATAAACCTTTATTTTCACAGCCCTTCTCAACGCACAGCAGCGTGCATGCGTTATACAGAGCACATTACGTGTGGGTTGGTGTGAATGAGCCCCTGACGAAGGGAACAATAAATGACGGACCCGTGGATTTTATCTACTTCAGGCCCACAGGCCGTCATATGACGTCCTCGGGTTTGTGGGGGTATATCTGAATGATGGGTGCAGCTACAGGCATCATTCAGATATTGCCGGTTTCAGCCGGCGATTCCCTACACCATGAGAACGATCATAGTGGCTGTTCCACCGCTTGATCGTTCTTACGGGCAGCGGAAAGGGACGTCTCCCCCTCTCCCGCCGCCCTCTGGTGCTTCTACCGACTCACCTGTGCGATTGGTGAGTCGGTGACAGGATCCGCCGGCCCCGGATATTGATCACAGAGATTTCCGGCGGACCAGATGGTCGCATCTCATGGCGCGTACGGGCGCGATGTTATGACGTCACGCCCGGCCTCTGCATTCAAAGAAAACAGCGCCGCTTCGGCTTTGAAGCAGTGATCTCTTTTTTTTTTTTTTTTTATAGGCTTCCAAGCCTAGAGGTGAGATGTGAGGTCTTATTGACCCCATATCTCACTGTAAAGAGGACCTGTCATGTCATATTCCTATTACAAGGGATGTTTACATTCCATGTAATAGGAATAAAAGTGCTCAATATTTATTTTTTTTAAAGTGTCAAAATAAAAAACAATAAGTAAAATTAACAATAAAAAATAAAAACTTTTTTACAGTGCCCCTGTCCCCGTGTGCTCGCATGCAGAAGCGAACGCATACGCAAGTCCCGCCCACATATGAAAACGGTGTTCAAACCACTCATGTGAAGTGTCGCCGCGAACATTAGAGCGAGAGCAATAATTCTAGCCCTGGACCTCCTCTGTAACTCAAAAAATGTAACCAGTAAAACATTTTAAAGCGTCGCCTATGGGGATTTTTAAGTACTGAAGTTTGGCGCCATTCCACGAGCGTGTGCAAATTTGAAGCGCGACATGTTAGGTATCTATTTACTCGGCGTAACTTTATCTTTCACATTATGCAAAAAAATTGGGCTAACTTTACTGTTTTTTTTTTTTAAAGCATGAAACAGTTTTTCCCCCCAAAAAAATGCGTTTGAAAAATTGCTGCGCAAATACCGTGCGAGATAAAAAGTTGCAATGACCGCCATTGTATTCTCTAGGGTCTTTGCTAAAAAAACATATATAGTGTTTGGGGGTTCTAAGTAGGGTTGTCCCGATACCACTTTTTTAGGACCGAATACAAGTACCGATACTTTTTTTCATGTACTCGCTGATACCGATTACCGATACTTTTTTTTTTAATGTCATGTGACAGTTTTCAAACCACAATACAGACTAATGATATCCTTACATTGGTGGTCAGTGGGAAGAATGTCCCTTACATTGATGGTCAGTGGGAAGAATGCCCCTTACATTGGTGATCAGTGGGAAGAATGCTCCTTACATTGGTGATCAGTGGGAAGAATGCTCCTTACATTGGTGATCAGTGGGAAGAATGCTCCTTACATTGGTGATCAGTGGGAAGAATGCTCCTTACATTGGTGATCAGTGGGAAGAATGCTCCTTACATTGGTGATCAGTGGGAAGAATGCTCCTTACATTGGTGGTCAGTGAGAAGAATGCTCCTTACATTGATGGCCAGTGGGAAGAATGCTCCTTACATTGGTGATCAGTGGGTAGAATGCTCCTTACATTGGTGATCAGTGGGAAGAATGCTCCTTACATTGGTGGGCAGTGAGAAGAATGCTCCTTACATTGATGGCCAGTGGGAAGAATGCTCCTTACATTGGTGATCAGTGAGAAGAATGCTCCTTACATTGGTGATCAGTGGGAAGAATGCTCCTTACATTGGTGATCAGTGGGAAGAATGCTCCTTACATTGGTGATCAGTGGGAAGAATGCTCCTTACATTGGTGGTCAGTGAGAAGAATGCTCCTTACATTGATGGCCAGTGAGAAGAATGCTCCTTACATTGGTGGTCAGTGGGAAGAATGCTCCTTACATTGGTGGGCAGTGGGAAGAATGTTCCTTACATTGGTGATCAGTGAGAAGAATGCTCCTTACATTGGTGATCAGTGGGAAGAATGCTCCTTACATTGGTGGTCAGTGGGAAGAATACTCCTTACATTGATGGTCAGTGGGAAGAATGCCCCTTACATTGGTGATCAGTGGGAAGAATGCTCCTTACATTGGTGGGCAGTGGGAAGAATGTTCCTTACATTGGTGATCAGTGGGAAGAATGCTCCTTACATTGGTGATCAGTGAGAAGAATGCTCCTTACATTGGTGATCAGTGGGAAGAATGCTCCTTACATTGGTGATCAGTGAGAAGAATGCTCCTTACATTGGTGATCAGTGGGAAGAATGCTCCTTACATTGGTGGTCAGTGAGAAGAATGCTCCTTACATTGATGGCCAGTGGGAAGAATGCTCCTTACATTGGTGATCAGTGGGAAGAATGCCCCTTACATTGGTGATCAGTGAGAAGAATGCTCCTTACATTGGTGATCAGTGGGAAGAATGCTCCTTACATTGGTGATCAGTGAGAAGAATGCTCCTTACATTGGTGGTCAGTGGGAAGAATGCTCCTTACATTGGTGGTCAGTGGGAAGAATGTTCCTTACATTGATGGTCAGTGGGAAGAATGTTCCTTTACAGATAGTGAGATAGTGAAAATATTTCAGGTGATTCCAGGGAAGAAGGCGGACTAGTATCGGTATCGGGACAACCCTAGTTCTAAGTAATTTTCTAGCAAAAAAAATGATGATTTTTACATGTAGGAGCAAAGTGTCAGGCCTCGTACACATGGCCGAGATTCTCGTTGAAAAAAACATGTCGTTTTTTTCGACGAGATTCTTGGACAAGAAACTTGTCCCGGCCGAGTGTACACACGCTCGTTTCAAAGAACCCGCGGTTCTTTGAATGGAGCGTACGCGGTGACGTCATCGACTACGACGAGCATGCGCTCGTCACATTCGATGCCGTCGCCTCCATCTTTCTATACCCTACGTATGCCTAGGAAGCTACCGCGCATGCGTCGAATTAATTTCGAACATGCGCGGGCTTCCCGGCGGACAGGTAAGTGTACACACACTCACTTTTCTCGTCGAGAAACATGCCGAGGAGAATCTCGACGAGAAAATAGAGAGCAGGTTCTCTATTTTCTCGTCGAGGTTTCTTGTCGGTTTTCTCGACGAGAAATCCGCTAGCCGCGTACACACGACCGATTTACTCGGCAAGACCTCTCTGCCAGCAAGTTTCTTGCTGGTTCTTGCCGAGAAAATCGGTCGTGTGTACGAGGCCTCAGAATTGGCCCGGACCTGAAGTGGTTATAATACTTTATTATTATTATTATTTACAAGCTTCCTAAACAAGG
The DNA here is from genome assembly GCA_029206835.1 of Rana muscosa. Taxonomy (NCBI): domain Eukaryota; kingdom Metazoa; phylum Chordata; class Amphibia; order Anura; family Ranidae; genus Rana; species Rana muscosa. The sequence goes on from CM055119.1 coordinate 335,991,311, forward strand.
ATATTGAAAGTTTATTCTGTTTACCTGGAGGAATCCAGGGGGTGCTCTTCGCTCAATGTGTATTATTTTAGTTTTGTTACTTTGTTGTTTTTCTTTTTTGTATTGCTTCAGTTTTTTTTCTCTTTCTCGGAGTGTCATGCTTCATGTTGATAAACTGTGTGAGAAATCACCATTGTTTGCAGATCTGTCCTTCATGATAAATAGTCCCTTTTATAAAACAAGACTGTCCAACCGTCTCCGCCGCGTTCGCTCCTTTTTTAGTTACGGCAAAAAAAATCTGCTGAAGGATTTTCTGGTCCCATTGGGGATAAATCATATTTTCAGGTCCTCCAATCTGCCGCTGCTCGCTGAGGCGTGACTCCACCTTGATCGTTTCCCAGCATGCCCGGCGTGGCACTGATTCCGGAGCGCTGAGGGTGTGAGGAGATGATATTAATGGAGCGAATCTCTCTCGGGTTGGATCGTTCTATTCCTAGCAGAGATATTTTCAGTCTCTGACATCAGCAGCTCGGCAGGCGCGCGGGGGGGGGGGGGGGGGCATCCTCTGATGCCGCGTACACACGACCGTTTTTCATGACGAAAAAACTGCCATTTTTTAGATTGGTCGTGAAAAACGATCGTGTGTAGGCTCCATAGTAGGGTTGAGCGAACCCGAACTGTAAAGTTCGGGTCCGTACCGAACTTTAGCTTTTTCCCGAACCCGAACCCGGACTTTGCGTGAAAGTTCGGGTTCGGCAATCTAATGGCGCAGTTAGAAATGCTTCAGGGGCCAGCCAATCACCTTTTGATTAGCTGGTGTGCCCTTAGAAGCCATCATAGCCATGCCTACTAATGGCATGGCTGTGATTGGTCAGTGCAACATGTGACCCAGCTTCTATATAAGCTAGAGGCACACAGCACAGACGTCACTCTGCTTCAGAATAGATAGGGAGAGGATCTTGTCTGCTGCTGCTGCTTTTAGGGAGAGATTGAAAAATACATGAGTCAGGCCTCGTACACACGACCAAGTTTCTCGGCAAGAACCAGCAAGAAACTTGCTGGCAGAGAAATTCGTTCGTGTGTATGGTTTCTCGTCGAGAAAACCGACAAGTAACCTCGACGAGAAAATAGAGAACCTGCTCTCTATTTTCTCGTCGAGATTCTCGTCAGCCTGTTTCTCGACGAGAAAAGTGAGTGTGTGTGTGTACACTTACCTGTCCGCCGGGAAGCCCGCGCATGTTCGAAATGAATTCGACGCATGCGCGGTAGCTTCCTAGGCATAGATAGGGTATACCAAGATGGCGGCGACGGCATCGAATGTGACGAGCGCATGCTCGTCGTAGTCGATGACGTCACCGCGTACGCTCCATTATAAGAACCGCGGGTTCTTTGAATCGAGCGTGTGTACACTCGGCCGGGACAATTTTCTTGTCCAAGAATCTCGTCGAAAAAAACGACATGTTTTTTTCGACGAGAATCTCGGCCGTGTGTACGAGGCCTCAGTCCTGATTCTGGAATCTGAGGGAAAAGATAGAGAGACAGTGTAGTGTAGGGCCAGGTTCCTGTTTTTTGCTTTCAGGGAGAGAGATTTATTATATAGGAATAGGAGTCCAGATTCAGAGATATAACTCAGCGATCTGCATAGGTTTACCTGTTTGTGTTCCAGTGCAGTCTTTTTACACTGCCATGAGCACAGTTTTAGAGAAAATCTACCTTTTATCTGCAAGCTCAGTGCACCAGCATTGCATATATTACGTTGAGAGATACACCGTTTCCATACTGTGGGTGTATTCTGCTCTTGGAAAAAGATCCATTTAGGGCAAAAAAAAAAAAGGCACTTTATTGTGCTCTTTTCCAAAAGACCCATTAAGGGCAAAAAAAGACCCGTTTAGGGCAAAAAAAAAAAAAAATATTTGCACTTTAATGTACGCTTGCAAAAAGACCCATTTAGGGCCACAAAAAATATTTTGCAGTGTGTTATACATATGTGGAGGCGTGTGAAATAAACCATTTCTATATATTTGTCTTCTACTGTGCTATACTAAAAAAACATTTTTTTTGAATAGCATTTTCTGCAGTTCTGTAGCTGTGCGATTCAGCGGTTACGTACTGTGGGTGTGTTGTGGTCTTCCAAAAAACGCCATTTAGGGCCACAAAAAATATTTTGCAGTGTGTTATACATATGTGGAGGTGTGTGAAATAAACAATTTCTATATAGTTTTGTTCTACTGTGCTATACTAAAAAAACAAGCCCCACCATCCAAGTGGACATACGGTAGCACATAGTAACAGGGCCCCTCACGGGCTCGGTTCGATCGCCACGCTTCGGGCACGGCCTCACTTGACTCCGCTTGAACCACGGATGGTGTGGCCTTCACCTGAACTCACCACCCAGGCGCCGTTCGTCTTGGGAGATTTTCGAAATCCCCTTGTCCTACATACTGAGCAAGCGCAGTACAGGTGGACACTATTTGACGGGGGACAGAATTCGACACATCACCGGCCTGTCAGGTCACCTATGGCCAGGTGACAGATGCACACCGTAGGGGTACAGGAGTGCACCGCAAGGTAGTGAACCCTATGGCTGACTGCTGCGGATAGGAAACTGGGTGGTTGTGGAAAGCGGGACCAGAGGAGCACAACCGGGATCCTATAGGAAGCTAGAGCCAAGATTCCCCAGGGCGCGGAGTCTAAGACCCAGCAGGTCTTCTCCAGGGCCTCTAGTGGTGAGGATGTTATGCTGCAGGCTGGGTCCAGGTCACGGCCCCTAGAGTCTCCTAGCTCACGCCCCGTAGGATAAGGGGAAAAGAGGGGAAGCAGCAGCACCAGATATAAGAGTAACGAATAACAAGCTGAAGGTCAAGGGCCACAAGCAGACAAGGAAAACGAAGGACAAGCCGAAGGTCAAGGGTCACGAGCAGACAGGGATAGTCGGGGACAAGCCAAATGTATAACAGAGAGACAGACGTAGCACACGGCAGGGAGGAACCCAAACACACAATGCCTAACAAACACGTTGATCAGCAAAGCAGGCTTGCGGTGCACAGGTTAATATAGTGTTCTGTGATAGGGCCTGGGGTGGAGTCAGGCTGGGAGGAGATTATAAAGGAAGCCAGGTGAAGGAGGTCTGGTCTCTAAGATGAACACATGAGGAGGAAAGGTAAGATGACAGACAGACATTAATGCATATCCATGACACGGCCTTACCCAGCCATTGTTGTATTTTTGAACCAGTGTTGGCTACCTCGTCCTCCTCCACTGCCGCCACCTCAACCTCCTACTCCATATGGACCTCGTCCTTCTAGGTCAAGATTATCATTTTTATTTTATTTTTTTGTAGCGCACAGATCCTTTCCCCCTTACCTGCCTTTATGTTGTTGGCTCCTCGCAGGAGGGAGAAAGGCACACCGCACTACCAGCCCGTACCCTCCTATATAAAGAGGTTGAGCGGTGTACTTGACGGGCCGTGTCCACAGCCAGAGTCAAAACTCCTCCAGAGGATTATTCTCACCTCTACTGTAGGTAGAGGCAAGTCCTTTAATTCCCAGTAAAGTCAATGTCCACACCAGCTGAAATTACAACTCTTATTCTCTCATGGCAAAATAAACTCTACTCGGATAGAAAAGGTTAGAGCAAAGAAACAGGACAGCTTAAGGTGTGGAGGAGGTCCAGGTACAAACGTAGCACATTCACTTCACTGCTTAGGTTTCTCAAACAGTTTTAGGTGCACGGTCTCTGCCACAGACCTTGAGGTTGGTCTCTGCCACAGACCGGGTGTACAAGGCCCCTGCCACGGACCTGGAGAACTTTGGTCTCTGCCACAGACCAGGGTGTATAAGGCCCATGCCACGGGCCGGGTGAATAAGGCCTCTGATACAGTCAAGATGACCTTGAGCTTCTCATTCTACGAACCTAGCCCATATCAAGGGGAAGACATCTCTCCAGGGAGTCAACAGACCCTTCCTTCACCGTGACTCCCGCATCGGTCCATCAGAATGATCCTCCCTTCCCTGGAACATGGTCCCCTACAAGAGGCGGCACCCTAAGACTCCTCGACCCTTAGCGGACTCCAGACGAAGGCTCTGGACTCCAGGCTTTACTCCCGCACCTAGGCCTCCATACCCAGGGCAGCAGGAACTCCAGGATAGTACCTCACCCCGGGCTAAGGGTACCTGAGATGGAACAGGAACACATGCACCCAGGCCGAAGGCACCTGGGCGTGGACCCCACTGGACATCAGCCCCCAGGCCAAAGGTCTGCCCCTTTTATATGCTCTCCCGGCATGCACAGCAGGTTCCCCGCCCCGCTGTACTACTGCCAAGAGGGGACACAAAAGGCACAGCACTGTATCGGGGGTTCAACCCTAGCCTACCATGGCAGCGCCACCTGTAGGCCGCAGGGAACTGCACACCAATACTGTCCCCCGAGGACAAAATGGTCCATGAATCCTACAGAATTAGGGTGTTTGAGCCTATTTACCACTCAAACACTTCCCTTAAATTTAGCACCCTGCTACATTTTTATTTTAAAGTATTTTATTTTCCCACTAGCTTATCCATTAAATTGAATAATTTATTCCAGAAAGGGCGTATTCTGGGGCATTCCCACCATATGTGTGGCATCGTGAAGTTGAGTTTCTGAGGTTCTTAATGACTTTCCGTACCTCTTCTGCTGAAAAGGGGGCCTCCAGCATATTTTTTTATTTTTTTTATGTCATTTTAAGTTATTTCCCTATCCACATTTGTTTGCAGAGCACTTGCCATGCTCTTAACAATATTTTGCTGCCATTTGCAGCCCTCTAGCCCTTTCCATTACTTTTTTAGAGCCTTTTTAGTCCTTAGAAGTCCGGGTCCCCATTGACTTCAATGGGGTTCGGGTTCGGGTTTTCCGAAGTTCGGCCGAACCCGTCGAACCCGAACATCCAGGTGTCCTCTCAACTCTACTCCATAGCAGTTTTCTCGTCGAGAAAACTGCCCAAATTTTTTTTAGAACCTGCTCTATTTTTTCTAGTCGTTTTTCACGTCGTTCTTTTTAACGTCGTGAAAAACACTCATGTGTATGCTTTTACGAGGGGGAAAAAAAACGCGCATGCTCAGAATCAAGTATGAGACTGGAGCGCTCCTGGTAAAATTAGCGTCCGTAATGGAGATAGCACATTTGTCACGCTGTAACGGACTGAAAAGCACGAAGACTGAAAAGGGCGAATCGCAAACTTTCTTAACACGAGGATCAGCAAAAGCAGCCCAAAGGGTGGCGCCATTTGAATGGAACTTCCCCTTTATAGTGCCGTCGTAGGTGTTGTACGTCACCGCGCTTCGAGCATTTTTTTTCATGAACGTGTGTAGGCAAGGCAGGCTTGAGAAGAATCACGACGAGACGAGAAATACATTGTTTTTTTGCATGAGATGAACAACGTGTGTACGCGCCATGAGATGCACGTTTTCCCTGCCAGCTACACAGCGTGCAAATCTTGGGGCTCATTCACGCCAGGTGCATTCATCTCAATTGATCGATGTGGGCTCAACGCCAGGACGCAGCAAAAACCAATCGCTGTCTATGTGCCCCATTCACACCAAACAAATGCGTTGATAAGCGCTAAAGAAAAATGTAGGCATGTGGCGTTTTTAGCCCCCGTTCACACCTGTGCAGCAGGGAATGTACACTAAAGCCGTGTACACACGATCGGTTTTACAGATATAAACAGTGCGATGGACTCTTCTCATCGGACAAACCGATCGTGTATGGGCCCCATCTGTCTTTTTTCCATCGGTGTAAAAAAAATAAATTGGAACATGTTTTAAATTTATCCGATGGAAAAAAAACGATAGCAAATTACTATCGTCTGTGGGGAACTCCATCGGCGAAAAAACCCACGCATGCTCAGAATCAAGTCGACGCATGCTCAGAAGCATAGAACTTCATTTTTCTCGGCTCGTCTGAGTGTTTTACGTCAAGCGTTTGGGACGGTCGGATTTTTGACTGATGGTGTGTAGGCAAGACTGATGGAAGTCAGCTTCATTGGTTTTCCGATGGAAAAATCCATCGGATTAGAATCCATAGGAAATCCGATCGTGTGTACGAGGCTTTAGTCGCTGTCTATATTGCAGACGCTCCTTGGTGACATTCATTTTTAATGGCACCCAAAACGCGCCAGTCAATGCATATATGAACTAAATCACCCCTGAGTGCATGGAAAGATATTGTCATGCATTTTAATGTGAACCAGGCCAATTTTGAAACTTTTTGTTTTGATTTAAAGAGGAAGTAAAAGACAAAGGCATAATGAGCTAAACACTCCCCTCCGATCGCAGCCGTCCTCTTCCAACGCTCGGGCAGCCGACATCTTGCCCGGGGGTTACTTTCGGCTTTCGCGGCTCCGGCGCTGTGATTGGCTGGAGCTGCGACGACGTCACTCCCGCGCAAGCGCTGCCAGTGACGGCATGGCCTCATTCAGGAACGGCACACTACAGTGCGCATGCGCCGTAGACAGCGGCGCCCGTGACTTTAGTAAATATCTCCTAAATTGTGGAGGTTTAGGAGATATTTCTTGCACCTACAGGTAAGCCTTAATCTAGACTTATGCCGCGTACACACGATCATTATTCACGGCGGTTAAAAAAACGCAGTGAATAATGTCATTAAAAACGAGGGAACGGCTTGTTCCCTACACACAGTCGTTTTTCACGTCGTTTTTTCTCTTGTCGAGAAAAACGACTGTCTGTGGGCTCCGCGGCAGTGTTTCCCTATAGGAAACACTGCCGCGGAAAACATGTCGAAAAAAAAAAAACATGTTCTAATTTTTCTCGTCGTTTTTAATGCCTTTTTTCTCGTCGAAAAAAACGACAGCCCACAGACTATCGTTTTTCTCGTCTAATGGGAAAAATGTCGTTTTTCTCGACGAGAAAAACGGGCGTGTGTACGCGGCATTACCTGTAGGTTAAAGTGGTTGTAAAGGGTATACAACCACTTTAAAAATCTGTAATTTTGCTAGAAAAATACTTATAACCCCTAAACATTATATACCCTAAATATTACCAAAAGTATTGGGACGCCTGCCTTTACACACTGTGGGGGGGTTTAGCTCGGCAGCGGGTGTGTGTGACCCCCGAGATGGGCTCCCCACACAAAAACAGGCCCAGCAAACGGAGGTTGTGGTTTTCAAAATCAAAAAGGTGCGGTTTATTTTCTATTTACAGTGACAAAACACAGCATAGCAAAAGAAACATAAACAAAATAAATCCTGGTCAACTTGACCTCTGACTAAACATACAGGTTTCCTAACTAACAACTGGGATCAGCCTAGTGCTGTCCTAGTCCCTAAGTCCCTGGTTTTAAATGTCCAAGCAAATAGCCACACAGGCTTTGTCTCACCGCACAGGGGTTCACTCTCCCTAGACAGTCCACACAGGTCTGGGTCCAGGCATGAGCTAACATCTAATGAAGCTGGGAGTTCTTATAGAGGCCTAAATGAGCTGACAAGCTTCAGCTGGTCTCATCAACTCCCTGTCTGCACGACGCCCCACACTCTCCCTAGAGGTATGAGTCATCCATGAGCCCACTAGCCTCAGCTGGGCTTATACAACTCTCCACCTAGTTGTATAAGTCGGCGTAAAGCCTGAATCTGGGCGAAATATATCTACCCCCCTGGATGCAACCAGGTGACTTTACCTTCCTGCTGTCACAACACACATGAACTTTAATTAGGGTTGCCACCTTTTCTTCAAGTCAAACCCGAACACTTTAGTGGCCTGGGACACCTTTGGTCATTCCTCTCCCGTAGATGACTTCTCCTCATCTCTCAGTGCTCTTCCATGCACATGGATTCATTCCGTGTTGTGTATAAAATAGCACCTCCTCTATGGTTCACCAACTTTACTCCATTCTGAGAGCGTCCCCCGATCTTAATTCAGCTACCTGATTTTTTGACTTCATCTATAATACTCAGGTAATAGTGATTTCCCTATGCGGTCGGTCTGGTCCTTTTTCTGTGTCATTCCTGTGTTTGAATATTTATAAATATTATTTTGTAAAGAAAGTTATTTGCATATTGTTATTGTATACTTCTGTTGTATATCTTGCGTTTCAGTAATACTTGACAAAAGACTCCTGAAGAAGCCAGTTAAATTGGCGAAACGTCAAGAATATTTGTCTGTATATTACCTTGGACAGTGTAATATAGATTAATTTTATTGCATGTTTATACATTTTTCTATATATTTTTTATATAAATAAAATATAATTTTTGATATATATTGTGTTTCTTTGCACCTTAAAAATCCCATTCTTCAATATTTCTTGTGCTCTCATCTTGTGACTTCCTACAAAGTTACAATGTTGCAGTCTGATCACTGGGGAAGTGGAGACTGAAGAAATGCTTCCCCCTGCCTGCAGGGGGAGGGGAGACTGAGGAACATCTGCCTCCTGCCTGCAGCAGACTCATGACATCATCTCAGTCTAGGCAGAGTCACTGACTGGAGACCAAGGATGGCTTTTTAATGGAATAAGGTGGAGGTGATCAGTGGCGGCCCGTCCATAGGGGGCGCCCGGGCGCCGCCCCCCTCCTGTGGTCACCAAAAAAAAACAAAAAAAAAACGGGCCCTTTAAGAGTTTTTTTTTTTTTTTTTTAAATGTCCTTTTCTTCACACAATGAGTGGCGGTGCGTCCATAGTGGGCGCAGAAGCGCCGCCGCCGCCGCTCGCTTCTGCGCCCGGCCGTCACTCACAACAATACATAGGTTCATGCATTGCATGAACCTATGTATTGCTGCCGCCCACTATTCAGATGGCCGGCCCCTTGAGCGCCGGCCATCTGAATCACAGCGTCTGATTGGCCTTTAGAAGTGCCTATCAGAGCCAGCAGGCTCTGATAGGCTTCCCGACTACAGCCTGAGGGCTGTAATCGGCTTCTAAATATCTAATGAGAGGACGCACAGGGGTGCGTTCCCTGGCCAATCAGGTTCACCGGGTCTGGTTACCGGTAACCTGATTGGCTGAAGCGACATCGAGGGCGGGAGAAGACATCGAGGACGGAAGAAGACATCGAGGACGGAAGAAGGACGGCGCTGACTCGAGGAAGGTAAGTGCAGGGCTGGGGGAGACAAACTGGCTGTATTATGAGGACAAACTGGCTGTATTTGGGGAACAAACTTGCTGCATATTGGGGACAAACTGGCTGTATTATGGGGGACAAACTGGCTGTATATTGGGGGGGGGAAACTGGCTGTATATTGGGGGGGAAACTGGCTGCATACGGGGGACAAACTGGCTGTATATTGGGGTACAAACTGGCTGTATATTGGGGGGGAAACTGGCTGCATACGGGGGCAACTGGCTGTATATTGGGGGCAACTGGCTATATATTGGGGGGCAACTGACTGTATTATGGGGGGCAACTGACTGTATATTGGGGGACAAACTGGCTGCATATTGAGGACAAACTGGCTGCATATGGGGGACAAACTGGCTGTATATTGGGGGGAAACTGGCTGCATATGGGGGACAAACTGGCTGTATATTGGGGGACAAACTGGCTGTGTATGGGGGACAAACTGGCTGTATATTGGGGGGCAACTGGCTGTATTATGGGGGACAAACTGGCTGTATTATGGGGGACAAACTGGCTGTATATGGGGGACAAACTGGCTGTATAATGGGGGGACAAACTGGCTGTATTATTGGGGGGACAAACTGGCTGTATTATTGGGGGGACAAACTGGCTGTATATGGGGGACAAACTGGCTGTATATGGGGGGACAAACTGGCTGTATATTGGGGGACAAACTGGCTGTATATTGGGGGGGAAACTGGCTGCATACGGGGGCAACTGGCTGTATATTGGGGGGCAACTGGCTATATATTGGGGGGCAACTGACTGTATTATGGGGGGCAACTGACTGTATATTGGGGGACAAACTGGCTGCATATTGAGGACAAACTGGCTGCATATGGGGGACAAACTGGCTGTATATTGGGGGGAAACTGGCTGCATATGGGGGACAAACTGGCTGTATATTGGGGGACAAACTGGCTGTGTATGGGGGACAAACTGGCTGTATATTGGGGGGCAACTGGCTGTATTATGGGGGACAAACTGGCTGTATCATGGGGGACAAACTGGCTGTATATGGGGGACAAACTGGCTGTATAATGGGGGGACAAACTGGCTGTATTATTGGGGGGACAAACTGGCTGTATTATTGGGGGGACAAACTGGCTGTATATGGGGGACAAACTGGCTGTATATGGGGGGTCAAACTGGCTGTATATTGTGGGACAAACTGGCTGTATTATTGGGGGGACAAACTGGCTGTATATGGGGGACAAACTGGCTGTATATGGGGGACAAACTGGCTGTATATGGGGGACAACTCAAACTGGCTGTATATGGGGGGAAACTAGTGGCGTTTGGGCACAGTGGCTGCGTTTAATGGGCACAGTGGCGGCAATTGATGTTTTTTTTTCCAGTTTGTTTGCGCCCCCCCAATAAATTTGAGCATCAGCCGCCACTGGAGGTGATACCCATTGGTGTGCACCCCAAAGCACAAACACACATGCGTATAGATCAGCAAAGCAGTGGACGGTGTCAGTAGAGCAGAGATTGGTGTCAGTAGGGCAGTTGACAGCGTTAGTAGTTTTTTTTTATTATTATTTTTACTATATTATTTTTATTACATTTTTTTAATATTTTTTTTAGGAGCCCTGTTTGGGGCTTTGATGAAATATCAAGGGTCTAAACAGAGAGAAAGGGACTAAGGACTGAGCTTCCCCAGTCTCTTTCTCTGCAGCCTCTGCACTGGACAGTGAATAAATAGGAAGTGCTCTGTACTGAAGTTTACTGTGCTTCAGTTAAAGCTGAACAAAGGAGCGGTCGGTACAGATCACTCAATGTGTTCATTCATTCCTCCATGCTGAAACATCCCCCGCAGCAGCCGGTGGGAGAACAGAGGAGGGAAGCTGGCAGCACTAGAGGGGGGAGAGACGGGATGCCAGGAAGCAGGGGGAATCGGCACTGCACAGGGTGATTAAGGTGTGCCCAGGCACACCCAGCACACCCTGTACGCACACCAATGGTGATACTATTGCTGTATGAAATGTCAGGAAAGTGACACAGCCAGAGAACTAGCATATTCTTCAGCAGGCCAGCACTGGCAACCCCCGGTAATAGTGTCACTTAAAGTCTAATAAATTGCTTGGCCTCACTGCAGTGGTGTATTTAGGTTTTGTGCTGCCCTAGGCCTGACTAAACTCACGCACCCCCTAATTTAAAATATGACCCACCCCTTCCTGCAAAGGCCACACCTCTTTCTGTTTAAGACCCGCCCTGAAATTTTTGAGTGGGGACACTAGTTTGGAGGGCCTGGGGGGATGGATTCCCTTAATTTGCATAGATTTCCTCTCACTACTTGTTTGGCTATGGGGCAAGAAGTGAAGGGAAATCTCTGCAATGGGACAGGGACGGTAAAATAATTAACTGACAGGGGCTATAACCCTCCCTTACTCTGTCCAAAATTAAACAAAAAAGTGCTGCCTATAGTTCTACTTTAAGCACAAATTTATGATAATTAATGGAGAGGACTAAGAGGATATACTGTAACCATGGCAATGGTGCAGCAGAAAACATATAGCACAGTGAGGAAGGTTTGTGGTCCAGCCCCCCCCCCCACATTTGCTGAAAGCCGGCCGCCTGCATACCAGAAGCAGTGCGGCCACTTTATGGGGGCGATAGACTAATCTGCCTCTCAGCCCAGTGCGCCCCATAAGACTGGCGCTACACTAACAGTGTTTCATAGGCCGATGGGGACTCTTTCCATGCTGCCCCCCTGCAAAGTGCTGCCCTAGGCCTGGGCCTTGTTGGCCTAGGCCAGGATACAGCGTTGCCTCACTGGTGATCCACTGGCCGACCAGCAAGTGCAGGGTCTGGTGTATGTATGTGATGCAATCCTGGATGCGACTCCCTTAATCTCCAGGGCCTCTGTATCCGTGGTGGTTTTGCGCCGCCTGATGTGGCTGAAGTGCTGGTCCGCTGACCAAGCTTCTAAGAAAGCTCTAACAGATATGCCTTTCAAAGGTGGGAGGCTCTTTGGCGCCTCGCTGGACGACATTATTAAGGATGTCACTGGAGGTAAGAGCACTCTTCTACCTCAGTCCATCAAGGGTAAAGGGCCACCCCGTAAACAGGGGCCTTCCTTCCCCGCGCAAAAGCACTATTTTCGTCAGTCGGGGCCCACTAGCAGACCATCCCAAGCCGATAAGGGTTCAGCTGGGGGACAGAAGCGTCCCTGGGTGCGCAAGCAATCCAAGCCCACAAACATGTCCGCTTCCGCATGAGGTCTTGCCCCCACCCGATATTTGGGTGGGGGGACGTCTTCGCAAGTACACAGCTCACTGAACCTCCCTGCTTTCCGACCAGTGGGTTTGCAAAGTGATCTCTTCAGGGTACAAGATCGAGTTTTTCTTGTCCACCAAACAGATTCTTACCCTCAAATCTTCCTCTCCAACCATCTTGGCGGGCTGCCCTGACTGGTGCAGTTCAAGACTTGTTAGGGCGTGGGGTAATCATACCCGTACTGTGGCAGGACAGGTTTCAGGGATTCTACTCAAATCTGTTTGTGGTCCCAAAGAAAGACGGAGTTCGTCCAATCCTAGACCTCAAGGCCCTCAATGCCTTTGTGAAGGTTCGGAAATTCAGGATGGAATCAATTCGCTCGGTGGTAGCTGCGCTCCATCCAGGGGACTTCCTGGCGTCCCTAGATATCAGAGACGCGTACTTGCATGTCCCCATTTGCGACAGGCACCAGAGGTTTCTGCATTTCGCGGTCGGGGAGGACCACTATCAGTTCGTGGCTCTCCCCTTTGGCCTGGCGTCGGCACCAAGAGTTTTTACCAAGGTGCTCGCCCAGATTCTAGCTTTGCTCAGACAGCGAGGCATTGCCGTCATAGGTTACTTAGACTATCTTCTTCTGAAAGCTGCTTCCAGCTCAGAATTCGAGGACGTGTCTATACCCAGTCACTCTCCAAGAATTTGGATGGATACTGAACCTCCAGAAGTCGTGTTAGCTCCGAGTCAGCGCCTAGAATACCTGGGGCTGATTCTGGACTCATCGGAGGCGAGAGTTTTTCTACCTCCAGAGAAGTTGCAGACGCTCCGGACTGCAGTGAGGTTGTTAACATCCCGCAAATGGTCGTCCCTCCGTTTCTGCATGAGGGCCCTGGGCCTCATGGTAGCCTCCTTCGAGGCAGGGCTGTATGCCCAATCCCATACTCGGGTGCTGCAGAAGGAGATTCTGTCCAAATGGAACAAATCCCCTTTGTCCCTGGATCATCAGATTCAGGTGAGTCACCTAGTCAGGGCCTCTCTGACTTGGTGGCTGACATCCCCGGCACTTCAGTCCGGTAAGTCTTTCCTTACCTTCCACTGGATGGTGATCACGACGGACGCTAGCCTGACTGGTTGGGGGGGAGTCTGGGGGGTTTAGTCGGCCCAGGGCCGCTGGACTCTGGAAGAATCTCTCCTACCGATCAATGTCCTCGAACTTCGAGCGATCAGGCTATGCCTCTCCAATTGGTCACAGAGACTTCAAGGGCGTCCGGTCCGGATCCAGTCAGACAACGCCACGGCGGTGGCTTATGTCAACCATCAGGGAGGAACAAGGAGCTAGGCCGAAGCATCAGAGGTCGCTCACATCCTAAGATGGGCCGAAAGGAGTGTGCCGGCTCTGTCAGCAGTTTACATTCCGGGCGTGGAAAACTGGCAGGCGGACTATCTGAGTGGCCAGATGCTGGACCAAGGGGAATGGTCGCTACACTTGGAGGTGTTTCAAATCCTTTATCAGAAATGGGGCACACCAGATGTGGATCTCCTGGCCTCTCGACTCAATCGCAAGGTGTCAAGGTTTGTGGTCAGGTCCAGGGAACCCTGGGCAGAGGCGTTGGTGGCTCCATGGGGTCAGTATCAGGTAATTTATGCCTTTCCCCACAATTAAATTGCTTCCTTGTCTGCTCCGCAGAGTGGACGCCGAGGGGGTTCCGGTAATTCTAATCGCCCCAGACTGGTCCCGGCGTCCCTGGTACGCCGAACTCGTGAAACTGGTAGCAGACGCTCCCTGGCGTCTGCCATTGCGGGAGGACCTTCTGTCTCAAGGTCCCATACTTCATCCTGCTTTACAGTCATTGGCTTTAACGGCATGGCTATTGAAAGCCAGGTACTAAGGGACCGTGACCTGTCAGATTCAGTAATCTCCACCATGTTGAGGGCCTGGAAATCATCTTCCCGGAAAATCTACCATCGCACTTGGAAGGCATACATCTGTATGTGTGAAAAGATGGATTAGCGCCCGCGGGCATATTCGGTTTCTCGGATCCTGCTGTTTTTACAGCGCGGAGTGGATCAGAAACTTGCCTTAAGCACTATTAAGGGGCAGATTTCAGCCTTGGCTGTCTTCTTCCAACGACCCCTGGCGGCGCACTCACTGGTAAGTACGTTTGTGCAGGGGGTCTGACACGTGGTTCCCCTGATAAGACCACTGCTTCCTCCGTGGGACTTGAATCTAGTGCTCTCAGGACTTCAGGAACCTCGATTTGAGAACATCAGGGAGATTCCTCTCTTAACACTTTCTCAGAAAGTTGCCTTTCTAGTTGCCATTACATCGGTCAGAAGAGTTTCTTAATTGGCGGCCTTGTCTTGCAAGTCACCTTACTTGGTCCTCCATAAGGATAAAGCGGTGCTGCGCCCACAGCCTTCCTTCCAAAGGTGGTTTCGGCCTTTCACCTAAACGAGGACATTGTACTTCCATCCTTGTGTCCTTGGCTGTCGCATCCCAAGGAGGTTGCGCTACATACTTTATACGTGGTACGTGCCCTACGGGTGTACCTGTCTGCTACGGCTCTGTTACGGAAGTCTGACTCACTGTTCGTGTCTGTGTCTGGTCCACAGAAGGGCCTGACGGTCTCGTCGGCCAACATTTCTAGGTGGATCAGGCAGACCGTCAACCAGGCCTATGCCCTTAAGGGGCGGGCGCCTCCCTTTCCTGTCACGGCGCATTCGACCAGGGCAATTGGTGCCTCCTGGGCTTTCCGACATCAGGCATCTGTCTCACAGGTGTGTAAGGCAGCGACCTGGTCGTCTGTTCACACTTTCTCAAAGTTTTCCAAGGTTGATGTGAGTGCATCTTCGGATGCTTCCTTTGGCGCAAGGTTTTGCAGGCGGCTGTTTGAGGTTGCAACTCCTCTGTTGAAGAGCTCTGTTTGTTTGGGGTGAAGTTAAGTCTTCTGATTGCTGTTCCCACCCCTCGTTTTTTCTGACACTGCTTGGGGACGTCCCACTTTGTCAAGATTTAAGGAGCTGTGTCCGTCCATGGACGAAAAGAGAAAATGGGATTTTTTGTACTCACGGTAAAATCCTTTTCTCTGTTGTCCATGGACGGACACAGCACCCACCCCTCCTTTTTAAGTTTGTACTGCTTTTTGACGAACTGAGCTGCAGGGTGAGGGGTTATGACTGGAGGGACCGCCCCCCTGGGCGGGGCTGTTCAACTCTGTTAAAGTTACATGTTTTAAGATAACTAACTAGTTCTGCCTAGTCCTCTCCTAATAGATGGAACATAACCTACTTTGTCAAGATTTAAGGAGCTGTGTCCGTCCATGGACGACAGAGAAAAGGATTTTACAGTGAGTACATGAAATCCTATTTTTTTAAGAAATGCTATATACTATGATTTGTGAGCCATGCTATATACCATGATTTGTGAGCCATGCTATATACCATGATTTGTGAGCCATGCTATATACCGTGATTTGTGAGCCATGCTATATACCGTGATTTGTGAGCCATGTTATATACCATGATTTGTGAGCCATGCTATATACCATGATTTGTGAGCCATGCTATATATAGAATGGCTCACAAATCATGGTATATAGCATGGCTCACAAATCATGGTATATAGCATGGCTCACAAATCATGGTATATAGCATGGCTCACAAATCATGGTATATAGCATGGCTCACAAATCACGGTATATAGCATGGCTCACAAATCATGGTATATAGGAGTGATATGCAATTAGCGGACCTCCAGCTGTTGCAAAACTACAAGTCCCATCATGCCTCTGCCTCTGGGTGTCATGCTTGTGGCTGTAAACATCTTGCTCTGCCTCATGGGACTTGCAGTTCTGCAACATCTGGAGGTCCGCTAATTGCATATCCCTGGTATATAGCATGGCTCACAAATCCTGATATATAGAATGGCTCACAAATCATGGTATATCAGGATTTGTGAGACAAGCTATATATCAGGATTTGTGAGAAATGCTATATACCAGGATTTGAGGTCTGATGGGACAGGAATTGTGGCTGATCTGAGGGGTGAAGGGACAGGAATTGTGGCTGATCTGAGGGGTGAAGGGACAGGAATTGGGGCTGATCTGAGGGGTGAAGGGACAGGAATTGGGGCTGATCTGAGGGGTGAAGGGACAGGAATTGGGGCTGATCTGAGGGGTGAAGGGACAGGAATTGGGGCTGATCTGAGGGGTGAAGGGACAGGAATTGGATTGATGGGCACAGTAAGGCTGCATTTAATGAGCACATCTTGATGAAATGGGTAGTGCGCTGCCAAATGCAAGTGTCTATCTCTTTTAAACTTACCTAGATTGTCATTTGACTTATAGGTACTAAATTGATCATTGTGGAAGCAAACGCAATTCTCAACATCATGAAGGAAAATTCAGTTTTATCATTGAAACAATTGCCCTTTACAAGGCGTCCTGATGAAGAGAAAAAGAGGATAAAGGAGCTTGGACCAGATCGACCCAACTTGCAGATTAATCAGCAGTCGAGTGATCGTGGTAGAGTTTACACTCGAAGCTTTTCCCCCGCAAATTATCAGACACGGAGTTGGCTAGCTGGATGTGATGTGAGTCATGCCTTTTATTGTTTTCCCTGTTTGCTATTTGAAAGTCCTGGCACTGACAAGTGGACAAAAACGGGGGTTTCCGACTTAAAGCATTTCGTTAACAACTGCAAGCGGCATGAAAGTACCCGAAGCCATCTTGACAGTGCTCTGAAGCTCCAGTTTTTTGGGAAGCGTAGCATTGTTGAACAGCTAGATGCAAGCTACAGAATTGGAATTAGAAGGCACAATGAAGAGGTCACAAAAAATCGACACATCCTGTCTAGAATAATAGACTGTGTAAAATTTTGTGGTGCATTTGAGCTGGCTTTGCGTGGCCATGACGAGAGCGAGAGATCGGAGAATCCCGGGATATTCCGTGGCTTGGTTGATTTTGTTGCTTCTCTTGATGGAGTTTTGAAAGAGCACCTCGAGAATGCCACTGTGTTTAATGGAACTTCAAAAACTGTGCAGAACGAGCTGTTGGACTGTATGTTGTCTGTTGTGAAGGAGCACATTATACAAGAAGCACGGAGCAGCAATTTTCTCTCAATCCAGGCCGACGAAACCACCGATATTGCCACTCATTGCCAACTTTTGCTTGTACTGCGCTACATTGATGCCAAAAACAACGTACAGGAGAGGTTTTTTGAGTTTATTCCTCTTCATTCAACCACAGCAGATTCCATCGCTAGAGCACTACAAGAGCGCCTTGCTGCCATCCTTCCAGAGGATCAGAAGTCTAAACTAATCTCCCAAGTGTATGATGGAGCCAGCATTATGAGGGGTGCCACTGCAGGTGTGCAAAGGAAGATTCAAGATGTGTACCCAAATGCCCATTACATTCACTGCTATGCACATCAGCTGAACCTAATAATGCAACAGGCCACTTCTCAAATACCCAAAGTGAGAGTTTTTTTTTCTACCCTTGGAGGATTTGCCAGCTTTTTTGCAAGATCACCCAAGCACACGGATGTTCTTGATAAAGTAGATGCCCATAGACTACCAACATCAAGCAGTGTAAGATGGAACTTTCACAGCCGTGCCGTCAATACAGTGTTTGAGCACAGAGAGGACCTCATCCACTGTTTTGAAACTATGCGAGACTCGGGTGACTTTGACCCTATTACCGTCAGAGAGGCAGTAGCCTTTGCCATGCTGTTGGAGGATCAGGATTTTACATTTTTTCTAACGCTTTTCCACAACATCATGCCACATGTAGACCTCCTCTATGCCAAACTCCAGAAGAAGGACATAAATTCAGTCCACATTAAGGGGAGCATCGAGCAGTTCCAGCAGGACGTACGGAAAATCAGGTAGCAGCTGCATTCCTCCTTTTCTATGTTTTTTGTTTTTTTGTTTTTTTTTATTATTATTACTCATACATTTTGCAGAGAGTCTTTCACATCCCTGGTTGACAAAAGCAGTGAAGGTGGTTCTCAACCGAAGAGGCGGTGCTCGCTTGATCCAGAAGGTCATAAACACATTGCAGCCAAGGTGAGTTTTATTTTGTTGTAATATTTGTCCCTTTTGATGGCTTCCTCTTATAGATATGAATATTGGAAAGAAAAATATTTTTCTTGCAATATTAAAGTGGTTGTATAGTCAATTTTTACATTTTTACCTACAGGTAAGCCTATAATAAGGCTTACCTGTAGGTAAAAAGAATATCTCCTAAACCTGTACGGTTTAGGAGATATTTCCCTTGCAATGAGCCGCTGACTTCAGCGGCACATGCGCACCGGGGATTCTCGGCTGAAAGCCCAGCAGATGCCGGACCTTGCCGGAAAGAAGTCTCCCCCGCGCATGCGCGGGAGTGATGACATTGCGGCTTCAGCCACTCACAGCGTTGGAGCCGCGATACCCGGAAGACACGCTGAGCCAAAATGTCAGCTGCCTCAGCGTGGACCGGGAGAGATACCGACGCCTCGTTCTAAGGTAAGTATTTCATAATGAGCTAGTATGCAGTGCATACTAGCTCATTATGCCTTTTCCCTTACAGGTGTAAAAAAAAAAAAAAAAAAAAAGTCAGCGGGTATACAACCGCTTTACTCTAAAAATGATGATTTGTTATTTCTTCTAGTGGATAACATTAGTATTACGGCCTTATCTCTGTTGCCTCCCTGAGCATCAAAAATGCATGAAACTTGATATATTTACTAACAATGTTTTGTCCACGTGTATGGAGTTCTGAGAAATTATGCATTCCAAAAGACTGAAACTGATCTCCCTGCAGTCTGCAACCTTTAAAATGACCAGTTTTAAGTTATGAAGGGAGATCAGTTTCAGTGTTTTGGAAACCATCATTTCTCAGAACTCCATACACATGGACAAGACATTCTTGGTAAATATATCAAGTTTCATGCATTTTTGATGCTCAGGGAGCTAACAGAGATGAAATTGACATTTTGTCATTACCATATTTTTGTTTTTCATTCTATAGGTCTGTGATATCATATTGGTACACACCAAGGAACGCTTCTCCTTCACAAACCACCTTGTCAGTGCCACCTTGCTTCAAGCAGACAGGTTTCAACACTACACAGTGGCGTTTCCTGAGGATGCCCTGAGAAAGACTTTGCAGGCCTATCCAGTGCTCAATGGGAGTAAATTGAAGACCGAGCTTAGTCTCATCTACAGCAAAGAAGATTTCAGGAAGTGTGATGGTGCTGTGGACCTATTCCAGTTATTTATGGAAAACAATCTTGAAGAAATCTTTGGAGAGACTGTCGCACTCCTAAAAATCCTCATCACCACACCCATGACCACAGCAGAAGCTGAGAGGTGCTTCTCCACATTGAAGAGAATAAAGACTTTTCTAAGAAATAGCATGACCCAGGAGAGGCTGAATGCATTGGCCATGCTGTCAATGGAAAAGAGAGTGGTGACTGAGATGACGGACTTCAATCAGAAGGTCATTGAAAAATTTGCAAGCCAGGAAGAAAGGAGAGCAAAATTTGCTTTTAAATAGTACTACTGCTGGCATGAATGGGAATGTGGCGTGCATTTGTATTCGGTTACCTTTACTCTAAGGCCCCTTTCACACGGGACGGATCAGTCATGATCCGCCCCGTGAACCTCCGCTTGCTCAGCAGGGATCGCTCCGTTGATCCCCGCTGAGCCGGCAGATGACTGGGCGGTCCCCGCACACTGTGCAGGGACCGCCCTGTCAGTTCTCCGCTCTCCCCTATGGGGGATCGGATGAACACGGACCATCTGTCCGTGTTCATCCGATCCACTCTGCAGACGGATAGAAAAATAGAAATTTTTCTATCCTGAAAAACGGAGCATAGCGGGCACGGGTGAGATCGGGTGTCAGTGGATGTTCATCCGCTGACATCCGCTATTCCATAGGGAAACATGTATGTCCGTTTTTTTCATCCGAAAACGGATGGGTTAAAAACGGACATACGGTCCGCCCGTGTGAAAGGGGCCTAATTCAGAGTTTTTGTTGTTGTTGGTTGTTGTACAATAAAGTTTGTTTACTGTTTTAAAAAAAATACTGATTCGTGGTACATTTATTGCATTCTTTAACAGTTGACTTATACATTAACATTTTCTATATTTTATCTAGCAGTAATGATACATAATCGCCTGATAAATGGCTATTTAGGCTCCATGTACACAGAAGCTCAAAAACGGTCGTTTTTAAAGCAGCAGAAAAAGCTAGCTTTTATCAGCGTTTTTTTACTAGCGTTTATTAGCGTTTTTCAGCTTTTTTTTTTTTTCAATGGATCAAAAAACGCTAAAAACCGCTCGCGACCAGCGTTTTGGAGCGTTTAGTACCCTTTTGCGTTTTTTGGCGTTTTTTTTCTGCCGAAAAACGGCACTTTGAACGCGAATTTCTTGCATTCAGAAAAAAGCCCATTAACTCCACTGCTCATTAAAGCTAAAAAACGTTATGTGTACATGAACACATAGGCTAACATAGAGTGCAGTTAATGGGCTTTTTTAAAAAAAAACGCCAATAAACTGCAGTTTATCAGCTTCTGTGTTCATGGAGCCTTACAGTTCTGCATTACTAACAGTTTAATTTTTCAGTTTGTTTGCGCACCCCACAAATTTTTAAGCACCAGCCGCCACTGGCTTCCAGTCACTGTACTGCTGCTCCACCTGAGGCAGAGTGAAAGAACACATCCCTGGGTACGCTTTAGATGTATATCTTCCAGAAAGGGAGCTGGGGATAGTATAGACCAGTGATGGCGAACCTTGGCACCCCAGATGTTTTGGAACTACATTTCCCATGATGCTCATCCACTCTGCAGTGTAGTTGAGCATCATGGGAAATGTAGTTACAAAACATCTGGGGTGCCAAGGTTCATCTCTGGTATAGACTTTAGTTGTGCATTCTGCCCATCAGTTGCTTAATTACCTTTTAGCAGACCTGCTTTTGGAACCATAATTAAGCAACTGATCAGCCTGCACTTTTCAAGGCCATTAGGGAGGAACATGCTCATCTAACGGGATGCTGGGGACGTGTTCTTTCACTCATCATAACTTACTGCATCCGAATGGGAGGATATAAAGGGAGATATTGAGAGAGTAGAATGAATTGTAGACACAGTAAAGGAAATTCATGTAGATGAGATCTTTGGACTGATTCTATGGTAATTTTAAGGAATGTATATGTAGCACTACCCCTGTAGGAGCTTCTGGTTTGTTTTTGGGGTTTGCACGTTACCTCTTTAGCTTCGTTGTCAGGGTAGGAAAGTCCATAGTAATTGCAATGTCCACACAAAAGTAAAACCTTCAACAGTCAGGCTTTATTCTTTTCTTCTGCAGTAAAACTTGAGAGAAAGTAGAAGGTAGGAGAAGGATAGGGGAAGGTTCAGGCACGCGGTACAGATCAGTTAAAAATTCTTATTAATCCTTCACCACTCTCTCAGTAGGTATTGCTCACCCGGATAGTCCCCTCTCACAGGGCCTAGCAGCAAACCAGTAACAAGACAGCCTCTGCCACAGACTGCCCAAGATGGAGTCGGTCTTTGCCACAGACCTTCTTTTAGAGATAATTAAATGGATAGTCCAGGAATCCTCTGTCACAGGATTTAAAGTCCCAAACTTCCAGCCGTGCAGTAAGAGAGCCTTTAAGCCGATCCGGCGAACTGCAGGGCTTTTAGTAGATTGGATCCCTCCTCAACAAGGTCACCAGGACTCACCCGAGACATCAGCGCTTTGCCAGTCTCCTCCAGGGCAGGTCCTCCCCCGGTTTCCTTCATCAAGACAGCTTCCTCCCTTTTTGGATGGACAGCTTGGGATCCCCTCTTGGGATGTAGGCTAAGGTGACCAGATTTTTAAAATGAAATCCGGGGACATATTTTTTTTCTTTTACTAGTAATGGCGGCAATCAGCGACTCTCTGCCAGTTGCCGCCGCCGCCCGCCTCACAGCCTGTCAAGTCTTAAAGTGGTTGTAAACCCTCCATTACAACTTGCACCTACAGGTAAACCTAGATTAAGGCTTACCTGTAGGTACAAGAAATATCTCCTTAACCTACACAGTTTAGGAGATATTTGCCAAAAAGTTTTACAACGTTGTCTACGGCGCATGCGCGCCATAGACAATGGTGCATTCACAGGGTTAATCCCCATTCACAAATCCGGATTTGCCGGCTCCCACGCACTCCGGCCAATCACAGCGCCGGAGCGGCGATACCCGGAAGTAACCTTCCGGGTATCTGTGGAGCGATGGCTGCAGCTGGAGGGGGAGACGAGGACGGCTTCGATCTAAGGTAAGTGATGCATAATGAGCTAGTATGCTAGTCATACTAGCTCATTATGGCTTTGTCTTGCAGGTGATTTAAAAAAATAAAAAATAAACGGGTTTACAACCACTTTAAGCCTCGTACACACGACCAGTTTTCTCGGCAAGAAAACTGCTGGGAGAGCTTTTTTGCAGAGAAAACTGGTCGTGTGTATGTTTTCTCGTCGGGAAAACTGCCGGGAATCTCAACGAGAAAAATTGAGAACCTGCTCTCTAATTTCTCGTCGGGTTTCTCGTTGGCCTGTTTCCCGACGAGAAAACCGTGAGTGTGTATGCTTACCAGTCCATGGTAAACCCGCGCATGCTCGAAAAGACTTTGACGCATGCGCAGTGTGAGGGGGTTAGCTCGGCAGCGGGTGTGTGTGACCCCCGAGATGGGCTCCCCACACAAAAACAGGCCCAGCAAACGGAGGTTGTGGTTTTCAAAATCAAAAAGGTGCGGTTTATTTTCTATTTACAGTGACAAAACACAGCAAAGCAAAAGAAACATAAACAAAATAAATCCTGGTCAACTTGACCTCTGACTAAACATACAGGTTTCCTAACTAACAACTGGGATCAGCCTAGTGCTGTCCTAGTCCCTAAGTCCCTGGTTTTAAATGTCCAAGCAAATAGCCACACAAGCTTTGTCTCACCGCACAGGGGTTCACTCTCCCTAGACAGTCCACACAGGTCTGGGTCCAGGCATGAGCTAACATCTAATGAAGCTGGGAGTTTTTATAGAGGCCTAAATGAGCTGACAAGCTTCAGCTGGTCTCATCAACTCCCTGTCTGCACGACGCCCCACACTCTCCCTAGAGGTATGAGTCATCCATGAGCCCACTAGCCTCAGCTGGGCTTATACAACTCTCCACCTAGTTGTATAAGTCGGCGTAAAGCCTGAATCTGGGCGAAATATATCTACCCCCCTGGATGCAACCAGGTGACTTTACCTTCCTGCTGTCACATACCCCCCCCTCTTGTTTTAACCTCGGGGTTGGAACACCAGCAATCAGGCATTCATGTACTCGAGACAAAGCATCCACATTCCCCATTTGAACGCCAGGGCGATGCTTTACTGTGAAGTTGAATTCCTGGAGGGCCAGGAACCACCTATTCACTCTTCTATTTGTTTCCTTGTTTTGAGCCATCCACTTTAACGGAGCGTGATCCGTAACCATGTCAAAGTGCCTACCTAGCAGGTAGTACCGATTGGAATCTAGAGCCCACTTCACTGCTAAACACTCCTTTTCAATGGTGGCGTAATTTACCTCATGGGACTTCAACTTCCTGCTGAGGTAAATGACTGGGTGCTCTTCCCCGTTCCAGACCTGGGACAATACTGCTCCTAACCCCACATCTGACGCATCACTTTGTACGACAAAGTCTTTAGAGAAGTCGGGTGAGTACAACACTGGCTGGCTACATAAGGCTTGTTTCAAGAATTGGAACGCTGCCTCAGCCTCGGGGGTCCATTTAATCATGACCGACCCTTTCCCCTTCGTCAGGTTGGTTAGGGGCACAGCCTTAGAAGCAAAGTGGGGAATGAATCGCTGATAATACCCAGCGATTCCCAGAAAGGCTCGTACCTGCTTCTTGCTGTTGGGACGTGGCCAACTCTGGATGGCCTCGACTTTGTTGAGTTGGGGTTTTATTACTCCCCTCCCAATGGTGTACCCAAGATATTTGGCCTCCTCCTGCCCAATGGTACACTTCTTGGGGTTAGCCGTAAACCCCGCTTCCCGAACAGAGTCCAGGACTGCTTGCACTTTTGGCAGATGTGAGGCCCAATCTGTGCTATGGACAATTACGTCATACAGGTAAGCCGCAGCATACTTCCGATGGGGCCTCAGCATCTGGTCCATTTTCCGCTGGAATGTGGCCTGCGCATTCTGTAACCCGTACGGCATTCTTTTATATTGGAACGCCCCGTCTGGGGTTACAAATGCGGTTTTCTCTTTGGCCGACTTGGCCAGGGGGATTTGCCAATACCCTTTTGTGAGGTCAAGAGTCGTCATGTATCGGGCTGTTCCCAGCCGGTCGATCAACTCATCTATACGTGGCATGGGGTAGGTGTCAAATTTTGTAACTTTGTTCAACTGACGAAAATCGTTACAAAATCGCCAGCTCCCATCCGGTTTAGGCACCAACACAATGGAACTAGACCAATCACTTTGGGACTCCTCTATCACCCCTAAGTTCAGCATTTTCTGTACTTCCTCCCGTATTGCCTCCCGTCGGGCCTCTGGGATCCGATAGGGTTTTAACTTCACCCTTTCACCGGGCGGGGTAATGATGTCATGCTCTACCCCAGATGTTTGTCCCGGCAGCTCAGAGAATACCTCCTTGTTGCGAAGCACAAACTCCTTAACCTCCTGTTGTTGGGGTTGTGACAAGGTGGCTGCTATTCCAACCTCAGGAATCACGCAACCAGTTTGAGCTGGTGACCAAGTGTCTGCGACTAGGGACTCTCTATCCCTCCAGGCTTTCAACAGATTAATGTGATAGATCTGTTCGGGCTTTCGCCTTCCTGGTTGTCTGACCTTGTAATTCACTTCGCTCACTTTTTCCATTATCTCGTAGGGGCCTTGCCATTTGGCAAGGAATTTACTTTCAACCGTAGGGACAAGTACCAGTATCCTATCCCCCGGGGAAAAGGTACGGGTCTTGGCTCCACGGTTGTACACTCTCTGCTGTGCTAACTGCGCTTGGGCCAAATGTTCCTTCACGATGGGCATTACCTGTGCAATTCGGTCTTGCATCAGGGCGACATGCTCAATCACACTCCTGTGGGGAGAACTCTCACTTTCCCAAGTTTCCTTGGCAATATCCAACAGCCCACTTGGGTGTCTCCCATACAGTAACTCAAAGGGGGAGAATCCCGTAGAGGATTGGGGCACCTCCCTAATAGCAAACATCAGATAAGGAAGTAGACAGTCCCAATCCTTTCCATCTCTATCCACCACTTTCTTCAACATTTGTTTTAGGGTTTTGTTGAATCTTTCAACCAGCCCATCGGTTTGGGGGTGATACACAGATGTACGTAATTGCGTCACTTTGAACAATTTACACAGCTCCTTCATAACCCGGGACATAAAGGGTGTACCTTGGTCCGTAAGCAGTTCTTTACAAATACCCACCCGGCTAAACACAAGAGATAGCTCTTTGGCTATGGTTTTGGCCGAGGTATTTCGGAGAGGGATCGCTTCTGGATAACGGGTGGCATAGTCCATTATAACTAATATGTACTGGTGCCCCCTAGCGGACTTGATTATAGGACCTACCAAATCCATGGCGATCCTCTCAAACGGGACCTCAATGATGGGTAGAGGGACCAGCGGGCTACGGAAATGTGGCATCGGGGCCGACCTCTGACACACAGGGCAGGAGGAACAATAATTTTCTATGTCCTTCATCACCCCCGGCCAATAGAATCTCTGTAATACCCTCTCTCGGGTTTTCTCTGTCCCCAGATGACCTCCAAGAATGTGCCCATGGGCCAACTCCAACAGCAACTTCCTGTAAGGTTTGGGCACCACAAGCTGCTCAACGGTTTCTTCTGCCCTTTTTGCCACCCGATACAGTAGGTCCTTCTCTACGCTGAAGTATGGGTAAGTGCAGGTATTATCTGGGTTCACTAACTCGCCATCTATTTTCACTACGTTTTCCCGTGCCTTTATTAGGGCGGGGTCTTTCAACTGTTCTGTGGCAAAGTTTTCCCTGTGAACCTCAAGATCAGAAAACTCCACAGACGGTAGGTTTTCGTCTGAGGAGGTGGGCTCCTCTCCAGTTTCTTGAGTCTCCCCTGCCAATACTGATAAGGGAAATTCCGGAGAGTCCTCACCACTCTCAGGGGAGTTCTGGCTATCACATTCCTGGTACATAGGGGCACCAGTGGGGGGCTCAGGATCATCCCACAGTTCCCAGAACTTCGGAAAATCCCTTCCCACAATGGCGTCATGCGGTAACTGAGATACTAAGCCCACTGGATGAGAGAGGGTACCTTTGGGGGTCTCGAAACACACTGTAGTCACTGGATACTCTCGGGTGTCCCCATGCACACAAATAACAGCTACCTTGCTATTCCCAGAGACCTCTGTTTTAACTAACTCAGCCTTTATCAGGGTCACAAGGCTACCTGAATCCAGCAATACCACAACATTTCTACCATTAACACACATTTTGCATAAATGTTTCTCAGTTCCTCGAATGGCAGTGCATGCGACTGTCGCACACAGCGACTGACGTCTGCCCGTCAGAAAGTCACACTGCATGGGTTCCTCCACAACCGGGCAATTGGCTGCAATATGTCCCGCTTGCCGGCAGCGGTAGCAAACGATCCTTCTTGCGGCCTCTTGAGCCGCTGATTTCCCAGGCTGTTCTCGCCAAACTTGGGGTAGAGCTCCCACCCTCTCACTCTCTCCACCCTCACCCCTTGGAATCCTCTTATCCGCCCCTGGGGATGGTCTGGTCTTAGGGTGGAAAGTCCGAGTGTCTCTGGAAGAGGCCGTCAGGTTCTCTGTAGCCAAGTATTTCTCCACACGATCCACAAGACCATCGGCCGTCTCTGGGTCTCCATGGCTTACCCACTTTTGGATGGCAGTAGGAAGAGCTCTCAAAAACCGATCCATTACAACACGTTCCACAATCTTTGGTGCGGACAAAGTCTCTGGCTGTAGCCACTTTCTGCTCAGGTGAATGAGATCATACATTTGAGACCTGGGGGGTTTTCCAAGCTGGAAAGTCCAGTTATGCACACGCTGAGCCCAGACAGCCTGGGTGACACCCAGCCTTGCCAATATTTCAGCTTTTAGCATCACATAGTCTTTTGCTTGGTTAGGCTCTAGGTCATAGTAAGCTTTCTGCGATTCACCAGTTAACAGAGGAGCCACCAGTCCAGCCCACTGCTCCTCAGGCCACTTTTCTCTTTCAGCGGTCCTTTCAAATGTGGTCAAAAATACCTCTGGATCATCCTCTCCAGTCATTTTTGTCAATAAACGACTCACCCCAAAGGACGCGGTATTAGTGGGACGGCTTTCCTCACTGGTCTGCGGACGTTGCTGCATTACTGCTTCCATCTGTTGTTGTAGTCTCTGCTCTTGCTTCTGCAACAGGTCTATGAAGCGGGCCTCAGATTGCTGCTGGGCTTGTTGCTGAGCCTCCAGACTCTGTTGCAAAGTTGCGTTTGTCTGCTGCTGGGCTGCAAGGCTCTGTTGATGAGCTTGCTGCTGGGCTGCGAAGTTCTGTTGTTGAGCTGCAAGGCTCTGTTGATGAGCTGCAAGGCTCTTTTGCAAACCTGCATTTGTCTGCTGTTGATTGGCATTTGCTAGAGCCAGCTGCTTCAGTATCTCCTCCATGCTGGCTTAAAAAAAAAACTGCCCCTGGTTCTCCACCAACTGTGAGGGGGTTAGCTCGGCAGCGGGTGTGTGTGACCCCCGAGATGGGCTCCACACACAAAAACAGGCCCAGCAAACGGAGGTTGTGGTTTTCAAAATCAAAAAGGTGCGGTTTATTTTCTATTTACAGTGACAAAACACAGCAAAGCAAAAGAAACATAAACAAAATAAATCCTGGTCAACTTGACCTCTGACTAAACATACAGGTTTCCTAACTAACAACTGGGATCAGCCTAGTGCTGTCCTAGTCCCTAAGTCCCTGGTTTTAAATGTCCAAGCAAATAGCCACACAAGCTTTGTCTCACCGCACAGGGGTTCACTCTCCCTAGACAGTCCACACAGGTCTGGTTCCAGGCATGAGCTAACATCTAATGAAGCTGGGAGTTTTTATAGAGGCCTAAATGAGCTGACAAGCTTCAGCTGGTCTCATCAACTCCCTGTCTGCACGACGCCCCACACTCTCCCTAGAGGTATGAGTCATCCATGAGCCCACTAGCCTCAGCTGGGCTTATACAACTCTCCACCTAGTTGTATAAGTCTGTGTAAAGCCTGAATCTGGGCGAAATATATCTACCCCCCTGGATGCAACCAGGTGACTTTACCTTCCTGCTGTCACAGCAGTAGCATACAAGGGTAGTGTAGGATGAAGCAAGATGGCGGCAACGGCATCGAATGTGACGAGCGCAGGCTCGTCGTAGTTGATGACGTCACTGTGTTCTTGCCATTCAAAAGAACGGCGGTTCATTTGAATGGCCGTGTGTACACTCGGCGGGCAAGGCAAGCTTGCCGGGAATCTCGTCTGGAAAACCGACATTTTTTTTCCCGACGAGATTCCCGCCTGTGTGTACGAGGCTTTACTTTCCGGGCCCCCCGGCTACTACTGGGTGGGGAGTGGAGGAGGATCACTCCACCAGGGAAGGCAAGGAGATAAGCAGGCAGGCGGCTGGCCGTGACTTGAGCCAAGGCAGAAGAACGTGTGAGTGGAGCTGGATGGTCATGCAACCGAAACTTAAGAAATATTCCCTCCGCTCCGACCAGCACATGATCATCAGAAAGGGGCACAGATAATGGAAAACAATACACCCCCCTAAGCTAGGAGGAGCGGTGGAGCGGGGGGTGTAATTCAGATTTTTTTTTTTTTATTCTGCACTGACTGTCTTTGAAATTTCCCCAGCCCCTGTTCAAATCCAATCCGGGGACAAAACCGGGGACAGACTTGGTCCGGGGACAGTGTCGAAATATTATTTTAACTAAAGATGGACTTTAAACGGCACATGGGTAAGTATTATAAAAATTCTAAAGGTTTTATTGTTAGTAGAAAAAATATAATTGAATTTAAGTAAAAAATACATTAATACATTTCAGAAAAATGACATTATGTGACAATCATCAATAATCGGTATAGGATCCCAATTACAAGACTCAACAACCTCCCAGAGATTACATTGGCATGTAAAATACAAAATAAAGTAATATATGGCCAACAAACACAATTAAGGAGTTGGACGATATACACAAGAGATGGCTGGTCTTATTGATAGATCCGGAAAATTCAAAGATAAAAATCTTGCTTTCGCTCGACTAGTTTCGCGTTCCGAGACGCTTCATTGGGAGCATAGTATTAGACAGGGCCGTGTTAGATAATGAAACAGGCCTGGGTATTTTTAGCTGGCGGTCCGTGTATCACAGAGGGCCAGTAATGTGTAGACACATTCGTAATTGACAGTAATGCGTGATTAGATAGAGGGGTAAATTACACAGGCTACTGATAAGTAGAGCGAGAGCGTTCCTCCAGGTGTAGCAAGCCAGAAGGCATAAAGTAGTGTATGTCAATCAAAGACAATTGCTCGGGCCGAACAGTGGTATTCTGTCTAAGTGACCCCAAACGATGGAATAACCCAGCTTGTGACTTGAGGTAGATCGTTCACTGATGGACCTGGATGGAGCCTCTCCTGTAGTCCTCAATCCGGGGACTGTCCCCGGAAACCAGGGATGTCTGGTCACCCTAATGTAGGCCCAGGCCAGAATAGCCAGGCCCACTCGATAGCGATGCAGCCTCGGGCCAACGTGGCCCCGAGACCAGAATCACACACACATACCTCGCGCCAGGAGGGCCTCAAGGCGAAAGACCCCGAACAATGGCAGGCTCTGCAGTCAGTTTGACAGTTGGGTCCTCCTATGAAAGTCTGCCAATAGGGGGGGTAGAGCCAGTCCTTCTGTACAGGGTCCAAGCCCCATCAGTTCAGAAGTGGGGACAGGGAAGGGGCTTTTTAATGACCTTTGGGCGCATCAGTAATCCCACGGCACAGCAGGCAGAGTAATCCTCTGTGCCGCGGATCATGACATATAAAAGGAGAAGTACAGCCAAAGCTATTTTGCCCATTCTTCTCCTATGGATCCTTGGAGTGCAGTTTGTTCTGCACTCCTGTGACCTGTTTTTAGCAGACAGCGGTCTAAAGCCTGCTGTCTGCTGACGACACTCAGCCAATCCAGGCTCTGGAAAGATCCTGACTTTAAAGTCGCGATCCACCCAGATGCCTGGACCAGCAGCTGGCTAAGCCTCTCAGCGTGCCGCTGAGAGCCTGAGCAAGCCGCACCCTCCTTCTTCTCCACAGCCCGGTGCTCCAGTGAGCAATGGAGGGGCAGAGCAGAGAGCTGGAGACTGGCAGTCACCAGCTCTCTGCAGCCTGAAGGCTGAGAACTGAGCGATCAGCGGTCTTTGATCGCTCAGTTCTCAATCTTGCAGCTGGTGGGGGACAGATGCAGCATCCTTATTTATCTAAATCAGTCCAGGGCGTGACTTTCATTTTGTTGTTGGGAGCCCCTATACATAGAAATACCCCACCTGGCAGGAATAATGGGACCCTGCGATTTCTAACAGTGGCCCTGCAAACAGGTTGATGTCTTCATTTACCAGCAGAAAAGCTGTTTTTATATAAAGAACCCAACATTAGCATATAAGAACCTAATGTTGGAATTTAATTATAAGTAAAACATAATAATCATTTTTTATGACTGTGCTCCTAGAAACAGCGTGACACTCCCAAAAAAATATTACTAACAAGCGATAATGTATCAAACACATGTAATACGGAACATCAAAACTAATGTTCATGAAACATGTTCAGCGCCATCGCTTGGATATGAGAGACAAAGTTTCCTAAAGGAAGACTAAAACCTTCCAAATATTACCTAGTTTTGAGGAGCGATGTAAAAAGAATAGGGATTGCATTATTTCCCCCGTAATTTATCCAGAATTTCTCTCCCACCACTCCTGTAATCTCTTTTGTAGGAACTTCTTGAGGATGCGGCTGGCATTTTACTATGGTGACTACGACAAGATGTGGCGGCACACTATGCTCGGGAATGGGTGCTGGGAATCCAACATCTAGCAGATTTTACACCTAAATCCCTCTGGTTTCAAGAAGTTTTGTGCCCCCATCCCTGTGGATTCTAGCAGTTTTGTGTCCATATGCCCCTGACATCTAAAAATGATTGGGCCCATACCCCCTTGGCATCTAGCATTTGTGTCCATACACCCCTGACAGTTATTGTGCCCATATCCACTTGGAATCTAGCTGTTTTGTCCCCTATATTCCTCTGGCAACAAGAAATGTTGTGCTCATATGCCCTTGACATCTAGCCGTGCTTGTGCCTTTGGCTTCTAGCAGTTATGTGCTCACATTCCCCTGGCATTTAGCAGTTCTGGTGCCCATATCCTCTTGGTATCTAGAATTTGTGTCCATACACTCGTGACATTTATTGTGCCCATATCCCCTTGGCATCTAGAATTTGTGTCCACACACCGTGACATTTATTGTGCCCATATCCCCTTGGCATCTAGAAGTTGTGTCCATACACCCATGACATTTATTGTACCCATATCTCCTTTGGCATCTAGAATTTGTGTCCATACACCCATGACATTTATTGTGCCCCTATGGCATCTAGAATTTGTGTCCATACACCCATGACATTTATTGTACCCATATCTCCTTTGGCATCCAGAATTTGTGTCCATACACCCATGACATTTATTGTGCCCCTATGGCATCTAGAATTTGGGTCCATAGAGCCACAACAGCTATTTTTATAAAGCGTAAGTAGAAGCTCCTGAGTGAGCTCAAAATACAGTCTGAATGGATGTGTTTTTATATGTATCTTGAAAAAAGCAATAAAGAAATTTATATATACCGTATATAAAAAAATGATATATAATATTGATCTGAGCATTTTACAGACAGCCATTGATCTTTTTGTCTGACATTGAAGCCAGAAACATCCTACATCTCACCCCGTATAACCGGCAGGTCTGTCTAAATTGAATCATCTTCACATTAAAAATAACAGAACCGAATCTTCAAAAATAGGAGATATGTGTTCAAAACCCCTTGGCATCTCTCAGTCCTTGTGCTCATATCACCATGCCCGCTATCAGGTTTTTTCCCCACATCTGCCTGTCATTTAGCAGTTCTTGTGCCCATATCCCCTTGGTGTCTACCAACTTTTGTGCCAAAATCACCTTGGGATCTATCAGTTCTTGTGCCCATATACGTACCCTTGGTGTCTACCATTTTTGTGCCCATATCCCCTTTGTGTATACCAATTTTTTGCCCATATTCCACTGGTGCCTACCAATCTTTGTGCCCATATTACCTTGGGATCTAGCAGTTCTTGTGCACATGTCCCCTTGGAGTCTACCAATATTTGTGCCCATATCACCTTCTTGTCTATCATTTTTTTGTGCCCATATCACCTTGAGATCCAGCAGTTCTTGTGCCCATATCCCCTTGGTGCCTACCAATTTTTGTGCCCATAACCCATTGGTGTCTACCAATTTTTGTGCCAAAATCACCTTGGGATCTATCAGTTCTTGTGCCCATATACGTACCCTTGGTGTCTACCCATATCCCCTTTGTGTATACCAATTTTTGTGCCCATATTCCACTGGTGCCTTCCAATTTTTGTGCCCATATCACCTTGGGATCTAGCAGTTCTTGTGCCCATGTCCCCTTGGAGTTTACCAATATTAGTGTCCATATCACCTTGGGATTTAGCAGTTCTTGTGCCCATATCCCCTTGGTGCCTACCAATTTTTGTGCCCATAACCCATTGGTGTCTACCAATTTTTGTGCCCATATCACCTTGGGATCTAGCAGTTCTTGTGCCCATGTTCCCTTGGAGTCTACCAATATTTGTGCCCATATCACCTTGGGATTTAGCAGTTCTTGTGCCCATATCCCCTTGGTGCCTACCACTTTTTGTGCCCATAACCCATTGGTGTCTACCAATTTTTGTGCCCATATCACCTTGGGATCTAGCAGTTTTTGTGCCCATGTCCCCTTGGAGTCTACCAATATTTGTGCCCATATCACCTTGGTGTCTATCATTTTTTTGTGCCCATATCACCTTGGGATTTAGCAGTTTTTGTGCCCATATTCCCTTTGTGCCTATCAATTTTTGTGCCCATAACCCATTGGTGTCTACCAATTTATGTGCCAAAATCACCTTGGGATCTATCACTTCTTGTGCCCATATACGTACCCTTGGTGTCTACCATTTTTGTGCCCATATCCCCTTTGTGTATACCAATTTTTTGCCCATATTCCACTGGTGCCTACCAATCTTTGTGCCCATATCACCTTGGAATCTAGCAGTTCTTGTGCCCATGTCCCCTTGGAGTCTACCACTATTAGTGCCCATATCACCTTGGGATTTAGAAGTTCTTGTGCCCATATCCCCTTGGTGTCTACCAATTTTTGTGCCCATATCACCTTGGGATCTAGCAGCTCTTGTGCC
The DNA here is from genome assembly GCA_029206835.1 of Rana muscosa. Classification (NCBI taxonomy): domain Eukaryota; kingdom Metazoa; phylum Chordata; class Amphibia; order Anura; family Ranidae; genus Rana; species Rana muscosa. Next base: position 336,025,111 of record CM055119.1, read on the forward strand.
CATGTCCACTTGGAGTCTTCCAATATTTGTGCCCATATCCCCTTGGTGCCTACTAATTTTTGTGCCCATATTACCCTGGAATCTAGCAGTTTTTGTGCCCATATCACCTTGGTGTCTTCCAATTTTTGTGCCCATATCCTCTTGGTGCCTACCAATTTTTTGTGCCCATATCACCTTGGGATCTAGCAGTTCTTGTGTCCATATCCCATTGGAGTCTACCAATATTTGTGCCCATACCCCATTGGTGTCTATCATTTTTTCATGCCCATATATCCCTTGGCATCTAACAGTTCTTGTGCCCATATCCTCTTGGTGTCTACCAATTATTACACCATATCCCCTTGGCATTTAGTACTTTGTATGTCCATATTCCCTTGGTGTCTATTAGTTTGTGTGGACGTGTTCTCCTGTTGTCTGAGGATTTCTGTTACTATTTTTCTTGGTTATACTCAACGCTGTATCCTGGCCTAGGCCAACAAGGCCCAGGCCTAGGGCAGCACTTTGCAGGGGGTCAGCACGGAAAGAGTCCCTGCCGGCTTGCGCCACACTGATAGTGTGCTTCTAATTTTGACTGTCCTATCATCCTGGACTACAAACCTTCCTCACTGTGCTATATGATTTCTGCTGCACCATTGGCAGAGAGAGCAGAAGAGATAGAGGAAGAAATGGAGGGAGAGGAGGCCAGAAGAGAGAGCAGAAGAGATAGAGGAAGAAATGGAGGGAGAGGAGGCCAGAAGAGAGAGCAGAAGAGATAGAGGAAGAAATGGAGGGAGAGGAGGCCAGAAGAGAGAGCAGAAGAGATAGAGGAAGAAATGGAGGGAGATGAAAATGTAAAGTCAATGTGGGTTCCTTCATCTTGGGGGGTCATAAAGGAGAAGATGGGGAGAAGAGAGAATGAGAGTGACATATAGAGAATGGATGGAGGTCTACAGCTCGGTGCGCTCCCCTCTCTCCTCCAACCTCCCAGAAAGGATCTTGCTCCAGAATTGGAACTTGTCCTCCCTTAGCTGAGCCGATGTTTTCTGCTTCAAGTTCATTTCCAAATATTGTCCCTTTGTGTCATACAGAGGCCACTCTACCAGACCCGGTCCATTGGGGTCCCTGCCAGAAATAAATGATTCACATTTTAGTACAGAGCATTATATTCAAGGTATTTGTGTCTCATGATCTGTCTGACTCTTATGCCGCGTACACACGATCGGAAATCCCGACAAGAAAAACGTGGATTTTATTCTGACGGAATGTTGGCTCAAACTTGTGTTGCATACACGCGGTCACACCAAATTCCGATCACCAACAACGCGTGACGTACAATACTACAACGAGCCGAGAAAAATTAAGTTCAATGATTCCGAGCATGCGTCAAATTGATTCCGAGCATGCGTGGTTTTTGTTGCGTCCGAATTGCATACCGGAATTTCTGACAAGAACTTTTCTTGTCGGAAAAATTGAAAACCAGCTCTCAAATTTTTGTTGTCGGAAATTCCGACAGAAAAAGTCCGATTGAGCCTACACACGATCGGAATTTCCAACCAAAAGCTCACATCGAACTTTTCTTGGCGGAATTTCCAATCGTGTGTACGCGGCATTAGAGGTCTATTTATAATAATAAAAATCTCCGCCATTTGTGAATCCGCACAATCATTCCGTGGGAATTGGGCAAAAATAATGTTCTTTAGGCTGTTTTCTCTTCTGAATGAATGGCCTTTTGTGATAGGCAGTAGTAAAATAATGCAACATGGCCACTAGATGGAGCTAAGGAGCATAGGAAACACATAGGTCATTGTAACAAGACATACAATGTAACAATTCTAGAGAGAATCAGATTGGTTACATTATTGGATAAGAAGGTCCTTACTGGGAGAATGTCCCAATTTAGTGATATCTTTATAGGATTTGTAGATTGTTAATGTCCTATAAAGTTCTCAGAGAAGACCTGTGTTGGATCTGCTGCCTCGTCCTCCTCCTATTCAGGATCTACCAATCAACATCAATGATTCTGTGCAGGAAGGACCACAAAGTCTTCTTACCCGTTCCATGCAAAGTTGGCCCAGTATCTCATGATGGTTCTGGAGAGGACCTTCTCTTCATCCGTTGCATCACCTTGGCAAGAAAACAACACGAGCATTTTATTGACTGAAAAGGGAACTCTGGAGATCTGAAGACAATGTGCCCAGTATAGTAAAGTCAGACTGGGATTACGGAGAGAACATATGGGAGTGGCCATCAAACCTAAAGAATAAGGAACCTTTGAAACAGTGGTGGCCCATAATGCAGGGCACACGGGTCAGTACAGAAGACATGGGTCCGGAGTCTCTGCTAAGCATGCCTTCCCCTAGTACAAGCCCCTCCCCCACAGTAGTAAAACTCTGGTCATGCACACATTCAACCCTTTCATCACCCCTGATGTTTAACCCCTTCTAAGCCAGAGTCATTAGTACAGTGACAGTGCATATTTCTTAGCACTGATCACTGTATTAGTCTCACTAGTCCCCAAAAAGTGTCAAAAGTGTCAGTTAGATGTCCCGAATGTCCGCCGCAATATCGCAGTGCCGCTATAAGTCGCATTTACTAGCAAAAATAAATGATTAAATATAAAAATCCCATAGTTTGTAGAAGCCATAACTTTTGCGCAAACCAATCAATATACGCTTATTGGGATATTTTTTTACCAATAATATGTAACAGAATAAATATTGGCCTAAATTGATGAAGAAATTCGATTTTTGAAATATTTTTATTGGATATGTTTTATAAATGAAAAGAAAAAATATTGTTTTTCAATTTTTTTTTGTCTTTTTTCATAATTTTTTTTTTACCAAAAATATATAGCAGAATACATCTCGGCCTAATGAATGAAGCAATTTGTTATTGTCAAATATTTTTTTTGGATATGATTTATAGCAGAAAGTAAAAAAAATTGTTTTCTGTATTGTGTAAATGTTATTTTATATTGTCGTTCTTTTCATGTTTATAGTCCAAAAAATAAAAACCGCAGATGTGATCAAATACCACCAAAAGAAACTCTATTTGTGGGAAAAAAAAAGACATCAATTTTATTTGGGTGCAGCGTCACACGACCAATTGTCAGTTAAAGTAACGCAGTGCCGTATCGCAAAAATGGCCTGGTCATGAAGGGGGTTAAATCTTCCGGAGGTCAAGTGGTTAAGGGCCTCAAAAAATAAAATTGGCTGTCAGTACTGATTAATTTTCAGAGATATACACTACAGTATATATACCATAGATTGCAGACGCTATAACTAAGAAACCAATTAATATACTTTTTTTTATTTACCAAAGACATGTAGCAGAATACATTTTGGCCCAAATTAATTTGAGGAAATTAAATTTTTTTAATTATCAATTAATATACACTTATTGGGATTATTTTTTTACCAAAAATATGTAGCAGAGTACATATTGACCTAAATTGATGAAGACATTAGATTTTTTAAATTATTTTATTGGATATGTTTTATAACTGAAAAAAAAATATTCCTTTTTTTTAAATTCTGTGTTTTTTCATAATTTTTTTTTACCAAAAAGATTGTAGACGCTATAACAAAGAAACCAATTAATATAAACTATTTTTTTTATTTTTTTTTTTTTTTTACCAAAGACATGTACCAGAATAAATTTTGCCCATTTAGGTAGAAATTCGATTTTTTTAAATAATTTTTTTCATTTATTATATTTTTTAACAAAAAGATTGTAAACGCTATAAATAAGAAAACTATTACTATACACTTTTTTTTTTTATCGAAGACATGTAGCAGAATATATTTTGGTCTAAATTTTTGAAGACTTTTTTTTAACTATTTTATTAGATATGTTTTATAACTGAAAATAAAAAATATAAATTTTTTTAATTTTCTGTGTTTTTTTCATTAATTTTTATTTATTTTTTTTACCAAAAAGATTGAAGACGCTATAACAAAGAAACCAATTAATATAAACTTTTTTTTATTTACCAAAGACATGTACCAGAATACATTTTGGCCTAAATTTATGTAGAAATGAAAAAAAAAATTGGATATATTTTATAACTAAAAATAAAAATTTTTTTTTTTAATTTTTGGTCTTTTTTAATTTTTATTTTTTTAACAAAAAGATTGTAAACGCTATAAGAAAACAATTAATATTCACTTTTTTTTTTATCGAAGACAGGTAGCAGAATACATTTTGGTCTAAATTTATGAAGACATTTTTTTAACTATTTTATTAGATATGTTTTATAACTGAAAATAAAAAAATATAACTTTTTTAAATTTTTAGAGTTTTTTCATTAATTATTATTTATTTTTTACCAAAAAGATTGAAGACGCTGTAACAAACTGAAAAAAAAATATTTGTATTTTTTTATTTATTTATTAATTTTTTTATTTTATTTTAATTTTTTATATATTTTATTAGATATGTTTTAAAACTGAAAATAAACAATATTCCTTTTTGAATTTTCAGTTTTTTATCATACATTTTTATTTATTTTTTACCAAAAAGATTGAAGACGCTATAACAAAAAAAAAAACAATTAATATAAACTTTTTTTTTTTTTTTTTTTTTTTTTTACCAAAGACATGTACCAGAATACATTTTGGCCTAAATGTATCTAGAAATATTTTTTTTTAAATAATTTTTTGGGATATGTTTTATGACTGAAAATAAAAAATATAAATTTTTATTAATTTTTATTTATTTATTTCTTTATTTTTTGTTTATTTTTTTTTATTTTATTATATATATATATTTAATTTTAAATGTAATTATTTTTTTAACATATTTATTTATTTTTATATATTTTATTAGATATGGTTTATAACTGAAAATATATTTGTTTTTTTTTATAATTTGTTTTATTTTTTTATTTATTTATTCCTTTTTTACATTTTCAGTGTTTTTTCATAATTTTTTTTTTTTTTTTACCAAAAAGGATTGAAGACGATATAACAAAGAAACCAATATATATATATATATATATATATATATATATATATATAAAATAATTTTTAAAATATTTTATTAGATATGTTTTGTCACTGAAAAGAATAATAAAAAAAAAATTATAATTTTTTTATTTTTTTATTTGTATTTATTTATTTTTATTAGATATGTTTTATAGCTGAATATATATATATATATATATATATATATATATAATTTTTTTTTATTCCAGTGGAGATCAAATATCACCAAAATAAAGCTCTATTTGTGGGGGGAAAAAACTGTAAATTTCATTTGTATACAGTGTTGCATAATGATGCAATTGCTAATTGAAGTAGCACAGTGCTAAATAGCAAAACTGTTCTGGTCATGAAAGGGTTAAAACCTTCCGGAGCTGACATGATAAAAGAAAAAGAAAAAAAAAAGGGATCCTTATCCTGGTGTTTTATCTTTGTGAAATGTGCCAATATGAGGACTGCCCATTTCATGGAGGGGGTTGTGTTTCTTGTAATTTGCCACACATCTGAATTTGAAAATTATCAATGGGAAGTAAAACAGAATTAAATTTGTTTATTCCAGAAATTTAAATCTCAACAGTCATCTCATCTTCCCCTCCCCTCCCCCACAGAATAGAGAAAATTTGAAATTTGGCAGTGGAAATCCACAAATGTACTGGCTGAGGTCATGTGACCCAGGGGAGGAGTCATGTGACCCAGCAGCCTCACATCTCTGACATGAGGATATTGGGGGAGGAGTCATGCAACCAGGGCTGTGATGTCATCGGCTGTGAGGGTATAAATAGCAGCCGCACAGCTGTGGAGCTCAGAAGGTTCTGACTTCTCTTGGAGTGAAGACGTGTTTTTTCTGAGCTCCCTCAGAAAAATCTCCCTCTGACCTCCCTGAGATTTCTTCTTCTGTGACTTTTTCTGTGATATTCTCTGCGTTTTTAACCAGTGAAAGGAGAAAAATGATGATGGAAAATATGATTCCACAAATAACACCTGAGCCATTTAATGGCTTTTGGAATCATGATGGGGATGCAGGTCACACAATACCATCTGTAGTGACTCCCCCGAGCTGTGACACTAAAAACACCATGAATGTTGCAGCGATTAGAAACATCATGAAAAATGCTGTAGCAGCTCGAAAGCCCATGAAAAATGTGGCAGTGGAAGTCCCACCACCACCTGTGACGTCCCCGAGCTGTGACACCAGTAACAGCATGAAACGTGTTGCAGCGATTAGAAACATCATGAAAAATGCTGCACCATCTAGAGAGCCCATGAAAAATGCCGCAGCACAAGTCCCTCCTCTTGTGACTCCCCCGATCAAACGTGTTGCAGCGATTAGAAAGCTCATGAGGAATGCCACACCATCTAGAAAGCCCATGAGAAATGCAGCAGAAGACGTCCCACCTCCTGTGACTCCCCCGAGCTGTCACATCCAACGTGTCCAGTATAAAGTAAGACCGCCACGCTGTTACCACCAGTCAACCTTCATACTGCACCGTCTGCTTGGAGAAGGAGGATTCGGACAGGTAAGTTCTCATTTTCCCACCTATAACTAGATTAGTAGCTCCACCCACAAAACAAATCCCTCCCCAGTAACTAGCCAATGTGTAGCAGACACCTAAAACGGATTCAGCTACTGGTAGACTTGATTATGTGCCTTATGAAGGGGAGGAGCCGGGAACACAAAATGAAGAAAGCTCTCCCTGCCATAGATATCAGAAGACAGTCCGTCATGGAGCCTCGCAGCCTTCATCAATAACTACTTCTGATTCCTCCCCAATGCTAGTTCCATCCTTTCCCAATAATGAAGAAACGTTCTTTCCTATAATAACACAAATGATTTTTGTCTTTTCTCTCATTCAGGTCTTTCTGGCAACTGATTGCGCAACCAAGAAGATCGTGGCCATCAAGTCCGTCGTGAAGACTTCAGATCAACGAGACACCATTGAAACAGAGCAGAAGGTCATGGAGATGGCGGCAGGGTGCCCATTCCTCACCCAGCTTTACACCACTTTTCAGACCCACGATTCTGCCTGTTTCGTTATGGAATACGTCTCCGGAGGGGATCTGTTTGATTTCACGGCAAACCATTTCTCTATTCCCATTTCCGTCATAAGGTAAGTCTCATCACCACAATGAGAATACAATAGAAAGCAATCTTTAGAAGAAATGTCCTTTTACAATCCAGGCTTTAGGAGTTGTGAATTACATTGGACTCCATTAGAATGCTTATAGCTACATCAGTCCACCCAGATCTGACGTAGATACTTTAGAGTAATGTCCCTCCATCCCCCATAAATATATGAGGGGAACAATACACAGCAGGGGACCCCACGCCTCTCCCAAGCTTAGATACTCTATATTATCATAGTAGGGTTGGGGTTCAAAGTAGACTGTTCATACACATTGCCATTCTGCAATCCCAGTTTCCCCACAGCGGGCAGTGATTGCACCATGTGGGGAAGGAGATGGAGAGTCCAGAGTCACCTAGTAATGTTCTTTAAGAGGTTTCTGATGCCGGGAGGCTGAGCGGGGTTTCTGATCATGTGACCGCCATGATTGGCTGTCACAGTGGTCACATGATCAGAGAGCTCCCAATCGCATGTAGAGATTGGAAGCTTTCCTTTAGCCACCGGTAACTATGCCGGGAGTGCATTCTCAGGACAGCTCTGTTTACATTCTGGTACCCATATATGCGGCCTCTCAGCGTAAAGACCCACCCACCTAGAGGCCACATATATGCATACCACCAGCACCTCATCACCCTGGTACTGATTTTTAGAGGTGACGGTCTAACTAACCGCTGGATTAGTTTTATATGCAGCAGGAGGAGACTTCCTCCACTCCCGGCACCTAACACAGCTTCCTCCACTCCCGGCACCTACCACAGCTTCCTCCACTCCCGGCACCTACCACAGCTTTCTCCACTCCCGGCACCTACCACAGCTTCCTCCACTCCCGGCACCTACCACAGCTTCCTCAGGCTCTCATCCTACCGGGAGACCCAGACGACCAGCCGGCACATCTACTGGCTGGGCAGACAGCTGAACACTGCCGTGATCGGCTTTGATTGGCTCTCCGCTATGGTAACCCAGATGGGATGACATTGTGACCTGACATTTTTAAGAAATCAAAAGCATTCGAAAACACAGATCTTGGTGTTGTGGATGCTTTTAAGGGCAGAGGAGAGACTTGGGGTCTTATAGTACCGGTCACATGCCTATTCCTGTGACAAGCATGTTTATAGCTTGGATCCTACCAATGGGTTCTCCCAGGTGACTCCAGAATCTGGGATCTGGTAAAACCAGAAATGGTGAGCAGGTGCCATACCCAGAACTCCGACCGTACTGTCACCTAAATAACCACAAAGGTGGGACCGGTAATGTGATAGAGCCAGGTACTCCCTCCCCCCGCCCATGGATAATGTTTCTACTTAAATCTAATGACTGTAAAATGTAATTCCTTCAGAATCTAATTTATTTCTCTTTTATAGATTCGTTGCCGCAGAAATATTCTGCGGATTGGAGTTCCTCCACAAGCGTGGCATCGTTCATAGGGACATCAAGGGAGGCAACATCCTACTGGACAACCAAGGTCATGTCCGCATTGCAGACTATGGATTGGCAGTAATGGATCTGTTCGGTGATACGAAGGTGACGGGAGCCGCCGGAACAATTGGCTACATGGCACCAGAAGTAAGTCACGCTCTTTTTACCCATCACTAGGCCTCATCTATTCAGTATATCCCAATCCAATCACTATCCCTCTCATACTTGTAATATGAACATTTTAGACTGCATACAGAACACTGCAATGTAAATCACCTGATTGGTAATCATTAAGCTCTTAAAATCTTTTTACTAATTTGTTAATATATGTCCATGGGGGGGCAGCCATTGCATATGCCGGCTCTGCCTCCTGGTTAGCTGTTGGGCACAGTGGTTGTTCTTTGCTATTCCTCTTGCTTAAAGCGAGCCTAGCTACAATCTCTATAATAATGGACATATGAAATAGTAAACATCAAGGTTAATGTTACAATGATTTCTACTGGAGAGCAGATATCACTACCTGCTCTCTGGTACACTCTGCAGAATTACGGGCCATTCATTAAATGCATGCCACTGTTAGAGCCTGTGGTATCCTATGAAGTTCTGTATACTTAGCATAACAAAGAGAACTCTGATTTGATTAGGGTGAGTCACATGACTAGGCTCTCGCTCAAGTTCTTTTTTTTTATGTTTACACCCATTCCCTGTAATAGCACTCAAAGTCCCAATTCCACCGCTGTGCTTTATAAATGTCATTTTTATTAATGTAGCGCTATTGCCACAGTAAGGACATACTGCTGCTTTGTAAATGCCTCCCTTAGAATACATGTTCAATAAATATATATTATTATTTCCCCTATAAAAGGATGATAAGTTTGTAGGAACTAAGTAACTGATTTCTCTTCTCTGATTGGCAGGTTATTAATGATGACTACTACCAGTTTGAACCCGACTGGTTTTCAATGGGGGTTGTCATATACATCATGGCTACAGGCACTATGCCATTCCGTGCCCATACCGAGAAAGTATACAGGAAGGCTGTGAATTACGAAGATCCTGTTTACCCCCCAGACATGGACCCACACCTGAAGGTCTTCATAGAAGGCGTAAGTACAAGACATTTTCTAATTCTGAAGAGGCACAGGGAAGGTTTCCAGGCCTACTGCTGCTGCTTTAGGGGTATAATGTAGGGGGGTTGCCAAGTCTGGTTGTCAGCTGGATTGTTGGGTAGTTTGGCTTCTTCATCCCATGGTGAAGATCCAATGGGAATACATCATCCTGGGGCTGAGGGCTCAGAAGATGCCACATGGGGCCCAATCACTGATGTGCACATTGTATGAGGTTATTAAAGCAGAACTCCTCCCCATTTACTATTGTTTTGAACATAGTGGGGAGGATTAGATCACCTGCTGTCATTTTAATCTTGTCTGTGTCCCTGTTGTGGACATTTTGTTTCATATCCTGTCCTGGGGACACGGAAATCCCACCAAGGGGGGACACAGAAAGCAACCACAACCTAACAGAGAGGTTCTAACCCTTTCCAACTCCATTCATCAAACTGCTTTTATCGCCCTGTGCTGATAAATTATGTTAATGAGAAGAAAAAAAGATCTTTAAAAAAATCCAATCTCCTCCCTTTTCTTGTGGCTGTAATTCTACTTTAAGTGTCACCACCAATCTAAAGAGCTCAGGGAGTTAGAAGCGATCTAATGGCGGCATCATAATGTGTACTCATTTGTTGTGCTGGAATATAATATGAATTCCATCCATGTCAGCAGACATCCAGCACCTGTACTTGGCTATATATGTGTCTTCACATGCTATGATCCTCCAATGGGTGAAAGGACCGCCCAGGAGGAGACGCACTGTAGTCAAAGTTTTTTTTCTTTTCTAAAAATTGCAAAATTAACTCAAAATAACTCTTAATTTCTCTTTTATAGCTGCTATGCAAATGTCCAGACAAGAGGCTTGGAGTCAAAAAAGACATAAGACGGCATTCATTCATGAGGCTCATTGATTGGAAGTCACTGGGAAAAGGGAAAGGATGGGCCCCTTTCTCAGTAGGCCCGGTAAGTACACAAATCTTTATAGGATGAGGATTCAAAAAGAAGATTGTAACACACTGTAAGGAGCATTGCTGTGTCCTTACAGCTAATGTAGGGGGTAGAGACATATCCCCGCCTGTAGGAAAACCTCACAGACTAATCAGTCAATATTTCATTTTCTATGGGAGAAGTAAATAAGAATGAAACTTTCCATGCATCAGACACAATGGGGATGATTTACTAAAACTGGAGAGTGAAACATCTGATGCAGCTGTGCATGGTAGCCAATCATCTTCTAACTTTCCACTTGTTCAATAAAGCTTTGACAAAAAAAATGTCAGCTGATTGGTTACCATGCAGAGCTGAACCAGGTTTTGCACTCTCCAGTTTTAGTAAATAAACCCCATTGGTGCACAGCTGGGAGTGACAGTTGAAGTGAGAAGGTGCAATGGTTCATAATACAATGTCTGGGGTGTCAAGGACATTTGGCTTCGACCATCATGATGTGGTGGAAGGCATGGGACCAGACATGTAGTTTGTTTCTAGATTTGTATCCTATCTGCTCCTCCACTGCATGGAAAGAGGAAGAAGGTTCTAGGTTGTATTAAAGAAGTTAGTCAATGTTAAAGCCCAACTCAAAAACAAAATAAATCACGCAGTAGGCAACCACCACCCCCACCCCACCCCACCCTCTAATGTTTTATTGCTTGTAAACTCTAGGGGCAGAGAAAGAGGGACCTCGCCCTAATCTCTCTGCATCATCATGTACAATACAGGCCTATCAGTCCTACATTGTATGTGGGGGGGGGTAAGCTTTAGAGAGGGTCTGTGAGGGATCGGTTGCATAGATGAAGGCTGTCCAAAGCAAGGAATAAATTATTACACCTTATACCTCTAACCCTAGGCAAACCCCCCCACAAATACTGCAAGGGTAATTTATACTTGTTTCTGGAATTGGACTTTAAGCAATATCCTGATATTTACTCAGGTCAGAGATCTAGGAATACAGAATCTCATATTTGTTTTTTCATTTTGCAGCCCTTGGACATGGACATGGAAACAAACTGTCGCCTTCCTCCATCAGCGATAGATGTAAAGGCATTGGAAATTCCAGGAAGAAAAATATACATTCCTGGATTCCCAAAGATCAACAGGCTGTGAGGATGCTTGTCATGCCTGTCAACCTGTAGTGTCATGCCTGTCAACCTTTAGTGTGTAGTGTGTGTGTGTGTGTAGTGTGTGTGTGTGTAGTGTGTAGTGTGTAGTATTTAGTATTTAGTGTGTAGTGTGTAGTTGACAGTGTGTGCCAGCAGGGTGCCAGCCAGCAAGCCACCCACAGCAGGGTTCCAGCAAGCCACCCATAGCAGGGTCCATGCCAGCAAGCCCACCCACATCAGGGTGCCAGCCAGCAAGCCCACCCACATCAGGGTGCCAGCAAGCAAGCCCACCCACATCAGGGTGCCAGCCAGCAAGCCCACCCACATCAGGGTGCCAGCCAGCAAGCCCACCCACATCAGGGTGCCAGCCAGCAAGCCCACGCACAGCATGGTGCCAGCCAGCAAGCCCACCCACATCAGGGTGCCAGCCAGCAAGCCCACGCACAGCATGGTGCCAACCAGCAAGCCCACCCACATCAGGGTGCCAGCCAGCATGCCCAGCCACAGCAGGGTGCTGTCAGCCTATGTTACACTATGGGAACGAAGCAGCCGGGCAGCCGGGGAACACAGGTCCTAATTTGTGTGCATTCAGGGCCACTCACCCACTCCTGCACATCTCTCAAATTAGGACTGTGTTTGTCCAGCCGCTGCGTCCCCTTAAAGGGGTGGATGGACATGATGATGAAGATTTCTCATATTGGACAATAGTTCTTAATGTGACATAATACATGGATTAGACCTATATACCAATATATTCATGAGAAATTTGAAGAGGACAGTTTATCTGTGAAGACATTGATATCATCTTCAGAAGATCCAGATGAATAAAGATTAAAAAAAACAAATAAAAAATAAAAAACTGCACTGTACAGAGGAGCCTTGACGAGGCAGTGCAGCTTCCACATACATTTGCAAATGTGTGCAATGTGACTGCCTGCATTGGGATGCACGGAGCGCCTGTATCCACGGCCCTCACACGGGGTACGGATTCATACGCCTTGTGTGAACGAGGCCTTAGGACTGCACTTTACAGAGCAGCCTTGGCAAAGTAGTGCAGCTTCCCCATTTGCAAATGTGTGCAACCAAGACCTCTGTTTTTAATGTCAAGTGTTAGATTGTGCCTTTTTGATTGATTTGCAGGCTAGCTGGTAAGTGTGCTGGAAAATCTTTTGTTTTTGCGCTGTGCAAAGCCCTTCCATGCGCACCTTACTTCAAAAGCTAGTTATAAACTGCTGCAGCTGTCCTGCTTTGTACACTGTTTTTAGATACAACTTTAATAAAAACGACATTTATAAAACAAAAACTGGGGTAGTTGTCTGGTTTTGTATACTGTTTTTAAATAAAGCTTTAATAAAAACTACAATTTATAAAAAAAAAATTGGGGTAGTTGTCCTGTTTTGTATAATGTTTTTACACAAAACTGCAATTATAAAAAAAATCAGGGGGGTAGTTGTCTTGTATTGTATACTGTTTTTGGATGAAACTTTAATACAAACTACAATTATATATGAAAAAAAAAAAACTCGGGTAGTTGTCATTCTTGTAAAGACAGTCTTAATGCATTGTATCGATATTATGCATATACAATTTTTCTGTTGTCTATAAACATCAAACAGATGACAAGAAAATAAATTCCCAGAGAGCTTTGGGTTATCTAAAGAGGCAGGCAGCACAGCAGACAAAGCCTGAATTTGGGAAGATTTGCATACCTCCCAACTGGCACGGATTCTGCGGGTTTTACCCGCATAGGCTCCTCCTTCCCGCAGTCCCGCGAGACTGTCATTTTTCCCGCACATCAGGAAGCATGAAGAGGAGGAAACAGCAACCAGCAGGTAAGCCCCCCCCCGCCCCCGATTGGTGGTCAAAACAGTGCTCGGAGGCACCCCCCCCCCCGCGATCGGCGCCCGTAGAAAGAAGGAGGAGACGGCTGTAAATGTAGGCCTGCTAAAAGGGGATGTTTCAATGTACTGCATATAGCAGGCCTCTGTAGAAGTCCTTTCCTCAGAGGATGGACACCAAGCAAAAAGAAGGTCATTACTCTTTACTCTGTGGGCCATTTCACTCCTGACAGCTCAGGAGGAGCTAGTAGTACCAAGAAGATTATGAAGGTAAAAGGAGGATACTAAGGTCGAAAAATAAAGACCGAAATCCAACGGAAACTGCCATGAAAATCAGAATAGATGGGGATGATCTGTGACCGTCAGTGAAGTGCTCGTGAAGTGCTAACTGCGCAAGAAAAAAAAGATGGGAGGCCGAAACAAAGAGGAATAGGCCAAGAGAAAGACTGATTCACCAAGGAAATAAATACGTGAAAATCTCAATTTCCTCTGAAATATGCAAACAAGGAGAAGGATTATTCCTGCACATCCAACAAAACCCATAGGTAGTGATGGTAACAACAGCCTCAGCTCAGACTCCATCCAGGCCTTGCCCGCTCTGACATGTTTCGCCCTGTCCACTGGACTCAGCCTTGGAGGACCTCCATGACACATGCAGGCGAAACGAGTTGGGGGGCATGGCCTGGATGGAGTCTGGGCTGAGGCTGCTCAGACCATCGCTACCTGTAGATTTTTTTGGATGTGCGGCACCTAAAATGATCCTTCTTCTTGTTTGCATTCACTGAGCTGAGACAAGCCCAGTGGCGTCATTAGGTTTGGTGTCACCTGGTGCGTAAAAATATGGTGTCACCCCCCCTTATCAGACCAGCTCAGGGTTGGCGGTTCAGCTACTGTACATATATATATTATAGCTGTGTCCAGCAGCACCCCGTTATCAGACCAGATCGGGGGGGGGGGCAGCTCAGCTATTATGTGTATATTATATATAAAATAGATGTGTCCAGCTGCACCCCCACCCCCCCCTTTAGCAGACTAGCTCAGGGTGGGCAGCTCAGCTACTAAATCTATATATATATAAAATATAGCTGTGTCCAGCTGCACCCCCATCCTCCCCCCCATTAGTAGACAAGCTCAGGGTGGGCAGCCCAGCTACTATATATACATATATATTATAGCCTGTGTTCAGCAACACCCCCTTCCCCTCCGTTAGCACACCAACTCTGGGCGGCTCAGGTGAACGGACACCATATCAACCCACCACCCCCCCCCCCACTTATCACAGCCGCTCGCCTCAGGTTTGGGCAGCAGAGGACACCCCCATCGCAATCCATCACCCCCCTGCCCGTTACTGCACCAGCTCACGGCCAGGGCGGGCCGCCTGGGCAGAGAAGATGTGTCAGGCTCAGCAGTGCAGTAGGAGGAGAAAAGCACAGCAGGCCAGGTGCGGCCATGATGCCGGAGGTGTTTTGGCTAAAAAAAAACTGCCACAGGGAGTCAGGGCCACCCTTGGGATGGTGTCAACCCTCTGACAGGTGTCATCCGGGTGCGGACCCCCGTTATCAGACCAGATCGGGGGGGGGGCAGCTCAGCTATTATGTGTATATTATATATAAAATAGATGTGTCCAGCTGCACCCCCCCCCTTTAGCAGACCAGCTCAGGGTGGGCAGCTCAGCTACTAAATCTATATATATATATATATATATATATATATATATATATATATAAAATATAGCTGTGTCCAGCTGCACCCCCATCCTCCCCCCCATTAGTAGACAAGCTCAGGGTGGGCAGCCCAGCTACTATATATACATATATATTATAGCCTGTGTTCAGCAACACCCCCTTTCCCTCCGTTAGCACACCAACTCTGGGCGGCTCAGGTGAACGGACACCATATCAACCCACCACCCCCCCCACTTATCACAGCCGCTCACCTCAGGTTTGGGCAGCAGAGGACACCCTCATCGCAATCCATCACCCCCCTGCCCATTACTGCATCAGCTCAGGGCCAGGGCGGGCCGCCTGGGCAGAGAAGATGTGTCAGGCTCAGCAGTGCAGTAGGAGGAGAAAAGCACAGCAGGCCAGGTGCGGCCATGATGCCGGAGGTGTTTCGGCTAAAAAAAAAACTGCCACAGGGAGTCAGGGCCACCCTTGGGATGGTGTCACCCCTCTGGCAGGTGTCACCCGGGTGCGGACCGCACCCCCCTAGCAACGCCACTGGACAAGCCCCTTGATAGCCTGCACTCCCCATTGACTGTTCTCCAGACTTGGACCAACTGATTTGTTCCAAATTCCCTGATTTGGAACAAAGTCCCTCTGTTTCTCTTTCTTCCTCATTCGTCCCTCTTTTTAGTCTGATCTATATAGTTATATATAAAATGCACAATTTAATTTTCCACTGCTAAACCTTTCATCCAATTTCTAAGCGGCTGTATCTATCAATTTCAAAAGCCAGTATAAAGGAATAGTAGTGGTAAAAAATAGGATTTTTATAACAGCTTACCTGTAAAATCCTTTTCTTGGAGTACATCACGGGACACAGAGCGACATAGTCATTACTAATGGGTTATATAGATACCTTCAGGTGCTGGCACTGGCAACTTCCAAAACCGGAAGTACCCTCCCCTATATAAGCCCCTCCCATCTCAGTTTTGTAGCAAAGCAATAAGTGTCCCCAAAGAGGGGTGGGAGCTCTGTGTCCCGTGATGTACTCCAAGAAAAGGATTTTACAGGTAAGCTGTTATAAAAATCCTATTTTCTTTCTCGTACATCACGGGACACAGAGCGACATAGTCATTACTAATGGGATGTCCTAAAGCAATGCCCAATGAGGGGGGGGGATACACCATACATAAGCTGAGCGCTATCAGACATGAGGATCTTTTGCGGCCTGCAACACACTGCGCCCAAAGGCGACATCCTCCTGACTTCTAACGTCCACCTGGTAGAACCTAGTAAACGTGTGTACTGAAGACCATGTTGCGGCCTTACAGATTTGAGCCAGGGAGGCCTGGTGATGCGCTGCCCATGAAGTTCCAACTGCTCTCGTGGAGTGCGCTCTAACTTTGAATGGAGGCGGTCTCCTTCTCAAGCCATAGGCCTCGTACACACGACCGATTTTCTCGTCGTAAAAAACACGTCGTTTTTTTCGACGAGATTCTTGTTAAGCTTGTCGATTTTCTCGTCAAGCTTTCTATGCGTACACACTGTCATTTCCCAATTTCCTCGTGGTTCTCTGCGCTCACGTCCAGCACGTACGACGGCACTATAAAGGGGAAGATCTTTTTTCTTGGCGCCACCCCTTGGGCTGCTTTTGCTGATCTCGTGTTACCGTGTGTGAAGTAAAAGTTTGGGAAGAGACGATTCGCACTTTTCAGTCTTCGTGCTTTCAGTTCGTTTTAGCGTGACGAATGTGCTATCTCCTTTACGAAGGCTTGTTTTACCAGAAGATGCGCTCCCGTCTCATAGTTGCTTGTGAGCATGCGCGCTTTTGGAAGAGTCGTAAAAGCATACACACGAACCATTTTCTCGTCACAAAACAGGCCAACGAGAAACACGACGAGGAAATCTGGACTCCTGACGAGAAAATAGAGAGCAGGTTCTCTATTTTCTCGTCGAGATTCTCGTCAAGTTTCTCGTCGTAAAACCATACACACGAACGTTTTTCTAGACAAAAAAACTCTCGCGGCACTTTTCTTGACTGTTTACGACGAGAAAATCGGTCGTGTGTACGAGGCCTTAGGCTTGCATTATGACCTGTCGAATCCACTTGGCTAAAGTAGATTTTGACGCTGCCTGACCCTTTCTGGGGCCTTCCGGCAGAATAAACAAAGTATCAGTTCTGCGAATCTGAGCAGTGGCTTTTAGATAAGCTTTAACTGCTCTTACTACATCCAAAGAATGCAATAACTTTTCCTCTACCGAACTAGGTTTGGGGAAAAAAGAAGGAAGAACCACATCTTGGTTCAAATGAAACCTCGATACCACCTTAGGAAGAAAGGCTGGATGAGGACGTAACACTACTCTGTCCTTATGGATAACCAGATATGGCTCTTTACAGGACATAGCTGCTAATTCCGACACTCTTTTAGCCGAACAAATGGCTACTAGAAAAAATCAATTTCCTGGTGAGAAGAACCAAGGAAATGTGCTGTAATGGTTCAAATGGTTGTTTCTGTAGAACCGACAGAACCAGGTTTAGATCCCATGGACATATGGGAATATTAACCGGAGGACTAATACGCATCACTCCTTGTATAAAGGCTTTGACTAGTGAATGCGAAGCCAAGGGCCTTTGAAAAAATATTGACAAGGCCGAAATCTGACCCTTGATAGTACTCAAGGCAAGCTTCCTATCTACAGCCCACTGTAGGAAGTCCAGAATCCTACCTATTACGTACTTACGTGGATGCCATTTCTTGGCCTCACACCACGCGATGTACGCCTTCCAGATTCTATAGTAGATCTGCCTGGATACCGGCTTCCTGGCATTGATTATGGTAGATACCACAGGATTAGAGAGCCCTCTCTTTTTTAGAATGTGGGCTTCAATAGCCAGGCCGTCAAACCTAGGGCTGGTAAGGAAGGGTGGTAAATCGGTCCTTGCGAAAGCAGGTCCGGACGTTGTGGGAGAGTCCAAGGACTCCCCACTGACATTTTTACAATCTCCGCGTACCATGCTCTTCGGGGCCACGCTGGAGCCACCAGAATCACTGGTTTCTTTTCTACCCTGATTCTGCGGAGTAATCGAGGTAACAATTGTGGCGGTGGGAATGCATATATCAGCTTGAACTGATCCCAAGGGAACAATAGGGCATCCGAGCCGCAAGCTAGGGGATCCCTTGTCCAAGAGACAAACCTGTCCACCTTTGCGTTGAATCTGGATGCTAGCAGATCTACATCCGGTGTTCCCCACCGCTGACATATTGTCCGAAAAACCTCGGGGTGAAGGGACCATTCCCCTGGGCATAATTGTTGGCGACTTAGAAAGTCCGCCTTCTAATTCTCCACTCCTGGAATGAATACCGCGGATATGGCTGGGACATATCTTTCTGCCCATTTCAGGATGCAATTTACTTCCCTCTGGGCTGCACGACTCCTGGTGCCACCCTGATGATTGATATATGCCACTGCCGTGGCATTGTCTGATTGAATTCTTACAGGGGACCCTTGGAGTTTGGATGTCCATGCTACTAGGGCATACCGGGCTGCTCGTATCTCTAAGAGATTGATGGGCAGGGCCTTTTCCGCATCCGACCATCTGCCCTGGAGAGACCATTGCTCCAGTACTGCTCCCCAGCCTATAAGGCTGGCATCTGTAGTGACCACCTTCCAAGAAATCGGACTGAAGGATTTCCCTTTTTCCCGATTCTGGAGAACCAACCACCAACGGAGGCTCTTGCGAACGGAAGGGGACAAGGACATTGGTAAGCCTAGGGCCTGAACTTTCTTGTTCCAGGCTGACAGTATGGCCCTTTGCAAATTCCTTTAATGGAATTGACCGTAGGGTACTGCTTTGAATGATGCCACCATTTTTCCCAGCAGCCTCATGCACAGGCGTATGGACGGCTGTCTTTTTGTACCCACTAAGTGGATCAAATCTCTCAAAGACAACACCTTTTTTCGAGGCAAGAATATTTTCTTCTGGCCTGAATCTAGCCTTAGCCCCAAGTATTCCAGACTTTTGACTGGTTTTAGGGCCGACTTGTCTCGGTTGATAATCCAACCGTGAGATTCCAGATACTTGATTGTCTTGTGAACGATAGACTTGTGCACAACGGAAAAATTCGTTCCGTTTCGGTTCGTTTCTTTCCGGTCCTGTTGATTCGTAATCATTCGTAATTTTGCTAGACGGGATTTTTCGTGTTCGGACTCATTCGTATTTTTGCAAGCGGCATTTTTCGTTGAATTTTTTGTTGCTTTATAATTCGTACTTTCGGTAGAGTACGTTGTTTTTCGTTGATTCTGGACACAACTCCTACTTTCGTAACTTTTTTTGGGTTCGTTGATTCGTAATTTTCCGTGTCTCTCTCACAACGACGCTGCCTATTATGCCTAATGTGCTTCGAATGGATTTGTACTTTTCTAAATACATAGCGGTTATTTGTAACGATTCGAAATCTCGTATTTTACTTTCGTTTTTTACATGCGGCTATAGGCTCCGCCCCTGTACACCATTTTGAGAGGGTTCAGCACGGTGAGGGAGAAGCAGAGAGCAGAGCAGAGTGAGTGTTATTGTACTTCGAATGGATTTGAAATCTCGTATTTTACTTTCATTTTTTCATGCGGCTATAGCCTCCGCCCCTGTACACCATTTTGAGAGGGAGTTCAGCATGGTGAGGGAGAAGCAGAGAGCAGAGTGAGTGTTATTGTGCTTCGAATGGATTCGTACATTCGTAACTTTTTTCATAACGAATTATGCCGAAGACCTTCGGGCATTCGCTATTTTGCGGTATAATTTATTTCGGATTCGGTTTTATTCGTAATTGCTCTGTTCGGAAATTCGAATGCTTCCGAATGTCCGAAAGTTGCTAAATTCGGACGAATTTTGATTCGTTACGAAACGAATTGCACAAGCCTAGTGAACGACCACTTCTAGTTTTTTCACTGAGTGGTCTATCAGCAACAAGTCGTCTAGATATGCCATTATCGTTACACCTTGCGTTCTTAGATTGGCCAACAATGGGCCCAGAATTTTTGTGAACACTCGCAGTGCTGTGGCCAGACCGAAGGGTAAGGCTCTGCACTGAAAATGGCGCCCTTCTACTGCAAAGCGTAGAAATTTTTGGTGGAATTTGTTTAGCCCTTTTAGATTTAATATGGGCCTCACGTCCCCGTTTGGCTTCGGGACTGTAAAGAGGTTTGAATAAAACCCGAACCCCCATTCTTCCAGGGGAACCTCCATAATTACTCCTTGGAGCAATAGTTGTTCTAGTGCCAACAGGAGGGACTCTCTCTTCCGGGGATCCCTTGGCACGTTTGACCTCATAAAATGGGAAGGAGGAGAGTCTTTTAACTCCAATCTGTATCCCAGACTTACTGCGGAGAGCACCCATCTGTCTCTGATCGTGTCCCGCCAGGTCTCTGCGAACAACTGGAGTCTTCCCCCCACCCGATTGAGTGGGGGCAACCCTTCATGAATTTGACTTTGGGGGAGGTTTTGTACCTCTCCTGACCCAGGGTTTTTTATTACCCTGTGATTGTCCCTGATTTTTACCCCCGGGATTTGACCCATGAGGCCGTCGGAACTGTTTCACAGCCGATGCCCCAGGGACTGGAGAAGCAGGCCTCTTAAAAGAGGGACCTCTAACTCTGTTTTTAACCGGCAAGAGTGTACTTTTACCGTTGGAAATTTTCTGGATATATTTGTCCAGGTCTTCCCCGAATAAGCGTTCACCATGAAATGGGAAGCTAACCAGCAATTTTTTACAGGGAGCTTCAGCAGACCAGTTTTTTAGCCATAGAAGCCTGCGCATATGTACTACAGACAGCGTAAGGCGGGAGGCCTGATGGATTGAATCCTTTATGGCATCAACCGCAAAGCACAAGGCTCTAGGTAGATCAGTTAGGGCAAGGGCCTGCTGATCTGGCAAGTCCCTTAAGACCTGTTTCAACTGATCCTTCACTGCTTGGCAGACCCCAATAGCTGCCACTGCTGGTTGTGTCACCAAGCCTGCTGTAGAAAAAGCAGATTTTAAGGACTCCAATTTTTTATCTATTGGGTCCTTGAACATTTGGACATTATCCACTGGACATGTCAGTGATTTATTCACACAAGAGATGGCTGCGTCCACTGTAGGGACCCTCCATTTTTTGATGAACTTATCCTCCATGGGATAGACCACCGGAAATCTCTTGGGGGGAGTAAATATTTTATCAGGATGTTCCCAATCCTGGTAAATAATCCCTTCCAATAAAGGGTGAACTGGAAAGGAACAGACAGTCTGGGGAGCTTTTAGCGACCCCAGCGAGGAGACAGTAGTGGTTGATGGTTCCGCAAGGTGCATTTTAAATGCTGATCGGACCATGCTAGTCAAAGACTGAACCCATAATCTTTCAGCTTGAGATGCTGAGAAAGGTTCCTCCACAGTTGATTCCTCTATAACAGAATCAACCTCCTCCTGATCCCCTTCAGGCAGGTCGATCCCTGTATGGGACTGTTGCTCCGCAAACAGGTACTCTGAAGGAGGAGACGGAGATCGGGCCTTTCCTTGTGACAGGGAGGCAGCAATTAATGTTGACAATCTCTCCTCTAATCCTCCCAGAGCTGAGGAAAAAACCTCCTCTGTTATATACACAGGAGCAGGTGAACTGAGGACAGCCACAGTACCAGGTACTCCTGCAGGGTCTCTACGGTCACTAACCTCTGAATTTTCAGGGGAGACTGGTGCAGCAGAAGCATGCCCAAGATCCTCAGAGCCCGATGGAGACCCCTTTTGCTTCCTGGAAGATTTAGTTCCGGAGCTTCTGGACGGCATATACCTAAGCCCAAAGCTGAGGTATTCCAGCCGTAATACACCCTTTTTACTGAGAATAGTCTAGCACAATTGCTGCTATATATCAGTTGGTGTCTACTAAAGTGCCTTTCTAGGGGATGCCTGCATCAACCGCCTCTGTGTGCCTTTTTACTGTTGCTAGCTCTGTTTGTGCACTTCAATAGCCAGCTTGATTGCTTTTAAAACATGCTGGACGCCCGCACATGCGCAGTAGCGCCGCGGCGCACACCGAGCGTCATCCACCCGCTCCGCCCCTTTTCCAGATTGCCTCTATATAGAGAGGCGCGGGCACGTGCGCCTTCGGCGCCTTTTTTGAAAAAACCAGGAGCTAGATGGGAGCCAGGGTCCCTTGCAGCAGGGCCCGGGGATGGATGAGCGCAGC
The DNA here is from genome assembly GCA_029206835.1 of Rana muscosa. Lineage (NCBI taxonomy): Eukaryota > Metazoa > Chordata > Amphibia > Anura > Ranidae > Rana > Rana muscosa. Next base: position 336,047,530 of record CM055119.1, read on the forward strand.
AACAGGGCAGAGAAGACAGCTTCCCCGCAGAGAACTTACCAACTGCCTGGATTTGACTTCGGAAGAAAAAAATCCACATTACAAGAAAAAAAGAACCATAGCGGCCTCTAGTGTTTAACACAGGTACCGCGGTCTTACACATTTTTTTTTTCTTGCCTACTATAAATTTTTTTTTACATTTTCTCAGTAGTAACAGGCATACACAGAATATTTAGCGGGAATACCTTAGGTAACAGGCAGAAAGACAAAATAGGCTTGGGGGTCCCCCAATAGAACCAAGTTCCTGGGGGCCCCCACTTACCTTTTCCTCGCCGCAGGACTCTGTTTGGTCCACAGAAGCCCAAACTTCACCTATCACGGCAGGCATTGTAATCAAACCTTCAGGGACCGGGTTCCCAAGGATTCCACTCCCCTGGACCTGTATAGCACCATGCACAGAAAACATCTTGGTCGTGGGTATGACCAGAGCTCTGGATCCCAGGGTCCAGCCCTCCTAAGAGAGGCATTACAGGCAAAACCTTGCTCTTCTCTTGCAAGGCCCGGGTACCGACCGTTTAGCTATGAAGCTTTTTTGGTCGGATCCGGAATAGCTTACTGAGGCCCCAAAAGAACCTGTACGCAAGCTCAGTGAAACACATGTTACTTCTTGGCCAACACCTTAGACACTGGCAAAAAACTGAGGTGCTCCCGGATGGGAGGGGCTTATATAGGGGAGGGTACTTCCGGTTTTGGAAGTTGCCAGTGCCAGCACCTGAAGGTATCTATATAACCCATTAGTAATGACTATGTCGCTCTGTGTCCCGTGATGTACGAGAAAGAAAAATCATTTGAAGGTTTAATCAATAAACCTACAAATGGACAGAGTCCAGTCTTTTCGGCAGCCTTTGTATCTCTCAGTCATTACGGCCGAACATGTAAAGTACCTATGGCCTTTCTTTACCTCCAAATGATCCCAGACAAAATCACTGTACCATCGTTCCCGAAAGGCCTATAATTCAAAGAGTAAGTTCCTTGGAACGTACGGATACTCCCATCCATAGTCCGTAGCAACCTTTTGATTCAACAGCCGTTGCAGTCGGGCCAAAGGCGGCATGGTCGCCCGATCTCCAGTTCCTGGCAAGACAATAGCATCTGGAGATCTGCGGGGGTGTACGGGCTCCAACTGTGGCATAGGCGGCCTTAATCAAGAATGGGCCTCCAAAACAGGAGGCACGAAAAGCACCGGAGCATGCAAAGTGGACACAGTAACAACTTCTCCAGTAATAACAGGGGTTTCCACCTGGGGTGCAGCTTCCCCAGAGTCCATGGGCGATCCCTTTACACTACGGGGAGAGGTCAGCGATATTTTGTCCCATCCCTTCTTTGCAAACAGTTCATCAATTTCTACATCATTGCCAACTTCAGAAGAAGAGTCTATGTCTGAGGTATCGTACTCTTCTGCTGGCAAATAATTCCTGGTCAACACGACTCTTTTACTTTCAAAAGTTCCCGCGGGTCAGGTACCCAAGCATCCATAATGGAACGAACACTAAGCCTCTTCCCTTTCCCCGGCAAACTTGACACAGTTCTCCCAGCCTCCTTACCTTCCCCTTCCGTGGATCGCTTGGAGGTCTCTCCGGCTAGACGATCCGGTTCGGGTAGGCGCTGGGTTAGGCCTTGACCATGGCCGCGGGAAGCCTTCACATATCCCACCTTCCTTTTAGCAGGCGGAAGGGAGGACTCCGTTGCAACCGCTGTGTTCACGGCCTTAAGCTCCTTAATGGCTGGAGCTTCAATCTTCAGTTCCGCTATCTCAGCGGTAGTGAGGGCATGGCTGTGGGAGCACACATTTCCTCCTCAGGAGCAACAGTACCGAGATACAGTCCAGGCAGAAGACTTTCGGCACCTCCGTTGGCTGTTCTACCTCAAAGAGGAAATCCCCACAGCGGGTACATCTCCCGAAAGGGCGAAGCTGTACGACCAGTCCCTGACATCTGGCACAAATCATGCCCAAGGCCTCTGCATCTCTGCACGTGTAGAGGGCAAAGCGACCTTGGGGCTTCAGCCGGATCCCTGTATCCGTCAGGGAGGCCACAACAGAGGCAACATTCATGGCTGAACCGGGCAAAGGAACACGAAATCCCGGTGAATTAGACATCCATGGAGCAGAAAACATGTCATGGTTCAGTCGCACTGTCCCTATGGTGCCAACCGCACTACGTGGAACACACACTTTGGCTGGGGCTCCTCCCCTTTTCTTCCTTGCTGCACGCAATTTGTGGGCTTTTGCAGACTTTGAGACACGCCCACGAACTACGCAGTTGGAAATCACAGCCAGGCCCGTACTCTCTCACTTGTGGCGCAGTCCAATTAACAAAAATGGCCGACCTCCAAAGAGCCATGCGGGAAAGTAAAGTCCAGCTCCCAGGAACCACTGCAGAATCCCGGACTCGAGCCCCCACGTGTAGCACACGGATCCTTTTCCCCCTCTTACCCTCTCAAGCAGGGGGATAAGACACACCATGCCACATGCCCGTGTCCTCTAGATTATAAAGGTCAGGCGGTGTTACGAACTTGGGTCCTGCAGTTAGTAATTCCCTTCTTCTGGTTCTCCCCTCTATGTTTATAGAGGCAAGTCTTTATCTTTCCCAAATGAGGTCAATGTCCACACAACATATCAACTCCAACGTGAGTTTATTTTCATCTTGCTTTCAGGAACCAGAGACTGAGTTGAAGTGAGAAAAAGAGGTTAGCAGATAGAAGTGGATTCAGGCACACTCTTGGCTTCGTCGCCATTCGATCTCGAGTGGGTACAGCTCACCCGGATAGTCACTTAATAGAACTAGCAGCTGGCGTGACGCTGGAACAGTGACTCAGTCCCCTCCAAGGACCAAGTCAAGAAGATCCCTCCTGAACTTCAACACTCCGCAGAGGCAGTCTGCGAAGCGAGGTATCCTTCCCTCTGACAGGTCACCAGGCCTTTCCAGAGTCAGCAATACTCTGTTACTCGCTCTCTTGTTATGGGACCGATCCTCCCCTGGTTTCCTCTGTGTCAGAGCGGTTACCCTCACGCGGGTTCCCTGGAACTCCTCTTCGGTTGTAGACCCAGTCAAAAGTACTGGGCCTACCTGGAACTCTGCAGTTTCAGGCTGAAGGTGCCTGAGACTCCTCGATCAAGATGGGGCGCACCCCCCTCTGAAGGGTATCTCCCTCCGGTCAAAGACCCCCGGAATTGGTTCTCTGGGCATGGGCCCCGGGAATTGGCTCTCTGGGCATGGGCCCCGGGAATTGGCTCTCTGGGCATGGGCCCCGGGAATTGGCTCTCATGTAATGGCGTCTGCCCTTTATATATCCTCTCCCGGCATGCACAGCAGGCCAGAACCGCCCACCAACGGTAGCCGAGAGAGGACATCCAATACCCACTCCATCACCTGTGATTCAACCCCGGGCATAGGTGACAACACCACCTCTACGCCCAGAAGGGGAACTGCACGCCAGATGACACAGCATTAAGGCAGAGTCCAAACAATCAAAAGACCCGAGCCAACTATTGCTCTGGTCACCCCTAAATTTAGGTATGGCGGGGTTAAATTTGGGGAAACTGCTACATATGTAAAAAGGTAAAAGGAAAGAAATCCTAAAATCCTGAATACACACACCAAATAAAGAACATCAAGTAAAGCACTCAAGTGATATACAGTATATAGTCCATACAAGTGCATAAGCAACAAAGATCTCTGCAAACCACCTGAATTTTGGAACCTGTGCCCAAATTTTTTTTAATATAGGCAGGCAAAACAGCAAATGATGGACTTGTGTCTTTTTTCAACCTCACCTACTATGTAACTATGTAACTAAAATGTAACTAAAATAACTAGTCATTACTATTTCCTGTGGTCTCCCTGCAGCTTATTGTTTCTCCAATTTCTGACTTGCAATGCCTTGTCCTTCCATGTGGAGGCGGCCATCTTGGTAGAGGCAGGGGTTTGCTTCCTCATGTTAGAACCTCCAGCAAGGAGAACAGTGAGAAGAACACTAGTGACATCTCACTCCAAACCTCCAGAGACTAGCAGTGGGATGCAGCAATGCCTTAGATCTCACGCTGCAGATATACAGCTATGGAGAATTAGGCACAGGAGTGTCTAAGCACACTCACATACCAGGAAGGGCTATCTTTCATGAGGAATTGGAGACAAAGGATACATTTTAGGGTAGAGTTTAGGCACAACTGACATTTATATTAGTTTCCTATCAAATCCTCAGTTTTTCAGTTTGGGTCCCCTATAAAATCTCTTTGCATTCCTTTACCTTCACCCTTGTGATACACGCCACTCACTAGGGAGACATAAACTCCATAGCAATAGCAGCTCCAGCGTGCCTGTTATATCATCTGTATGGTGCTGTTTGGTTCACAACAATTGGACTCCCATTCTCTCAATTATACAAAGAGGGAAAGAACGAATAAACACCATCCTCTTGTTCCCACATAATAAAAGTATAATAAAAGGGTAATACTGTCAAATTCGTATTAAATTCATAATAAAAATGAATAAAACACCCACATATAACCCTGCTATGACGCAAATATTAGAGGGCGCTAATGAGTGATAATTACTCTAGTGCACATATAAAATAAACAATTCTTGTGAAATGGTGAGTTCCAAAGATTAATCCATCAATCATTGCAGATAAACATAAATTATAGTCCCAACTTTTGCAAAATTGCATACAAAAATGCTTAGAGTCCAGTGATAAAAAGTGGTATAAATCTTGCTGGGAAAGAAAAAATTATAACTTCTCCAGTGGTGCAATATATATTCCTTCACCAGGTAAAAATTTAGTACGACATTCAAAGTGCACAGGATATAGATTGTGCTTACCAGACCTAGTTGACCTCTTTATTTAAAAAGATAGTCAGATGCGCTTGTGCAGGATAGTGCCTGCATGCATATCGATAGACAGGAGCATGTACGATATCTCTTCCTCGGAGTGTTTAAGGATAGGACATGTAACACAAACAGAATGCTTCCATAGTGCAACACTGTTTTATTTAAAAGCTAATATAAAAATACACGAGCCAAATGGCTACTCACATAAAAAGTGCCTAACCCGGCACTGGGGCTGCAGGCTTGACTGGAATCACTAGCTCTCCCACCTCCGTGGTGACGTGCATTCCACCGGCCATTGAGCGCTGACCAGATGAACTGGAAGTGGCGTAGGGCATACTACACGTGACCAGGTACCGCCGCCGACTAACGTTTCGTTTGTTTTACGCCTTCAGGGGAAGTGCCTGGTCACTAAACGTCAGGGTATATGTAGTCTAGTTTGCGGGGGAGTGGTCAATGGACGGGGACTGAATAGCCAATAGGGGAATCATCCGCGGTGCCCGTTTTACATTCACATATCCCAGCAACAGCTGGCATAGCATACCACATAGTTAATTAGGCATCCAGGCACACAGACTGAGGCGAATACTACACCGTGGAATATTCCACCTGAATCATAGCACTCCCTCAAATCTCCAGTCTGGAGAACCAGGATTGATAGAGCAATCCTCATCCCTGGCTAATAATAATAGCTAGCCTCAAGGTTTTAAAAACCGGTAGCAAAAATAAATAAATCTATAATTAAAATATGCACCATACCTTAGAAATTAACCATAGGCCTAGTATATATGCTTAAAAATGTCCTGCATTACTGGACAGAGACCACTAGATTGAGCCTGCCAAACTAAATTTCCAAATAGATATGGGATGGGCTCCCATCCACGGCCCCCATACTAGCCTAAATGATGAACCTATTAAGAGACTATATATATAAACTAGATATAAAATTGAAAAACTTAAATAGTGGAATTTGGGCAGAAAAGGTTACCAACTAGATAACTTATTGGCAGAGTGTGGTAGAACCCAATGGGGGTATTACCAACTGATGAAAACAAAGGATACCCCCATTAGATTAGTCATTGGACAGGAAACAGTTTAACCACTTAACGACCGCCCACTGTAAATATACGTCGGCAGAATGGCACTGACAGGCAGAATCACGTACATATACGTGATTGCCTTTGTATAGTTGGGGGGTCCGATCAGACCCCCCTTCTTTACAGTGGGTGGTCGTTTTACCTTCGGGAGCGATCCGGCATGAGGGGACGGCCGTTCGATTCCGGCCCCCCCCTCTCGATCGCTCCCGGCGAATGAGAGAGCTTCCCCTCCCTGTGTACTGTTTACACAGGCAGGAGGAAGTGATGTCATCTCCCCTGCGGCGCTCACATATACCGAGCGCCGTACAGGAGAAGATGCAGGTTAGTGCACAAAACAGCACACTGACAACAGGACACATAGGCACATAAATCGCCCCCCCCCAGACACCCCCAGATCACCCCCCAGCCCCCAGTCACAGTGTCACTGATTGCAGTGACCATTTATTTAGTGATCACTGCAATCAGTGACATTTGTGACTGTAAAAGTGTCACTACATTTAGTTTTAGGTCCAGTGTAGCCCCCTAACCCCCCCTAATAAAGGTTTAACCCCCTGATCACCCCCCAGATAACCCTTTCACCCCCTAGCACCGCCGTCGCTAAGCGATCATTTTTCTGATCGATGTCTTAGCGTCGGTGATGCTGATCGGTAGCCATTAATTTTTTTTAGGTTCGCTGCAGGTTTTTATAGCGTCGGGTACCCCCATATATTACCTAATAAAGGTTTAACCCCCTTGATCACCCCCCAGGTAACCCTTTCACCCCCTAGCACCGCCGTCGCTAAGCGATCATTTTTCTGATCGATGTCTTAGCGTCGGTGATGCTGATCGGTAGGCAGTATTTTTTTTTAGGTTCGCCGCAGGTTTTTATAGCGTCGGGTACCCCCATATATTACCTGTAACGGCACCCCAATATCAAGGAGTAAAACGCCGTTTACGATGTTCCCTCTCCTAGACACACATCCACTCGCTACCAATATCCACAGCCAAACGACCCTTTCCCATAGGACCCGATCCCCTTAGAAGGACGAGACGCACTCTGTCTTCTTCTGTAATAGGAAACACTTTATTATTGAGAAACATTGTAACTTTATACACAATTCAATCCACATGATTTAACATGAACAAGGGCCCAGCTCCACCCACACATCCCAAGACTCAACACCTCATCCTGACGTCTGCTAGGCTTCAAAAGATCCCACACAATACACATCTTCTCACAAAGGGTTGGCAGCCAGTCTGTCTGGCACTTTACAATACACACAAGGACAGACTTAAAGTGGTTGTAAACCCTTTTGTCGTTTTTTTTTTTTTTTTCCTAACCTGCAAGACAAAGCTATAATGAGCTAGTATGACTAGCATACTAGCTCATTATGTACCACTTACCTTCGATCGGGGCCCCCGAAGTCATCCGTGTCCCTCCTCTAGCCGCATCCATCGCTGCGGCGATAGCCGGAATGTTACTACCGGGTATCGCCGCTGCAGCCAATCACAGCGCCGCTCCGGCGCTGTGATTGGCCGGAGCGGCGAAGACGTGACTCCGCGCATGCGCGCGTGAGCTGTCGAATTCGGCTACGTCGTTGAATGTTGCGACCTAGCCGAATTTGTGAATGGGGTGACGTCAGCGTCGCCGCATTTACATACAAATATCTCCTTAACCGTGTAGGTTAAGGAGATATTTCATGCACCTACAGGTAAGCCTTAATCTAGGCTTACCTGTAGGTCTTTGTTTAAAAAGTGGGTTTACAACCACTTTAATGAACAATAGAATGCAAAACACCTTAATTCCTCACAGCAATGATTACATAACCCCACACACAGTATACATCCAATCTATATACAATGTATATACAGCCTTGAATATGGCTATCACAGACCATATCGGGGGTTTCTTTTATTCACCCTGTGTCCAAAGTGACCCCACTGTCACACATCTCCCCTTTCGGCAGGGGACTAACAGAGGAGGGGACCCCAGACGGGTCTACTCCGAAGTTAGTCCATGGGTCCATTCTTCCAATGCTGGTATCCACCCAGTACCACAAATGAATTGCTCCAAGCAGAGCATTACTTACCCAGCCAACCTCTGCCTCTCTCAGAGAACATACCCGCCGCTGGGGAGAAGACAGGGTGACTGGGCTCCGTCCGTCATGCTGTTGGGGATCTGGGTCGACTGCCCGGCATCCCTGGGGTATACAAGTGGAGACTGAAGTCCCATCCACTTGTGGTAGCTGGAAATCCCCCAGTGCTTGCAAAGCAAGGCTGACATCCTCCTGTCTCAGTGTCACACCATTTTCTGGGGTTGTGTCAGTGAGGACTGAAGTCCCATCTACTACCACAGGAACTCCCTCTTCTGTTAGTTGAGAGCAGAGGCCCGTGGCACTCGGCTCTGTTGCCAGCTCTTCTGCTGGGTTGCTGTGAGTGGAGACTGCAGTCCCATCCACCGATATCCGCTCAAGTGGCAGTTGTGTGCAGCGGCCAGTAGCATTCTGCCCTGCTGCCAGTTATTCAGCTGGGGGTAAAAGCTTTACCCCCTCAGCTTGTTGCTGGAGAGAGGGGCCAAATGCCCCGGCTCCCTGAAACTCCCCAGTTGTTTCCGGTGCTGGGCAGAGGTTGCTATCACTCTGCCCTGTTGCCAGCACTTCTGCTGGGGACTCCACACCATCTGCTCTGGCTAGCTGTTGGGGAGGGAAAATGGCTGCTTCTCCTCCCTGCATCTCTGAAATCCACTCGGAAAGAGGAACCATCACCTTCTCAACTCGGGCCTCCAAAACTGCCACGGGTGTAGAGCAGGGGTCTGCAGTACTTTGTCCTGCTGTCAGTACTTGAGCGGGCGATGCATAATCCATAACATCCTCTGAACAGTCCCTTAAGTCCATATCTTCTGTAATCTTTGGCTGGGGAGATGAGCCAACTGCCCTAGCTCCCTGGAACTCCATATCATCCACTTCGGCTTTAAGGGTGGCAATCTTCAGCTTTTCCACTGCCGATTCTTCAGCCAGGCTAGCTCCCTGGGACTCCGTATCATCCACTTCGGCTTTAGGGAGGGCAATCTTCAGCTTTTCCACTGCCGATTCTTCAGCCAGGCTAGCTCCCTGGAACTCCATATCATCCACTTCGGCTTTAGGGGTGGCAATCTTCAGATTTTCCACTGCTGATTCTTCAGCCAGGATTTCATAGTTGTCAACTGGTATTTCCTGATAGTCCCAGGCAAAGGGAGCCCCACCCTGCTGCTGAGCAGATTTTAGCAGCTGTCTGTAGGCGATCTCCGATTGTCGTATTTCCGCCATTCTCCACTCATGTTGCCGCTCTAGTTCTCTCTTTTGTCGCGCATCCTGCAGCTGGATGCCTCTAATGGCTTCCTGAATGGCGGTCTCTGATGGGTTAGCACCATATAATGCCAACCGCTGTCGCACTCGTTGCTGAAACAAATCTTCAACTGACCGGGGTCCTGCATCACCATCTCTCTGGTCCATCTCGGCTCTCAAGTAAGTCTTTCAGCGTGACTTTCCTGCAGGCTGCATAGCTGGTCATTCACTGTGGTGGCTTGGAGTGTCCCAGGAACTGGAGGGAAGATCCCGCTGCTGCCAACCAATGTAACGGCACCCCAATATCAAGGAGTAAAACGCCGTTTACGATGTTCCCTCTCCTAGACACACATCCACTCGCTACCAATATCCACAGCCAAACGACCCTTTCCCATAGGACCCGATCCCCTTAGAAGGACGAGACGCACTCTGTCTTCTTCTGTAATAGGAAACACTTTATTATTAAGAAACATTGTAACTTTATACACAATTCAATCCACATGATTTAACATGAACAAGGGCCCAGCTCCACCCACACATCCCAAGACTCAACACCTCATCCTGACATCTGCTAGGCTTCAAAAGATCCCACACAATACACATCTTCTCACAAAGGGTTGGCAGCCAGTCTGTCTGGCACTTTACAATACACACAAGGACAGACTTAATGAACAATAGAATGCAAAACACCTTAATTCCTCACAGCAATGATTACATAACCCCCACACACAGTATACATCCAATCTATATACAATGTATATACAGCCTTGAATATGGCTATCACAGACCATATCGGGGGTTTCTTTTATTCACCCTGTGTCCAAAGTGACCCCACTCTCACATTACCTAATAAAGGTTTAACCCCCTTGATCGCCCCCCAGGTAACCCTTTCACCCCCTATCACCACTGTCACTAAGCGATAATTTTTCTGATCGCTGTCTTAGCGTCGGTGATGCAGATCGGTAGCCAGTAATTTTTTTTAGGTTCGCCGCAGGTTTTTATAGCGTCAGGTACCCCGATATATTACCTAATAAAGGTTTAACCCCCTTGATCACCCCCCAGGTAACCCTTTCACCCCCTATCACCACTGTCGCTAAGCGATCATTTTTCTGATGGCTGTCTTAGCGTCGGTGATGCAGATCGGTAGCCAGTAATTTTTTTTAGGTTCGCCGCAGGTTTTTATAGCGTCAGGTACCCCCATATATTATCTAATAAAGGTTTAACCCCCTGATCGCCCCCCAGGTAACCCTTTCACCCCCTATCACCACTGTCGCTAAGCGATCGTTTTTATGATCGTTGTCTTAGTGTCGGTGATGCCGATAGGTAGCCAGTAATTTTTTTTTAGGTTCGCCGTCAGGTTTTTATATAGCGTCAGGTACCCCCATATATTACCTAATAAAGGTTTTAACCCCCTAATTGCCCCTAGTTAACCCTTTCACCAGTGATCATCATATAAGTGTTACGGGTGACGCTGGTTAGTTAGTTTGCTTTTTATAGTGTCAGGGCACCCGCCGTATATAACCCAATAAAGGTTTAACCCCCTGATCGCCCGGCGGGTGATATCAATTAGGTTTTAGCGTCAGAGAGGGTCTGCGTCACACCCCAGGCAGCGTCAGGTTAGTGCCAGTAGCGCTAACACCCATGCGTTAAGCATACACCCCCCTTAGTGGTATAGTATCTGAACAGATCAATATCTGATCTGATCAGATCTATACTAGTGTCCCCAGCAGTTTAGGGTTCCCAAAAACGCAGTGTTAGCGGGATCAGCCCAGATACCTGCTAGCACCTGCGTTTTGCCCCTCCGTCCAGCCCAGGCCACCCAAGTGCAGTATCGATCGATCACTGTCACTTGCAAAACACAACACACATAACTGCAGCGTTCGCAGAGACAGGCCTGATCCCTGCGACTCCAGTGCTGTAGGAGGTGATTTCACCACCACAGTTAAAAAAAAAAAAGCATATATGCCGAAGCATTGGGCAGCAGGGGCGGAGGAGCGATTTTGCTCCTAATGCCGCGTACATACGGTCGAAATTCCGACGGAGGCTTGCCCGTGGAAAAGTCTGACCATGTGTACGCGGCATAACTTTTGCGGGAAGATGCCCCCATGCTTCGGCATATATAAATGGTGCATGTATGCCCATCATTAGAAGTGGGTGGGTGAAGGGCGGTATTCTAATGGTGGGCATACCCACCGATCAATCTTTTTTTTTCGTTCAGCCAACAGGCTGCATGAAAAAAAAGATTACAATACATGTCCAACAAGGACCAGCAACGTACTGGTATGTTGCTGGACTTTGAATGTTTATACCAGAATGATGCCTGTGGGTTTAGGTATCATCTTGGTATCATTCTTTTCAGCCAGCGGCCGGCTTTCATGTAAAAGCAATCCTAGTGGCTAATTATCCTCTGGACTGCTTTTACAAGCAGTGGGAGGGAATGTCCCCCCCCGGATATAAAAAGCGCCATTGGGAAATTGGGAAAGCATTTTATCACACCGATCTTGGTGTGGTCAGATGCTTTGAGGATATTTACATTCCCTGAGATAACAATAAAAATGATAAAAAAAAAAAAAATATGGAAGCAACAGTTTAAAAATAAAAGAAAAAAGCAAAATTAATAAAAAAAAAAAAAAAAAAAGCACCCCTGTCCTGCCCTGCTCTTGCCCAATGGCGAACGCAAGCGTCGGTCTGGCGTCATATGTAAACAGAAATTGCACCATGCATGTGAGGTATCACCGCGAAGGTCAGATCGAGGGCAGTAATTTTAGCAGTAGACCTCCTCTGTAAATCTAACGGCGTAACCTGTAAAGGCTTTTAAAGGCTTTTAAAAATGTATGTAGTTTGTCGCCAATGCGCGTTTGTGCGAAATTTTAAAGCTTGTCGTGTTTGGTATCTATGTACTCGGCCTAAGATCATCTTTTTTATTTCATCAAACATTTGGGCAATATAGTGTGTTTTAGTGCATTAAAATGAAAAAAAGTGTATTTTTTCCCCAAAAAATGCGTTTGAAAAATCGCTGCGCAAATACTGTGTAGAAAAGAAAATTGCAACACCCACCATTTTAATCTGTAGGGCCTTTGCTTTAAAAATATATATAATGTTTGGGGGTTCAACATAATTTTCTTGCAAAAAAAAAATAATGTTTTCATGTAAACAAAAAGTGTGAAAAAGGGCTTTGCCTTCAAGTGGTTAGAAGAGTGGATGTAAGCTTCCTAATGTTGTGTATAAAATGCCAGAACAGTTCAAAACCCCCCCAAATGACCCCATTTTGGAAAGTAGACACCCCAAGCTATATACTGAGAGGCATGTCGAGTCCATGGAATATTTTATATGTTGACACAAGTTGCGGAAAATAGACAATTTATTTTTTTATTTTTTGCACAAAGTTGTCACTAAATGATATATTGCTCAAACATGCCATGGGCATATGTGGAATTACACCCCAAAATACATTCTGTTGCTTCTCCTGAGTACGGGAATACCACATGTGTGAGAATTTTTGGGAGCCTAGCCGCGTACGGGACCCCAAAAACCAATCACCGCCTTCAGGCTTTCTAAGGGTGTAAATTTTTGATTTCACTTCTCACTGCCTATCACAGTTTCGGAGGCCATGGAATGCCCAGATGGCACAAAACCCCCCCAAATGACCCCATTTTGGAAAGTAGACACCCCAAGCTATTTGCTGAGAGGTATGGTGAGTATTTTGCAGATCTCGCTTTTTGTCACAAAGTTTTGAAAATTAAAATAAATAAATAAATAAATAATTTTTTTTCTTCATTTTCAAAAACAAATGAGAGCTGTAAAATACTCACCATGCATCTCAGCAAATAGCTTGGGGTGTCTACTTTCCAAAATGGGGTCATTTGGGGGGGTTTTGTGCTATTTTGGCATTTTATGGCCTTCAAAACTGTGATAGGCAGTGAGGAGTGAAATCAAAAATTTGTGCCTAGAAATCCTGAAGGCGGTGCTTGGTTTTCGGGGTCCCGTACGCGGCTAGGCTCCCAAAAAGTCCCACACATGTGGTATCCCCGTACTCAGGAGAAGCAGCAAAATGTATTTTGGGGTGTAATTCCATATACAACCATGGCATGTGTGAGCAATATATCATTTAGTGACAACTTTTTGTAATTTTTTTTTTTTTCTCATTATTCAATCACTTGGGACAAAAAAAAAAATATTCAATGGGATCAACAGGCCTCTCAGCAATTTCCTTGGGGTGTCTACTTTCTAAAATGGGGTCATTTGGGGGGGTTTTGTGCTATTTTGGCATTTTATGGCCTTCGAAACTGTGATAGGTAGTGAGGAGTGAAATCAAAAATTTGCGCCCTTAGAAATCCTGAAGGCGGTGCTTGGTTTTCGGGGGCCCGTACGCGGCTAGGCTCCCAAAAAGTCCCACACATGTGGTATCCCCGTACTCAGGAGCAGCAGCAAAATGTATTTTGGGGTGCAATTCCACATATGGCATGTGTGAGCAATATATCATTTAGTGACAACTTTTTGTAATTTTTTTTTTTTAGTCATTATTCAATCACTTGCGACAAAAAAAAAAAATATTCAATGGGCTCAACATGCCTCTCAGCAGTTTCCTTGGGGTGTCTACTTTCCAAAATTGGGTAATTTGGGGGGGTTTTGTACTGCCCTGCCATTTTAGCACCTCAAGAAATGAGATAGGCAGTCATAAATTAAAAGCTGTGTAAATTCCAGAAAATGTACCCTAGTTTGTAGACGCTATAACTTTTGCGCAAACCAATAAATATACGCTTATTGACATTTTTTTTACTAAAGACATGTGGCTGAATACATTTTGGCCTAAATGTATGACTAAAATTGAGTTTATTCGATTTTTCTTATAACAAAAAGTAGAAAATATCATTTTTTTTCAAAATTTTCGGTCTTTTTCCGTTTATATCGCAAAAAATAAAAATCGCAGAGGCAATCAAATACCATTAAAAGAAAGCTCTATTTGTGGGAAGAAAAGGATGCAAATTTCGTTTCGGTACAACATTGCATGTCCGCACAATTTCCAGTTAAAGCAGCGCAGTGCAAAATTCTGAAAACAGCTCTGGTCCTTTAGCTACAAAATGGTCCGGGGCTTAAGTGGTTAAGTCAAGTTCAATATTCATGCCATATGGCTGCATACTGCGCAGTTTATACAGCCACCTGGTCTCGTTTTGAGAGATAGCTCGTTTCATATGGGTCCCTCTCCAGTGCCTGGTTACCTTATCTATTCCATAGAAGGTACACAGGCTTGGATCACTGTTGTGATAGCTTTTGAAGTGCCTGGACACACTGTGGTTAGGGAATCCCTTTTTAATATTAGTCAGATGTTCATTAATTCTCGTTTTGAGTTGTCGTGTAGTCCGGCCTACGTACTGGAGTGAGCATGGACACTCCAGGACATAGGTAACATGGTCAGAATGGCAAGTGATTAAAGGTTTTATTTTGAACTGTTCTTTAGTTACTGTGGACTGAAAGTGTGTGGATCTTAGGATCACTTGGCCTTCTAGTAATTCTACAGGCCTTGCATCTAGTGCAATGATAAGACCCAGATCCATCCAAAAACTTAATTGGTTTCTTGGGGGGGGGGGGGGTCTGGTACATTGCGGGCTATTCGATTTCGCAATCCTGGTGCTTGTCTATAAATGAACTTAGGTTTGGAGGAGATAGTGGATTGCAGGTCTTTGTCCTTAAGAAGTATAGGCTTTTTTAAAAACCGCTTCCACTTGTCTAAATTGTCTATGGAAACCCGACACGAAAGCTACCTCACCTCCAAATTCCTTCTTTGGCTTAGCTACTAGCAAAGTTTGTCTATCCATTGAGGACACTTGGGGCAAGACCTTTTTTAGTGACTCCAATAGATATCCTTTTTCCAGAAATTTGTCAATAAGAATAATTGCTTGTATTAGAAAGTCGTCATTGTTTACACAATTGCGCCTCAGCTGCATATATTATCCTTTTGGGACAGCCCCTATCCACTGAGGATGATGGCAACTGTGGGTGGGCACAAAGCCATTTCGATCAGTGGTTTTGAAGTACGTCTTGGTCTCAAACCTACCTCCTTTTTTACTGATAGTTAGGTCCAAGTAATTGACAGTGGTGTGGCTGACTTCCGCTGTAAGATTTAGGCCGTATTTGTTAGTATTCATTTGTGCCAAAAATATTTTCAAAGTTGCCTCTGTTCCTTCCCAGAATAGACTCACATCATCTATATACCTCCTATATAATGAAAGTGATTGGTTGCTATTTTTAAAGATAGTCTCTTGCTCCCATTTGTTTAGTACAACAATAGTGTCACGTACCTGGTAGACGAGCCCAATGTGCAGGGAGCGGCTTCTCGTAGCCTCTGATTCACGAGGCCCTGGTAGTGGGAACAGGGGCTCGCAAGGGCAGAGGGCACAAGTGCCTGACTGGTAAGCTGAGTAGGGGCCTTGAGCAGAAGCTGTAGTCCACGGCAGGGTGCAGTAGTGGAACACTCGTGGGAGAGCAGCAGAGCAGGTGAGGACAGACCGGGTCAAACACTGGCAGGCTGGTTCAGGTACAAAAGCGGGATCCAAAACGGGAGTCAGAGTCCAGGCCGGGTCAGTTCGTTGGGCAGGCAGAAATCAGGTTAGAGGGATAAGCAAAAGAGTCGTCAAGGCAAGCCGGGATCAGAAGGGCAGGCAGCAAACAGGATACACAGAGGGAAGCCGGATCAGGTAGGAAGTTCAGCAGCGGGGTATCAATCAGCAGGGGTCTCAGGAAACGCTGTAGACCAGACAGCACTGGGCAGCATGACAGGGGAGTTTAAATACCCGATTCTGGCGCCAAGCGCCGTCACCGTGCGTGCGTGCTCCCGCGGGCGCGCGCGCACCCGTTGCGCTATCGCGCACGCGCATGCGCCGAACAGTTCCTCCAAAAGCAGGCATTCTTTTGATGCTGCTGTTGCCAGGCAGATTATGTAAATGCCTTTCCTGACATTGCCCCCCTCCAACGGGCAGCCTCCGGATGCCCAACTGGGCCATCTTAACTGGGTGGGATCTTTTGAAGGCCAGAATTAGTCTCTCTGCGTGGATGTTAGTCTCTGGTTCCCAGGAATTTTCTTCTGGGCTATAGCCCTTCCATTTTACCAAGTACTGGGTTTGGTTGCGCCTCCTCCTGCAGTCTAGGATGGATTCGACCTCGAACTCCTCTTCCCCATTGATTAGTACTGGTTCTGGGGGGCCTATACCCCGATCGGAGAATGGATCTGGAACTGCAGGTTTGAGTAGGGCCACATGGAACACCGGGTGTATTCGGAAGGATTCCGGCAGTTTCAACTCATAAGCCACATCGTTAATCCGTCTTAAAACAGGGAAGGGGCCCACAAATTTGGGGCCCAATTTCTTGGAAGGGCATGCTAATTTCAAGTTCACCGTGGACAGCCAGACTTGGTCTCCGGGCACTAGGTTAAGCTCCCCCCTCCTCCTCCTGTCGAATATCTCTTTGTTATATTTCTGGGTCCTTGCCATTGTTTCTTGTAGTAGTTTGTTGTTATCGTTAAAGAAGTTCAGAGTCTCTTGGGCGGCTGGAACTGCACATTCCGGTATATTATTGGATAGGAACAAGGGGTGGAAACCGTAGTTTGCGAAAAAGGGGGACTGTTTGGTAGCTGAGTGGACAGAGTTGTTGTACGCAAACTCGGCAAGAGGTAGTAAGGGTACCCAATCGTCCTGAGAAAAGCCTGAGAAACAGCGTAGATATTGTTCGAGCGTCTGATTGGTTCGTTCAGTCTGCCCATTGGTCTGCGGGTGATAAGCCGAAGAAAGGCACAGGTCAATTTTTAAGGATCCACAAAGTGCTCTCCAAAATCTGGACGTAAACTGCACTCCTCGATCGGATACGATGTTTGAAGGGATACCGTGCAGCCTTACTATTTCCTTGATGAACAGTTTTGCGGTTTCAGGAGCGGATGGTGTGCCTCTCATAGGCAAAAAATGGGCCATTTTGGATAGTCTGTCTACTACCACAAAAATGGTAGTGCAGTCTTCGGATGGAGGTAACTCAACAATAAAATCCATGGAAATCATTCTCCAGGGTCTTTCTGGAATGGGTAGGGGTTTTAATAGTCCCCATGCTTTGGCCTTGCTGCCCTTGTTTTGGGCGCATGAATCCACGTAGTCTCTACAGTCCTTCAATAGGCGAGGCCACCAAAACATGCGCTGAAGAAGTTCAGATGTCTTGCGGATACCGAAATGGCCAGCCAGTTCATGGTCGTGGCAAGACTTAAGGACCCTGACTCGTGCTTGTTGAGGTACGAAAATCCTGTCCTGGAACCACAGCAGGTCATTTCTCCGCTGTAAGGTAACGTCCGGTAGGTGTAATTCACTTGTGTAAGCTCGTTTGATCTGAGATAGTACGTCTTCTTGTAATAAAAGAAAGTTTCCAGGCGTCAGGATGGTGTCCGGGAGTGACGAGGTTTGAGGTTCACTGAACATCCGGGAAAGTGCATCAGGTTTTGTGTTCTTTGACCCGGGCCTGTAAGTAATGTGAAATGAGAACCTGGTAAAAAAAAGTGCCCACCTAGCCTGACGTGGTCTCAGTCTCTTGGCGGTTTTCAAGTACTCCAGGTTCTTGTGGTCTGTGTAGACCAAAATGGGGTGTGCTGCCCCCTCCAGCAAGTAGCGCCATTCCTCCAGTGCTGCCTTAATTGCGAGTAATTCTCTGTCCCCGACATCGTAGTTTCTTTCTGCTTCAGACAACTTACGAGAAAAGAAAGCTACAGGGTGTAACAGAGCCTTGGGACCCTGCCTCTGGGAGAGTACTGCTCCCACGGCAATCTCTGAGGCATCTACTTCTAGGGTATAGGGCAGGGCTGGGTCTGGGTGTCTTAGGACAGCGGCTGAGATGAACTGACCCTTGAGGGTAGAAAAGGCAGCCTGGGCCTCAGGGGTCCAGTTGAAGCGCGTGCCTTGTTTTGTCAGGCTGGTGATGGGGGCGATGATGGTGGAAAAACCCCGGATAAATTTGCGATAGAAATTCGCGAACCCCACAAACCGCTGGATCCCTTTCTTGTCCGTAGGGGCTGGCCAATCCAGGATGGCGGAGACCTTTTGTGGGTCCATCTTGATGCCTTCCACGGAGATAATCAGCCCTAAGAATTGGATGCTTTGCTGCTCGAAGACACATTTTTCAGGCTTCGCATACAGACCGTGTTGACGGAGTCGGGTTAGTACCTTCCCAACATGTTCCCGATGGATGGACAGAGAGGGAGAGAAAATTAGGATGTCGTCTAGATAGACGATAACGAACAGGTCAAGATAGTCTCTGAAGGCCTCATTCACAAAATGTTGAAATGTAGCTGGGGCGTTGCATAGACCGAAGGGCATCACACGGTATTCAAAATGCCCGAATCGGGTACGGAAGGCGGTCTTCCATTCATCCCCGCTTCGAATCCGGACTAGGTTGTAGGCCCCACGTAGGTCTAATTTGGTGAATATAGAAGCGGTTCCGAGTCTCTGGAAGAGTTCAGGCACCAGAGGAAGGGGGTAACGATTTTTGATCGTAATCTTGTTAAGCTCACGGTAGTCTACGCAAGGGCGTAGTGAGTGGTCCTTCTTCTCGACAAAGAATATCCCCGCTCCTGCCGGTGAGGTGGAAGGGCGGATGAACCCTTTTTTCAGATTATCATCAATGTAAGTTTTGAGAGTCCCCAGCTCCAATTCGGTCAGAGGGAAGATCCTCCCGAACGGTACCTCTGCCCCAGGGAGGAGTTCAATCGGGCAGTCGTAAGGCCTGTGTGGGGGTAATGTCTCTGCACCTTTCTTGCTGAATACATCCAGAAAGGTGTGGTATGCTTTGGGGACGGATTGGCGGGTCTCGGTATCAGCATCGAGACACAGTAGCGAAGAAGGCGTATCAGTGTTTTTCGATAGGCAATGCTGGCGGCAATAAGGAGAGCGGAAGCAGATCTTTCCAGTAGTCCAGTCAATCTTGGGGTTGTGAGCCCTCAGCCATGGCATACCCAGTATAATGGGAAACAAGGGGGACTCAATAATGTCCAGGCAAAGCCATTCCCGGTGGCAATTGGAGATGATTGTGTCCAGAGGGGCCGTCTCCTGGGTAACAGGCCCGGATTTGATGGCCGATCCGTCGGCCAGGTGGATGGATAGGCCCTTAGCTCTGGGTTGTAGGGGGATTCGGAACTTGCTGGCGAAAGATGCATCCATAAAGCCGCTACACGCTCCGGAGTCAATTAGGGCGGTAGCTTGGATATTCCCTCCTGGAAGCTGTAGGGAAATTGAAACAGCCAGATGAGTTGCGTTATCAAATGAAACAGGTGAGCAGGTAGAACAAACAGAGGAAGACTTACGGGACTTGGCGGGACAGGACCTCACGTAGTGTCCCGGTTCGCCACAGTACAGGCAGAGGTTGTTGTTCCGCCGGCGTTGACGCTCCTCGGGAGTAAGCGAGGGTCGAAGCAAACCAAGCTGCATGGGTTCTGGAACGTCGGTGGGCGTATGAGCGAACGCCGGAGGAGCGGAGTGAGGAAGGTTTGGGTTAAACACACGGGGAAGCATCCAGACAGGGCGAGAAGGACCCGTGGTGCGTTCTGCCCTTCGTTCCCTTAGCCGTCTGTCGATTTGGGTAGCCTGCAGAATCAGAGCGTCAAGCGTTGCGGGGATGCCCACCCGGGCCAGTTCATCCTTAAGAGGTTCCGAGAGGCCTAGGCGGAACTGGTGACGCAGGGCAGCGTCATTCCAGTTAGTATCCGCGCTCCAACGCCGGAATTCGGACACGTAATCTTCCACGGCCCTGCGGCCTTGTTGTAGGGAGCATAATGCGGCTTCTGCAGTGGCCGCCTGAAGGGGGTCCTCATAGAGGAGGTCCATTGCTTGAAGGAAGGAACTTAGCAGGTCCAGGCAGACGCCCTTGTGTTCCAAGAGACGATGGGCCCATGTCTGGGGTTCTCCTGAAAGTAGGGAAATGACAAAACCCACCTTGGTGGATTCAAGCGAGAATGTCCGGGGCTGTAACGCAAAGAACAGTTCGCAGGCGTTACGGAAGGCCCTGTATTTGCTGCGGTCCCCCGAGAATCTTTCCGGAGTGGGGACCCTAGGTTCTGGTGGCAGCATTACCACAGATGGCGCAGGAGAAGTTCCAGAGGCCGGGGTGGATAAGGTCCGGACTTGTTCCTCCAGACGGGTGTACCCCTCTTGCAAACTTCTGACGGCCGAGGTAAGTCCGTCCAGGTGGGGGCACAAGTCCTCCATTGGAGAGGCTCCCTGCGTGGGCTCGGACATGGCTGTCTGGTACTGTCACGTACCTGGTAGACGAGCCCAATGTGCAGGGAGCGGCTTCTCGTAGCCTCTGATTCACGAGGCCCTGGTAGTGGGAACAGGGGCTCGCAAGGGCAGAGGGCACAAGTGCCTGACTGGTAAGCTGAGTAGGGGCCTTGAGCAGAAGCTGTAGTCCACGGCAGGGTGCAGTAGTGGAACACTCGTGGGAGAGCAGCAGAGCAGGTGAGGACAGACCGGGTCAAACACTGGCAGGCTGGTTCAGGTACAAAAGCGGGATCCAAAACGGGAGTCAGAGTCCAGGCCGGGTCAGTTCGTTGGGCAGGCAGAAATCAGGTTAGAGGGATAAGCAAAAGAGTCGTCAAGGCAAGCCGGGATCAGAAGGGCAGGCAGCAAACAGGATACACAGAGGGAAGCCGGATCAGGTAGGAAGTTCAGCAGCGGGGTATCAATCAGCAGGGGTCTCAGGAAACGCTGTAGACCAGACAGCACTGGGCAGCATGACAGGGGAGTTTAAATACCCGATTCTGGCGCCAAGCGCCGTCACCGTGCGTGCGTGCGCGCTCCCGCGGGCGCGTGCGCGCGTGCGCGCGCACCCGTTGCGCTATCGCGCACGCGCATGCGCCGAACAGTTCCTCCAAAAGCAGGCATTCTTTTGATGCTGCTGTTGCCAGGCAGATTATGTAAATGCCTTTCCTGACAAATAGCCACACTTGGGGCATACCGAGCCCCCATAGCCACCCCTCCAATTTGATTATAATATTGGTTGTTGGCCCAGAAAAAATTATTACCCATGGCCATTTGCAGGCCTTTGATCAAATACTTGATCTGTAATTTCTTGGTTTTTGATTCTTTAACTAGGGTCCATTGGAGTGCCTCAGGGGCATCTACATGGCGGATATTGGTATACAATGACTCAATGTCTACCGTTACCATTAATGTGGTTTCAGAGGCACTGATTGATTGTACTGCTACTATTAAGTCTTTGAGGTTGGAGGGACTTTGGGAGACTAGTGGTTTAAAGAAACCATCCAGATATTCACCCAATCTGGAGAATAGGGAATCAATCCCACTGATTATGGGCCTTCCTGGTGGGACCTCTTTGTTTTTATGTATCTTGGGCACTATATACATTACTGGGACATTTGGGGCATGTAGAATTAAATATTCAGCTTCTTTCTTATTCAATAGTTGTTTACTCAATCCCTCATCTATCCATTCTTTTGATTGTACTTTCAATCGTGCGGTTGGGACTCCATTGATTTTTTGATATGCAATCGTATCTTCAAGTAACCTTTGCATTTCTGCATAATTATATTCTAAAGTTAATATCACCAATTCTCCCCCTTTGTCTGCTGGTCTGACCACTATTTGCTTATTATCTTCTATTAGTTTAATTCCTTCCTATATATGTTGGTTAGAGGTGTGTTTTGATATTTCCATGTCACGAACTTCATCCTGTACCATGTTTCTAAACACTTCTATATGGTGGTTCATTCCCTTTTTCGGGTTGAACACAGAATTATTCCTCAAGCCACTGTGTACAAAAGGGGGGTTGGAATTGGTCATATTTTGATTCGTGGTCTGGCCTGCAAAATATTTTTTTATATTTAATTTCCTTATATGTTTTTCAATATCGATAAATAATTCAAACTTATCTATATTTTTTAGTGCTGTGGAAATTAACTATTAATTCCTCGATTAATCGATTAATTGTTTTGATCGATCAAAATTCTTTTGATCGGTACTCACCTCTTCGCCGGCTTCCGGGTCTTCAGGGAGTTCTGTCGGAGATCCGGTGACGTTACGGACACCGGCGGGGCTTGCCGTGTCCATCTGAAGGGCTCTTTTGCTGTGCCTTCATATCTGCATGCCGGCGGGACCTTACTATCTGCCACACGCAAGGGCTGTTACACTTCCCTCTATCAACCTGGGATTCTACAGCCATCACCTGGGAGTTGTGATAGTTCCCTTCACGGGACATCTACATGCCGACGGACTGATGTTAACCCCTCCTCATCTGGATTCAGCAGTGGTATCGTTGTACACATTTTTATACCAGTATCATACTTAGCTACATGTTTTTATGACATGACTGCTTTTGCTAACGTTTGGTATTACTCGCACCATTTTTACAGTTTATGTAGCTACATTGATTTTATCTCCAGTGCAATATTTATTTTGTTACCTACTTGAAGACTATAAAAGTTTTAATGCTATTCCTATCAAGCGCTGCCTTTGTGTGTTTTTTGTATCCTGCTATCCATTTTTCCAGTGGTTGGTAGCTGCACTGGGAATCGGCCTGCAAGGAGATCAGCTAAAAGTAGCTGGATCTGTATGTGCGTTATAATTAATCAAAATTAGTCGATTAATCGATTAAAAAATAAATCGATTAATCGAACACGAAAATTTTAATCAGTAACAGCCCTAATATTTTTATCTGGCGCAAATTTCAGTCCCTGTTGTAATACCTCTAATTCTTTGTCTGAAAACTGAACTCCTGCTAGATTAAAAATTCCTTCATTTAATTGGTTCTTTTTCTTTTTTGTTCTACCTCTTCCTCTTCTGCCTCTCTTTCTGACTGTTCTTTTGGATACTGTGGGGACCTGGGTTGAATACGGTAGGGCTCTTTCCAGCCCCTTCATTCCAACCCCCCCCCCCGGTATTGGTTTTGATAGGGGGCCGGTCTTCCCCTAAAGCTTCCCCTAAAACCTCCTCGCGGGGGTCTGGGTGGATATTGATTACGGTTGTATTCGTAGTGGTTATATTCAGAAGATCTCGTATCCAGAGGGGCAAACCTATTGTATGTATCTACCGGATGGGGAGGCGGATAGGGGTAGGGGTTCTGGGGAGGATAACTAGTATTTTTAGGATGGACATAAGGGGGTTTAATAGAGGATTTGGTGCTCTTTTTGGGGGTACTAAAAATTTGGGGGGTTTTGGTTGACTGTGTTGCTACCTTGGAGATACCAGTTTCTCTTGCGGGAGATGTCTCAGGTGAGGAAGCTATACTGAGAGTATCTTTGTTCTTTATTTCACCATCATATTTTGATAAATGGGTTTGTAGAAGCTTAGCTTTGTCTGTGTAGTCGCTATTGGTTTTGAATGGTTTTGAATGGTTCCATCCTTTCCTTAAGGTCTGCGATTTTGGCCTCCAAAATCACATTCTTAGCTCTGCGTCTCCTAATCATCAGCTGCATTCGTTTTTGCTTGCATTCGTTAAAGAATTGGTACCATTTATCCAATAGCTGTAGAGCCCCGTACACACGATCGGATAACCTATGGATTTTCGTCCGATGGATTTGTCCATCGGAAATCCGATGAAACAGTTTTTCATCAGTCTTGGCCACACACCATCAAGCAAAAAACCGACCGTTCCAAACGCGGTGACGTAAAACACTCCGATGAGCCGAGAAAAATGAAGTTTAATGCTTCTGAGCATGCGTCGACTTGATTCTGAGCATGCGTGGGTTTTTCAACCGATGGACTTGCCCATAGACGATCGGAAATTCCCATCGGTTTTTTATCCATCGGAAAATTTTAAAACAAGTTCTATTTTTTCCAACTGATGGAAAAAAGACCGATGGGTACCATACACGATCGGTTGGTCTGATGAAAACCATCCATCGGACGGTTTTCATCAGTCAAACCGATCGTGTGTACGGGGCTTTGGTCTTCAACCCCATCATTGGGACTGACATCCCACCTTAATCTCCTAGGTGATGTACATTTCAAACGATGCAATGTCCCACCAAAGTCTTATTTGCTTCTCCATGTCAAATTGTAAGTGCTTGAAGCCCCTCTCTAGATCTAAGTTGGGACCAGGGGTTTGTTGAAACACTTCTTCTATATTAATGTGTCCTTCTTTCATAAAGTTCAACACATCCACGGCTGCGTAAAAAAAACTGTTAAAAAATCCTAATTCTTGATACTCCAGTGATTATAAAAAATAATTTCCGCACCAAATAAATACAAAATTAAAATATATCAATCTCAAATATTTTAATATATTTTAATTTTGTATTTATTTGGCGCGGAAATTATTATTTTATTATAACCCTGCTATACCTAGTTCAATAACACCATCACAAACAGAGAAGTCCAGGATTCAAATGGATTGAAGGGACTGACTCTGCAGCACCCAAGTACAAACTCCTCTCTTTGCCTTCATGTACTACCCGTCAGCAGCACTTGCATGGCTCCCAACTGTCCCTGATTTTGGGAAAAAGTCCCTCTGTCCCTCTTTCTTCCTCATTTGTCCCTCATTTTTCTCTGATCTATGCAGTTATATATAACATGTACATAGGTGTGCGCAGCCTATTGCATTAGGGTGTGCACCCCGCAGCTCAAACACCCACGCCTTTCTCTGCAGCCTTAGCTGCACTGGACAATAAATTCATGGGAAGTGCTATGTGCTGAGCGGCTTCCTGTTCATTCAAAAACTGAAGCATAGTAAACAGTTTACTATGCTTCAGTTATGAATGAACACAGTGAGTGAGTGTGTGTTCGCTGTGTTCATTTAGAAAAGGAAGGGACCGGTATATATTACATATTTAATAGCCCCTTCCCTCACTCTCTATTCTGAAACATCCCCTCCAGCAGCCAGGGGGAGAGGAGAGGGGGGAAGCCAGCAACACTGCGGATGGTACAACATAGGGGGAAGCCCAGACAATAGGGGGAATCAGCACCACACACAGTGATTAGGGTGTGCCCAGACACTCCTGGCACACCCCCTGCGCACACCTATGAACATGTACCTTTTTATCTTTCAAAACGTTGTTCCCAGTGCTAAACCTTTCATCCGATTTCAAAATTGCTGCATTTGTAAATTTCAGAAGCCAAAATAAAGGAATAGTAGAGGGGGAAAAAAAGCACTTTAACTTATATTTTTTGTAGAATTATCCTTTAAGGGGGCATGACAGGGGGCGTGTCCTATGCCTAAATACTTTTGCTAACACTTGTCCCTCGTTCCCATTTCAAAAAGTTGGGAGGTATGAGCACTTCTTGTATAAAGTGACATTTACTTTAAAGCCCAAATTTTAAAGTGATCCCTTGCAGCGGGGTTGCGTCCACAATGTGAGGGTTTATTGCTCGTTTAGTCTAAAAGGAAGCATTTTTACTTACCTGATCCTCCCCATCCAGTGGATGGCACTCCCCCCATACTCCAGCAGTGGCCTGCCCTTCTTGTCTGCTCTGACAGCTAAGGCTGTCACCGGGGCTGCTGATAAGGCAGTACAGTCAGCCCTCCTGTACTGGGCCCGGGCCCCATCAGTTCAAAAGGGGGGCTGACTGTACTGTCTTATTGCAGACACCGATCCTCTTCTGCCTCCCCCCTGCAGCGCTGCCAGCTTCTTTTCCTCTTTCCCGCTTCCGGTTGCTTTGGGTGAAAGCCTCTAAATGTATTGAAGCTAAAAATAGCCAGACAACTTAAATAATGTAAATTAAGTGACATACCATCTGGCTTTACCCCCCCCCCCCCCCCCCCATCCACACAAACTTAAATGCGGGGCGCCGGACGCATGGATTTCAATGGTTTTTTTTTTTGTTTAAAGCACATAATTAAAGCCTGAGGCTTAAAAAAAGGATGGGCTTGGGGAGCAGAGCACGGCGGTCACATGACCATAAGCCCCACCCCGCCTCGCCTCCCGGCAGTTCAAACCCTTTAAAGGACCGGCGAGAGTTGGCACCAAGGGGTTAAACAACAAAAGTGCATCAAAAACTGATCAGTGTTAAAGGGCCCTAAGTGTATGGAAACCCGAAATCAATTATTGAGTATATCTGGCATCATATCTCATTGTATACAGTTTAGAAAAAAAAATAGAATTTTACAAAGTTTCTTACCTGGAGGCCCAGCCAGTAGCAGCAGCACTTCCTGTTGCAGGATGACAACCCTAAGCCACAATTTACATCACCGTTGTCACCCTGCCATGCAAGCTACTTCAGTTGGCTGTTGTATACATGATAGACAGCCCAATGACCAAATGACAGAAGGCACACAGCAGGCCGACAACACTGCTGCTAATTGCAAAGCAGTGGCTTAGCATTGTAAGTCCCCATCAGGAAGTGCTGTTACTGGCAGGATCTCCAGGTAAGAAACTCGGCAAAAGATTCACACAAAAGGATTTGCTTAAAGTGGCCTAAACCCATCAATTTAACGGATTCCCAACAGTTACATTCAAAGCGTGTCAATAATGCTAACTGACACAGTTGCTTGTGCTCTCAACCGAACTGTCAAGCCATCAAATGACTGGTGCCATAACTGATCACATGTGCAGCATCATGGCAGCTGCAGATCAAACAGAGGCTAAGATGGCAGCTCCCCTGGCTGTAAAGGAGAGAAGGGTTTAGTTCCACTTTAGGAAAACTGTATACAGAGAGACTTGATGCCAGACATAATAAATATAGATTTGGGGATCACATACACATTCAAGGAACTAGGATCACCATCAGGCCGCCACTGCTAACCTTTCCTCCTGGAAAAGCGAGCTGCCTGGCTGTCATGCTGATCCTCTGGCTCTGAGCCTTTCTCTTGCACTGACCCAGAACAAGTACACAGATTAGGAGATCTACTTTCATTGGTTCCATGCTTGTTCTGGGTCACAGCCAGGTAATCAGCATTTTCAGAAGCTGGGGAGCAATGACAAGCTGTGTATTTCTCTCATATTATGTTTTAAGCTGTGAGGATGGAAATATTGGCTCCGCCATTGCTGACTTGTTAAAGGAACAGACGCTGTCATTGTGATCTGAGAGAAGATGTCCCTCCACCACACTGTCTCTGCTGTCCAGACTTACTGTACACAAAGGGGAGCCATTCTTCTGTATCTCCGGGATCCCATCTTCATAGAGACCAGCTATGGCGGCCTATAAGTCTAACTCAGGGAGAGTGGTCAAGATTTCCATGGAGACCATCTATGGCGCTCTATATGTCCAATCCAAGGAGAGTAGTCAGGGTTTCCATAGAGACACGCTATGGTGGCTTGAGAATCCAACCCAAGGAGAGTGAGCAGTGTTTCCATGGATACCAGCTATGGCGGCCTGTGAGGATAATCCAAGAACAGGTTTCCATAGAGACCAGCCATGGCAGCCTGTGAGTCCAAGCCAGGGAGGGTGGGCAGTATTTCCATAGAGGCCAGCTACGGCGACCTGTGAGTCCAACCCAAGGATAGTGGTGGGGGTTTCCATTGAGATCAGCTATGGTGGCCTGTGAGGATAATTCAGGGAGAGGGGGCAGTGTTACCATGGAGACTAGCTATGGTGACCAGTGAGGACAATCCGGGGTAAGTGAGCAAGGTTTGCATGGAGACCAGCTGCAGTGGCCTGTGAGTCCAGTCCAAGGAGAATAGTCAGGGTTTCCATGGAGACTAGATATGGTGCCTGTGAGTCCAAGGAGAATAGTCAGGGTTTCCATGGAGACTAGTTATGGTGCCTGTGAGTCCAAGGAGAATAGTCAGGGTTTCCATGGAGACTAGTTATGGTGCCTGTGAGTCCAATCCAGTGAGAGTGGGCAGCGTTTCTATGGAGACCAGCTATGGTGCCTGTGAGTCCAATCCAGTGGGAGTGGGTAGTGTTTCCATGGAGACCAGCTATGGTGCCTGCGAGTCCAATCCAGTGGGAGTGGGTAGTGTTTCCATGGAGACCAGTTATGGTGACCTGTGAGGCCAATCCAGGGTACGTGAGCAGGGTTTCCATGGATACCAGCTATTGAGGCTTGTGAGTCCAGTCCAAGAAGAATGGTCAGGGTTTCCATGGAGACCAACTATAGTGACCTGTGAGGCCAATCAAGGGAAGGTGAGCAGGGTTTCCATGGAGACTGTCAGTTATAAGGAAGAAAGTGGGCGGAGCTAAGACCAGTGCCACATGAAAACTAAATAATTAAAACCTTTTATAAACACAATGGCGGACAATGGCGGACAATACAAGGCCATGTTATACAGAAGTAGTAAACAAATTGTACAACAGATTTACCACAATGTTCCAGCCCAAGTCATTTATTCCTCTATCACTGCGGCAAAATGAAACCTGACTCCGCCCACTTCTTAGGTATGTGTCGGTTTAGGCCGCGTTCATACCGGTGCGGTTTGGAGCACTTCAGCCATCACACGGCAATGCATATCAACAGGAATCCCATTATTTCCTATGGGGTCCGATTACACCTATGCTTTGTGATGCGACTTAAAAAAGGTGGTGCAGGCGCTTCATTACAGGAGAAAAAAACGCCATTTTTTACGTCCTAGCAGCATAGCAGGACATGGGGTTTGCCATCTGCCAGTTTTTCAGCCAGGCTTCCAGGAGGTGCTCACATCACCTACACGTATGATAATAAATCTAATGAACATTTTACAAAGCTGTAAAGTTTGTTTTATATTTTCTGGGGCCCCTTCACTACATAGGAAATTTTATGAAAAAAAGGGAGACTTTAAACCTTTCGCTGCCAGAGCTTTTTTTTGCAGGTTTTGCACAATCTTTTATGCCACATAATATTAGAACAGCAGTTTATCAAGTGAGTTAAAGTATAACTAAAGGCTTTTTTCTTAGGTTTGGATAGAGTGGAGAGGGATTAGAACCCCTGTCCGGTTTTTTATTGCTGTCTGTCCCCCCGTTAGGGAGATTCATCCTCTCTATTTGTCCTGTTTACCATTATCATTGACAGTGAAAGTAAAAAGAAAATCCCACATTTTGTGTTGTCCCCAGAATAGAAATAGAGGTGAAATCCCCTAATGGGGACACTAGTTCTGGTGATCTGGGGGACCCCAAGGAATCCCCTTATTTTGCAGGGATTTTCTCTCACTTCCTGTTTGACTATGGGACAGGAAGTGAAGAGAAATCTCCCCAATGGGACAAAGATGGCAAAAGTAAAGCTTACTAGGGTTATTATAACCCTTCCTTACTCTATCCAAAATAAAACGTTTTGCCTATAGTTCTATTTTAAGTTTAGGGCACACAAACACAATTTAGAAAAATCTAAAGAATGAGGTTGTGCTGAGAAAACTGTTACCCCACGTGTTAAGCCCTAAAATTGGGTGCTCCGTGAAATGGTGACAAACTTTGGTACCCTATAATTTCCATAGGCAACACTTTGTGTATCAATGCTTGAGGGGCTCCCCTACCTGCACACATTGCCAGATCAGTATCTGGCAACCAGTAGGCCGCGGCTTCATGTCTGCTCTGATAGCTACTGCTGTCACACTGTGCCCCAACATGCCCACTTTCCACCCTATTCACCCAAAGCTGACATGAAAAACACAACGTGTATGTGCAACTTACCTTCTAGCTGCTAGAAAGGAAGCGATTGGTCACTTGTGTGCAGTGCACACTCCATGCCAACCATGAACAGCTGGAACAAGGGGCCAGAAAATGGGCACAGAGGGCGGTACATCCATTCTACGGTATGCATTAGCAGCGGGGGAGGGGTGCCGCTCCGCATCCTCTCCCTGTCCCAGTATGCTCAATGTCACCATGTACAAAGCAGGGCTATGGACCCTTTTCTCCAGTCATCCACCCTTGAAACATGGACATGTGACTCAAAAAGCACTTACAAAACCCAACCACAGTGCATTTTTGATTCATTTTTCCATTTATTTCAATAAGGGGGTGAGTTGCTAGTACGCTTTTTTAACATGCAACAAAAATGCAGCGTGTGGGATGCACCTCCCCCACAGCGCCTTGTTGTGAGTTCGACAGGATTAAAGGCCGGCTCATACCATGAATCGCACAGAAACGCGCTGCGCATACCCAAGCGATTCATATGCGATCCGGGGGCAGTGCGATTTCAGACCATTTATTTGAATGACCAAAAGTCATGCATACACTACTTTAGGGTTAGATGTTAGGGTTAGAGTGGAATGTTAGGGCTAGCCCCTAACATCTAACCTAACATTTAAACATAGCCCTCCACCCTAACCCTAACATTTTACCCTAATGCTAGCCCTTAACCCTAACCCTAGCATGTAACCCTAACCTCTAACCCTAGCCCTTAGCCCTAACATTTTACCCTAATGCTAGCCCTTAACCCTAACCCTAGCATGTAACCCTAACCTCTAACCCTAGCCCTTAACCCTAACATTTTACCCTAATGCTAGCCCTTAACCCTAACATTTAACCCTAACCCTAGCATGTAACCCTAACCTCTAACCCTAGCCCTTAACCCTAAAATTTAACCCTAACCCTAGCCCTTAACCCTAACATTTAACCCTAACCCTAGCATGTAACCCTAACCTCTAACCCTAGCCCTTAACCCTAACATTTTACCCTAATGCTAGCCCTTAACCCTAACCCTAGCATGTAACCCTAACCTCTAACCCTAGCCCTTAACCCTAACTCTAGCCCTTCACCCTAACATTTAACCCTAGCCCCTAATCCTAACTCTTAACCCTAATCCTAGCCCTTAACTCTAACCCTAACATGTAACGTTGGACACCCTGCTCTACTTTGATGCGACTTGAGTGCCAGAGAGTGTAAAGTTACATCAAAGTCGCACTACAGCACATGAGCAGAATTTTCCTATTAGCCCAAAAAAACCTCTGCAAATGTTTGGTGTGGAGTCATAAAGTCATAAAGTCTATTACACGTGAAAAATAAATCTATCGTGGAAAATAAAAGTCCTTGACCCTTTCCAAAAAACGCATTATCTCAAAATGCATAGATGTGAACTAGATCCATAGGACCCCATGTTAAATGAACTGTGCAAAACGCACTTAAAAAATGCATAAGTGTGAACCAAGGGTACTGGTCTGTAAGGTTTGTTAACTAATGTCAAGAAAAATGACAAAGGTAGATGTTTAATTTTTGTAAGTTGTAGAGGGGAAAACGAAAACGGGCTTAGAACACATTAATTGGTCACAAGTGGGCATGTGTTGATTTATTTATTATTTAGTTAATTAATTAATTTGGTCTTCTGTTTATTTATTTGTTTATTTAAGGTATTTATACCTTTGTAATAATTTGACTCTTCAGTCTTGAATTGTTAATAAAGTGCAGTCTTAGCTTTTCCAGGAATTACTATTTTTTATTATTTCGCTAGAATTCTCTCCCTGCCGGAGCAGGCATGCCATCCCCGTTTCAGGCTGTAAGGCCCCCCAGAGGCTGTCCTGTCTCCTGCCTGAGTTTAGTGCTGTTCATGGACACTCAAAACCACTGTCCGTATACAAAAGGTGGATTTGGGATTAAATGAAAGGAAACAAAGGACTTTGTTAATTGTTGGTTTACCTTCCTCTAGCAGCCCAGACAGAGTTTGAGTTATCAGCCCTGGGCTCAGGCAGGAGAAAGGGCAGCCTCAGTGGGGGCCTCACAGCCTGAAAGGTTTACTCTAATATATATGCAAATAACAGCACAAATAGTCATCCCTGAGAGGTAAAGGTTCTATTATTAGAAGTTAAACTGCTAGTAAATTCTGTTCTAACACTTGTACCTACAGGCAAGCCTATAATAAGTCTTACCTGTAGGTACTATGAATATCTTCTAAACATAGGCGTGCGCACAGGGTGTGCCAGGTGTGCCTAGGCACACCCTAATCAACCTGTGCAGCACAGATTCCCCCTAATGCCCTGGCTCTCATCTTTCCCCCCGCAGCGCTGCCAGCATCCCTCCTCCCCTATCGACTGTTGCTGCTGGGATGTTTTAGGAGTGAGAAAGGGGCCAGTAAATATGTAATTTACCGGCCCCTTCCCTTTCTGAATGAACATTGTGAGTGATCGGTAGTGTGTGTTTGGGCTTTGGGGTGCACACCCTAATGCAATAGGCTGCGCACACCTATGCTCCTAAACTTTCACCGTTTAGGAGATATTCAGAGTGCATGCAGCTGGTGACGTTACTGGCCCATGCACTCTGAAAGTCCGGCATACAGTGTCAGACCTTCAGAGCCCGTGCCATAAACAGCGGCTCTCGTGCGCATGCGTGGGAGTGACATCATCGTGCCCCTCGCCACTCATGTAGCCGGACGCAAACCCAGAAGGAATACTGGGAGAAGATGGAAGCCCTCTCAGCGGTGACAGCATGGCACTGGAAGGCTTCAGTCTAAGGTAAGTCTCTTATAATGTGCTAGTATGCGATACATGCTAGCACATTATGACATTGCTTTGCAGAGAATTATTTATAGTCCATCAACTGCAGTTTACTACCGTTTTAAAGTGGTTATAAATCTCAGATGTGAAATATGAACAAAGCATATCCCTCTGTAGTGTGTGCTTGTCTCAATCTGGAGCACTAAGTGTCATTTCTGTCTGCTGCCCTCTTCCTCTGCTATCTGTATGCATCACTTCTGACAAGTTTTCCTGACACCAAGAGAAAAATGGTGACAGTGGAGAGAACTCCAGCTGATTGTCAGCCTCAGCTCTGTTCCTGTGTGATGTGTAGAGGGAGTGTGTCCTTTCCCTCCAATCAGCTCTCATAGCTCTCCTAACTGAGCTCTGCAGAGTTTAAAGCGGAGTTCCACCCAAAGATTGAACTTCCGCTTATCGTGTTCCTCCCCCCTTTGGTGTCACATTTGGCACCTTTCAGGGGGGAGGGGGGGGAGCAGATTCCTGTCTAATACAGGTATTTACTCCCACTTCCGGCAAAAGATCGCCGCAGAATCGGCAGCGTTCTACGCCATGTCCGGCACATCTTCTGTCCCCTCCCCCCCGCTGACTTCTGGGAGACACACAGGTCCCAGAACACTTCCTGATTCCCTTACTGAAGATGGCGGTGCCTCTACCCGGGAGCCAAGGGACGGGTCGGCTTCTGGTGAGGACATCCGAGCACCAAAGTCAAAAGTCTCGGAGTCATCTTTGACTCGGAGATGTCGATGGACGCACAAATTGGATCAGTAGTCAGCGGAGCTCACCATCTCCTCCGTCTACTACGTAGACTCATCCCCTTCATCCCAAAAGAGGATACAGCAGTAGTAGTTGGAACAATTATCAACTCCCGACTCGATTACGCAAACGCCCTCTACCTCGGACTACCCAAATACCAGATTTCGCGCCTACAAGTCATCCAGAACACGGCTGCCAGGCTGGTAACGGGAAAAAAACCTTGGGAATCCATCACCCCATCACTAAGGACCCTTCATTGGCTAACCGTAAAGGATCGGATCACATTCAAGACCCTCTGTCTCACCCACAAGTGCACACAGGGAAACGCTCCACAATATCTATGCGAGAAGATAAAACACTACACCCCCAATCGCAATCTCCGATCAACCAACCAAAACCTCCTTCACATCCCCAAGTCCCGCTACAAATCAAAGGGAGAACGAAGATTTGCAGTCCAAGGACCACGGCTATGGAACGCTCTACCCACCAACATCCGCATGGAAGAAAACCACCGGGCCTTCAGGAAAAAACTTAAGACCCACCTATTCTGAAGGGTCAGGATGTCACTGGATGCAAAGCGCCTTGAGGCGATTTAGTTCGCATTTGTAGCGCTATATAAGTTATTCACTCACTCACTCACTCACTCACTCACATCGCGGGCGCCCTGGACAGATAAATGTCCTTATTTTAAAAGTCAGCAGCTAAAGTATTTGTAGCTGCTGACTTAAAAAAAAAAACATTTGGGCGGAACTTCAGCTCCCCGCCCCCTGCTTTCTCACAGCTCAGACAAGCTTTCTAATTCTAGACTTTGAAGGAATATAGCGAAGATAAGCTTGCAAATAAACAGGTACAACTTATGTAGGATGATTTTTTTCATCACTGTTTTTCACCCTTCACTGAGTATATGTAAGGCTTTACAACTACTTTAAGTGTGGAAACTCAGATTAGTACAATACAGTGAACCCCATGGTGGCCCGCTCATTAGGGGGGCAGGGGCGCTGCCCCCCTAATCCATGCGCTAGGCCCCTAATCTACATGCAGGGTGCTGGACAAATGGATTCCAATGGGGTCTTTTTTTTTTTTTTCTAAAGCACATCATTAGAGCCAGAGGCTCTAATTGGCTTAAAAAAGGGTGCAGCAAATATCCCTATAGCCAGATCTTGGAAAACAACAACCCCGCCCTTTGACATCCTAAAGGCTTTGTCCTGGATTATGATTAATGAAGATCTTTCAGCCCTATGATAAGGTTCAATTATATGAGACATCATGGGATCCATGGACTAAATATCACATCGATGGATCTAGAACGCTTTCTATTTGAAATGACTTCAAAAATAGAAAAGTCGTCACAAAATACCTTTTATCTTTGACCTTTTTCCTTTCTGTTCTTCCTTCTCTCTTTCCTTTTTCTATTTTGGCCACATAAGGTCTCTGTTGGACCCATTGTAATATTCACCTACAATCTCAGGACGACAAACTCATCCTCATTTATTTACCAAAAGCTTATTACACTTCATGTACATTTAAGGGAACTTTTCTTTAACAGAGTTTGAAAACGTATATCTTTTATAAAATATATCGTTTAGATTTCTATGTTAAATTTTGAAAATATCTATTTGCTTTCAATTATTAGATTTTTTTAGTATTTACAGTTGTAGCGCTTACCCCCGAGGGAGCGGCTGGTTAATTTTGGGTCATGCAAACTACCTCCATGGCTTCCGTTGTCGGGGTAAAAGTTTGTAGAAAAGTCAATGTCCACACAGATGTAAAACCTCAACAATAAGGCTTTATTTTCTTGTTGCTGTAAAACTCGAGAGAAAGTGGGAAACGAGAGAAGCAAAGGGAAGGTTCAGGCACACGGAACAATAGATGCACACAGTTATGCCGCGTACACACGATCGGTTTTACCGATATAAACAGTCCGATGGACTTTTCTCATCGGACAAACCGATCGTGTATGGGCCCCATCGGTCTTTTTTCCATCGGCGAGAAAAAATAGAACATGTTTTAAATTTATCCGATGGGAAAAAAACGATAGCAAATTTCGATCGTCTGTGTGGAACTCCATCGGACAAGAAACCCACGCATGCTCAGAATCAGATCGACGCATGCTCAGAAGCATTGAACTTCATTTTTCTTGGCTTTTCGGAGTGTTTTACGTCACCACGTTTGGGACGGTCTGATTTTTGACTGGTGGTGTGTAGGCAAGACTGATGAAAGTCAGCTTCATCGGATTTCCAATGGAAAAATCTATCGGATTAGAATCCATAGGAAATCCGATCGTGTGTACAGGGCTTTAGTGTATTCGCCACTCAAGCCTGAGTGGGTATTGCTCACCCGGATAGTCCCCTCTCACGGTCCTAGCAGCCAGAATGATGCAGTGATCAGATTTAGACAGTTTCTGCCACAAACTGCTATAGATGAATAAAGGTCTCTGCCACAGACCTGATGAGCTTTGGGTCTCTGCCACAGACCTGGTGAGCTTTGTGTCTCTGCCACAGACCTGATGAGCTTTGGATCTCTGCCACAGACCTGATGAGCTTTGGGTCTCTGCCACAGACCTGATGAGCTTTGGGTCTCTGCCACAGACCTGATGAGCTTTGGGTCTCTGCCACAGACCTGATGAGCTTTGGGTCTCTGCCACAGACCTGGTGAGCTTTGGGTCTCTGCCACAGACCTGATGAGCTTTGGGTCTCTGCCACAGACCTGATGAGCTTTGGGTCTCTGCCACAGACCTGATGAGCTTTGGGTCTCTGCCACAGACCTGGTGAGCTTTGGGTCTCTGCCACAGACCTGGTGAGCTTTGGGTCTCTGCCACAGACCTGATGAGCTTTGGGTCTCTGCCACAGACCTGATGAGCTTTGGGTCTCTGCCACAGACCTGATGAGCTTTGGGTCTCTGCCACAGACCTGATGAGCTTTGGGTCTCTGCCACAGACCTGATGAGCTTTGGGTCTCTGCCACAGACCTGGTGAGCTTTGGGTCTCTGCCACAGACCTGATGAGCTTTAGGATGTGTCCTGGAATACTCTGCCACAGGATTTTAAATGTCCCAAACCTCCCGACAGGCAATAATAGAACTTTTAAGTGTATCCCTCCTTGAATGAGTTTCCAGGCCTCTCCCGATACATCGGCGCCTTGCCAGTCTCCTCTGGGGAAGGTCCTCCCCTGGCTCCCTCTTCGAGAGTCTCCTTCCCACGGATGGACAGCTTGGGATACCCCTCAGAAATGTACAGTATGCCCAAACCAGCAGGGCTAGGCCTTGCAAGCAGAGATGTTGCCTCGGGCTGAAGGTGCCCGGGACTAGAACACACACACGCACCCCGTGCCATGAGG
The DNA here is from genome assembly GCA_029206835.1 of Rana muscosa. Classification (NCBI taxonomy): domain Eukaryota; kingdom Metazoa; phylum Chordata; class Amphibia; order Anura; family Ranidae; genus Rana; species Rana muscosa. The sequence goes on from CM055119.1 coordinate 336,084,171, forward strand.
GCCACCAGAAGGACCCCAACCAATGGCGTCTGCCCCTTATGTACCCCTCCCCAGCATGCACCGTGGGCTAACCACGCCCACTGCACGGCTGCCGAGAAAGGACACCCAATACTGCTGTGATACACCCGTGTTCCAACATGGGCCAGCGGTGGCAGTGCCACCTACAGGCAAACAGGGAATATAACTCCCAGGCAGTATCACAACCAGAGCAGAAGCAGAATAGAAATCAGTAAGTCTGAGCCCAATTATTAGCTCAGAACACCCCCTAAATTTAACATAGCGTGGACCAATTTGGGACCGGCGCAACACAGTATTTGTATAAACTATTGGATATTGTACTCTTGCTGTACTATTTAATACATTTCATTATTTGTAATATTTGCACATTCTTTATTTGAAAAAATCTGAATAAAATCTTTGAAAAATAAAAAAAGGATGGGCTTGGGGCGCAGAGCACTGAGCCCCGAGCCCACCCCCTTGTGTGATGTGTATGGCGGTGGTTGAAGCAGAGAGGAAAAATAGAGGAGCGGAGAGGAGGAGAGGAGAGGAGAAGTGTAGAGGAGGAGAGGAGGAGCGGAGAGGAGGAGAGGAGGAGTGGAGGAGCGGAGAGGAGGAGAGGAGGAGTAAAGGAGCGGAAAGGAGGAGTAGAAGAGCTGAGAGGAGGAGAGGAGGAGTAGAGGAGCGGAGAGGAGGAGAGGAGCGGAGAGGAGAAGAGGAGGAGAGGAGGAGTAGAGGAGCGGAAAGGAGGAGTAGAAGAGCTAAGAGGAGGAGAAGAGGAGTAGAGGAATGGAGGAGGAGTTTGGGGATCTGGAGGCAGCCAATGAGCATGCTTTCTGTGGCGGTGCCTATGCAGTGCAGAGTTGCCGTGTACCAAGCGGATGGAGAAGAGTGAGTGCGGCCGCTACGGCGAGCATTTCCTCAAGCAAGATGCCTGGGGCTTGGCAGTCCTTCCCTCCCCCACATTGCACACTCCGCTGTACACAGGAGAACATGGAGAGTCCAGGGAGCGGTGTGTGCAGGAGAGAATACCCTGACGGGGCTGGGGCTGGCCGGGGTTCTGCTACTGAAGATGGTGGTGAGGATCCTGCGGCGTCCGAGGAACCATGTGATGGTGGTGGAGGAGCGATCTCACTCGGCATGGGTGCTGCACAGGTAAGACATGTGTTATCAGTGGACTGCCGCGACTGTGGATGGGGTAAGTGCGGACCCAGCAAATGGGGGGGGGGTTGTTTGCCGCCCCCCCCCCCAAAAAAAAATGGAGCACCACCTGCCACTGAGTGAACCTGAACTTAGTGACAGTTCTCATAGTGGCTCTCCCTATTTTCCTACATCTGGACAGAGCACTACTGACTCCATGTTTATAGGCCTGACTCATTACACTGCCCCCCCCCATATCTGAGCCAAACCAATCACCCCACAAATAATCCCCCTCAATGGCGGCATTGTGAGCTATGCTTACCGGCATAGAGAACACCGTCTCTCAGGAAGGGACCTCCAAACACGTAGACAATCTCATCCACGTGATCCGCCTTCACAAAGTCCGGCCGGACTCCATCAAACAGGGACGGGCGGTGCTGGTATTCATAGAAATACACAGGAAGTCCGGAGTCTGTTCAATAAGAGATGGAGAGTCACAAAGAGGTCAATCCGGCCTAAAGTGGACCTGTCTGTCATTAGAAATAAAGCCAACATGCTGAGTAATATGCCATGTAGAAGGTTTTTTAAAGCTGAGCCTATTCATGAGATAATGATCTGAATTAGTCTCACCAATCGACATTCCCCCCCTCGTCCCCACTGTCAGTAAACATAGAATATCTCTGGTAGACCTTTCATTAAAATGGGAACTGTAAAAGTTCTTGTTCTGAACCTGCAACACCTCCAGTCCTCAGCCTCTCTTCTCATTAGTATCACTCTGTTTGGGTGGGTCCAGCCTTGGCTCAGATCACACAATCTACAATGGCTCATGTGGTCCTGAACACACCCAGAGACTCCTCTGCTGCTCACTGGCCTTTTGTTACAGCAAACCGGAATGGGATTTGGAATGTTAGCTTTTCTGTCAGACTGAGAAACCAAAAACCAAAAATAAAAATTTGCTGTGCCAATGTCTCAATATGTGTATTTCTTATCATCATCAGCTCCATCTAGTGGCCACAATGCAGCATTTTCCTGAAATACCTCAATCAGCTAAATACTGCTTTATGACCACTAGATGGAGCTGATGATTATAGAAAATACACATCAGACACAATATGTGAATGTTTGAGGCTTTCACACGGCAAATATTTTATATATAGAGCCCTTACAATCTACAGACAAGTAGCTATTTATGTGGTTTATAATTCAAGTTTGTGTAGGGCGGGGGTCACAGGTGTTTTTTTTTTAGATTCTGTGATGGAATGATCCATGAGGACGTTCCTGGCTGGTCCTGTGTATTCCAATCCGATAATCAGCACCAAAATACAAAGATCCAAGAAGAGTAATTTGTGTCCCCCCTCCCCCCCCCCCCCCGTACCGCGGTGATAGTTGGCGACTCTACGTGCAGGAACCATGAACAGGACGTCTCCGCAGAGATCCAGGAAACGATCACGGAATGAAAACGGATCGCTGACATCAGAGAGGTATTCATCCAGGACAGAAGGGAGCACAGCAGAGCTCAATCTCTACAAATGATAGAAATATATTATAATCAGAGCAGTGATGTCATAGAGGGAGGATATGAAACTGTAACCCTCACAATGTGCATTAGAAGCTGCAGCAAGTCAGAGAGAATCCACCCCATTTCCTTGCAGGAAGAAGTCCAGCATCATCTAGCCCTTTCCTCCCCAGCCTGACTGTCCCTGACCCGTCCCTTTCATTTATTGGACTTCAGTTCTTTCACTAATGGAGGTTCATGAAACAGAATTTTTATGTTCTAAAGATTTGTACCCGTGTACTGTCACATTTAAAGGCTGTGTTACCCCTGAAGAAGACGTATATTAACCACTTAAGGACCAGCCACTGTATATATACGTCGGCAGAATGGCTCGTACAGGCACAATCACGTACCTGTACGTCCCCTTTAACTGCCCAACGTCGGGGTCGCGTGCACGCCGCCGGTGGCATGCTCGCGACCCCCCTGCCTTCCCCGTGAGTCGGACCGCGGGTCCCGCGGACTCGATCCCCGCCGGGATCCCCGCGATCTTCTCACAGAGGCATGGAGAGGGGAGATGTCAGTGTAAACACAACATCTCCCCGCTCCCCTACTGACAATGTCACCGATCTCCGCTCTGTGTAATCAGAGCGGAGATCGGTCACGTGTCACTCGTAGCCACGCCCCCACACAGTACTAATCACTCCCCTAGGCACACTTAACCCTTCAGCGCCCTTTCACTGCCAGTGTCATTTTTACAGTAACCAGTGCATTTTTATTGCACTGATCGCTGTAAAAATGACAATGGTCCTAAAAATGTGTCAAAAGTGTCCGATGTGTCCGCCATAATGTCGCAGTCACGAAAAAAAATCGCTGATCGCCGCCATTACTAGTAAAAAAATTATTTTTTTATAAAAATGCCATAAAACTATCCCATATTTTGTAAACACTATAACTTTTGCGCAAACCAATCAATAAACGCAGATTGCGTTTTTTTTTACCAAAAATATGTAGAAGAATACGTATCGGCCTAAACTGAGGAAAAAAATGTTTTTTATATATTTTTGGGGGATATTTAATATAGGAAAAAGTAAAAAATATTGCATTTTTTTCCAAATTGTCGCTCTATTTTTGTTTAAAACGCAAAAAATAAAAACTGCAGAGGTGATGAAATACCACCAAAAGAAAGCTCTATTTGTGGGAAAAAAAGGACGTCAATTTTGTTTGGGAGCCACGTCGCACGACCGCGCAATTGTCAGTTAAAGCGACTCAGTGCCGAATCGCAAAAAGGGGCCTGGTCTTTATGCTGCCTATTGGTCCGGGGCTTAAGTGGTTAAATGGTGAAACATTTAAAGTGTATGTTACTCTAAATATAATTTTTTCCTATGTTTGTGTTCACATACAGTATGTGTATTTTATAAATCATACAGTGCCTTAAAAAAGTATTCATACCCCTTGACATTTTCCACATTTTGTCATGTTACAACCAAAAAAGGAAATGTATTTTATTGGGATTTTATGTGATAGACCAACACAAAGTGGCACATAATTGTGAAGTGGAAGGAAAATGATAAATGGTTTTCATTTTTTTTCAAATAAGTATCTGAAAAGTGTGGTGTGTATTTGTATTCAGCCCCCTTTACTCTGATACTTCTAACTAAAATCTAGTAGAACAAATTGCCTTCAGAAGTCACCTAATTAGTAAATAGAGTCCACCTGTGTGTAATCTCATCTCAGTATAAACACAGCTGTTCTGTGAAGCCCTCAGAGGTTTGTTAGAGAACCTTAGTGAACAAACAGCAGCATGAAGGCCAAGGAACACACCAGACAGGTCAGGGATAAAGTTGTGGAGAAGTGTAAAGCAGGGTTATGTTATAAAAAAATATCCCAAGCTTTGAACATCTCACAGAGAGCACTGTTCAATCCATTATCCGAAAATGGAAAGAGTATGGCACAACTGCAAACCTACCAAGACATGGCCGTCCACCTAAACTGACAGGCCGGGCAAGGAGAGCATTCATCAGAGAAGAGCCAAGAGGCCCATGGTAACTCTGGAGGAGCTGCAGAGATCCACAGCTCAGGTGGGAGAATCTGATGACGTCTTGATGACGAAACGGGTAAGCCGGAGCTAGGAGCATCATTACGTCACATCCGGTTTTGGTCCGTGGAGTGCAGCGAGCCCCGGACTTCCTGGTTTCTATATGTTTATATGGTTTATCACATAGAATCCCAATAAAATACATAAAATACATTTACGTTTTTGGTTGTAACATGACAAAATGTGGAAAATTTCAAGGGGTAGAAATATTTTTTCAAGGCACTGTAGTCTGTTATTTTCATGTACTTCTTCCATCTGAAGAACCTGGTTGATCATGCAGTCACCTTTCTTCCTTGTTCTGAACTGACCACACAAAGTACAGACGTTGACCTGTGTTAGGCGGTCAGTTTTCATCCTTTGGATGGCCATTCAGAGGTACAGGACACTGTGCAGACACATAGCATGCCTGCATTTGGTAGTTTGTTCAGCTGCCACACCCCCCAACCAATCACAGCCTGCCTCTGGTGCATAACACTCCCTATTCACAGCCTGCCTCTTGAATACACTACCTACCAATCACAACCTGGCTTTGGCCTGCTCAAGCACAGCCCGCATATCTTGCCTCAGGCTGAACTGACTATAGAATACAGACACACTGTGTGTCTGCACAGTGTCCTGTAATTCTGCCCCACACTATCAGAAAGAAGAGATGCATGGTCACATGACAACTTTTTTTTATAAAAAATATTAAATATAATATATACAACTTATCTCTCGCATATATATATATATATATATATATATATATTTATTTATATTAATACAATAAATAATACAAATAAATAGAAATAATGAATAGAAATAATAAATAATGAATAGAAATAATAAATAATAACACAAATAATAATAAATAACATGAATAATAAAAAATAATAACCCTGACAACAACGATAATAATAATCATAATAAATAATGAATAATACAAAATGCTAACCATAATAATAAACAATAAATAATAATAAATAATAATAGAAATAATAGATATCAGTAAATAAATAATGTAAATATAATAAATTCGGTAGTCAGATAGTGCAAATCTTCTTTAAGATAAAATAGGAAATAGAGATAAGATATAATATTCGAAAATAAAATACATTTCAGAAGGCTAGTAAGATCAGGCTATATAATACATTTATTTATTTATTATATATAATATATTTATTTGGAGGAAGATTATTGTAAAGGAAGTAGAAGATCTAATTGTATAAACATGCAGTGACTTCCTCTATGTTGTAATTGTAAAGGTATATAAACACATAAAATAAAATAAAAAAATAAACTGAAATAATAATTAATAAAAGTATTATAACTCTGATGGGTTGACCTGTAAATAGTCGTCTACAGAGATGAATGACAACACAAATGTTTCTGTGATGCCGATGAAATGTATAAAATACACAGTGGTGAGAACAGTGCATAGAGGTCTAACTTTCTGGTATAACCACAACGGCTGACATCCAATCAGGTTTTGGTGGTCAGTTTATTTCATGATCCGGCCTCTGGATTGTCAGATCTCACCTAATCCAATGAAGGTGAGAACAGGTGAGCTTATTATTATTGTTTTATTATTATTGTTTTATTATTATTGTTTTACAGCAGCTCCGATGTGGTCTACGTAACGACGTAACACTTGATCTGGAAGGGGGGGGGGGCACTTTATGCTTTCACATATTTGCATTTATATAAATAATAAATTAGCACAGATCTTTAGTAAAACAGACATATTAGACAGACTTGTGATGTCATAGTAGGTGTCATGTATTGTTATTAGTGTGATAATTATCCTCCCAATGCGAACCTGAATAGTTACATAGGACACTACAGAACAATATACTGTATGTGTTAAATAAATACATTAAATACAGAAGTAAATTAAAAATAAATAAAATAAATAAATGAAGAAACAAATCAAAAATAAATTAAATAAATAAATTGGAAATATTAACTAAATGAAATGAAATCAATGTTATAGAATTCATTAGAGTTTGGTGTCGCTAAACCTTTATGAACCCCACCATAACTCACCAGCATGTGAAGTTTATCGAGCGCCCGCTGTACCAACTCCCTATTCATTCCTCCCGTTATTTCCGTCATATTGAAAATCTGCAACAAAAGCCGATACAAAAAAAGTCACACTCATATCATGTGATAATAACCCCCCCCATGAAGAACATGGGGAGGGGGGAACATTTTCTGTGGAATAAACCTCTATACATTTTGGAGGGGAGGATTTATAAAAACAATTTGCAGAGCTATTTGTCCTGTGAAACTGCATGTAGATTCATTCTGCGTGAAATGGGGGAAAAAATCGCATTATTAGGCTATTTTCTCTCCTGATCAAATATTTTTCATCCAGAATACATAGTTACTAGGCTTGTGCAATTCGTTTCGTAACGAATCGAAATTCGTCCGAATTTAGCAACTTTCGGACATTCGGAAGCATTCGAATTTCCGAACAAAGCAATTACGAATAAAACCAAATCCGAAATAAATTATACCGCAAAATAGCGAATGCCCGAATGTCTTCGGCATAATTCGTTATGAAAAAACTTACGAATGTACAAATCCATTGGAAACACAATAACACTCACTCTGCTCTGCTCTCTGCTTCTCCTTCACCGTGCTGAACTCCCTCTCAAAATGGTGTACAGGGGCGGAGGCTATAGCCGCATGTAAAAAACGAAAGTAAAATACGAGATTTCGAATCCATTCGAAGCACAATAACACTCTGCTCTGCTCTCTGCTTCTCCCTCACCGTGCTGAACCCTCTCAAAATGGTGTACAGGGGCGGAGGCTATAGCCGCATGTAAAAAACGAAAGTAAAATACGAGATTTCGAATCGTTACAAATAACCGCGATGTTTTTTGAAAAGAACAAATCCATTCGAAGCACATTAGGCATAATAGGCAGCGTCGTTGTGAGAGAGACACGGAAAATTACGAATCAACGAACCCAAAAAAAGTTACGAAAGTAGGAGTTGTGTCCAGAATCAACGAAAAACAACGTACCCTACCGAAAGTACGAATTATAAAGCAACAAAAAATTCAACGAAAAATGTCGCTTGCAAAAATACGAATGAGTCCGAACACGAAAAATCCCGTCTAGCAAAATTACGAATGATTACGAATCAACAGGACCGGAAAGAAACGAACCGAAACGGAACGAATTTTTCCGTTGTGCACAAGCCTAATAGTTACATAGTTAGTCTGGTTGAAAAAAGACAAAAGTCCGGCGGTGGCGGCCACAGGTGTCAAACTACAAGTCCCATGAGGCATTGCAAGGCTGACAATTACAAGCACGACTCCCACAGGCAGAGGCATGATGGGACTTGTATTTTCGCAACAGCTGGAGGGCGGCCAGTTTGACACCCAATAAGCAATCGATAAAAGGGGGGAAATAAAAAAAAAAAAATTAAACTAAAAAAAAATCAATAGTATGGATTGGCCACTAGATGGAGCTGATGGTCAGTGTAAATTCATCATGCAAACCATAGACTAGTAAATATTACTCATTGAGTGTGGATTGGGACTCTTTAAGAACATTAGAGGTGCTTTTTTTTTCCTTTGTTAGAGGATCAGAGAAGGGTCAGAGCCTCTGTCGGGTTTTTATTGCTCAGAAGGACACATCCAAGAGCAGCTGAGATTTTAGCACTCAATTGTTCAAAGCAGTGAAGAAAACATAATCATTCATCAGCATTGGCTCTGGTGAGGCGACTCAAATGAAAGAAGGCTCCCCGGCAACAGTTCCCCGAAAAGAAACTCAGAGTCCAAGGAGCGTAAAACAAAATGGCGAAGGAGTTCGAATGGCCTTGATGGTTGACATTAAGATCACATATAACAGCCAACACGTTTCGGAGCCATAACACCCCCCTCCCCTTCATCTGGGCTACAAAAACAGAGCAATATGAATATAAATAAAGACATAAACTTGATAAATGACAAGGGAGGAAATAGAAAAATGTGCAAGATGCATCTAAACAGGAACCTGTGTGCAGGACTAATGTCTGGATGAATGAAGCCGTATTATTCAGCTCATTCTTCCTGTTTCATTTGAGAATTGATATTCTTATAACTGATTTTTATGAGTGTTTTTAAGCCACTCAGAACAGGCCTCGCCATGGCCGACCAAAGAAGTTGAGGTCACGTGCTCAGCGTCATATCCAGAGGTTGTCTTTGGGAAATAGACATATGAGTGCTGCCAGCATTCCTGCAGAGGTTGAAGGGGTGGGGGGTCAGCCTGTCAGTGCTCAGACCATACGCCACACACTGCATCAAATTGGTCTGCATGGCTGTCATCCCAGAAGGAAGCCTCTTCTAAAGATGATGCACAAGAAAGCCCACAAACAGTTTGCTGAAGACAAGCAGACTAAGGACATGGATTACTGGAACCATGTCTTGTGGTCTGATGAGACCAAGATAAACTTATTTGGTGTCAGATGGTGTCAGGCGTGTGTGGCGGCAACCAGGTGAGGAGTACAAAGACAAGTGCGTCTTGCCTACAGTCAGGCATGGTGGTGGGAGTGTCATGGTCTGAGGCTACATGAGTGCTGCCGGCACTGGGGAGCTACAGATCATGGAGGGAACCATGAATGCCAACATGTACTGTGACATCCTGAAGCAGAGCAATGATCCCCTCCCTTCAGAGACTGGGTCACCCCCAGAATCTCCTATTCTCACTGAGCCAGGGAACTCACCTGGCCCCCCGGTGTCTGGAGACGGAGAGTTGCAGCACGCCACCTCTCTGGTGTAAAGATATTAAAGATGCAAGCTGTCACCTATCTTGTAAAGATTACAAATGTAGAACTTTAAAGACAATAATCTAAGGAAGGTCCCAAAAGCTCAACTCAATGTTGGCCAATAAAGGGGATCACTGTAATCCGACCTCCGACCTTCCCTTCACTTTAATTGCCCCCTCTGATTTCACTGCACACTGTGATCTTTCCTTAATGTGCATTAGAAGCTGCAGCAAGTCAGAGAGAGTCCATCTCATCTTCTGGCTGGAGGACGTCCAACATCATCTAGTCCTTTCCTCCCCAGCCTGACTGAGCCTGGCTTACACCTTTCATTCATTTGATTTCAGTTCTTTCAATCACAGAGGCTCAGCACCTGAGTGTTCCTTAGGGCAGTCTGTATGCAGATGCAGCCTGTCTAGGAATGCCCACTCCTCCAGCCTGACACCCACCCATCAGGGCATATTGATATTTGTGTATCTCCTGCCAAGAGCCAGCCCACTGCTTCCATCAGGACTGAAGGCTTTTAAGAAGAGGACTGAGGCAGGGTGCTGAGGTGTTTTCAGGAAGCTATGAACAGCACCTTGCTGGCCCCTCCCACCAGCCATGATCTGCCTGCATTGCAGAGAGAAGTACAGGGTCTAAAATAAGTTATGTAATAAAAATGAAAAAGCTTTATTTAAAAATGTCATTAGCAAGTTGATGAGGAGGGAAGCAAGGCAAGATATGAACAGACTGAACTTTAGCTTTATATCAAAATGTTGTGTATTAAACTTTACATGGAGACACAGGAAGGTGGTAGAAGAGAGAAATGGAGAGAATGGGGAGAAGAAGGAAGAGAGAAAGACAGAGATTGATGGGGGCAGAGGAGGCCAGAAGAGATGGAGAAAGAAAGAACTATCTCCGTGTGATTGGATATGCAAATTGAATGTTGGGTTCCATCACTTTGGGGGGTCCTTGGAGGAATGGAGGAGGAAGTAGAGAATGAAATGGACATATGAAGAATGGATGGAGGTCTACAGCTCAATGTGCTCTCCTCCTTCCTCCACCCTTCTGGAAAGGATTTTGCTCCAGAAATTGAACTTGTCCTCCTTTAGCCGGGCAGATGTTTTCTGCTTCAAGTTAATTTCCAAATATTGTTCCTTTTTGTCATACAGAGGCCACTCTACCAGACCCGGTCCATTGGGGTTACTGCCAGGAATAAGATAATTCACATTTTAATTAAGAGCATCAAATTAAAGGCATTTGTGTCTCACAATCTGTCTAATTCTTAGGGGTCTATTGATCAAAAAAATAATCACATAGCCTGTTTGAATTGGGAAAAAACAAATGTTCTTTAGGCTATTTCCTCTTCTGAACGAATGCTCTTTTATTATGGGCAGTAGTGAAATACTATACTATGGCCACTAGATGGACTTGAGGAGCATAAGGAATACGTGCATGTTTGTAACAAGAAATACAATGTAACAATTCTATAGAGCATCAGCAAATAAAACTAACAAACTATTGGTTCTGGAGATCATATAGTCCTACAAAGTCCTCAGAGAAGACCTGTTTTGAATCTGCCGCCTCATTCTCCTCCTATTCAGGATCTACAAACCAACATCAATGATTCTATGAAGGAAGGACCACATGTCTTCTTACCCGTTCCGTGCAAAGTTGGCCCAGTATCTCATGATGGTTCTGGAGAGGACCTTCTCTTCATCCATTGCATCACCTTGATGGAAAAAAAAACACTTTAAATCCAGAGATTTGAAGACTTTAAAGCCCAAAGAAAAAAAAAAAGGCAACGTGAAGAGTGGAGTAAGCCATAGCAGGCAGATCAGACTGGGATGACAGATCCTAGATACGGGATATAACATCATACCTAAGGTAAGGAACCTTTGAAACAAAGCTTTCCTTTCCTTTGTGCTCCATCAACTAAGTCCTTCTAACCTACCCTCCCATCTTCTCATCTGGACACCTCCTTAGTTCTGACACCAAGTCCAGCCACATCTCACCAAAATGTTCCTCTCCAACTGGCTGGGCCTCTTCCCACTGCCTACAGGCGTGCAGTAGAACCTCATAGTCTTCTATGGAGGCATCTTCTGTCTTCCCAAGGACGCTTAGACAGCAGAAAGAAGAGGCCTGACCTGCCGAAGGTGAAAATCATGTCAGGACACGGCTGGACTTTGTGCCCGATCTAGGTAAGTGTGCAGCTCAGAAGGGGGTAGGGTGGTTTAAATGAACCCATTGGGGGAAGGGGAGGGCAAAAGAAAGTTTCCTCACCCGTTAATGTTCTGTAAGGTTCATTAACTGGTGTCAGGAATATTAGAAATGTAGACCATTATTTTGTAAATTATAGAGGGGAAAACAAGATTAGGGCTTAAAAGACACTTATACATCAAAATACATCAATCGCCAGTGAGCATTTATTTATCTATTTATTTATTTACTTAATTTAGTTATCTGTTTATTTATTTTGTTACTTATTTTATTAAGTTATCTATTTGTTTGTTTGTTTATTTATTTAATTAATTTAGTTATCCATTTATTTAGTTATCCAAGTAATGTAGTTATCTGTTTATTTCTTTTGTTATCTGTTTATTTATTTATTTATTTTATTAAGTAATTTTATTTAGTTGTATTTATTTTTATTTTTTTCCTCAAACAAAAAAGGTTTTATTGAGCATAAGAAATAATACATACATGTTCCAGAGCAAAGCCAAAACACATTATCATCAGAGTAAAACTCACAGGGAATCAATGCATTATACACCAACAGGGATGAGCCGAACACCCCCCTGTTCGGTTCGCACCAGAACCTGCGAACAGACAGAATGTTCGTGTGAATTTTAGAACCCTATTAAATACAATGGACTCGAACGTTTGAAATCTAAAGTGTTAATTATAAAGGCTAATATGCAAGTTATTGTCCTAAAAAGTGTTTGGGGACCCGGGTCCTGCCCCAGGGGACATGTAGCAATGCAAAAAAAGTTTAAAAAAATAGACGTTTTTACGGGAGCAGTGATTTTAACAATGCTTAAAATGAAAAAATAAAAGTGAAATATTCCTTTAAATTTCGTATCTGGGGGTGTGTATGATATGCATGTAAAGTGGCGCATGTTTCCCGTGCTTAGAACTGTCCCTGCATAAAATGTCCTTTTTGAAGGAAAAAAAGTAATTTAAAACTCACTCGCGGCAATTGATGAATTGTCGGCTCCCGGCAATACATACAAAAGTCATTGATAAAAAAAAAAAAAAAGTGTGGGGGTTCCCCCAAATTCAATTACTAGGCCCTTCAGGTCTGAAATGGATATTAAGGGGAACCCCACCGCAAATTAAAAAAAAAAATGGCGTGGGGTTCCCCCTAAATATCCATACCAGGCCCTTCAGATCTGGTATGGATTTTAAGGGGAACTCCACCCCAAAGTAAAAAAAAAATGGCGTGGAGTCCCCCCAAAAATCCATACCAGACCCTTATCTGAGCATGCAACCTGGCCGGCCGCAGGGGAAGAGGGGGGGGACGAGAGAGCGGCCCCCCTCCCTCCTGAACCGTACCAGGCCACATGCCCTCAACATGGGGAGGATGTCCTCATATTGATGGGGACAAGGGCCTCATCCCCACAACCCTTGCCCGGTGGTTGTGGGGGTCTGCGGGCGGGGGGCTTATCGGAATCTGGAAGACCCCTTTAACAAAGGGGACCCCCAGATCCCGGCCCCCCCTATGTGAATTGGTAAGGGGTACATTGTACCCCTACCATTTCACAAAGAAAGTGTCAAAAAAAAAACAAACCACACCAACACCTTGGAAAAGTCCTTTATTAAAAAAAACAAACAAAAAACATTCCAGCAATGAAATCCAGTGTCCCGCGGTGATCCCGATGTCCAGCGCTGTCCGTCATTGGTTGTGCCTGAGCGGACCTGATGGGGAACTTCCTCTGCAGTGTTTTAAATGTATAGACCCGCCCCTTCTAAAGTTCCCCATCAGGTCCGCTCAGCGGACCAGATGCGGAACGCGAGAAGGGGCGGGTCTATACATAAATTACACAGTAAAGGAACTTCCCTTCAGGTCCGTTTATGTCAGACCGCGCCTATGTCATTGGCCTGAGCGGACCTGATGGGGAACTTCCTTCACTGTGTAAATTTAAATTACACAGTGAAGGAAGTTCCCCGCTCAGGCCAATGACGTAGGCGGGGTCTGACATACCGAGGGGGCGGACCTGATGGGAACTTCTTTCACTGTGTAATACGTGAATAGACCCGCCCCTTCTAAAGTTCCCCATCAGGTCCGCTCAGCGTACCAGATGTGGAACATGAGAAGGGGCGGGTCTATTCACGTATTACACAGTGAAGGAAGTTCCCATCAGGTCCGCCCCCTCGTAGAGCGGACCTGATGGGGAACTTCCTTCACTGTGTAATACATGTATAGACCCGCCCCTTCTCACATTCCGCATCTGGTCCGCTGAGCGGACCTGATCAGGAACTTTAGAAGGGGCGGGTCTATACATTTAAAACACTGCGGAGGAAGTTCTCCATCAGGTCCGCTCAGGCACAACCAATGACGGACAGCGCTGGACATCGGGATCGCCGTGGGACACTGGATTTCATCGCTGGAATGTTTTTTTATTTTATTTATTTTTTATTTTTTAATAAAGGACTTTTCCAAGGTGTTTGTGTGTTTTTTTTTTTACATTTTTTGACACTTTCTTCGTGAAATGGTAGGGGTACAATGTACGCCTTACCAATTCACATAGGGGGGGGGCGGGATCTGGGGGTCCCCTTTGTTAAAGGGGTCTTCCAGATTCCGATAAGCCCCCCGCCCGCAGACCCCCACAACCACCGGGCAAGGATTGTGGGGATGAGGCCCTTGTCCCCATCAACCATGTTGAGGGCATGTGGCCTGGTACGGTTCAGGAGGGAGGGGGGGCGCTCTCTCGTCCCCCCCTCTTCCCCTGCGGCTGGCCAGGTTGCGTGCTCGGATAAAGGGTCTGGTATAGATTTTTGGGGGGACTCCACGCCATTTTTTTTTTATTTGGGGTGGAGTTCCCCTTAAAATCCATGCCAGATCTGAAGGGCCTGGTATGGATATTTAGGGGGAACCCCACGCCATTTTTTTTAAAATTTGCGGTGGGGTTCCCCTTAATATCCATTCCAGAACTGAAGGGCCTGGTAATTGAATTCTGGGGGACCCCCACGCTTTTTTTTTTTTTTTTAATCAATGACTTTTCTATGTATTGATAAAAGCCGACAATTCATTAATAGCCGCGAGTGAGTTTTAAATGACTTTTTTTCCTTCAGAAATGACACTTTGTGCAGGGACAGTTCTAAGCACGGGAAACATGCGCCACTTTACATGCATATCATACACACCCCCTAGGTATGAAATTTAAAGGAATATTTCACTTTTATTGTTTCACTTTAAGCATTATTAAAATCACTGCTCCTAAAAAAACGGCATTTTTTAAAAACTTTTTTTTGCATTGATACATGTCCCCTGGGGCAGGACCCGGGTCCCCAACCACTTTTTAGGACAATAACTTGCATATAAGCCTTTATAATTAGCACTTTAGATTTCTCCCATAGACTTTTTGAATTTGCCGCGAACACCCCAATTTGTTCGCTGTTCGGCGAACGGGCGAACAGGCAATGTTCGAGTCGAGCATGAGTTCGACTCGAACTCAAAGCTCATCCCTATACACCACCTTTCACATAAAGATAAACCTCTTACCTGAGTATTCAAATAGGACATTACTCATCCTCGTAAGGTACACCCATATAATCATCATCTTTGAAATATTTATTTATTTATTTTGTTTTCTGTTTATTTTATTTTGTTTTCTTTTTGTTTGTTTATTTAATTACCATAATCTAGTTATCCATTCATTTAGGTATCTAATTAATTTAATTATCTGTTTTTTTTTTAATCTGCTTATTTATTTAATTTATTTGGGTATCTGTTTATTTATTCATGTATTTAATTCATTTAGTTATCCATTTATTTAGTTATCTAATTAGTTTACTTATCTGTTTCTTTATTTATTTAATGTATTTGGTTATCTGTTTATTTTTTTAATTTAGTTATCTACTTATTTATTTATTTATCTATTTGATTTAGAGCTATCTGTCTGTTTGTTTGTTTGTTTATTTTAGTTATCTGTTTTTTTATTTATATAAGGTATTTATATACATTTGTAATAATCTGACTCTCCGCTCTTGAATTGTTAATATAAAGCAATCTTAGCTTTCAGGAATTACTTATTTTTATTTATTTTTATTTATTATCCGCTAGTATTCTCTCCCTGGCAGAACAGGCCATGTCGGCTCAGTGTCAGGCTGTAGGGCCCCCTAGAGGCTGTTCTGTTGCCTGCCTGAGTGCAGGTCTGATCACAGACACTCAAACACACTGTTAGGATAAAAAGGTAGATTGCGGATTACATGAAATAAAAACGAATTGCTTTGTTAATTGGAGGTTTACCTCCATCCAGCAGCCCAGGCAGAGTTTAAAGTGATTGTAAACCTCAGGCAGGAACAAAGCATATTCCTCTATAGTGTGTTTTTGTCTCAATCCAGAGCACTAAGGCCCCTTTCACACTGGGGCGGGAGGTGCGTTGGCGGTAAAGCGCCTCTATTTTTAGCAACGCTTTACCGTCGGATTTGCGGCGGTATTTGGCCGCTAGCGGTGCGGTTTTACCCCCCGCTAGCGGCCGAGAAAGGGTTAAAAACCACTACAGAGAAGCTTTGATTTCAATGGGCAGGAGCGGTGGATGAGCGGTATACACACCGCTCCTTCACTGCTCCAAAGATGCAGCTAGCAGGACTTTTCTTACCGTCCTGCTAGCGCACCGCTCCAGTGTGAAAGCTCTCGGGGGTTTCACACTGGAGAGAGAGCAGCGGCTGTTTCAGGGCGGTTTGCAGGCGCTATTTTTAGCGCTGTAGCGCCTGCAAACCGCCCCAGTGTGAAAGGGCTCTAAGTGTCATTTCTGTCTTCTGCTTCATTCTTCTGCTATCTGCATGAGTCACTTCCGTCATGTTTTCCTGACACCAAAAGAAAACTAGTGACAGGGAGGGGAGGGAGCACCAGCACACAGCCTGTGATTGACAACCTCAGCTCTGTTCCTGTGTGCCTCAATGGCGGCATTGTGAGCTGTATTTACCTGCAAAGAGAACACCGTCTCTCAGGAAGGGACCTCCAAACACGTAGACAATCTCATCCACGTGATCCGCCTTCACAAAGTCCGGCCGGACTCCATCAAACAGGGACGGGCGGTGCTGGTATTCATAGAAATACACAGGAAGTCCGGAGTCTGTTCAATAAGAGATGGAGAGTCACAAAGAGGTCAATCCGGCCTAAAGTGGACCTGTCATCAGATATAAAGGGGGTTATTTACTAAAACTGGAGAGTGCAAAATCTAGTGCAGGTCTGCATAACCCAATCAGATTCCAGGTTTTATTGCCAAACCTTTATTGAACAAGCAGAGGTTAGAAGCTGATTGGCTACCATGCACAGCTGCACCAGATTCTGAGTGCACCAGTTTTAGTAAATACTCCCCAAAGACAACATGCTGAGTAATGTGTCAGTAAAGCTCTTCCAGGTATTTATTACCTCTTATGCCGCGTACACACGATCGGAAATTCCGACAAGAAAAACGTGGATTTTATTCAGACGGAATGTTGGCTCAAACTTGTGTTGCATACAAACGGTCACACAAATGTTGTCGGAAATTCCGACTGTGAAGAACGCGGTGACGGACAAGGCGTACGGCGAGCCGAGATCAATGAAGTTCAATAGGCTCTTCTGCTTGATTCTGAGCATGCGTGTTTTTTTGTGCGTGGGAATTGCATACAGACGATCGGAATTTCCGACAAGAACTTTTCTTGTCGGGAAATTTGAGAACCAGCTCTCAAATTTTTGTTGTCGGAAATTCCGACAGAAAATGTCCGATGGAGCCTACACACGGTCGGAATTTCCGACCAAAAGCTCACATCAAACTTTTCTTGTCGGAATTTCCGATCGTGTGTACGCGGCATTACAGAGATAACAGTTCTCCCCCTGACAAAGCCTTCATCTGCTTTTCTCTCCAGAAGGACAGAACCATCATGTGTTCAGGCATCATCCAGGGTCACCATCTACTCCCTGGTCTGAGATGCCGCCTCAGAGATTGATCATTGGTGTAAATCCTGGTGCCTGTGCAGTTCTTGGCTGTGTTCCCAAATGTCTGAGACTGCAACAATGTACTAGAGCTGCACGATTAATTGTTGAAAAAAAATGCAATTTGGATTCAAACCCCCTCACGATCTTAATCCGGCATTTCCAAGCCTGCAAAGTTTATCACAACATTGCTCAGCGCTGAGATAAAAAGAAACATTGTATCATTTGGTTCTTTTAGATCAAAGGGATGAACTTTGGTCTGTAAATGAGAGCAGTTTAACCTCTAAAGTCCTGTACACACGATCGGATTTCCTATGGATTTTAAACCGATGGATTTTTCCATCGGAAATCCGATGAAGCTGACTTCCATCAGTCTTGCCTACACACCATCAGTCAAAAATCCGACCGTCCCAAACGCGGTGACGTAAAACACTCCGACGAGCCAAGAAAAGTGACGTTCTATGCTTCTGAGCATGCGTCGACTTGATTCTGAGCATGCGTGGGTTTTTTATCCGATGGAGTTCCCCACAGACGATAGTAATTTGCTATAGGTTTTTTTCCCATCGGATAAATTTAAAACACGTTCTATTTTTTTTTTAACACTGATGGAAAAAAGACCGATGGGGCCCACACATGATCGGTTTGTCCGATGAAAAAAGTCCATCGGACTGTTTTCATTGGTAATACCAATCGTGTGTACACGGCTTTAGGCCTGATTCACACCTATGCAGGTTGCAGTTTGCATGCATTTTGCATTTTTCAATACACTTTTTTGATCCATTGAAGTCTATGGAACCAAAAACCAGGGAAAAAGTCCCTCGTCCTTTCCATAAAATGCACAGATGTGAACTACATCCATAGGAAACCATGTTATATGGACTGTAGTGTGTTTCTGCAAAATGGAAAACACGCCAAAAAATGCATTGGTGTGAACCAGGCCTGAAAGACTAAACCTTTGTCTGACACTTGTTGCTTACAATCAGTATTTTTTTTCCTAGAAAATTACTTAGAACCCCCAAACATTATATTATATTATATATATATATAATTTTAGCAGAGACCCTAGAGAATAAAATGGCGGTTGTTGCAATATTTTATGTCACACTGTATTTTAGTCCACTAACTTAATACAATTTTAGTCAACTAAAATACGACTAAAACAATTGAGATGACTAAATTACGACTAAAACTAAAATGGCATTTTAGTCGAAAGACTAAAATACGACTAAAACTAAAATGCCATTTTAGTCAAGAGACTAAGACGAAAACTAAATTTAAATTTGATGTCAAAATGAACTCTGGTCTGTAGTGCATGCTCATACCTCAATACCATAAATAATAAAATATTAGATTTTTCCCTCCAGCCGTATATAATGAGTTTGGAAATTCTAGAGAAATGCTTAAATAATGCATTACAATTTACCTACACCCATTAGATTTTAGATGACTAAAATGATTTTAGTCGACTAAAATGTACTGGAGATTTAGTTGACTAAATGCGACTAAAACTAAAACAATTGCAGAAGACTAAATCGGGACTAAAACTAAACTGCCATTTTTGTACTGGTAATCCAAAATTTCTGCCAAAATTGACACGGCTCGCAAGTCAGGTCCCACTGCCATATGTGAGCTGCTGGGAGTGTCTCATTGGTTAATGACGCCCCCATTTCAGTTTGCATATCGCACTGGACGCTGCATGTGATTTGCACTGCAGTGTTGTGCGAATCCCATGCGATCTCTCACAGCGCACCAGTGTGAACCCAGCCTTAATGTAATGTCTATGATAGAATTTTTTTTTTGAACAGCCAAATATATTAGGAATTGAAGCTGTTTGGGTGGGTCCAGCCTTGGCTCAGATCACACAATCTACAATGGCTCATGTGGTCCTGAACACACCCAGAGACTCCTCTGCTGCTCACTGGCCTTTGGGCTACAGCAGACAGGAATGGGATGTGGAATGTTAGCTGTTCTGTCAGACTGAGAAACCAAAAATAAAAATTTGCTGTGCCAATGTCTCAATTTCTTTTTTTTTTTTATAAACGTCAGCTCCATCTAGTGGCCACAATGCAGCATTTTTCTTAAATACCTCAATCAGCTAAATACTGCATTATGACCACTAGATGGAGCTGATGATTATAGAAAATACACATTAGACACAATATGTGACAGCTGTGTGAATGTTTGAGGCATTCGCAGAGCAATTTTATTTTTTATTTTTATATAGAGGCCTTATAATCTACAGACAAGTAGCTATTTATGTGGTTTATAAGTGGCGTCTGTGTTTGGGGGGGTCATGGGGTGTTTTTATTTAGATTCTGTGATGGAATGATCCAGGAGGATGTTCCTGGCTGGTCCTGTGTATTCCAATCCGATAATCAGCTCCAGAATACAAAGATCCAAGAAGAGTAATTTGCACCAATTCAGCCCATCCCCCCCCCCCCGTACCGCGGTGATAGTTGGCGACTCTACGTGCAGGAACAATGAACAGGACGTCTCCGCAGAGATCCAGGAAACGATCACGGAATGAAAACGGATCGCTGACATCAGAGAGGTATTCATCCAGGACAGAAGGGAGCACAGCAGAGCTCAATCTCTACAAATGATAGAAATATATTATAATCAGAGCAGTGATGTCATAGAGGGAGGATATGAAACTGTAACCTTCACAATGTGTATTAGAAGCTGCAGCAAGTCAGAGAGAATCCACCCCATTTCCTTGCAGGAAGAAGTCCAGCATCATCTAGCCCTTTCCTCCCCAGACTGTCCCTGACCCTTTCATTCAGTGGATTTCAGTTCTTTCTTTCGTGGAGGTTCATGAAACAGAATATTTATGTTTTAAAGATTTGCAGCAGTGTACTGCCACATTTAACTGCTACGTTTCCCCTGAAAAAGCCGTATAATAAATGGTGAAACATGCTGGCTTTTAGTTGGTGGGAGATGTCATAAGGAGTGAGAAGGATTGTTTACATAGAAAAGAAGATTTAAAGTGTATGTTACCCTAAATATTATTATTATTTCTATGTGTGTGTTCACATATGTGTATTTTGTAAATCATAGTCTCTGTAATTTTTTATGTACGTCTTCCATCTGAAGAACCTGGTTGATCTTGTCAGTCACCTTCCTTCCTTGTTCTGAACTGACCATACAAAGCACAGAAACTGATCTGTGTTAGGTGGTCAGTGTTCATCCTTTGGTTGGCTATTCAGAGGTACAGGACACTGTGCAGATACCCAGCATGCTTGTATTGGGTAGTTTATTTAGCTGCCACACCCCCAACCAATAACAGCCTGCCTCTTGAACACACCCTGACCAATCACAGTCTACCTCTGGCACATAACCCCTCCCAATCACAGCCAGCCTCTTGAACACACCCTCTGACCAATCACAGCCTGCCGTTTGAACACACCCTCTGACCAATAACAGCCTGTCTCTAACACATACCCCCTCCCGATAACAGCCTGCTTCTTGCACACACCCCCTCCCAATCACAGTCTGCCTCTGGCACATAACCCCTCCCAATCAAACCCATCCTGTTGAACACACTTTCTGCTCAAGCACATCCTGAATCTTGCCTCAGGCTGAACAGACTATAGAATACAGGCACATTATGTGCCTGCACAGTGTCCTGTAACCCCACCCCCACTATCAGAAAGAAGAGATGCACGGCCACATAACAGAACTTTTTAATAAATAATAATAAATATAATATATATATATATATATATATATACAAATCTTTCTCTCTCTCTCTCTCTATAGATATATATGTACTGTATATTAAAATAATATAAATTGTTCTGCCTCTAGCAGGGAAATTCAGTCTGCAATATTAAATTTAGCCACTAGATGGAGCCTGCTATAAATTATAAATTTACTGTTTTACAGAAACTAGAGACTGTTTAAATAAGTCAGTTTACGTGCCTCCCATAGGTGTGCGCAGTGGGCGTGCCAGGTGTGCCTGGGCACACACCTAATCACCCCATGGGGCACAGATTCCCCCTGCTTATATTTCACCAAAGCTCCAGAACGGAGCTGCTAATTTTTTTTTTTAAATATAATAAAAAATGTAATTGTAAAAAATAATACAAAATGTAAATAATAAACATAAAAAACGACTGACACCATCCACTTCCCTTCTAAAACATCCACTGATCTACTAACACCGTCCATGTTTTAATACATTTTAAAATGTTTTTTACATTTATTAATAAATGTGTGTGTTTATATATATATACATGTATCTCTCTATATAAAGTACATATACACACATACATACATACACACACACACAGACGCTTGCACGCATGTGTGTTTGAGCTTTGGGGTTCACACTCTAATGCAATAGGCTGCGCACACCTATAGTACCTCCGTCATCCGCAGATCTCCTCTGCCCTCTCCTCCCTCCCCTCCCTGCCTGTCAGCTCCGTCCACTCCCCGATCCTCCCCTTCTGCTGCTATTATAACAGTGTAATGTCTCTACAATCAACTCTGTTAGGTAACAATATGGGCCCCACTGTATGTCCTTTATTTAAAAAAAAGCCGATTTCTACCGTATTTCCAAAGCTTCAAGATTACATTCAGTCTGGTTTATTGTAGAATAGAAGAGTTTAGCTGCATGTCGAGTTACACGCAGGGAAATAGAAATTATAATAATAAATAACTAACAATAATAATAATATTAATAAGTACTGAATAATAAATAATAATACTAATACATAATAATAGAAAAAATAAATAAATAATATATATATAAATATATACACTGTATACAAATTAGTATCAAGATAAAAGAGGAAATAGAGATAAGATAGAATATATATATAAATATATATATATATATATATATATATATATATATATATATATAATCAGAACGATAGTAAGATCAAGATACATACAGTAATATTTTTATTTGGAGGAAGATTGTTGTAAAGGAAGTGGAAGATCTATTTAATAAATATGCACTGACTTCCTCTAAGTTGTAATGTATCTAAACAAATAAAACATCATAAAGATCTGAGTTAACAATTAAAGAAGAATGTCACTCAAAAGGGGAAGTTCTGCTTTTCCTCCTCCCCTAAATCCCAAACTCAATTTAATCGTAGACCAGATCAGCAGTGTGGTTGCCCTTATTGGGCCGATTGTAGCTGGGGTGCGTTATGTACAGAGTGCAGGGTTCAGGAGTGCGCTATGTACTGAGTGTAGGGTTCAGGAGTGTGCTATGTACAGAGTGCAGGGTTCAGGAGTGCGCTATGTATAGAGTGCAGGGTTCAGGAGTG
The DNA here is from genome assembly GCA_029206835.1 of Rana muscosa. NCBI lineage: Eukaryota > Metazoa > Chordata > Amphibia > Anura > Ranidae > Rana > Rana muscosa. Next base: position 336,107,037 of record CM055119.1, read on the forward strand.
CGCTATGTACAGAGTGCAGGGTTCAGGAGTGCGTTATACAGAGTGCAGGGTTCAGGAGTGCGCTATGTACAGAGTGCAGGGTTCAGGAGTGCGCTATGTACAGAGTGCAGGGTTCAGGAGTGCGCTATGTACAGAGTGCAGGGTTCAGGAGTGCGCTATGTACAGAATGCAGGGTTCAGGAGTGCGCTATGTACAGAGTGCAGGGTTCAGGAGTGCGCTATGTACAAAGTGCAGTTCCAGGGGTGCCCTATGCGCAGAGTCCAGGGTTGCATTATGTACAGAGCGCAGGGTTCAGTGCATGTTACGTACAGAGTGCCGAGTTCAGGAGCACGTTACATACAGACTGCATATTTCGGGGTGCGCTGTGTACAAAGTGCAGGATTTAGGGGTGCGCTATGCACAGGTGAGTGTCTGTTTATTAAAAGTCAGCAGCTACAGTATTTTTAGCTGCTGACTGTTAATTTTTGGAAACATCAGCTCCAAAGTGGTATGCTTAGCACCTGATCAGGTAGGTGACAGTGGGGTGTGGGACCCATAATGAAACAAACATATTAAAGAAGCGTGTGATGTATATACATAGTAAATGTCATGTATTGTTATTACTGTGATATTTATCTACCCAGTGCGAGCCTGAATAGTTACATAGGACACTACAATATACACTATATTACCAAAAGTATTGGGACACCTGCCTTTACATGCACATGAACTTTAATGGCATCCCAGTGTTCGTCCGTAGGGTTCAATATTGAGTTGGCCCACCCTTTGCAGCTATAACAGCTTCAACTCTTCTGGGAAGGCCGTCCACAAGGTTTAGGAATGTCTATGGGAATGTTTGACCATTCTTCCAGAGACACATTTGTGAGGTCCTGGATGAGCGAGTTTGGGGTGGAGGAACTTGACTGGTCGGCACAGAGTCCTGGTCCCAACCCGATAGAACACCTTTGTGATGAATTACAGCGGAGACTCCAAGCCAGGACTTCTCATCCAACATCAGTGCCTGACCTCACAAATGCGCTTCTGGAAGAATGGTCAAACATTCCCATAGACACACTCCTAAACCTTGTGGACAGCCTTCCCAGAAGAGTTGAAGCTGTTATAGAGGTGGGCCAACTCAATATTGAACCCTACAGACGAAGACTGGGATGCCATTAAAGTTCATGTGTGTGTAAAAGGCAGGTGTCCCAATACTATTGGTGATACAGTGTATGTGTCAAATAAATACATTCAATTAAGAAACAAATTAAAAATACATAAAATAAAAATAAGAAACAAATAAAAAATAAATTAAATCAAATAAATTAATTGGAAACATAAACTAAATAAAATATGAACCCCACCATAACTCACCAGTATGGGAAGTTTATGGAGCGCCCGCTGTACCAACTCCCTATTCATTCCACCCGTTATTTCCGTCAGATTGAAAATCTGCCACAAAAATGGATACATAAATAGTCACTCATATCATGGGATATTAAGATATTAACCCCCTCCATGAAGGACCTCCATGAAGAACCTCCATGAAGAACCTCCATGAAGAACCTGAGGCCGGGGTTTTTGTTTTGTAGAATAAACTTGTATACATTTTAGGGAGGATTTATAGAAAAAAACTTGCAGAGCTATTTGCTCTGTGAAACTGCATGTAGATTCATCCTGTGTGAAGGGACAAACTCGAATGTTATTAGGCTCTTGTCTCTCCAGGTCAAATGTTTTTCATCCAGAGTGAAACAGGGAAATACGGCACTATGGCCACTAGGTGGAGCTGATGATTATTGTAAATTCACTGTCTGCTCATTGTGAATTGCTTGGGATCATACAAAACATAGACTGGTAATGATTACTGGAAAAAAAAACCCAATGGGGAAAAACACACTAAGATCCATCACCATGATTTGATTTGCAATGCAATATCCCCCTTGGATCTAAAAAAAATACAAACATTTGTGGAGGTGGCAGTATTGCCATTAAACTGCCTCTGAAAAGTGATCCCACATGGAGCACTTTTCAGTGGGGTAAACTCTGCCACCAATGTGTATGGGACCCAATAGAATACATATTGGAAGAACTGCTGTAGTTGAAACAGAGAACTTTCTCTAGGACCTTGTGAATGGCAGGTCCCTGTCTGGGTGATGATTGGCGGGGGATGGGATATGGATGACATTACCTGGGGCAGCATCCATCCAAATTCCTGGTTACAGACGCCCAGGAGGAGGGGGACTCGGTTGCTCTCCTTGTTGGCCAGGATCTCCTCCACCGGTTTAGGAAGGAAGACGCCGTCAACGTAAACCGGCAACGGCAGGAATCCCTGAAGAAAGAGAAAGAGGTGATGGATACTGTGCAGAGTCACAACACTTCAATAACACACAACTATTGATCACATTGTTACATTTTCTTAATCTCTGATGAAGGGGGCGGAGTCACATCCCCTGAAACGCGTTGGTTTATTCATTAGCTCAGTGGGACACTTCACTTCTATGTTCACTCATCCTTCTCACCACCCAAGGTGACCATGGAAGCCCTTTGTTGCATAGAACCCACCAACCCAATATTCAGATCCTCTATACAGTGGAACCTCGGACTACGAGAATAATCCGTTCCAGGAGAATGCTCGTAATCCAAAGCACTCGCATATCAAAGCGAGTTTCCCCATAGAAGTCAATGGAAAGGAAAATTGACTTCTATGGCATGCAATAAAGCATGTGGCCAGAGGTGGGGGGGGGCGCTGGAGAGACACAGAAACACTCGGGAACAGCTCGGCGAACTCGGAAACCCTCGGAAAGGCTCGGGAACGGAGTATTTCTGAGTGGCTCGGAACGGCTCCGGCACCCCCGCACCTCAGGCCAAATGCGGTACTGCACACCGCAGAGGCTTGAATCCTGCTCACTTTGCGAGACAACACTCACAAACCGAGTCAGGATTTAAAAAGAAAATGCTTGTATTGCGAAACGCTCGTTAACCGCGTTACTCGCAATCTGAGGTTCCACTGTATATACACCCCGCAATACTATTGGACGATAACAAGAATATAGAATACAGAAACCTCGGGCATCCAGCACCATCCATCAACTTCCCCGAGCAATCATCATCATCTGTCACTGTCTGAGATTTTGGAAAATGTGGTTTTGCTGTGAAATTGTCAGCTTTACATTTGCCACAATTTGGGAAAAATTCTCCTCTCATTTCACCCGATGGCAACGCACAGCGAGACCAGCGAGAAGGACACACAAGCAACTGAAGGTACCGGCAATAAATCAGAAGCTTACAGTGCCTTGAGAAAGTATTCATACCCCTTGAAATTTTCCACATTTTGTCATGTTATAGGTGGATGGCCATGTCCTGGTAGGTGTACAGTTGTGCCATACTCTTTCCATTTTCGGATGATTGATTGAACAGATCTCTGTGAGATGTTCAAAGCTTGGGAGATTTTTTTATAACCTAACCCTGCTTTACCAGTTACCCACAACTTTATCCCCGACCTGTCTGGTGTGTTCCTTGGCCTTCATGATGCTGTTTGTTCACTAAGGTTCTCTAACAAACCTCTGAGGGCTTCACAGAACAGCTGTGTTTATACTGAGATTAAATGACACACAGGTGGACACTATTTACTAATTAGGTGACTTCTGAAGGCAATTAGTTCCACTAGATTTTAGTTATCAGAGTAAAGGGGGCTGAATACAAATGCACACCACACTTTTCATATACTTATTTGTAAAAAAAACTGAAAACCATAGATACTTATTTGAAAAAAAATTAAAACCATTTATAATTTTCCTTCCACTTCACAATTATGTGCCACTTTGTGTTGGTCTATCACATAAAATACATTTAGGTTTTTGGTTGTAACATGACAAAATGTGGAAAATTTCAAGGGGTATGAATACTTTTTCAAGGCACTGTATATAGCATGCCATCACTTGGTGCACTGGACCTATTATTTAATCACTAGCCGCCCTCCCATAGTACATTTACTGCAGGTGGGCGGCAGCTACAGGCTAAGCCACATACTGGTACGTCACTTAGCACATGCACACTAGTAGGCGCCACCATCTGATGGATACAGTGGATGATGGTGCTCGGGACACAGCTGCTGTGAGCGGCATTGGGATCGTTATGACCAATCATAGGGATCACATGATATTATGTAAGAAAATTGTCATGAAGGCCTTTCATTCATGAACAGCTTGCTTACTATTGTGATGCTGTGATTGTTCCACAGCTATCACATGGTACACGGCAATTCATAGTAGCCTTGTGTCATGTGATAGTTAATAGTAAGCAAGCTGTGATGAATGAAAGCCGTTCATGATAGTAAAAGAATTGCTTATAACAGTGGTCATCGCTGTTATAAGCAACCACGGTGTAAAAAAAAATCCCTAATCACCCCCCACTCCCCAGGGTAGCACAGTGTCATTATGGTGACATTGAACTAGTCTGATGATAGTATGTAAAAATAAATTGTAAAAAACTAAAGTTACAATCAACCCAGGGCTCTGGGCTGTGATTGGACACAGCTAATCAGCAGGTCCTGGCCCTGAAACATTGGCTGGGACTTGCTGACAGACTCCCGCTGTGATTGGTGCACATACATGTGCCCAAAACTCAGAAGCGGGCAGTGACATACGGGTACGTCGCTTTGTCTGCATGGGCCACCCATCCACAGTACATTGCGGGCAGGCGGTCTGCAAGTGGTTAAGCAAAAGCATTAAAAGTAAAATATAAATAAATAAAGATATTTATGCCTAGCTTTTTGTTTTTTTCTGTTTTATTTATTTTTTCATTGTTTGAGTTTTTTTAGGCAATAAAAGTCCAAATAGTACTTTGAACATTTTAACCGGTTCCCGACCAGTTTTACTGTGGCAGGATGGCACGGGTGGGCGAAAGGACTTTACCTTACGTCGGTTCGCCTTTCAACCACTAGGGGGTGCGAACCGGGATCTGTGTGTGTAAAGACACAGATCCTGGTTCTCTCAGGAGAGGAGACAAATCATGTGTCCATACAATGTATGAACACCGATCTCTCTCTCCTCCTAGTCAGTCCCACCCCCCCCCCACAGTTAGAACACACCTAGGGAACACAGTTAACCCCTTCATCGCCCCTAATGTTAACCGCTTCCCTGCCAGTAACATTTATACAGTAATCAGTGCATTTTTATAGCACGGATCGCTGTATAATTGTCACTGGTCCCAAAAATGTGTTAAAAGTGTCCGATCTGTCTGCCGCAATATAAAAATCACTGATCATTGCCATTACTAGTAAAAAAAAAAAAAAAAAAATCTATCCCCTATTTTGTAGACGCTATAACGTTTGCGCAAACCAATCAATAAACGCTTATTGCGATTTTTTCACCAAATATATGTAGAAGAATATATATTGACCTAAACTAAGGGTTCCAGCTCCCACTTCCTCCCTAGACCGCCTTGGCGGCGGAAGTAAGCTCATCTCAGCCCCCTCCCTCTCCGCAATCATCTGGGACAGTCACGGCGCGCAGCGCGGCTCGCGCATGCGTAGTGCGTACCCGGCTGTGAAGCCACAGCCGGGCGCCCACAGTGACAATGCCGGCGCTGCGGAGAGGAGGGGGAGACGAGCGGGGCTTCGTTTCCCCACATCACTGGACCCTGGGACAGGTAAGTGTCCGATTATTAAATGTCAGCAGCAGCAGTATTTGTAGCTGCTGACTTTTAATATTTTTTTATATTTTTTTTTTTTAGGCGGACCTCCGCTTTAATTATAGCAAAAAGTAAAAGATATTGTGTTTTTTTTTAAATTGTTGCTCTTCTTTTGTTTATAGTGCAAAAAATAAAAACCCCAGAGGTGATCAAATACCACCAAAAGAAAGCTCTATTTGTTTGGGTACCGCGTCGCACGACCGCGCAATTGTCATTTAAAGCGACGCAGTGCCGCATCGCAAAAAATGGCCTGGTCATTGAGCAGCCAAATCTTTCGGGGCTGAAGTGGTTAAAGAGACAGTAACACACATACCCCCAGTGTTAAAATTTTAAAATTTGCTATTTATACTTTAGTCCTACAAAAAACCTTTTAAAATAGTCTCTTTTTTTTTTTTAACGTCAGGAAAAATCCCCAAAGATTTTCTTTTTCTTTTTTTCACTTTTCTAGCTGTATTTTGTTATCTTTAAAGAGACCAGTTTTTTTGCAGATTTTTGGGGCAGGGGCCTGTGTGCAAGATCAGCGGGCCTGTGTGCAAGATCAAAAGTGGGCTCTAGGCATCAAGAAGAACAACAGAGTGGTCAGGGGGGCCGCAGAGTAGTCAGAGGGGCAGTGGGATGGACAGGGGGACCGTGGGATGGACAGGGGGACCGTGGGATGGACAGGCGGACCGTGGGATGGACAGGGGGACCGTGGGATGGACAGGCGGACCGTGGGATGGACAGGGGGACGTGGGATGGACAGGCGGGCAGTGGGATGGACAGGCGGGCAGTGGGATGGACAGGCGGGCAGTGGGATGGACAGGGGGACCGTGGGATGGACAGGGGGACGTGGGATGGACAGGCGGGCAGTGGGATGGACAGGGGGACCGTGGGATGGACAGGGGGACCGTGGGATGGACATGGGGACCGTGGGATGGACAGGGGGACCGTGGGATGGACAGGCGGACCGTGGGATGGACAGGGGGACGTGGGATGGACAGGGGGACCGTGGGATGGATAGAGACATACCTCCCAACTTTCTGACATGGGAATGAGGGACAAAAATATGTAGACATTGGACACGCCCTCTTTAAGGGAGAATTATACAAAAAAAAAAAAACTGGTTAAACCCACAGGTGCTTTTTTACCACTACTATTCTTTTATATTGGCTTCTGGAATTTACAAATGCAGCAATTTGGAATATGGATTAAAGGTTTTGCGGGTGTGAGGAGTTATGTGTGCAGTGAAGCAGGAAACATCTTCAGCTCTGAGGGGTTCATGCTGGGACCTGTAGTTCTTCACTTTTGGGGGGAGTCACATTCCCCAAAAGTGAAGGATTTCAAGTCCCAGCATGAACCCTGCCCTGATATCTAAGGATGTGTCCTCCTTCCATTCAGGGTGTAATCTGTCATTGTCCTCTCTGCCGACCCTCATCTCCTTACTCCGCACAGTACACTGAGAGGCTCGCTTCAGGCTGACACACACTCAAGTTTCTGAGAAGTGCTGAACTGTGGCTGCTGGGGGAGAGCTGACAGGATTTTAACCCGGATGGATCTGTAATGTTGGTCAGTCAGTGCTTTGCATGTCACTTGCCTTTCACCATCTCTCCTTTTCATCTGTACACTGCAGTCTGTCTCAGAGGTTTCTTCTGCATGCCGCTGCCTGGCTGGAGTCCTGAACATACAGGGTGGAGGTGGGTGGAGCTAAACAGAAGGCGTGGAGGAGGAAGTTAAATCTCCTCCTGCTGTGATAGGTCTCTGCCTCTCTCCTGCTCTGACGTCACTGGTTGCTACACGCCAAGCGGGCTGCAAGTAGCAACCAGTTTGGGCACTGAGTGGTAAATAAAGTAAAAAGGGGTCTCTGGCTCTCTGCCAGCTAGGGGTCCACCACAGCCTAAAACAGTGACAATGCATAGGCTATTTTAGGGGGCATTAGATTGACCCACTGGACGAGAAGGTCTGGCTCGCAGTCTCCGCTCTAATTCATCCCAAAGGTGTTCTATCAGGTTGAGGTCAGGACTCTGTGCGGGCCAGTCAAGTTCCTCCACCCCAAACTCACTCATCCATGCTGCAGAACAAAAAAAATTGATGATATTGCGCAGAGTAAATAGATACCTAACATGTCACACTTTAATAATGCTCATGGAATTTTGACAAACTATGGTACTTAAAAAATCTCCATAGGTGAAGCTTTAAAAGCCTTTACAAGTTATCAGTTTAGAGTTACTCAGAAGGTTTTGTGATAGAATTATTGTTCTCGCTATAACATTCGCAACAATACCTCACTTGTGTGGTGTAAACACCATTTACATAGGCATGTGCAACCTACGTATGCGCTCACCTTTGTACATGAGCACAGTGGGGGGGCGGGGCGCTTTAAACATTTTTTAAATTATTTATTTTATTACATATATATATATATTTTTTTTTACACTCTCCCTTTTTTTTTTTTAACCACTTTTATTGTATGTAAACATCTCTAGTGATAACAATAGGTGGTGACTAGGGCTGAGTGAACCCTAGTCAAGACCTGTAAAGTTCGGGTTCGTACCGGACTTTTGGGTTTTTGGTACCCGGACCCGAACAATTTACTGTATGTTCGGGTTCGGTGTTTGGCAATGTAATGGCGCATTTTAAAAAGCTGCAGGGCAGTAAATCAACATTTGTTTAACTTGTGTGCCCTTAGAAGCCATCACAGCCATGCCTACTAATGGCATGGCTGTGATTGGCCAGTGCAGCATGTGACCCAGCCTCTATATAAGCTAGAGGCACATAGCACAGCACGTCACTCTGCTTTAGATAGTGTAGGGAAAGGTTGCTGCTGCTGCTTTGAGGGAGAGAATTAGATAGGAGTCCTGTCCTGACTCAGCGATCTACCTTGCTTTTGTTGTGTGGGTGCAGTGCACAATCTTTTTACCTTGCCCTGAGCCCAGTGCCAGAGAAAAGATAACTTTTATCCGTCTGTTTGTTAGGTTGGCATTTTATGCAAGCTCAGTGCACCAGCACTGCATATGTTACTGTGAGATACACACTTTAGGATACTGTTCTCCTATTCTGCTATAAAAAATAAACTAAAAAATGTAGGGCAAAAAAAATAATTTTTGGTGCATTTCCTGCATATCTGTACGTGTGAGATACACACTTTAGATACTGTTCTCCTATTCTGATCTTCCAAAAATATAATAATTTAGGCCAAAACATTTTTTTTGGTGCGTTTTCTGCCATAAAAAAATATTTTGGTGCATTTTCTGCATATTTGTACGTGTGAGATACATACTTTAGATACTGTTCTCCTATTCTGATCTTCAAAAAAGATAATAATTTAGGGAAATTTGTTTTTTTTTGTGCGTTTTCTGCGCAATTTGTTTTTTTTGGTGCGTTTTCTACCATAAAAAATGATTTTAGTGCATTTTCTGCATATCTGTACGTGTGAGATACACACTTTAGATACTGTTCTCCTATTCTGATCTTCTAAAAATATAATAATTTAGGCCAAAACATTTTTTTTTTTGGTGCGTTTTCTGCCATAAAAATTAATTTTGGTGCGTTTTCTGCCAAAAATGTTTTTTTTGGTGCATTTTCTGCATATCTGTACGTGTGAGATACACACTTTAGATACTGTTCTCCTATTCTGATCTTCCAAAAATATAATCATTTAGGGCAAAAAATATTTTTTTTGGTGCGTTTTCTGCCATAAAAAAAATATTTTGGTGCATTTCCTGCATATCTGTGCGTGTGAGATAGACACTTTAGATACTGTTTTACTATTCAGATCTTCCAAAAATATAATAATTTAGGGCAAAAAAAATTTTTGGGTGCGTTTTCTGCCATAAAAAATTATTTTGGTGCATTTTCTGCATATCTGTGCGTGTGAGATACACACTTTAGATACTGTTTTCCTATACAGAACTTCCAAAAATATAATAATTTAGGGCAAGAAATTATTTTTTGGTGCGTTTTCTGCCAACAAAAATTGTTTTGGTGCGTTTTCTGCCAAAAATGTTTTTTTGGTGCATTTTCTGCATATCTGTACGTGTGAGATACACACTTTAGATACTGTTGCTCTATTCTGATCTTCAATAAACACCCACTTAGGGCAAGATCCTAAATTTGGAAAATATGAGGAGAACGTCAAAGGGACGTGGTGGCCCCGGTCGTGGTGCTGCTGGTGGAGCTCCTGTTGCAGGGAGAGGACGTGGTCGATCTGTGCCAGCTACACGCACAAGTGAAACACCTTCCTCAGGTGCGAGTAGGTGACAGAGCCTGCAGCGGTATTTGGTCGGGCCTAATGCGGCTCTACGAATGTTGAGGCCCAGGACAAGTACAGGCGATAGTAGATTGGGTTGCTGACAGTGCCTCCGGTTCCTTCACATTGTCTCCCACCCAGTCTCCTGCTGAAAGATCAGCAAGCAGCATCTTTGGAGCGGTGTGTATACCGCTCCTTTACCGCTGCTGCCCATTGAAATCAATGGGACAGCGTGGCTATACCGCCCGCAAAGCGCCTCTGCAGAGGCGCTTTGCGGTGGTTTTTAACCCCTTCTCGGCCGCTAGCGGGGGTTAAAACCGCACCGCTAGCGGCCGAATAGCGCCGCAAAAACTAAGGTATAGCGGCGCTAAAAATAGCGGCGCTATACCACCAGCGCATCCTGTGCTTCAGTGTGAAAGCGGCCTTCTTCCAGAGGAACAGATTTCAGACAGATCCAAAGCCTGCACTGAAAAGTGATCTCCTAGCCACAGGATGAAATAAAAAGAAAATTAAAGTGGAGTTCCACCCTAAAAAAAAAAAAAAAATAGCCAGATATAGGCTCAAAAAAATGTAAAAAAAAAATGTATATGTATCGCTCAGACCCCTTTCTTTACCTGCATTAACTTTGGCTCCTCGCAGGAAGAGAGAGGCACACCGCACCACAAGCCCGTATCCTCCTGTGCGAGGAGGTTGAGCGGTGTTGTTGTTGGGTCTTCTACGGTCAGAACATGAAAACCTCCAGTGTCTGTCCACACCAGCTGAAACTCCAACTTATGTTTCAATACGTTTATTCAAGTTTTGTCATACAAAATGTATAAAAGTCGCAACATAACATTGTACAGTCACAATCAACATTCGGGGTAACACAGTGAAGATCTCTGCGTGTAGGGGTCTATGTAGGGGTCCACTTAATAGCTCACATAAATCCAATGCTCCGCAGAGCCGTTGGCCCCTCTTCTCATCCCAGATCCTATCATCTGAACCGCCCGCCCAGAAGAGCCGTCCCCCCATCCGCCTATCGGGGGGTGCAACTCCGCTGGCCGTGCGGGCAGCCCAGAGGCCAGATCAGACTGACAATGATCCCGTAGGAGCTTAGAAAACAGGGAACCGCACAAACCTCTAAGGTCTGGATCCGACTCCAAAAATAAACAAATAAAAAAGAGGACAGAGACAAAGAATAGAAGGGAGGAGACAGAGTGAGGAAAGAACAGTTGAGAAGGGGGAATGGGGGGAGGGGGGGAAGGAGCCCCGATTCAGCACCCGGACACCCCAACCTAACCCTTTAGGTTAAGCTGCAAACATCCTGGGGTCATTTGTTATGTAACAAAGCCATGGGTCCCACACTTTATGAAACAGTTTCATTTTATCTTGGGCCAATGCGGTCAAGCGTTAGTTTAGCATCAACCAAGACAATTTGAAACTCCAACTTAGAGTTTATTTTCTCTTAGCAATAACACAGTCTCTGATAGAAAAAAGGTTGGAGCAAGAAACAGAACAGTACAAGGTGTGGATGAGGTCCAGGCACAAACGTTATGGATGTTCGCTCAGCTTATCGAGCAAGTTTACTAGGCGCACAGTCTCTGCCACAGACTGTGAGGTTGGTCTCTGCCACAGACCTGGTGAAAACTGATTCCCTTCTTTAGCCATGGCCCTTGTTTAGGAGAAGACATCCCTCCGGAGAGTTACCGGGCCCCTACCGTCACCATGACACTGCACTGGGTCTTCGGAGAGTTCCTTTCCGGCCTCCTCATCCTAGATACGGGTCCCCTCGCAAGGCGGCACCCTGAGATTCCTTGATCCCTGGCGGACCCCAGCCGAAGGTGCTGGGCCCCAGGCCTCCACTGTGGTCCCTGGGCTTACATACCCAGGGCGGACAGGAACATCATGATAGTACCTCACCCTGGGCTAAAGGTGCCCAGGATGGAACCGGAACACTCCCTGGGAGTAGGACTCCCGGCAACCGAAACAACGACAACCCGGCCCTGGGCCAAAGGTGCCCGGGGTGGACAGAAACAACACCCGGGGTAGGACCACGCTGACCGAAGAAGAACCCCGAACAGGCAGCGTCTGCCCCTTTTATATCATCTCCCAGCATGCACAGCAGGTAGAACACACCCACCGTATGGCTGCCGAGAGGGGACACACAAGGTACAGCACTGTATAAGTGGTTCAACCCTAGCCAACCATGGCAGCACCACCTGCAGGCCACAGGGAACTGTACACCAACACTCTCCCTGTGGACAGAAATGGTTGTAAAACCCTGACAAATTAGGGTGTTTGAGCTGACTACCTCTCAAACACTTCCCTTAAATTGAGGACCCCGCTACATATACTTACCAGAAATGTCTGTTACTAGGCAGATCGTCCTAATCTGCCTCTTCCTTGTCCGCGGTGATCTTCTGTGTTCTCCTCCTCGCGTTGCCTCATGGGAAATGGAGGCGCACTGTCTCCTGGGACCTGTGTGTCCCAGGAGACAGCCGCCCATTCACAAATTGCCGTGCGACTCGCGCATGCGCAGTAGCAAACGGGCAGTGAAGCCGCAAATCTTCACTGCCTGTCTCCATTACTTAGAATGGCGGCGCCGGGACCAGATGCGATCAATGGATCGGCCTCGGGCAGCCAACATCGCGGGCACCCTGGACAGGTAAGTGTGCTTATTAAAAGTTAGCAGCTACAGTGTTTGTAGGTGCTGACTTTAAAAAAAAAAAATTAAATCGCAGCTGGAACACCGCTTTAAAGTAGAACTAATGGCAAAACTTTTTTTTTTCCATTTTGCATAAAGTACAGGAGGGTTATAACCCCTGTCAGGTTTTTTTTATTATCTGCGTCTCATTGATAAAACAGGAAGTGAGAGGAAATCCCTCTAAAAGTGAGGTTATTACCAGAACTAGTGTCCCCATTGGAAAATTTCCCCTCTATTCCTGTTCCGGTGACAACCCAAAATTTGTGATTTTCTTTCACTTTCAGAGATAACGATAAACAGGACAAATAGAGAGGATGATTCTCCCTAACGGGGCACAGACAGCATTGAAAATCAGACAGGGGTTCTAATCTCTCTCTCCATTCTATCCAAAACTAAAACTGTTTTCCTTTAGGTGTACTATAGATGTGTTTGTATATTAGTAGGTTTTAGTCCGACTGAGGGTAGACACCTGTAGTTATGCACCTTATCCCAGAAGGTTCATTTATTAAAAAAATATAGGGGAAGGATAAATGAACTATCGCGGTGCTTATTCACATAATAATGGAAACCAAACAAAGGTAAAGAATTGTACAGTGGAACCTCGGTTTAAGAGTAACGCGGTTAATGAGCGTTTTGATTTACGAGCAACTTTTTTTTTTTAATTCTGACTTGGTTTGCGAGTGTTGTCTCGCAAGACGAGCAGAATTCAACCTAATAGGGCCTGCAGTACCGCATTCGGCCTGACGTGCGGGGGCGCCGGAGCAGAGCAGAGCCAAACAGCGACGATCAGCGCCGTTCGGCAATGCTCGGAAATACTCAGTTTCCGAGCCTTACCGACGTTTGCCGAGGTCAGCCGACGTGTCCTCGGGCCTTTCCGGCCGTTTCCGAGGCTCTCCGCCCCCCCCCACCTCGCATGCGGTATTGCATTCCATTGAAGTCAATGAATGCGGAACAAATTATTTTCGTTTCCATTGACTTCAATGGGAAAACTCGCTTTGATATGCGAGTACTTTGGATTACGAGCACTCTCCTGGAACGGATTATGCTCGTAATCCGAGGTTCAACTATATATGAATTGTCTTTATTATACAAAAAGTTAAAAATGGGTATCAAACCACATAAGGTCATTAATACAAGGTAAGTCCAGTATGGTGGTTGCACATTGAGTGGTCATACGTTATCCCGACATGTTTCGCCACAAGGCTTCAGCAGGGGATGTATGTCAACCATAGATAAGCAAGAAAACTATATAAATGTATTGTATAGTTTCTTGCTTATCTATGGTTGACACATACATCCCCTGATGAAGCCTTGAGGCGAAACATGTTGGGATAACGTATGACCACTCAATCTTCAGAAAACCCCTATGTGTAACCACCATACGGGACTTACCTTGTATTAACGACCTTATGTGGTTTGCTCCCCATTTTTTACTTTTTGTATAATAAAGACAATTTATATACACTTCTTACTTACCTTTGTTTGGTTTCCAATATTATGTGAATAAGCACCGCTATAGTCCCTTTATCCTTCCCCTCTCTTATTTTAATAAATGTGTTTGTCTATGTGTGCTTGTTGGATACAGGAAAGTGGTGAGCTCCTTTTAAGATAGAGAATTATTGGCGGGGAATATGCAGAGCGGAGTCCTACTAATGACCTTAGAAGAGCCTCGCAGGGCTCCTGCTTATCTTGCATTTCTAGTATTTCAGTCAATACTTTCCAGAGAAGCTACATTAAATTTTTATAGGAGTTAAGTGGAGTCGCCGGATTTAGCTGATGCAAAAATAGCCGCATTCTAAAATAAAGGCTGATCCAGGAGCCTGATGGCAATCGTGCAATATCAGCTTCTTCTCCGGTAAGCCTTTTCCTGTCCGCTGGGAATTCTCTCGTGGAGTCGCGTCATACGTATTTATTGCTTCTGTGATGCCGGATTCTCCTTTCTATACATATCCCATGTGAGGATCGGATATCGCTATATAAAGATTCCCCTTCCAGTAATACATCTGCCTAATGCTCGCCATACATTGATCTGAGGAGTATTTTTACTTCTCTTAGGCTGCTGACGTGGACCATCTGAGGGACTCAATCTGCTCGTACCTTTCCTAAAAGTGACCTTGTTTTCTGAAACATACATGATAGAAGCCAGGCCTACAACATGTCCATCAGATCTCGAACCCCTCTGTCCCTTTCTTCTTCTCAACTGTCCCCCTTATAGACCCAAACCCCTCCACCCCTCTTTCCTCTACAACTGTCCTCTTATGGACCCAAACCTCTCTGACCCGCATTCCTCCACAATTGTCGCTCCTATAGACCCAAACCCCTTGGTCCCTCCTTCTTCCAGAACTGTCACTCTTATAGACCTAAACCCCTCGGTCCCTCCTTCCTCCAGAATTGTCACTCTTATAGGCCCAAACCCCTCGGTCCCTCCTTCCTCCAGAACTGTCACTCTTATAGACCCAAACCCCTCGGTCCCTCCTTCCTCCAGAACTGTCACTCTTATAGACCCAAACCCCTCGGTCCCTCCTTCCTCCAGAACTGTCACTCTTATAGACCCAAACCCCTCGGTTCCTCCTTCCTCCAGAACTGTCCTTCTTATAGACCCAAACCCTTCAGTCCCTCCTTCATCCACAACTTTCCCCCTTATAGACCCAAACCCCTCGGTCCCTCCTTCCTCCACAACTGTCCCCCTTATAGACCCAAACCCCTCAGCCCCGCCTTCCTCCACAACTGTCCCTCCTATAGACCCAAACCCCTCGGTCCCTCCTTCCTCCACAACTGTCCCCCTTATAGACCCAAACCCCTCGGTCGCGCCTTCCTCCACAACTGTCCCTCCTATAGACCCAAACCCCTCGGTCCCTCCTTCCTCCACAACTGTCCCTCTTATAGACCCAAACCCCTCGGTCCCTCCTTCCTCCACAACTGCCCCCCTTATAGACCCAAACCCCTCGGTCCCTCCTTCCTCCACAACTTTCTCCCTTATAGACCCAAATCCCTTGGTTCCTCCTTCCTCCAGAACTGTCCCTCTTATAGACCCAAACCCTTCGGTCCCTCCTTCATCCACAACTGTCGCCCTTATAGACCCAAACCCCTCCATCCCTCTTTTATCTACAACATGTCCTCTTATACACCCAAACCCCTCAGTCCCTCCTTCCTCCACAACTGTCCCTCTTATAGACCCAAACCCATCGCTCCCTCCTTCCTCCACAACTTTCCCCCTTATAGACCCAAACCCCTCGGCCACTCCTTCCTCCACAACTGTCCCCCTTATAGACCCAAACCCCTTGGTCCCGCCTTCCTCCACAACTGTCCCTCCTATAGACCCAAACCCCTCGGTCCCTCCTTCCTCCACAACTAATCCTCTTATAGACCCAAACCCCCTTACTTCTCTAAGGCTGCTGACCTGGACCATCTGAGAACTTCTACAGTATCTGCTTGTCCTTTTCCAAAAAGTGACCTTTGTTTTCTTCAACACACAAGAGAGAAACCAGGTCTACAACATGTCTATCAGATCGGATACCCCTTTGTCACTCTCTCTCTCTTTCACAACTGTCCCTCTTATAGACTCAAATCCCCTTAGTTCTGTTAGGCTGCTGATGTGGACCATCTGAAAGCCTCAATCTGCTCGTCCCCTTCCTAAAAGTTAAAAGCGGCCTTGTTTTCTGCAACACACATGAGAGAAAACAGGCCTACACTATGTCTATTGGATCTGAAACCTTTGTTCTTTTCAATAGTCCTCATATACAGTCATAGGTGTGTGCAGCCTATTGCATTAGGGTGTGCACCCCAAAGCTCAAACACACACTGCTCACTACTATAAGGTGACCAGATTTTTAAAATGAAATCCGGGGACATATTTTTTTTTCTAGTTATGGCGGCAATCAGCGACTCTCTGCCTGTCGCCGCTGCCGCCGCCCGCCTCACAGCCTGTTAAGTCTTATGGTCCGTACACACGATCCGAATATCGTACGAAAGATCGTACACTTTTTTTCGCTTAATAGTCGCAAGTAGAAATTGAATAGGTTACTAAAGTCACGAAAATTCTTGCAAAACAGAAAAAAATATCAGAAGTGATGTCATGTGTTGTAATGTATTTGTATTTTTGGACAACTAGACTGTCTAAATGAAAATCGTACGATCTGGTATCGTACGAGGAAAATTTTCGTGCTTGTCCGATCAAATAATATCGGATGAACTGTCGTGATCGTCTCTCGAAAGTAGTGTACACACGATCCGAAAATCGTACCATTCTTCCTCGGACGACAGTTTTCAACCGATATTTGGATCGTGTGTACGGGCCATTACTCTCCGGGCCCCGGCTACTACTGTGTGGGGAGCGGAGGAAGATCACTCCACCAGGGAAGGCAAGGAGATAAGGAGATAAGCAGGCAAGCGGCTGTCCGGGACTTAAGAACATGCGGGCGGAGCTGAATGGGCACTCGAAACTGAAGAAATATTCCCTCCGCTCCGACCAGCACATGATTATCAGAAAGGGGCACAGATAATGGAAAAAATACACCCCCCTAAGCTAGTAGAAGCGGCGGAGCGCGCGCGGGGGGGTGTAGTTCCGAATTTTTTTTTCTCAATTCTGTACTGACTGTCTTTGAAATCGCCCCAGCCCCTGTTCAAATCCAATCTGGGGACAAAACCGGGGACAGACTTGGACCGGGGACAGTGTCCTCAATCAGGGGACTGTCCCCTGAAACCGGGGATGTCTGGTCACCCTACACTACTCCTCACATCACTCACCATGTTCATTCAGAAAGGGAAGGGGCTGATGAATACATATTTACTGGCCCTTCCCTCACTCATCCTAAAACATCTCCGCAGCAACATCCGGCAGGAGAGGAGGGGAGCCAGAAGTGCTGCAGAGGGAAGGAGTGGGGAGCCAGGGCAGTAGGGGGAATCTGTGCTGCACAGGGTGATTGGGGGGTGTGCCTTTTGCCTGAATTCAGACCTGAAACTGAGCCAAAGACGCACAGGACCCTTTTGCAGTGCAGACCGTGGCTGCCCTGGAGGTGTGTGAACCGGCTCCACCGAGAGCCGATCACACTCTCCTGTCATGCGAATTGGATGCAGGGGAAACCCACATCCAATTCGCATAAGTGTGAACCCGGCCTCTGTGAATTCCTCAATCATACGGCCATATGTTTTCGTGCCAAAGATATAAGCAGAAAACTCCACATGGTGCATACCAGTATAAAAATTCCTCTTTATTAAAAGTACAGTGAAACCTCGGATTGCGAGTTACGCGGTTAACGAGCGTTTCGCAATACGAGCATTTTTTTTAAAATCCTGACTCAGTTTGTGAGTGTTGTCTCGCAACACGAGCAGGATTTAAGCCACAGCGGTGTGCAGTACCGCATTTGGCCAGAGGTGCGGGGGCGCCGGAGCCGAGCAGAACCAAGCGGAGCCGATCTGAGCCGTTCATAAATACTTGGAAAAACTTGAAAATACTCCGTTCCCGAGCCTTTGCAAGGTTTTCCGAGTTCAGCCGAGCTGTCCCGAGGCTCTCTGGCGCCGCCCCACCTCTGGCCACATGCGGTATTGCATGCCATAGAAGTCAAAGCGGAACAAATTATTTTAGTTTCCATTGACTTCTATGGGGAAACTCACATTGATATACGAGTGCTTTGGATTACGATCATTCTCCTGAAATGGATTATGCTCGTAATCCAAGGTTCCACTGTAGAAAGAAACTCACATTTAAGAAGTGCAAAAGCGCTTGTAAACACTATCTGGCTGATAAACAAAATGATTTCCTGCGGACTTCTGGTTACGCGATGACGCCCCAGCAGGCCTTGCCCTACGGGTTTCGTCACACCTGACGTCTTCCAGGGAACGTAATTCTTCTGAATGCACCTTTTACGATGAGTGGCGCACATTTAACCTTACGAAGATTTATTTGAGAAGATCCCTTTGTGCCCCTTTTTGGTTAATGCGCATTCTGACCTTTCTGTAATTAGAAGGTATCTGGTAAACCTGCATGGTGTTACCTGGTGGAGGATCTCTCAGCTTTCTTTCAGGAGATCCTCATCTCCTAATTGTTTATGTGGGTGGATGTGGTCACCTTTATCACATTTCTTTTGGACATTTATGTTTATTTCACGTTTGGACTTCGCATATGAGTATTTACCTACATTTGAATATTACTCTTACTTTTGTGCATTTACAGTGGAACCTTGGTTTACGAGTAAAGCCGTTAACGAGTATTTTGAAAGACGAGCAACTTTTTTTAAAAAATTCTGACTCGGTTGTTTGAGTGTTGTCTCGCAAATCGAGCAGAATTCAAGCTAATGGGGTGTGCAATACTGCATTTAGCCAGAGGTACAGGGGCGCCGGTGACACTCGGAACGGTTCGGAGCCGTTCGGAAATACTCGGAATTACTCAGAAATACTCGAAAATACTCAGTTCCCGGGTGTTTCCGAGCCTTTCTGAGGTCAACCGAGCTGTCCCCGATCATTTCCGAGGCTCTCCAGCGCCCCCCCCACCTCTGGCCACATGCGGTATTGCATGCCATTGAAGTCAATGCGGAACAAATTATTTTCGTTTCCATTGACTTCTATGGGGAAACTTGCTTTGATATACGAGTACTTTGGATTACGAGCATTCTCCTGGAACGGATTATGCTCGTAATCCAAGGTTCCACTGTATTTGAATTGAACTAATTCCATTTATTCACAGTGTTGGGAATAGCGCAGCGTGTTTTTTTTCTGCATTTTGTATGATTATGTTAATATCTCATATTGTGTTTGCAGCTTTTTCCATCTAAAAATATTATGTTTTTGTACACCTGAACGCATTTTACGCTCCTGATAGTAATCAATAATGAGTATCTGCGCATTTTTCCCCAAAAAGATTGGAGCCTGCATCTGAAAGCTCATTGTAAGCTGTTCTCCAGGCTGGATGGTCCCGATTATTCCATGTACAGTACACTCATTTTTTTTCCTGCAGCCCCCCAGGTGGACAATGCCCTGGGTCTCCTGCGCCCTTCACGGTGAGCACACCATTGAGCTGTGACATGACACTAAGCACGTGTGACAACATATTTTCCATGTCATTTGGCTGGGACGCATATCTGTGCCGAGCACTTTATATTATATTTAGCCAGAGTCAAGCGACATATTGCCCTGCTATAAAGAGCAAGCCTTGCTAATCATAGGCCTCACTGTTCATTGAACTCTCCAAGACCGCGCTCCAAAAATAGCCGCCGTTCAATAACTGCGAATCAAAGAGCTGCTATTACCAGCACCCACTTAGGCCGTGGAGTAGTCTCCTTGCTGTGGATGGGAGGGGGGGTTGTTTTATTGCTCTTCTAGGTGATGATGGCTGCCTCTTGATGCTGACTGAGTGCTTTGTAGCTGCAGGGGGCGCTGTATGCCAAATCTGCAACTTACGGCATTTTACCGCGGACTGCGGCTTCACGTGCAAACGCGTTTTTTCCATGAGATATCTGCACCAACATCAATTCAGAACCGCTGAGGGAACTGACACCAGTTTGAAAAGTCTTTTTTTTTTTTATCATGCAGGATGAAGTAATATGTGACCCCCCCCGAAAAAAGTCATATTTACTAACTTACCTAAATCTCCCCCAAATATCGACCCAGAAGCAGACCCCTAAACCTTTCAGGAGAGGTTGCTTTTACTAAGCTCCTTTGAAAATGCTAGGTGCCTGGCTGTCATGCTGATCCTTAAAGTCAGAACACTTCATTGACATCCAAGAGTTTCATTGTTCAGAAAAGCTCCACCTCTTATCATTAAAAAGCCGTCCTTGACCTCCAGGCAGTGACTTTGCATAGGCTGAGATGATGTCATCAGTCTGCTGCAGGCAGGAAATGATTCCTCCTGCCTGCAGCAGACTGATGACATCAGTCTCCCCTCCCCAGTGATCAGTCGCTGCAGCCAGGAGGAAGCATTTCCTCAGTCTCCCCTCATCCAGTGGTCAGTCTACTGCAGCTAGTAGGAAGCATTTCCTCAGTCTCCCCTCCCTTAGTGATCAGTCTGCTGCAGGCAGGAGGAAGCATTTCCTCTGTCTCCCCTCCACCAGTGATCAGTCTTCTGCAGCCAGGAAGAAGCATTTCCTCAGTCTCTCCTCCCTTAGTGATCAGTCTGTTGCAGACAGGAGGAAACATTTCCTCAGTACCCCCCTCCCCCAGTTATCAGTCTGCCACTGGCAGGGGGAAACATTTCCTCAGTCCCCCCTCCCCCAGTTATCAGTCTGCCACTGGCAGGGGAAACCTTTCCTCAATCTTTCCCCCACCAGTGATCAGTCTGGTGCAGACAGGAGCAAGCATTTCCTCAGTCTCCCCTCCCCCAGTGACCAGTCTGCTGCAGGCAGGAGGAAGCATTTCCTCAGTCTCCCCTCCCCCAGTGATCAGTCTGCTGCAGGCAGGAGGAAGCATTTCCTCAGTCTCTCCTCCCCCAGTGATCAGTCTGCTGCAGGCAGGAGGAAGCATTTCCTCAGTCTCTCCTACCCCAGTGATCAGTCTGCTGCAGGCAGGAGGAAGAATTTCCTCAATCTCCCCTCCCCCAGTGATCAGACTGCAACACTGTCACTTTGTAGCAAGTCACAAGGTGAGAGCCTGCAGCAGGGGCTGATCTGTGTCAGACATTTGTGAACACAGCCAAGAACAGCACAGGCATCGGGATATACATGACTGTGTCATCTCTGAGCCAGCATTTGATTCCAGAAGAAGATGGCGCTGTCCTTCTAGAGATGAAGATGAAGTCAGTGTCGGAAGGAGTACTGTGATCTGGGTAAGAGGAAATAAATACCAACAAGTGTTATAAGGACACATTACTTAGGATGCTGCACTACTATATATCTGATGACAGGTCCACTTCAGTCTGGAGGGTCAGCAGGTCAGCTTGCAATTTCAGAAAGAATTCTGCAATGTTGGCCAACATGTTTTATCCCTTCAACCAGAACGTAATCCTAAACCAAATTTCTAATAAGAATTCACCCCTTAAACTAGGGAAAGTGGAGCCCAGGCTTGGGTCCAGCAGGCCTCAGCAGTTTGGTATGAAGTTCAAGGTTGTCCTGAGTGAGGACTGGTCCTTTGGGTAGTGGTACCAAGGCAAAAGCATGAGTGTACCCATCATGCCACCTCCCCCTCTCTGTTGGTTATGAGGAAGTTTGGAGGCGGAGCTCTGTGCTCCGCAGGGGCGGATGTCTGTGAAAAGCACTTTACAGTGTACTCTGTATGTATAGTGGGGTGTGTTTGGTTAGGATATGTGAATAGTTGCATACATGGGTAGATGCCCATTGGCCAGATTTGCCAGGACAGTCCCTCATCTAGGCCCTCTTTCCCACCAATGCTATGTCCAGGGCCATGCCCCAGGATCACAGCAGCAACCTTATTTACGTTACCACACATGTGCCTTTACCCAAAAAGAATTAATGACATTTATTAAGGGTGTCAATGGGCTGTCCCTGTATATTTAGAAACAGGGTCTGCGTAGGACTAACTCATAAAGTGGCAGTGATGGGCACTTCCTGTATATTTAGAGGCGGGGTCTGCATAGAAACAACCCATAAAGTGGCAGTGATGGACAGTTCCTGTATATTTAGAGGCGAGGTCTGCGTGGAAACAACCCATAAAGTGGGAGTGATGGGCAGTTCCTGTATATTTAGAGGCGGGGTCTGCGTGGAAACAACCCATAAAGTGGGAGTGATGGGCAGTTCCTGTATATTTAGAGGTGGGGTCTGCGTGGAAACAACCCATAAAGTGGGAGTGATGGGCAGTTCCTGCACATTTAGAGGTGGGGTCTGCGTAGGACCAACCAATAAAGTGGCAGTAATGGGCACTTCCTGTATATTTAGAGGCGGGGTCTGCATAGAAACAACCCATAAAGTGGGAGTGATGGGCAGTTCCTGCACATTTAGAGGCGGGGTCTGCGTGGAAACAACCCATAAAGTGGCAGTGATGGACAGTTCCTGTATATTTAGAGGCGAGGTCTGCGTGGAAACAACCCATAAAGTGGGAGTGATGGGCAGTTCCTGTATATTTAGAGGCGGGGTCTGCGTGGAAACAACCCATAAAGTGGGAGTGATGGGCAGTTCCTGTATATTTAGAGGTGGGGTCTGCGTGGAAACAACCCATAAAGTGGGAGTGATGGGCAGTTCCTGCACATTTAGAGGTGGGGTCTGCGTAGGACCAACCAATAAAGTGGCAGTAATGGGCACTTCCTGTATATTTAGAGGCGGGGTCTGCATAGAAACAACCCATAAAGTGGGAGTGATGGGCAGTTCCTGTATATTTAGAGGCGGGGTCTGCGTGGAAACAACCCATAAAGTGGGAGTGATGGGCAGTTCCTGTATATTTAGAGGCGGGGTCTGTGTGGAAACAACCCATAAAGTGGGAGTGATGGGCAGTTCCTGTATATTTAGAGGCGGGGTCTGCATGGAAACAACCCATAAAGTGGCAGTGATGGGCAGTTCCTGTATATTTAGAGGTGGGGTCTGCGTGGAAACAACCCATAAAATGGGAGTGATGGGCAGTTCCTGTATATTTAGAGGCGGGGTCTGCATGGAAACAACCCATAAAATGGGAGTGATGGGCAGTTCCTGTATATTTAGAGGCGGGGTCTGCGTGGAAACAACCCATAAAGTGGGAGTGATGGGCAGTTCCTGTATATTTAGAGGTGGGGTCTGCGTGGAAACAACCCATAAAGTGGGAGTGATGGGCAGTTCCTGCACATTTAGAGGTGGGGTCTGCGTAGGACCAACCAATAAAGTGGCAGTGATGGGCAGTTCCTGTATATTTAGAGGTGGGGTCTGCATAGAAACAACCCATAAAGTGGCAGTGATGGGCAGTTCCTGTATATTTAGAGGCGGGGTCTGCATGGAAACAACCCATAAAGTGGGAGTGATGGGCAGTTCCTGCACATTTAGAGGTGGGGTCTGCATAGAAACAACCCATAAAGTGGGAGTGATGGGCAGTTCCTGTATATTTAGAGGCGGGGTCTGCGTGGAAACAACCCATAAAGTGGCAGTGATGGGCAGTTCCTGTATATTTAGAGGCGAGGTCTGCATGGAAACAACCCATAAAGTGGGAGTGATGGGCAGTTCCTATATATTTAGAGGCGGGGCCTGCGTGGAAACAACCCATGAAGTGGGAGTGATGGGCAGTTCCTGTATATTTAGAGGCGGGGTCTGTGTGGAAACAACCCATAAAGTGGGAGTGATGGGCAGTTCCTGTATATTTAGAGGCGGGGTCTGCGTGGAAACAACCCATAAAGTGGCAGTGATGGGCAGTTCCTGTATATTTAGAGGCGAGGTCTGCATGGAAACAACCCATAAAGTGGGAGTGATGGGCAGTTCCTATATATTTAGAGGCGGGGCCTGCGTGGAAACAACCCATAAAGTGGGAGTGATGGGCAGTTCCTGTATATCTAGAGGCGAGGTCTGCGTGGAAACAACCTATAAAATGGGTGTGATGGGCAGTCTCTGCATATTTAGAGGCGGGGTTTGGGACCAACCTGTAGAGTGGGTGTGGTTTGGGTGTGCCCATCCAGAAAGTGGGCGGATTAAATGTGGAGAGTGGGCGGGTCCTGGGAACTGGGGAGCCATAATATTGGTAACAGTAAAGGTCCAGACTCAGCACCGGGCCCCCATGTCCACAGAGGTGCTGAACTGAAGAGGACTGATGAAGTCAATCAGTTTTTATACCTCCCTAGAATGATCCCCCAACCTGGAACTCCTGGAGGAGACCGCCTTGAAACGCGTCACTCGTTATCCTTATTTCAGCGATCGGAAAAAGACGGAGGAGATGACAGGTAGAGCAGTGTGTTCCGATATTTAAGACCGGTGTAAAATATTAATGAAGTTTGATGTTTTGTGTTTTCAAAGCTTAGCTGTCGCCTGCTTGTGTGCCGGAGATCGCGTGACCCTGGACTTAAAGGGGAAGTACACTCCTTTACAATTCTTTGTAAATCTAGAAAGGTCTGTGTATATAATCTCATCGGAGTCATGTTTTATAACACGCTGGCTGCTGGGGAGTGAGGTTGGTGTCACGCGTGTGCTTTTGGGCAATGTACAATATAATGCGTTTAACCGCGTGCTGCCGCAACACAACCTAACGCATGGCGCGGGGTTTAGTGTCCTTTACATACATCATGGTCCCGGGATGGTAAATTCCACCCACCGTCTGCGTTTTGTCTGCCCATTTTACGGATGGGTGCACCCGATGGGTTGATCCCACCGCTTAATATACAGAGACCACCCATCACACCCACCTACAGGTTGGTCCCACTCAGACCCCCCCTCTACATATGGGAGGACAGGCTGGGGAGGAAAGAGCTAGATGATGCAGCTTCTAATGCACATGGTGAGAAGCTCACAGTGTGCGGTGATATTTGTGATACTGAAGGGAAGTCTGGAAGTCAGACGTAAAATCCGGCACAGGTAACGCACACAATCGCCTCCACAATGCTCCGACTTTGACCCACAGCCAATGGCGGCCCAGCGCAGAGTCTGGAATGAATAGTTATTAATAAGCGTTCGCTGTGCCGCATTGGGCGTGGCCGGGTCCCAGGAATGGCGGGATATATATATAGAGAGCCGTAATCCGTGTTTGCTTTCCCCCGGCGGTGATAAGTGACTTACATGAGACTCATGAAAGGCTCTTCTTTAAATATTTGTAGACGATAATCTGACGGAACGCTTCAAAGTCTTGCCGGATCCTGAAGAGGACATTAAAACGTGTCACCGACACTCTACACTCCGCCGCGGGTGACCCCGTACCCTTCTCCGATCCGGGCATGGGAGGAGAACCATAAAGAGGACCTGTCTCCATGAGTAAATCCCGGACATGTCACCATGTACTGTGATAGGATCATTTCTCAGAAAAGCTCCACCTTTTATCAAGTCATCCTTGTTACCAGTCTGCTGCAAGCAGGAGGAAGCATTTCCTCAGTCTCCCCTCCCCCAGTGATCAGTCTGCTGCAAGCTGGAGGAAGCATTTCCTCGGTCTCCTCTCCCCCAGTAATCAGTCTGCTGCAAGCAGGAGAAAGCATTTCCTCAGTCTCCCCTCCCCCAGTGATCAGTCTGCTGCAAGCAGGAGGAAGCATTTCCTCAGTCTCCTCACCCCCAGTGATCAGTTTGCTGCAAGCAGGAGAAAGCATTTCCTCAGTCTCCTCTCCCTCCAGTGATCAGTCTGCTTTAGGCAGGAGGAAGCAGTTCCTCAGTCTCCTCTCCCCCAGTGATCAGTTTGCTGCAAGCAGGAGGAAGCATTTCCGCAGTCTCCTCTCCCCCAGTGATCAGTCTGCTGCAAGCAAGAGGAAGAATTTCCTCAGTCTCCCCTCCCCCCCAGTGATTAGTCTGCTGCAGGCAGGAGGAAGCATTTCCTCAGTCTCCCCTCCAGTGCTGGGACAAGGCCATGTAGAACCCAGGGCGAAAATGCTAAACTGTGGCCCCCCAAATTGTGTGTCAACAACCCCCCCCCCCCCAGCACAGATCTACTGGCTACGCTCTTAGCACAAATCTTTGTCCCACCTCATCAGCCAAAATGCTCCCCCCCCCAAAAAAAAACTCCTCTGAGTACACGTCCTCTCCCCCACACTACAAATCGCCCCTCCCAGCACAAATCCCCCCCCCCAAATTTCCCCTCCTGGTACAAATACCTCCCAATTATTCCTACTAGCACAAATCCTCCCCCCAAATAATAATTCCCCCTATACCATATAACCTCTTCTAGCACAAACCCCCCAAATTCCCCCTCCAAGCACAAATCCTCATAAACCGTTAATTTCGCGTGACATGATAAATTGGAAAGACCAGTTTTTATTTTTTAACCACTTGCCAGCCACGCTATAGCCGAATGACGGCCTTCCGTGATCGCGCCCAACTGGAGGACACTGCTGATCACCGTTTGAGGTAAAGAGCCAATCAGCAGCTCTTTACCATGTGATCAGCAGTGTCCAATCACAGCTCATCACAGATGTAAACAGAAGCCAGTAATCGGCACTCCTTTCCTCATGCTAACAGCATGAGGAGAGGAGAAGAGAGACGATAATCGGCGTCTCTAGAAGCAGGGGTCTCCAAACTTTCTAAACAGGGGGCCAGTTTACTGTCGTTTGAGCTTTAGGGGGGCCGGATCCTGGCCATTGGCAGTAGAGAAGGTAAGCGAGGAAAAAACAATGCCCCATCTTTGGTGCCAGTAGGAGAAATGGTGCCCGTCTTTGGTCTCAGTGGGGGCGAAATATGCCCCAATCAGTGGATGAAACAGTGCCCCAAGGGCCCAAAGCAAAGGGCCGCATCTGGCCCCTGGGCCGCAGTTTGGAGACCACTGTCTAAAAGGGAGATTGTTACTGATAATTAGGGCACTGGTTATAAGTGTCCTGCTTATCAGTGCAGTCCCAACATTGCCCACTATTGCTGCCAATAAGTGCCCATCAGTTCCTCCTTATCAGTGTCACCTATCAGTGCTGTCTACCAGTGCCCATCAGTGCTGCCAATAAGTGCAGCCTCATTGTTGCCCACCAGTGCAGTCCCAACAGTGCCGCCAATAAGTGCCCATCAGTGTCACCTATCAGTGCCGCCTACCAGTGACCATCAATGCCACCTATCAGGGCCCAACAGTGCCACCTATTAGTGCAGCCTCATCGTTGAACACCAGTGCAGTCCCAACAGTGCCCACCAGTGTTGCCAATAAGTGCCCATCAGTGCCTCCTCATCAGTGTCACCTATCAGTGCTGCCTATCAGTGCCACCTCATCAGTGCAGCCTTTGAGTGCCTATAAATGCCCATCAGTGCCGCCCCATCAATGTACATCAGTGCGGCCTCATCAGTGCCTGTCAGTGCAGCCTATCAGTGCCCATCAGTGCAGCCTATCAGTGAACGTCAGAGGAGAAAAATTACCTGTTTGCAAAATTGTATAACAAACTATGAAAAAGTTTATTTATTTATTTTTTAAATTGTTTTTATTCATTTGTTGAGCAAAAAAACCCCAGAGGTGATTAATTACCACCAAAAGAAATAATTATTTGCATAAAAAAATGATAAAAACTATGTGACAGCACTGAAAGCTTAGGGCAGGAAGGGGGTGAAAATGCCCGGTAGGCAAGTGGTTATTGAAAAGACATTGCTGTGCGTATCGCGGGAAATAAGAAAGAACAGTGTACATGATATCGGTTCTGGAATTTCCAGAAGCAGACAATTTTGAGGAACGATCGTCTTCTATTAGTAAACGTGGAATCGGTCGGCGGTGAAAGCGTTAAGTCCTCGCTGCCAGTCGGCGATCGTTATTCCAGCGCCCCATTGTCCCCGGTAACGCTGACACCAGGAATTGTGTGTCGGGACGGATCGGGTTTCCCCCGCGCTCTCCATGGAAAAAATGCCCCCTGAGATGTAAACACAAAGGCCGCGGATCGATTACACGGGGGCCATTGACGGGCCGGCCCCACGGACAGACCCCCCCCCCGCCATGAAAAATGGATGAGCCCGGCGGAGGTCATTATAGTGCTGTGCAGACTGTTGGTGCGATAAATAAAATCCTGTATAATAATAATTCTATCGGAGGAGCTGCGCTAGATGTCCAGGAATGCCAGCGATAAGGCGATCGGGCGCGGGTGAGAATCGGGCGTGTCGCACAGAACGCGAGCCAAAATAGAAAGACCTTCTAAGTTTAATCCAGATAGCTGAAAACAGACGGCCTCTCGCCTGCTATAATTAGGGGCCCCGCACCCGCTGCTCTTGTTAGGATACGAGGATGGCGAGCTATATTTGGCTTGCCCCCGGGGTCACCGCGATATGCCTGCCGGTTCCCTGGTTACACAAACAAACATGGGAAAATCTGGAGGCTGGGAAGGTGTGAGGAGACAAAGGGGATGCGGTGTGCCTGTCATGTGCACGCCGTCACGTGGTACGGCCCGAAAAAACAGAAAAGGGCCAAACATGGCAACTTCACCTCTGGGACAGGTGGTGAGGATGGTCCATGGAGCCCAACGGCAATATAGGGGTACCAGACGGGCGCCCCTTCCAGTGACTGGTGACACCTTTACCAGCAAAACAATGTCAGAGGGGACAGATGTTGGTGCCAGAAGTGGAGTAAATGCACAACAACAGCGCCCCCTGTGTAGAGAGGCTGAACTACATGAGCGCACATCTGGCGGGGTGCTGGTGAAGAATTCCCAATGTGGTACGACCCTTAAAGTGGAAGTTTCATTTTTGCTAATGTTTTGTCCTCCCTGGATCTCCCCCCTCCCCCCTGTCCATTGTGGGAGGGGCAGAGACACAAACTACTGGGGGAAATCTCACCATTGTGGGAGGGGCAGAGACACAAACTACTGGGGGAAATCTCACCATTGTGGGAGGGGCAGAGACACAAACTACTGAAGGGAAATCTCACCATTGTGGGAGGGGCAGAGACACAAACTACTGCAGGAAGAAATCTCACCATTGTGGGAGGGGCAGAGACACAAACTACTGCAGGGAAATCCCACCATTGTGGGAGGGGCAGAGACACAAACTACTGCAGGGAAATCTCACCATTGTGGGAGGGGCAGAGACACAAACTACTGCAGGAAGAAATCTCACCATTGTGGGAGGGGCAGAGACACAAACTACTGCAGGAAATGTCACCATTGTGGGAGGGGCAGAGACACAAACTACTGCAGGAAATGTCACCATTGTGGGAGGGGCAGAGACACAAACTACTGCAGGAAATGTCACCATTGTGGGAGGGGCAGAGACACAAACTACTGCAGGAAGAAATCTCACCATTGTGGGAGGGGCAGAGACACAAACTACTGGGGGAAATCTCACCATTGTGGGAGGGGCAGAGACACAAACTACTGGGGGAAATCTCACCATTGTGGGAGGGGCAGAGACACAAACTACTGGGGGAAATCTCACCATTGTGGGAGGGGCAGAGACACAAACTACTGCAGGAAGAAATCTCACCATTGTGGGAGGGCAGAGACACAAACTACTGTGGGGAAATCTCACCATTGTGGGAGGGGCAGAGACACATGAAATCTCACCATTGTGGGAGGGGCAGAGGCACAAACTACTACAGGAAATCTCACCATTGTGGGAGGGGCAGAGGCACAAACTACTACAGGAAATCTCACCATTGTGGGAGGGGCAGAGACACAAACTAATGTGGGAAATCTCACCATTGTGGGAGGGGCAGAGACACATGAAATCACACCATTGTGGGAGGGGCAGAGGCACAAACTACTACAGGAAATCACACCATTGTGGGAGGGGCCGAGACATAAACTACTGGGGGAAATCTCACCATTGTGGGAGGGGCAGAGACACATGAAATCTGGGGCCGAGACATAAACTACTGGGGGAAATCTCACCATTGTGGGAGGGGCAGAGGCACAAACTACTGTGGGGAAATCTCACCATTGTGGGAGGGGCAGAGACACATGAAATCTCACCATTGTGGGAGGGGCAGAGGCACAAACTACTACAGGAAATCACACCATTGTGGGAGGGGCCGAGACATAAACTACTGGGGGAAATCTCACCATTGTGGGAGGGGCAGAGACACATGAAATCTCACCATTGTGGGAGGGGCAGAGGCACAAACTACTACAGGAAATCACACCATTGTGGGAGGGGCCGAGACATAAACTACTGGGGGAAATCTCACCATTGTGGGAGGGGCAGAGACACATGAAATCTCACCATTGTGGGAGGGGCAGAGGCACAAACTACTACAGGAAATCACACCATTGTGGGAGGGGCCGAGACATAAACTACTGGGGGAAATCTCACCATTGTGGGAGGGGCAGAGACACAGGAAATCACACCATTGTGGGAGGGGCAGAGACACAAACTACCTTGGGCAAACCTCCTGATTGTTGATTATCTCATGCCACGTTCTTGCAGATCGCTATGTAGACGCACCTAGAGAGCGGAGTGATGTTGCGTGCTCCATCCACAATCTCGGAGTGTATACACTGTGAATTGTATATACACCATAATCCTGATCCCAGGGAAGGAATTCAGTATTTGCGGCTTTATTTTATTGCCGCCCCTCTTGGGCTCTGGCTGATTAATGAGCGGCTTCAGGGGAGGGAAGGAATGAGATTTTATTTGGATCCACAGAAAGGCATTTTCTATTCACTTTGATTGAGCTGGAATTTATTATAAATACATTTATTGCTGAGTGGAGATTGGAGGATGGGGGAGGATGGGGGGAGGGGGGGGGGAGGTAGGTTCTCCACTCACTGCATTGCCAAAATAAAGGATTTAGAAAAACACAATGCAATTTTTATATTTTAGACTGCAAATTGTAACGAGTGCCCTTCACCTCTCCACCTCCGATCCTCTACAACTCGCTCAGCCGCTTACTATAAAGTAATAAACGTTATGTGTCGAGTTTCCACTGCTGATTACTCTGCGATGGAGGTACAAGGACTAGAATTGATTTCTACATGGAGTCACAATGTTTGCTGACCTGTGATTACGCGGATTCTGGTCAGAGCCCTAATTATTGGACACAATCAGATCTGTGTCACTCATCGATGGACTCTCTGTGGGGGAGGGGTGCAGGCACGTGCCATTTCTGACCCAAATCTCACCAGGATCGATGGCGGAACGTGCGGCAGATGTTGTGTTTAATTAACTCCACCGTGTGCGACGTTGCCTATGCTGGAGGGGGCTTCCCCATTAGCAGTGCAGCCAAGTTTATACGCTAATCTGCTTGATTCATAATCCATGAAAATCCGCCGTTTAGACCGCGAACACAGAGTGACTGAAACCCCGCCCCCAGCGCTCTGCTCTCTATTCTTTTAGTTATATTAAAGTAGATACATCCTCATTTCAATGTGAGTGTGCAGACCCAGGAACTCCGCACAGGGATGGTGGGAACCCCTCATAATGGGCACAGCGGGTGTACAGACCCAGGAACTCAGCACAGGGATGGTGGGGACCCCTCATAATGGGCACAGCAGGTGTACAGACCCGGGAACTCAGCACAGGGGTGGTGGGAACCCCTCATAATGGGCACAGCAGGTGTACAGACCCGGGAACTCAGCACAGGGGTGGTGGGAACCCCTCATAATGGGCACAGCAGGTGTGCAGATCCAGGAACTCAGCACAGGGGTGGTGGGAACCCCTCATAATGGGCACAGCAGGTGTACAGACCCGGGAACTCAGCACAGGGGTGGTGGGAACCCCTCATAATGGGCACAGCAGGTGTACAGACCCGGGAACTCAGCACAGGGGTGGTGGGAACCCCTCATAATGGGCACAGCAGGTGTACAGATCCAGGAACTCAGCACAGGGGTGGTGGGAACCCCTCATAATGGGCACAGCAGGTGTACAGATCCAGGAACTCAGCACAGGGGTGGTGGGAACCCCTCATAATGGGCACAGCAGGTGTACAGACCCGGGAACTCAGCACAGGGGTGGTGGGAACCCCTCATAATGGGCACAGCAGGTGTACAGACCCGGGAACTCAGCACAGGGGTGGTGGGAACCCCTCATAATGGGCACAGCAGGTGTGCAGATCCAGGAACTCAGCACAGGGGTGGTGGGAACCCCTCATAATGGGCACAGCAGGTGTACAGACCCGGGAACTCAGCACAGGGGTGGTGGGAACCCCTCATAATGGGCACAGCAGGTGTACAGACCCGGGAACTCAGCACAGGGGTGGTGGGAACCCCTCATAATGGGCACAGCAGGTGTACAGATCCAGGAACTCAGCACAGGGGTGGTGGGAACCCCTCATAATGGGCACAGCAGGTGTACAGATCCAGGAACTCAGCACAGGGGTGGTGGGAACCCCTCATAATGGGCACAGCAGGTGTACAGACCCGGGAACTCAGCACAGGGGTGGTGGGAACCCCTCATAATGGGCACAGCAGGTGTACAGATCCAGGAACTCAGCACAGGGGTGGTGGGAACCCCTCATAATGGGCACAGCAGGTGTGCAGATCCAGGAACTCAGCACAGGGGTGGTGGGAACCCCTCATAATGGGCACAGCGGGTGTACAGACCCAGGAACTCAGCACAGGGATGGTAGGAACCCCTCATAATGGGCACAGCGGGTGTACAGACCCAGGAACTCAGCACAGGGGTGGTGGGAACCCCTCATAATGGGCACAGCAGGTGTACAGATCCAGGAACTCAGCACAGGGGTGGTGGGAACCCCTCATAATGGGCACAGCGGGTGTACAGACCCGGGAACTCAGCACAGGGATGGTGCGAACCCCTCATAATGGGCACAGCGGGTGTACAGACCTGGGAACTCAGCACAGGGATGGAGGGAACCCCTCATAATGGGCACAGCGGGTGTACAGACCTGGGAACTCAGCACAGGGATGGAGGGAACCCCTCATAATGGGCACAGCGGGTGTACAGACCTGGGAACTCAGCACAGGGATGGAGGGAACCCCTCATAATGGGCACAGCAGGTGTGCAGATCCAGGAACTCCACACAGGGATGGTGGGAACCCTTCATAATGGGCACAGCAGGTGTGCAGATCCAGGAACTCAGCACAGGGATGGTGGTAACCCCTCATAATGGGCACAGCGGGTGTACAGACCCAGGAACTCAGCACAGGGATGGTGGGAACCCCTCATAATGGGCACAGCAGGTGTGCAGATCCAGGAACTCAGCACAGGGATGGTGGGAACCCCTCATAATGGGCACAGCGGGTGTACAGATTGAGGAACTCAGCACAGGGATGGTGGGAACCCCTCATAATGGGCACAGCAGGTGTACAGACCTGGAAACTCAGCACAGGGGTGGCGGGAACCCCTCATAATGGGCACAGCGGGTGTACAGACCCGGGAACTCAGCACAGGGATGGTGGGAACCCCTCATAATGGGCACAGAAGGTGTACAGACCCAGGAACTCAGCACAGGGATGGTGGGAACCCCTCATAATGGGCACAGCAGGTGTGCAGATCCAGGAACTCAGCACAGGGGTGGTGGGAACCCCTCATAATGGGCACAGTGGGTGTACAGATTGAGGAACTCAGCACAGGGATGGTGGGAACCCCTCATAATGGGCACAGCAGGTGTACAGACCCAGGAACTCAGCACAGGGATGGTGGGAACCCCTCATAATGGGCACATCGGGTGTACAGACCCGGGAACTCCACACAGGGATGGTGGGAACCCCTCATAATGGGCACAGCAGGTGTACAGACCCGGGAACTCAGCACAGGGATGGTGGGAACCCCTCATAATGGGCACAGCGGGTGTACAGACCTGGGAACTCCACACAGGGATGGTGGGAACCCCTCATAATGGGCACAGCAGGTGTACAGACCCGGGAACTCAGCACAGGGATGGTGGGAACCCCTCATAATGGGCACAGCGGGTGTACAGACCTGGGAACTCAGCACAGGGATGGTGGGAACCCCTCATAATGGGCACAGCGGGTGTACAGACCCGATAACTCAGTACAGAGATGGTGGGAACCCCTCATAATGGGCACAGCAGGTATGTAGACCTGGGACACCCTCAGTTGGGTGGAGTAGCCCTTTAAAAACATATTCCACAATTAGTCAATTTATATTGGAGGAGTTTTTTAAACAGTGATGATATCAGTGGGTGTCACAAAAATCCCCCTGAATAATATTTGT
This sequence comes from Rana muscosa, assembly GCA_029206835.1. NCBI lineage: Eukaryota > Metazoa > Chordata > Amphibia > Anura > Ranidae > Rana > Rana muscosa. Next base: position 336,141,166 of record CM055119.1, read on the forward strand.
GGCAGTTCATGGCGCTGACACTCAGTACTGGGACTCGGGTGGGTGTGGCGGCAGGCGGTGGGCGGGGCTCAGACAATTAATTAATATTGGGTGGCTTTGTGAAGCCGTATTTAGTTGATTACAGAAGAGCGATTAGAGGAGGGACGATTTCCTGCGGTGATCCCAGAATTATCCGGAAATCCTCCACCGGGATCAACACAGAATATTTCCGGATGAAGAATTAGAGATCAGAAATCCGACTGAAGGAAACCTTCCCTGACAGCAACATGGAGGAAGCCACTGCGGAGTTCCCATGATGTCACAGATATATAATATAACGTATCTGGAGAGCGGTGATGTCACTCCTGTATAATATATCTGGAGAGCAGTGATGTCACTCCTGTATAATATATCTTATATCTGGAGAGCGGTGATGTCACTCCTGTATAATATATCTTATATCTGGAGAGCGGTGATGTCACTCCTGTATAATATATCTTATATCTGGAGAGCGGTGATGTCACTCCTGTATAATATATCTTATATCTGGAGAGTGGTGATGTCACTCCTGTATAATATATCTTATATCTGGAGAGCGGTGATGTCACTCCTGTATAATATATCTTATATCTGGAGAGCGGTGATGTCACTCCTGTATAATATATCTTATATCTGGAGAGCGATGATGTCACTCCTGTATAATATATCTTATATCTGGAGAGCGATGATGTCACTCCTGTATAATATATCTTATATCTGGAGAGCGGTGATGTCACTCCTGTATAATATATCTTATATCTGGAGAGTGGTGATGTCACTCCTGTATAATATATCTTATATCTGGAGAGCGGTGATGTCACTCCTGTATAATATACCTTATATCTGGAGAGCGGTGATGTCACTCCTCTATAATATATCTTATATCTGGAGAGCGATGATGTCACTCCTGTATAATATATCTTATATCTGGAGAGCGGTGATGTCACTCTTGTATAATATATCTTATATCTGGAGAGTGGTGATGTCACTCCTGTATAATATATCTTATATCTGGAGAGCGATGATGTCACTCCTGTATAATATATCTTATATCTGGAGAGCGGTGATGTCACTCTTGTATAATATATCTTATATCTGGAGAGCGATGATGTCACTCCTGTATAATATATCTTATATCTGGAGAGCGGTGATGTCACTCCTGTATAAGATATCTTATATCTGGAGAGTGGTGAGGTCACTCCTGTATAATATATCTTATATCTGGAGAGCGGTGATGTCACTCCTGTATAATATATCTTATATCTGGAGAGCGGTGATGTCACTCTTGTATAATATATCTTATATCTGGAGAGCGATGATGTCACTCCTGTATAATATATCTTATATCTGGAGAGCGGTGATGTCACTCCTGTATAATATATCTTATATCTGGAGAGTGGTGATGTCACTCCTGTATAATATATCTTATATCTGGAGAGCGATGATGTCACTCCTGTATAATATATCTTATATCTGGAGAGCGGTGATGTCACTCTTGTATAATATATCTTATATCTGGAGAGCGATGATGTCACTCCTGTATAATATATCTTATATCTGGAGAGTGGTGATGTCACTCCTGTATAATATATCTTATATCTGGAGAGCGATGATGTCACTCCTGTATAATATATCTTATATCTGGAGAGCGGTGATGTCACTCCTGTATAAGATATCTTATATCTGGAGAGTGGTGAGGTCACTCCTGTATAATATATCTTATATCTGGAGAGCGGTGATGTCACTCCTGTATAATATATCTTATATCTGGAGAGCGGTGATGTCACTCCTGTATAAGATATCTTATATCTGGAGAGTGGTGAGGTCACTCCTGTATAATATATCTTATATCTGGAGAGCGGTGATGTCACTCCTGTATAATATATCTTATATCTGGAGAGCGGTGATGTCACTCCTGTATAATATATCTTATATCTGGAGCTCCTAAAGCGCCCCTTTCCACTGAAATCAATGGGCAGCGCCTGCAAAGTGCCCGGCAGCGGCGCTTTGTGGGCGTTTTTAACCCTTTATTTGGCTGCTAGCGGAGGTTAAAAGCGCCCCTCTAGCGGCCGAAAAGCACCGCTAAAATGACGGTATAGCGGCGCTTTACCGCTAATGCAGCAGCACTGCTAGTGTGAAAGGGCTCTAATTCTGAGTGATTTATGAAGTTGGCGGAGAGTTTATTCCGCTGAGACGCCATCTGCTCTAAATCAGCGCCTTTTATTACCGTCCAGGTGACTATAATGGATGCTTGTCATTTATTAGCGGGAGAAATCGAGTTTTCCACTCTGCGGGTCACATTCTTCCACTGCGCTCGCGAAATCCAATAATAAATCACGAGCCGTGTTAGCGAGCGATATACCGAGCGCAACAACACCAATGTACGAGGCCGGAGAATAATCGCCTGACATGGTATAATTATAGGGACAGGATGGCAGACACAGGCGTCTGACAACTAGACCCGGGAGGACAGAACCACGGCTCCAGAGATCTGCACAATTAGTCTGGTCTTCTGTCTTCCCTCCAGTCATACACAGTTGTATCGGCTTCTCTCCTGGACTGAAATGGCTTCCTCTGATTTCACTGCACACTGTGAGCTTCTCACAATGTGCATTAGAAGCTGCAGCAAGTCAGATAGAGCCCGCCTCATTTCCTGGCTGGGGGACGTCATCGCGCCTTACCTCCCCAGCCTGACCGTCTCGCCCCTTTCATACATTGGATTTCTGTTCTTTTAATCCCGAAGGCTCAACATCATGTTGGTGTTGGAAAAAAGGGAACGGTTATCCGTGCCTGGAAACTAGATCAGCAACCCTGATACCAGGCACACTAATAATGGAAAATACAAAGCGCGGCACTATACATATTTTCTGTACATATAAACAGAGAAAGTGAAAATAAAACATTGAAAAATTGTGAGCTAAAAATAAATGTCCATCAGGAAGAAAGTCCCAGAAGAAACTCCGTGCTCAACAAAGAATCCAGATATCGCCACTGTGACACCCACATAAAATTCACACTGGAGGCTTACCAGAGAGCCAGGGGACCCCCATACTCAGGGGGATCAATGTGGGCGTGGTTTAAGCTTTGTATCCAATCACTTTGACTCAGATTACATCTAGCAGGGCTCCAACCAATCAGTATGTGGTAAGGGTGGTGAATATAACCGCAGCACCAATGCTGCGAGTCAGCCTAATCGATTGGTTGATGACGTCATCCGTTGCTCTGCTCCGTGCGGTGCTCTGCCAATCAGGGAGAAACACAGAGGCAGAGCCTGCATGGTGGCTAAAGCCCCTCCCCTTCACTGAAGAAGAAAGTCAGCTGATGAGCTGACAGCCAGTACAGTGCAGGGGGAGGGGCTTGAGGAGACCCGACATGAGGAGAGGCTTCACTGGAGGCACCAGAGGGAAAACATACTGAGCATCATGGAGGAGGGGAAATGGACTGACACTGAGAGCAGGTAAGTACCAGTGTCCCTGATCCCATCCCTCTGTCTGATCCGTCTGCCTGATCCCACCATCCGTCTGCCTGATCCCACCATCCGTCTGCCTGATCCCACCATCCGTCTGCCTGATCCCACCATCCGTCTGCCTGATCCCACCATCCGTCTGCCTGATCCCACCATCCGTCTGCCTGATCCCACCATCCGTCTGCCGGGACTCCTCTGCTGTCAGAATACATAGATTACACTCATTTGTTTTTTCTGATCAGCCCACTGACTGATCGAAAAAACTGATCCATGTATGGCCAACCTAAGATGTTGGCTGAGAGATCTTGGCTGTGTTCACAAATGTCTGCCACAGATCACCTTGTGACTTGCTACAAAGTTACAATGTACAGTCTGATCACTGGGGGAGGGGAGACTGAGAAAATGCTTCATCCTGCCTGCAGCACACTGATCTCTGGGGGAGGGGAGACTGAGGAAATGCTTCCTCCTGCCTGCAGCAGACTGATCTCAGGGAGAGGGGAGACTGAGGAAATGCTTCCTCCTGCCTGCAGCACACTAATCTCAGGTGGAGGGGAGACTGAGGAAATTCTTCCACCATGCCTACAGCACACTGATCTGAGGGAGGGGAGACTGAGGAAACGCTTCCTCCTGCCTGCAGCAGACTAATCTCAGGTGGAGGGGAGACGGTGGAAATGCTTCCTCCTGCCTGCAGCACACTGATCTCTGGGGAGGGGAGACTGAGGAAATGCTTCCTCCTGCCTGCAGCACACTGATCTCTGGGGAGGGGAGACTGAGGAAATGCTTCCTCCTGCCTGCAGCAGACTAATCTCAGGTGGAGGGGAGACGGAGGAAATGCTTCCTCCTGCCTGCAGCACACTGATCTCTGGGGAGGGGAGACTGAGGAAATGCTTCCTCTTGCCTGCAGCAGACTGATGTGTCCGGGTGGAGCGCCCCTTACATATACGATGAGAAATGTAAAGAATTTGGCGCTCTTATATACCGTCTGATGGGTTTCTATGAGCTTGGTGGAACCAGATCGCGGTTGTTATCACTAATGGTTTCTCCCCTCGGTTATCCTCTTACCGAGGGCTGTCTGGGTGGTAAGACATAAACAGCACTTTCTGCACAGACTTCACCGCCGGCAAATGTTATTACAAAGCAGCGTGTGTCCTCGCCGGAGCGCAGGGATGGAAACTTCCTTAAAAACAACATAAGCAGAAGGATGGGCAGCTCGTGGTTTATTGGAGAAGTGGATACCCGGAGCAGACGTCTCTTCAATGTTTCAGGGGATGGAAAAAATCCAAAGAGAGAGATGGCTGGAAGGGGAGAATCCGATAGAGGCGGAGATCTCTGGGCCCTGCGATCAGAAGGGAAATGTCCGATGAGATAATTCCACAAGCCAGTGAAAGGAAGGTGTTATTGTGCGTGTTCCATCATTTCCACCAATATACGACTCTTCAGGGTCTGGAGGTATTGGAATTCTCTTCTCATGCCGCGTACACACAACCGTTTTTCAGGACGAGAAAAATGCAATTTTTTTATTTGGTCATTAAAAACGATCGTGTGTGGGCTCCAGAGCATTTTTCATGACGTGAAAAATGGGCATTAAAAATTTAGAACTATTTTTTCTCGTAATTTTTTACGTTGTCGTTTTTCTCGGCGTGAAAAATGGCCGTGTGTAGGCTTTAACGACGTGAAAAAAACACGCATGCTCAGAATCAAGTGATGAGACGGGAGCGCTTGTTCTGGTAAAACTAGCGTTCGTAATGGAGATAGCACATTCGTCACGCTGTAACGGACTGAAGAGCACGAGGCTGAAAAGCGCGAATCGTCTCTCACCAAACTTTACTAACACGAGGATCAGCAAAAGCAGCCCAAAGGGTGGCGCCATCCGAATGGAACTTCCCCTTTATAGTGCCGTCATACGTGTTGTACGTCACCACGCTTTTCTCAAGCATTTTTTTAACGATAGTGTGTAGGCAAGGCAGGCTTGAGAAGAATCACGTCAAGAAAAACTTCGTTTTTTTCAATGACAATAAAAACGGTCGTGTGTACGCGGCATTAGGGTTTATAGAAATCATCCTGGTCCAGGGGAGGATTCGGCCTTTGATGGAGGCTGATGGAGAAGGCCATCAAAGGATTTGTCCCGTGTGATGGAATGGGACTTAGTACACATTGATGGAGCATTTCATGAGCAATGTACAAATGAAGTGCACTAAGCTCTTTGACAGTGGTCTCCAAACTGCGGCCCGGGGACCAGATGTGGTCCTTTGCTTGCTTTTGTCTGGCCCTTGGGGCACTATTTCATTCCTCCCAATGACACCAAGGATGGGGCACAGTTTCTCCCAATGACACCAACAATAGGGAACAATGACACTGCTGATGGGGCACAATTCCTCCAAATGACACCAAAAGGGGGGCACAATTCCTCCCAATGGCACAAAAGATAGGGCACAGTCCCTCCCAATGACAACAACAATGGGGCCCAATGACACCAATGATGGGGCACAATTCCTCCCAATGACACCAACGATGGGGCACAACTCTTATCTTTGACACCAACGATGGGGCACAATTCCTACCTTTGACACCAACAATGGGGCACAATTCCTACCAATGACACCAACAATGAGGGCACAATTCCTTCCTTTGACACCAACGATGGGGCAAAATTTCTCCCAATGACACCAACGATGGGGCACAATTCCTCCCAATGACAGGGCACAATTCCTCTTAATGACACCAAAACGGGGACACAAGTCCTCCCAATGACACAAACGATAGGGCACAGTCCTTCCTAATGACAAAAACAATGGGGCCCAATGACACCAATGATGTGGCACAAATCCTCCCAATGACACAACAATGGGGCACAATACCTCCCAAATGGCACAAATGATGGGGCACCATTCCTACCTTTGAAACCAAGGATGGGACACATTTCTCCCAATGACACCAACAATGGGGCACAATTCCTCTCAATGACACCAACAATGGGACACAATTCCCACCAATGACACCAACAATAGGGGAGAGTCCCTCCCAATGACAACAACAATGGGACCCAATGACACCAATGATGGGGCACAATTCCTCCCAATGGCACAAATGATGGGGCACTGTACCTCCCAATGACACCAACAATGAGGCCCAATAATACCAATGATGGGGCACAATTCCTCCCAATGGCACAAATAATGGGGCACAATTCCTCCCAATGTGGATATAAGTGTAGCGCTAGTTATTTGTTAATCTAGGTACAGTATTGAATCTTACATAGATGAATTGGAAAACGTGATTAAATGTGCTGTCAAAGCAAAAAACAGTGTAAAAACGAAAACCAAAAAATACAAATAAATTTTGAAGTTAAAAGTATAAACGAAGTTACAGTGATAATTGGTGATAATTATTAAAGCAGTGAATATTAACTGTGAATACTCAATAATCAATATAAAGTCCGAAAAAAATATAAACATTCATCTGTTTTAAAAGTGAAGTGATGATCAATCCCAGAAAGTAATATTCATTAGTGATGTAAACTTGAAATCCAGATACGGAATGCTATGAAAAACCGCCACCAAGAGTGAGTTGAAAGAGGCTTACCGGAAGTCTCGGACCTAGAGAAGCATATGCCACTCAGGTCGAAAGGCTTGGGGGTTAACAAACCCAATAAAGATGGTCTGGAGTTTGAGGGGTTTCTTATTCCGCTTCAATCTCATAGGACATCTAGTTTGTTGGTCACGAGTTCATAGACATATACAAAAGGCTCGGTATCCGTATTTTGTACGTATGAAAGTAAAAAAAGATCATATAGCGTGATACCGTTTGGAAAGGTTTTAATCGCAAAAACAAGAGTAACAATAAAACACTCACATTTGAGATGGTATAAAAGGCATAGATTCAGGTACAGGAGCGATACGTGTAGACAGGTCCACCCGACTAGTTTCGGCTAATCAGTCATCATCTGGGGTATGGACTCTGTTCTCCGCGCATCGCACTAAATAGATAAAATGACCTCAGTGACCCCGGAAGTGGACCACCATTACATCACTTCCGGTTCATTATATTAGAAAATTGGGTTAAAATTTATTAAAAATCAAGTGACACCTGTGTGGTGAAATAAGTACATGTCGTGTGAGGTTTCATGCAGGTAGGTTGATATTCCAATAATTGGTTTGGCTGGAACGGCGTGTCATATCACCATAGCATCCCATCACTAATAGGAAGCGGCATCCAAGCCTCGCTATGAAAACGAGGCTTGGATCTCGTGCCGCGACGTCATATCCGTGTGCGTCATATGACTCTCCCAGCTAGGCATAACACCGCCATCCACGCCTCGCTCTGAAAACGAGGCGTGGATCCAACGTCTCATACAACCACATCTACGGAACCTCATGCCGCAACGTCATATCCTGGTACTTGACATGACGCTGACAGCTGAGCGTAACTACACCGTCCACGCCTCGCTCTGAAAACGAGGGGTGGATCCAATATCCCACACAGCCGCACCTCCAAAACAAATGGACGGCGCCTGTGCGTCCAATGTAAACCAGCACTCCCCCTCTCTCCTGCACAGATGCCAACCAGGCCACTGCACCATGCAGACCTGGCGACCACTGACAGTGAATAGCGGCCAGGGGGACAGGCGCACCACACACACAGAAACATTTATATGGGGTAAAGGCTGTGATTAGAAGATATAAGGAAAATAGATAAGAACAATATACCAATCTTTTTGTATTGTGTGTAATCACAATACACACAGGGCCACACAAGTGCATCCTAACAGTATATATTAAATATCTATATATGCATAGTGCGCATTCAGGTGGTTATTAGTATCTCATACAAAAACTCCATATGACTGCACATGCATATTATTAGATGAAATTCAATTTTAGGAATATAAATTACAATAAAACATTAAAATTAAATATAAATGGTAAATATAATAAAAAATCAATAAAAATTTAAAATTTGAAGAAGTCGTATTTGGATAGTATCAAGACATATTAATAAAATAATTAATGTCCCACTCTACATTCATTCCTTGTGGGTGGTGGGTTTGGAGCTCATAAATCCAGAATGTTTCCAATCTGGATACTCCCCTAGTAGTGGCTCCTCCCCTCCATGGGGCCACAAAGCGGTCTATGACCAAAAATTGAGTACCGTTGGGATTTCGAGCATGGTGTTGTCGGTAGTGCCTAGGGACTGTATGTTTTATACTGCCGAGTTTTATCTTGCTGATATGTTCAGATACCCTGGCGGTAAAAGTTCTTATAGTTCTGCCCACGTATTGTTTGCCGCATGGACACGTCAACAAATATACGACATGAGTTGTGGCACATGTGCAAAACTGTTTGATAGGGTAAACCCTGCTAGTAACTGAGGATCTGAACTCCTTTGTGGACTTTTTTCCACATATGTTATATTGACAAACAACACATTTTTTACAGGGGTAGTAACCTGTCCAATTGTGAAAAAAACTGGGTTTGATAGGTGGATTTAAAACATTAGGTGCAATTTTGTTTTGGAGAGAAGGTACTCCTTTATAGATGACCTTAGGCCTCTCAGGAATTAATGCACCCAATATCCTATCATTTCGCAATATCCCCCAGTGTTTGTCAAAAATTTTCTCTAATTTGCTTATGCTGAGTGGAGAAAGTAGTAAGGAAGGACCATTTGAAAGAGTCATTCCCCTCTCTAGGAGGTCTGTCCTCGAATAGTGTAGATCTTTCTATATTCAAAACTCTTTTCAGATCACTTTCAATTTCTTCCTAGTTGTACCCCTTTTCCAGAAATCTTTTCCTTAATACGTTTGCTTGTGTCGTATATTTGCTGACGTGTCCATGCGGCAAACAATACGTGGGCAGAACTATAAGAACTTTTACCGCCAGGGTATCTGAACATATCAGCAAGATAAAACTCGGCAGTATAAAACATACAGTCCCTAGGCACTACCGACAACACCATGCTCGAAATCCCAACGGTACTCAATTTTTGGTCATAGACCGCTTTGTGGCCCCATGGAGGGGAGGAGCCACTACTAGGGGAGTATCCAGATTGGAAACATTCTGGATTTATGAGCTCCAAACCCACCACCCACAAGGAATGAATGTAGAGTGGGACATTAATTATTTTATTAATATGTCTTGATACTATCCAAATACGACTTCTTCAAATTTTTAATTTTTATTGATTTTTTATTATATTTACCATTTATATTTAATTTTAATGTTTTATTGTAATTTATATTCCTAAAATTGAATTTCATCTAATAATATGCATGTGCAGTCATATGGAGTTTTTGTATGAGATACTAATAACCACCTGAATGCGCACTATGCATATATAGATATTTAATATATACTGTTAGGATGCACTTGTGTGGCCCTGTGTGTATTGTGATTACACACAATACAAAAAGATTGGTATATTGTTCTTATCTATTTTCCTTATATCTTCTAATCACAGCCTTTACCCCATATAAATGTTTCTGTGTGTGTGGTGCGCCTGTCCCCCTGGCCGCTATTCACTGTCAGTGGTCGCCAGGTCTGCATGGTGCAGTGGCCTGGTTGGCATCTGTGCAGGAGAGAGGGGGAGTGCTGGTTTACATTGGACGCACAGGCGCCGTCCATTTGTTTTGGAGGTGCGGCTGTGTGGGATATTGGATCCACCCCTCGTTTTCAGAGCGAGGCGTGGACGGTGTAGTTACGCTCAGCTGTCAGCGTCATGTCAAGTACCAGGATATGACGTTGCGGCATGAGGTTCCGTAGATGTGGTTGTATGAGACGTTGGATCCACGCCTCGTTTTCAGAGCGAGGCGTGGATGGCGGTGTTATGCCTAGCTGGGAGAGTCATATGACGCACACGGATATGACGTCGCGGCACGAGATCCAAGCCTCGTTTTCATAGCGAGGCTTGGATGCCGCTTCCTATTAGTGATGGGATGCTATGGTGATATGACACGCCGTTCCAGCCAAACCAATTATTGGAATATCAACCTACCTACATGAAACCTCACACGACATGTACTTATTTCACCACACAGGTGTCACTTGATTTTTAATCAATTTTAACCCAATTTTCTAATATAATGAACCGGAAGTGATGTAATGGTGGTCCACTTCCGGGGTCACTGAGGTCAGTTTATCTATTTAGTGCGATGCGCGGAGAACAGAGTCCATACCCCAGATGATGACTGATTAGTCGAAACTAGTCGGGTGGACCTGTCTACACGTATCGCTCCTGTACCTGAATCTATGCCTTTTATACCATCTCAAATGTGAGTGTTTTATTGTTACTCTTGTTTTTGCGATTAAAACCTTTCCAAACGGTATCACGCTATATGAGCTTTTTTTACTTTCATACGTACAAAATACGGATACCGAGCCTTTTGTATATGTCTATGAACTCGTGACCAACAAACTAGATGTCCTATGAGATTGAAGCGGAATAAGAAACCCCTCAAACTCCAGACCATCTTTATTGGGTTTGTTAACCCCCAAGCCTTTCTCGACCTGAGTGGCATATGCTTCTCTAGGTCCGAGACTTCCGGTAAGCCTCTTTCAACTCACTCTTGGTGGCGGTTTTTCATAGCATTCCGTATCTGGATTTCAAGTTTACATCACTAATGAATATTACTTTCTGGGATTGATCATCACTTCACTTTTAAAACAGATGAATGTTTATATTTTTTTCGGACTTTATATTGATTATTGAGTATTCACAGTTAATATTCACTGCTTTAATAATTATCACCAATTATCACTGTAACTTCGTTTATACTTTTAACTTCAAAATTTATTTGTATTTTTTGGTTTTCGTTTTTACACTGTTTTTTGCTTTGACAGCACATTTAATCACGTTTTCCAATTCATCTATGTAAGATTCAATACTGTACCTAGATTAACAAATAACTAGCGCTACACTTATATCCACATTTTTTTATTGCTTTATCCACAGCAGTGTTGGCGGCTGCCTTTTTGTGTTTATCTCAGCGCAGTATGCCCCTTTTTTCTTTCACAATTCATCCCAATGACACCAACAATGGGGCACAGTCCCTCCCAATGACACCAACAATGGGGCGCAAAAACACTACTGATGGGGCACAATGACACTACTGATGGGGCACAATGGCACCACTGATGGGGCACAATGCCTCCCAATGACACCAACAATGGGGCACAATTCCTCCTAATGGCACAAACAATGGGGCACAGTCCCTCCCAATGACACCAACAATGGGGCCCAATGACACCACTGATAGGGCACAGTTCCTCCCAATGACCCCAGCAATGGTGCACAATTTCTCCCAATGGTACAAATGATGGGGCACAATTGCTACCAATGATACCAACAATAAGGCCCAATGACACCACTGATAGGGCACAGTTCCTCTCACCCACACCAAAGATGGAGCATAGATAGGAGCAAGGAAAATGGGATTTTTTAGTGGTGCAGAAATAACAAAGTATCAAGCAAATTATGATAAAATATTTTTATTTTGACACCAAAACAAAAATAAAGACAATAGTAAAAAGTGGTATGGAAGGTGATTATTACAAACAATACAGTTGAGTTGGACAGTTGGAAGGCCTAACTCCCGACATGTTTCGCCCCTAGTTCGGGCTTCTTCAAAGGGGAAGCACTGTCCAATAGGTGATGTACACTTTCTTCAAAATACAGAAAACACACACAAATACATATACAAACCATTAATAATAATAATCAAACAGTGAAACAAATATAATAATAATAATAATAAGGAAATCTATGCATGCACAATTCGCCCTCCTAAGGTCAAGCCCCTTACCTCTCTCCACACTCCAGTCGGCCCAAATGGCCGCGCCCCCAGCGGCAGCGCAGGGCCCCCGCCCAATGCACATCCAAAAATCACAGAGGGTAGCAAAAAAACAGCAAGGGAAGGGGAAGCGACCCGTGGCTTGAGTAATACCTGGAGTAAAAAGATAAAATATGTCCAGTGAAAGATCAATACACATGGACCATGTGTATTGATCTTTCACTGGACATATTTTATCTTTACCTTTACCCTCTGTGATTTTTGGATGTGCATTGGGCGGGGGTCCGGCGCTGCCGCTGGGGGTGCGCCCATTTGGGCCGACTGGAGTGTGGAGAGAGGTAAGGGGCTTGACCTTAGGAGGGCGAATTGTGCATGCATAGATTTAATTATTATTATTATTATTATTATATTTGTTTCACTGTTTGATTATTATTATTAATGGTTTGTATATGTATTTGTGTGTGTTTTCTGTATTTTGAAGAAAGTGTACATCACCTATTGGACAGCGCTTCCCCTTTGAAGAAGCCCGAACTAGGGGCGAAACATGTCGGGAGTTAGGCCATCCAACTGTCAAACTCAACTGTATTGTTTGCAATAATCACCTTCCATACCACTTTTTACTATTGTCTTTATTTTTGTTTTGGTGTCAAAATAAAAATATTTTATCATAATTTGCTTGATACTTTGTTATTTCTGCACCACTAAAAAAATCCCATTTTCCTTGCTCCTATCTATTTACCATTCAGGGATTTGGTGCCATACTCTACTAGTTGGTTATCCACAACCATGAAAAACGAACCAAAGATGGAGCAGTGTTTACTCCAACTGATGCTGGGACATTTTCTACTCCTAAAAGTCTAAAGGACAGTAAATGGCTCTTTGGTTAGAAGGTTTGGAGATCCCTGCACTATGAGGAAAGACTGAAATGCGTCAGTGGAGTCATGTCTGAAGGGAGGAAAGATGTAAAATTGTCCATGTAACAGTGTCAATAAAGGTTATTGTAACTGAATCAGAGAAAAGTACATCAATGTATGACTTGACCTTTGCTTGAGCTCTGAGGTTTGTTGTGTCACCAGACATGCTTCATAGGAGTTGGAACGGCAGGCAAACAGCTGAATATAAATCTATGTGTGATGCTGTTCAGCCAGTTCTGCAGTCTGGTAATACAGCATGGTGATTTCCCCTCTCCCAGCCTAACGATTCCATTATGACAATGCCTCTCCTATGCCCTCAGCAAGCTCCCAGTGTTGGAGTTCTCTGGTTCTATGCCATTAGTTTTCATTTTAGGCTTTCTTTCTGGTGATCCAGCCAGTGAGTCTGTTGTTTTTTCAACAGAACAAGCTCTCTTCAGATGCAGCAGTTAGATTGTTGAGACAAACCATTTACCACTGACAGGGGTGCTTTCAAAGATCAGCTTTTATTTATTTATGTAAAACCTTTATCCCGAAAGTAAAAAAAATAACTGTTACTGTAACTGCAATGTGAGCTGGAAGTTTGGCTTCAATTTGTTAGTGCATCTAAATCTGCTAGTGCATCTAACATGCCTCTCTCCCCACACTGGCAAAGCTGCTGTCTGCTGTGCCCCTTGTGCTCCTTCATCCAGAGTGGGGTCTCACTAATACAACACGTGTGTTACTGGCCAGATCACAAGGTTAAAACAGAGGGAAAAAAGGCTAAAAAAAAAAAGAAAACAAACGCAGCCACTACATCTACTGATTGGTAAGCTGCAATATATTAAATTTTTGGTTTTAATACCGCTTTAACGTTATGCTGCACCATCCTCCACCAGCCAGCAGGGGGAGAGCTAAAGCCGAGCAAACCTATAGACTTCTATGTAGAGTGCTGAGAATCCTGAGAGTTGTAGTTTGGAATGGTAGCCATATAATGTCTATATTACAATGGATACACTATAAATCCCAACATGGACTGTGCAGTAGGAGGAGTAGAGAGAGGATTTTTATTAAACTGTCCGGGAAAGTTATTCCTCCTGGCACCGAGGGAGTTAGAGGGAGAGCAGCTCTGTCTGGATATCCGTCTGCCAGTGGGAGACCATTCCAGCAGAGATCCAAGCCTCACACTGGGAGTGAGGACACCGGGGGCATCGCAGCACCGCTCACATCACAGGACCTGCACCGCTGCAGCAGGGAGACTGGAGCGTCCACCCTCTGCTTCTCGACGCCCCCCTTCTACAGCGAGAGGTCACTGCAACATCCTAGGGACTGGTGAGAAGGCTATTCACCCATACTGCTAGCAGGGACTGAGCCTCTGACAGCAGGACACCAAGTGTACCCAATATATACTGCACCCTATACCGCACTTATTGCAAACATAGACTGTACCTATACCAACCCTATACTGCCTTATACCGAGCCTTTTATTGCACCTGAACCTTTCACCTATGCCGAGACTATACCATAGCTATACTGTACCTCTACTGCATGCAGGTTAACTGGGAGCATGCAAAGGCGCTCTTAAAGGGCCCCAACAATAGCCGGCAGAGGAACATCTCAAAAGACTGCCCCTCCCATAACAATTATTCTGCAAGCCCCCTTTGTTCCCCTACCATCCTACTTTTCTTTTGGACAGTGAATACCCAGTCGTCTAAGACCAGTATCTCCGCCATGAATGCCCTCTAGCAGTATAGTTCCAACACTCGGTAAATTAAACTTTATTACTGCTCATTGCTGCACTTGAGGTGGTCTTGCTACTCTTTATGCTGATCCGTATGCCAAATGTCATCTGATGCCTAGTCCTGACTGTTTATCACTTTGTATGCTAAATTGTGTTATTACCATTGTTAACCCATTTTATGCTTGTCTAGTTCTCGAGAGGGTCGAGGGAAAGAACAGAGGACCCATCCTATCCATCAGCACCTATGCGGGTAGTGCTACGTGTTGTCACACAATCATGGGGTATAGAAGGGGAGGCTGCAGCAGTCTATGGGGTGGAGGGAATCACATAGCAGTCATCTCTAATAATTCACATTACATGACATATTTTCAGTGTCATTTTATTGCGCTTTATGTTCACATTTCACATATGAGGAGAAAACAGATAAAAATGATATTTCTTTCAGATCTTCTTCCTATTTACTTTTTCAGAAAACATCACAAATTTAAAGGGAATTTCCCCCTAAACCAGTGTGCGGCCATGAGCACTTCAACAGAGACGATCTGTCCATATTCACTGAACACGGAATACTGAGTGGGGACTTTTAGGGTGCCAGACAGAGATAATATAATACATCATATTTTAAAATTCAGATCAAATTTTATTGAGTACATTAAAAGATACTTTAAAAAAAAAAAAGAAAAAGATTTTGAATAAAGATCACATTCAGGTATACAGTGCAGTGATTATTTCTCAACATGTTTCACCAAAAGGTGGCTTCTTCAGGAGACTTTTAATTTACTGTACTGGATGTTCACTGTAGACAAAAAGAATACACATTTAAAGACAATATCACATGGGGCCATGTAGCCCTGTTATCCATGTTTCATACATAATTAATTCATATTACAACAAAGTTTCAATGAATCATCTGAAGGACTGCCCATAATGATTCATTGTAAATGTGTTGTAATATGAATTAATTATGTATGAAACATGGATAACAGGGCTACATGGCCCCATGTGATATTGTCTTTAAATGTGTATTCTTTTGGTCTACAGTGAACATCCAGTACAGTAAATTAAAAAACTCCTGAAGAAGCCACCTTTTGCCGAAACATGTTGAGCAATAATAGCTGTACTGTATACCTGGACATGTGATCTTTATTCAAACTCTTTTTTTTTTTTTTTAAAGTATCTTTTAATATACTGTAAATATGATGTACAGTAGTATATTATCTCTGTCTGGCACCCTAAATGTCCCCACTCTGCATTCCATGTGTATTTTCTAGTTTATGGGATGTGGTGCCTTGACAAATCTTTTTCACTATTCTGTCCATATTAACATTCCTATGTATCAATACTTCCCCTGGGGGGGGGGGGGGGCTGTATTCAATTAGCAGCGCTCAGCCATATTGAATCTGTGAAATAATTGGGCATTATCTTAATCAGAACCACAGGGAGCCCAACACAAACCATTTTGCCGCTGGAAGGAAATGTTACAAAACGCTCTGACTTATAACTATAGGTCTTCAAATTGCGCTCTTCAGCGGAATGTCGTCCATTGTTCCTGACTTCTGGCGCGGCGCTGAGAGTGCCAAGTGAGTGAAGATAATGATGAGGATGATCCCTGCAATGGGGACAATATCAGATATATTAGTACATAGCAGTGATAAGAACAGCTCTGCCCAAGTCCAATGAGAAAAGTACATGTGTCCCCTATTACCAGGTAGGGGCAGAGCTCCATTTATTGCAACACCAATGATCCCTGATAAGCAGGGGCGGGACAGCGTCCTTTATCACCCAATGTAAAAAGGCCAAAGATCACCTCCCCTTCCCATAAGCTGTGAGTGGTGTGGTTATGATTAAGTGCATTCTGCACTGTGTCCTGTATTCTTGTTACCTGGAACTATGAAGTTTATGTGACATGGAGTATATGCAATAAACTTTCCCTGGCCATTGGAGTGCGGTCAAACTTTATTTTCCTTACTTCTGTGAGAGGTGTAGGTTGTAGGTCATGCCTTTTTTGCTCCCCCCTTTCTTTTCAAAAGGTGGGTTCGGCCACCTGCCGAGCAGGAGGACTGGCTGTACTGCCTTATTGCAGACACCGATCCTCTTGTTCCTCCCCCTACAGCACTGCCAGCTTCTCCTCATCTTCCTCCCTCCAGCTGTACTGTAGGGGGGACAGGTAAGGGGACTGGTAAATATGTAATTTACTAGTCCCTTCCTTTTCTGAATGAACACAGTGAGCGGTCAGTACCAATTGCTCTTGTGTCCATTCATCACTGAAGTATAAAAAACGTGTTTACTATGCTTCAGTTTGTAAATGAATAGGAAGCCTGTAAGTGCTTCCTATTTATTCATCTGTGCAGCTGAGGCTGAGTTTTAACTGTGAGACATCAACCCCTGATATTTCACCAACGCCCCAAACAGGGCACTTAAAAATGTAAAAATAAATTAAAAAATGTAAGAAAAAAAAATTAAACGAAATCTAAATTGTAAAAAATATTGCTTCGCTCTATATAATTTCTGCCATGGTATAGCATCACAGCCGTGGCATGTTCATACCCCTAGACACTGCCACTGTTGCTCTGTGTTTGAGCTTTGGGGGGCACACCCTTGTTGTCTGGCAGCTGAAAGGTTGCCCATTACTAGATTAAACCAATCAAATAGCTCCGTTTCCGTAGCACACATCTGGTACCTACCTATTGCCCCCAGTGTGCCCAGGAGGATGCCCAGCGCGGAGGATAGCGTTGGCATGCCCGGCATCTTGCCTACGTCCACTTTGCATACAGCTCTGTTGTTACAATGACACACCAAAACTGGAGGACAGAAGAAGGTCATTAAAAGCCAACCGACCCAAATCCCGATGAAATAACGTGTCTTTAGCAGTCACAATGAAGGCTGTATGCAGAATCTCCTCCACTGGTCCTGCCAGTGTCCCCCATGAGAAGTAAGACTCTCATTCCCCATATATTTACCTGTGATTTCCACTGATGTTTGCATACACATGCCTGGATAAAGGCTACACCTAATATCTGAAATATGAGACCGTCAGAGCCTTAAGCCCCGTACACACGGTCGGACTTCCATCAGACTTTTCCATGGTTTTTTGTTGGTCGGGAACACCCATAGCATACACACCACAGGACTTTTCTGCAAACTTTCCCCAAACTTTTTCCAACATCACGTGGCTTTTCTGCTCTTTACCGTCACCCTTTGGTCAACTTCTGCTTTTGTTGGTTGATTTTAATATTATTTGTTTTGTCCATCGGACGAAAGTCCGATGGTTTTCTGTACACACGGTCGGACTTTGCGCCATCAGACTTTTGTTGGCCAAAAGTTTGTCCGTTTGCAGACCAAACTTTTGTCCGATGAAAACAAAAAAAAAAAAAAAAAGTTTGTCCGATGGAGCGTACACACGGTCGGATTGTTGGTCCAACTTGCTCAAAATGAAGTTTGTTGGCCAAAAGTCCGACCGTGTGTACGGGGCTTTAGAAAACCAAAGCAAGTTATGGGGAGAGGCTGAAGCAGCCAATGGAAAATCTCAGCTTTGCAATGGATATAGGAGTTCAGGTATTTATCCATAGCACATTTTACATAAATATACAGAATACAGCTGATGGCCGGGACTATGTAACATTGGAACACAGGCTTTTAAAATCCTGACTCGGTTTGCGAAGTGTTGTCTCACAAAATGAGCAGTATTCAAGTCTCTGCGGTGTGCAGTACCACATTTGGCCAGAGGTGCAGGAGGCGCCGGAGCCGATCAGAGCCGTTTGGAAATTCTTAGAAACACTCGGAAATACTCCGTTCCCAAACCTTTCCAAGGGTTTTCGAGTTCATCCGAGCTGTCCCCGAGTATTTCCGCCCCCCCCCCACCTCTGGCCACATACGGTATTGCATGCCATAGAAGTCAATGCGGAACACATTATTTTCATTTCCATTGACTTCTATGGGGAAACTCGCTTTGATATGCAAGCACTTTGGATTATGAGCATTCTCCGGGAACGGATTATGCTCCTAATCCAAGGTTCCACTGTATACATTTGTTTAGCAGAGACCCTAGAGAATAAAATGGCGGTTGTTGAAATATTTTATGCCACACTGTATTTGCGCAGTGGTCTTTCAAATGCAATTTTTGGGGAAAAAATACACTTCAATGAATGAAAAAAAAAAATAGTAAAGTTAGCACAATTTTTTTGTATAATGTGAGAGATGATGTTACGCTGCGTGAATCGTGATTCATTATTCTAAGCAAAAAAAATCATGATTCTAATTTTAGCCAGAATCGTGCAGCTCTAGTTGAATGTTATTTATCCAGCTAGAGTGAATCGGGAATATACCACACTATGGCCACTAGATGGAGCTGATAATAAATACTTATTTACTATGATTGTCAGCTCAATCTAGTGGTCTTGATTTTTAATGAATGAATAACATTCAGCCTAGAGGGGAAAATAGTCGAATAACATTTGCTTTTGCCCCTATTTACAGAGAACGTGTGTAGATGCAGTTTCACAGGATGAATAGCTCTGCACCCCCCTATATGTGGGATTTTTTTTGTTTTTTTCTCTTTTCATTTAATCCTTAGGCGTTGTTTAAAAATCAATAAACTGATTTCTTTTTGCCTTATTCTTGATATTCCCCATTCAGAGAACCACATCAGTTAGACCTTGCTCTTCGATTGCCCTCACATGTTCCCGTCGGCCGCCAGTCACCTGTCATGGGCTGAAGAGGCCTCGTGGGTAGAAAGTAAAAAAAAACAGAAAATATTTTAATTGTTACATATGCCATTTACAAGGTGCTGCAGGGAAGTCTGGGAAAGCGTCTGAGTCACCCTTTCAGGAGAGAATAATGAGATACGATTAGCGCACATTGTGGAGCACTTCAATTTTCTGAAGATTATTTTATAATCGCCCCTAATAGCGGCAATGGAGGGGGGAGGGGGAGCTGGGTGACAAGTACATAGAAGAATACAGACAAGGTCCCTCAGCTGTCAGCGAGAGTGAAACCCAAAAAACGAGATATCCGAGGGGAGCTGAGAAAGTGACTCATTCAGTAAAATGGAGAAAAAATATAATTATTCAGTGAACTTACTGGATGATGGGGGGACTGATCACCTGAAGCAAGGCTCCCCCACCGTGCGGAAAAATGACTCCAAATGTAAATACAGTGGAACCTCGGATTACGAGCATTATCCGTTCCAGGAGAAGGCTTGTAATCCAAAGCACTCGCATTTCAAAGCGAGTTTCCCCATAGAAGTCAAAAGAAATGAAGATAATTTGTTCCACATTGACTTCTATTGCATGCAATACCGCATGTGGCCAGAGAGCCTCTGAAATAATCGGGGACAGCTCGGCTGAACTCAGAAACACTCGGGAATTGAGTATTTCCGAGTATTTCCGTACGGCTCCGAATCGTTCCGAGTGTAAAAATAAGAGTAAAGCCTCAAACAAACTTTTCCGTGGATTTTTGTCCGAAGGGAGTTGGCCGGGCACACCCATAGCATACACACGCTCGGACTTTTCTGCAAACTTTCCCAAAACTTTCCCAACATCAAGTGGTTTTTCTGCTCTTTACCGCCACCCTTTGGTCAACTTCTGCTATTGTTGGTTGATTTTAACATTGGTTCTGGGCATGCGTATTTGTACCTCGGACAAAAGTCCGATGGATTTCTGTACACACGATAGGACTTTGCACCATCGGACTTTTGTTGCCGAAAAGTTTTTCCTTTTGCAGAGCGAACTTTTGTCCGATGAAAACCGAAAAAGTTTGTCCGATGGAGCGTACACACGGTTGGATTTTTTGAAATTGGGCCTTACCAGAAGAGGGAAGAACAGAAGTGTTTGGGTCTAAAGGAGGGACAGTTGTGGAGGGGAGAGGGACGGAGGGGTTTGAATCTATAAGAGGGACAGTTGTAGAGGAGGGGGGGGGGGGGTTGACTGTTGGCGCTGTTGACTTTTGTGACCATTGTGGGGGAGAGAGGGATGGAAGGGTTTGAGTCTATGAGAGGAACAGGATTGGGGTAGAGGGGGACCGGGGGGCTAGTTCTATAGGAAACAGTTGTGGAGGAGAGGAACAGAAAGGGTTGGGTCTGTAAAAGAGGCAGTTGTGGGGGAGGGGGGGAGGGATGGAAGATTTTGGGTCTATAGGAGAACAGTTGTGGAAGAGAAAGGGATAGAGGGGTTCAATTTTATGAGAGGGACAAATGTGGAGAAGAGAGGAATGAAGGTTTTGGGATATAAAAGAAGGGCAGTTTTGGAGGACAGAGGATTAGAGAGGTTTGGGTCTATAGGAGTGACAGTTGTGGAGGAGAAAGGGATTAATGTGGTTTGGGTTTATACAGTGGGGCAAAAAAGTATTTAGTCAGCCACCAATTGTGCAAGTTCTCCCACTTAAAAAGATGAGAGAGGCCTGTAATTGTCATCATAGGTATACCTCAACTATGAGAGACAAAATGTGGAAACAAATCCAGACAATCACATTGTCTGATTTGGAAAGAATTTAATTGCAAATTTTGGTGGAAAAAAAGCATTTGGTCCCCTACAAACAAGCAAGATTTCTGGCTCCCACAGACTTGTATCTTCTTCTTTAAAACCACTTCCCGCCCAGTCAATAACAAATTGACGTCCGGGAAGTGGTTCTGTTATCCACACTGGACGTCATATGACGTCCTGCGGGATAACAGCCGCCGCGCGCCCGGGGGGGCGCGCATCGCGGCGATCGGTGGAGCGGTGGGTCAGTCTGACCCACCGCTACACTGATCTCGGTAAAAAGCCTCCGTCGGAGGCTTTTTACCATGTGATCAGCCGTGTCGAATCACGGCTGATCAGGAAGTAAACAGGAAGAGCCGTTGATCGGCTCTTCCTCACTCGCGTCTGACAGACGCGAGTAGAGGAGAGCCGATCGGCGGCTCTCCTGACAGGGGGGGTTCGCGCTGATTGTTTATCAGCGCAGCCCCCCCTCGGATACCCACACTGGACCACCAGGGAAGCCCCCGAGGACCACCAGGGAAGCCCTAAGCATGTGGATGGCCCCCATGGCCACCCACATGTAGTAAAAAAAAAATATATATAAAAAAATATGCCAATCAGTGCCCACACATGGACACTGACTGGCACGATCATACCAAGAAACAAATGTGTGGTGGCTGGCATTGCTAGGCAGCAGTGTCACCAGTGCCACCTACTAGTGTCCATCAGTGCCACCTATCAGTGCCCATCCGTGCCCATCTGTGCCCATAAGTGCCCACCTATCAGTGCCTGTCCGTGCCACCTATTAGTGCCACCCATAAGTGCCCATCAGTGCCGCCTAAAAGTGCCCATCAGTGCCGCCTATGAGTGCCCATCAGTGCCGCCTATGAGTGCCAATCAGTGCCGCCTATGAGTGCCAATCAGTGCCGCCTATGAGTGCCCATCAGTGCCGCATATCAGTGCCCATTAGTGCCGCCTATCAGTGCCCATCATCAGTGCCCATCAGTGCCACCTCATTGGTGCCACCTCATGGTTGCCCATCAGTGTCGCCTTATCAGTGCCCTTCAGTGCCGCCTTATCAGTGCCCGTCATTGAAGTAGAAAAGGTACTTATTTACAAAAAAAATTAACAGAAACAAAGAAAAACATAGTTTTTTTTTTAATTTTCGCTCTTTTTTTATTTGTTGCGCAAAAAATAAAAATCGCAGAGGCGATCAAATACCACCGAAAGAAAGCTCTATTTGTGGGAACAAAATGATAAAAAATTTGTTTGGGTACAGTGTAGCATGACCGCACAATTGTCATTCAAATTGCGACAGCGCTGAAAGCTCAAAATTGGCTTGGGCAGGAAGCTGTATAAGTGCATGGTATTGAAGTGGTTAAGAGGCTCCTCTGTCCTCCACTCATTACCTGTATTAATGGCACCTGTTTGAACTTGTTCTCAGTATAAAAGACACCTGTCCACAACCTCAAACAGTCACACTCCAAACTCCACTATGGTGAAGACCAAAGAGCCGTCGAAGGAGACCAGAAACAATATTGGAAACCTGCACCAGGCTGGGAAAACTGAATCTGCAATAGGCAAGCAGCTTGGTGTGAAGAAATCAACTGTGGGAGCAATAATTAGAAAATGGAAGACATACAAGACCACTGATAATCTCCCTCGATCTGGGACTCCACACAAGATCTCACCCCGTGGGGTCAAAATGATCACAAGAACGGCGAGCAAAAATCCCAGAACCAGACGGGGGGACCTAGTGAATGACCTGCAGAGAGCTGGGACCATCGTATCAAAGGCTACCATCAGTAACACACTACGCCGCCAGGGACTCAGATCCTGCAGTGCCAGACGTGTCCCCCTGCTTAAGCCAGTACATGTCCGGGCCCGTCTGAGATTTGCTAGAGAGCATTTGGATGATCCAGAAGAGGATTGGGAGAATGTCATATGGTCAGATGAAACCAAAGTAGAACTGTTTGGTAGAAACACAACTCGTCGTGTTTGGAGGAGAGAGAATGCTGAGTTGCAACCAAAGAACACCATACCTACTGTGAAGCATGGGGGTGGCAACATCATGCTTTGGGGCTGTTTCTCTGCAAAGGCAACAGGACGACTGATCCATGTACATGAAAGTATGAATGGGGCCATGTATCGTGAGATTTTGAGTGCAAACCTCCTCCCATCAGCAAGGGCATTGAAGATGAAACGTGGCTGGGTCTTTCAGCATGACAATGATCCCAAACACACCGCCCGGGCAACAAAGGAGTGGCTTCGTAAGAAGCATTTCAAGGTCCTGGAGTGGCCTAGCCAGTCTCCAGATCTCAACCCCATAGAAAACCTTTGGAGGGAGTTGAAAGTCCGTGTTGCCCAGCGACAACCCCAAAACATCACTGCTCTAGAGGAGATCTACATGGAGGAATGGGCCAACATACCAGCAACAGTGTGTGACAACCTTGTGAAGACTTACAGAAAACGTTTGACCTCTGTCATTGACAACAAAGGATATATAACAAAGTATTGAGATGAACTTTTGATATTCACCAAAAACTTATTTTCCACCATAATTTGCAAATAAAATCTTTCCAAATCAGACAATGTGATTGTCTGGATTTTTTTCCCACATTTTGTCTCTCGTAGTTGAGGTATACCTATGATGACAATTACAGGCCTCTCTCATCTTTTTAAGTGGGAGAACTTGCACAATTGGTGGTTAAATACTTTTTTGACCCACTGTAAAAGGACAGTTGTTGAGGAGAGAGGGGCAGAGGAGTTTGGATCTATAAGGACCTTGAAAAAGTATTCATACCCCTTGACATTTCCACATTTTGTCATGTTACAATCAAAAACGTAAATGTATTTTATTGGGATTTTTATGTGATAGACCAACACAAAGTGGCACATCATTGTGACGTGAAAGGAAAATGATAAATGGTTTTCAATATTTTTTACAAATAAATATCTGAAAAGCGTGGCGTGCATTTGTATTCAGCCCCCTTTACTCTGATACCCCTAACTAATATCTAGTGGAACCAATTGCCTTCAGAGGTCACCTAATTAGTAAATAGAGTCCACCTGTGTGTAATTTAATCTCAGTATAAATACAGTTGTTCTGTGAAGCCCTCAGAGGTTTGTTAGAGAACCTTAGTGAACAAATAGCATCATGAAGGCCAAGGAACACACCAGACAGGTCAGGGATAAAGTTGTAGAGAAGTTTAAAGCAAGGTTAGGCTATAAAAAAATATCCCAAGCTTTGAACATCTCACAGAGCTCTGTTCAATCCATCCTCCGAAAATGGAAAGAGTATGGCACAACTGCAAACCTACCAAGACATGGCCGTCCTCCTAAACTGACCGGCCGGGCAAGGAGAGCATTAATCAGAGAAGAGCCAAGAGGCCCATGATAACTCTGGAGGAGCTGCAGAGATCCACAGCTCAGGTGGGAGAATCTGTCCACAGGACAACTATTAGTCATGCACTCCACAAATCTGCCCTTTATGGAAGAGTGACAAGAAGAAAGACATTGGTGAAAGCAAGCCATAAGAAGTCCTGTTTGCAGTTTGCGAGAAGCCATGTGCTAAATACAGGGCAATCTTAGAAGAAAACCTGTTAGAGTCTGCAGAAGACTTGAGACTGGGGTGGAGGTTCACCTTCCAGCAGGACAATGACCCTAAACATACAGCCAGAGCTACAATGGAATGGTTTAGATCAAAGCACATTCATGTGTTTGAATGGTCCAGTCACAGTCCAGACCTTAATCCAATTGAGAATCTGTGGCAAGACTTGAAAATTGCTGTTCACAGACGTTCTCCATCCAATCTGACAGAACTTGAGCTATTTTGCAAAGAAGAATGGGCAAAAATGTCACTTTCTAGATGTGTAAAGCTGGTAGAGACATCCCTAAAAAGACTTGCAGCTGTAATTGCAGCGAAAAGCGATTCTACAAAGTATTAACTCAGGGGGGCGCTATACAAATCCCCCCCCCCCACACACACACACTTTTCACATATTTAATTGTAAAAAAAATTGAAAACCATTTATCAAAAATACATTTTAAGTTTTTGGTTGTCACATGACAAAAGGGGGAAAATTTCAAGAGGTATGAATACTTTTTCAAGGCACTGTAGTTCTAGAGGAGAGAGGGATGGAGTGGTTTGGGTCTAAAAGAACGACAGTTGTGGAGGAGAGAGGGATGAAGGTGGTTAGGGAATATAAAAAGGACAGTTGTGGAGGAGAGAGGGACAGAGGGGTTTGGGTCTATAGTAAGACCATTTGTGGAGGAGAGAGGGGTCAATAAAAAGGGACAATTGTGGAGAAATAAAAGACGAAGGAGGGGTTTGGGTCTATAAGGGGGGCTGTTTGGAAGGAGAGGGGGATGGTGGTGTGTGAGTATATAGGAGGGACAATTGTGGGGGAGAGAGGGATGGAAGGGTTTGGATTTAAAAGAGGACTTTTGTGGTGGAGATAGGATCAGAGAGGTTTAGGTATATAAGAGGGATAATTGTGGAGGAGAGAGGGACAGAGAGGTTTGGGTCTAGAAGGGAACAATTATGAAGGAGAGAGGGACAAGAGGGTTTCGGTCTATAAGGGGGACAGCTGTGAAGGAGAGAGGGATGGAGGGGTTTAGGTCTAGAAGGATAGTTGTGGATAACAGTGGGACAGAGAGGTTTGGGCCAATTGGAGGAACAGTTGTGGAGGAGAGGGGAATTAAAGGGGTTCAAGTCAATAAGAGGGACGGTTGTGGGGGGAGAGGGATGGAGGGGTTTGGGTCTACAAGGGGACAGTTATAGAGGAGAAAGTGAAGGAGGGATTTGAGTCCGTAAGAGGGACAGTTGTGGATTAGAGAAGGATGGAACGGGTTTGAGTCTATGAGAGGGACAGTTGTGGAGGAGAGAGGGAAGGAGAGGTTTGGATCTGAAAGAGGACAGTTGAGGAGGAGAGAGGGACTGAGGGGTTTGGGTCTATAAGAGGGACAGTTGTAAATTAGAGGGGGATGAATAAGTTTGGGTCTATAAGTGGGACTGTTGTGGAGCAGAGAGGGACAGGGGGGTTGGTGGAGACAGTTGTGGGGGAGAGAGGGACAGATGCCAGGTCTGGGTCTATAAGAGGGACTGTTGTGGAGGAGAGAGGGACAGGGGGGTTGGTGGAGACAGTTTTGGAGGAGAGAGGGACAGGGGGGTTGGTGGAGACAGTTTTGGAGGAGAGAGGGACAGGGGGGTTGGTGGAGACAGTTGTGGAGGAGAGAGGGACAGGGGGGTTGGTGGAGACGGTTGTGGAGGAGAGAGGGACGGGGGGGGGGTTGGTGGAGACAGTTGTGGAGGAGAGAGGGACAGGGGGGTTGGTGGAGACAGTTGTGAGGGAGAGAGGGACAGGGGAGTTGGTGGAGACAGTTGTGGAGGAGAGAGGGACAGGGGGGTTGGTGGAGACAGTTGTGGAGGAGAGAGGGACAGGGGGGTTGGTGGAGACAGTTGTGGAGGAGAGAGGGATAGGGGGGTTGGTGGAGACAGTTGTGGGGGAGAGAGGGACAGATGCCGGGTCGGGGTCTATAAGAGGGACAGTTGTGGGGGAGAGAGGGACAGGGGGGTTGGTGGAGACAGTTGTGGGGGAGAGAGGGACAGGGGGGTTGATGGAGACAGTTGTGGAGGAGAGAGGGACGGGGGGGTTGGTGGAGACAGTTGTGGAGGAGAGAGGGACAGGGGGGTTGGTGGAGACAGTTGTGGAGGAGAGAGGGACAGGGGGGTTGGTGGAGACAGTTGTAGGGGAGAGAGGGACAGATGCCGGGTCTGAGTCTGTAAGAGAGGCATGTGAGGGTAGGGTGACCATACATCCCCGGTTTCTGGGGACAGTCCCCGGATTGAGGACACTGTCCCCAGACCAATTCTGTCCCCGGTTTTGTCCCTGGATTGGATTTGAACAGGGGCTGGGGCAATATTAAAGACAGTGCAGAATAAAAAAAAAATAATAGTCTGAATTACACCCCTCTGCTCTGTCTCTCCTGCTAGCTTAGGGGGTGTATTTTTTTCCATTATCTGTGCAGGGACAGAAGGGTTTGGGTCTATAAGAGGGACAGTTGTGGAGGAGAGAAGTTTGGGGCTGTAAGAATGATATTTGCGGTGGGGAGAGAGATGGGGGGGGGGGGGGTTGGGAGCAGTGCTTTGATTTGGTGAGGTCATAAAATCAATTTGGTGAAAACACTGTGTCATCTTAGCACTTTTGGATTGGCAGGTAAATGTTCCCGCACAGAACATCAGATTATCTCCTCTCTCTCATGTAGCATGGTGAAGGGTGAGATTGGATGGAATAGACGCAGGCTTGTTACCATGGCAAACTCGAACTACGGCTTTGTGTAAGGCCACTTCAGACTGAATAACAGCCAGGATAAATGATTTGCCATGAACTCTTTACACTCAGAAAATGTCTGAGGAATGAGAAAGACTTATTAACAAAATTTTATGGGGATCTGTGGAAAGAGAAGCACAAATTACTACCCATTGCCTGGCTGTCATTGAGTACTTTAATGGAGCATAAACATGTGTACAGATTTATGATTATGACTTCACTAGCTGCGTGCTGGTTCCAAGTCAGCGACCCAAAAAATGCTTGCATCAATCAAAAATTTCAAATATTACCTTTTCTGCAGTGAGAAGGTTGTTGGAAAAGTTTATAGGACATAATGCAATCAGATGATTGGTGGTTTATTCTCCAAAAAGTCCTTCCCCCTTCCTGGCGGAGTTTCTCCGACAAGTCCTCACACAGTTCTATCTATCTCCGTATTTTGGCTCTTTGCGGGGCTCATGGGACAAGCAACAGTGGGGGGTGCCCAGCCCTCATCGCTGCTGTCGTGCTCACAAAATAAACAGCGTAGCTCGGCTGAAGATGTATGGGTGCCTGCGCTCCCAAGACACTATATATAGAAGCACTGGCTGCCAAAATTATGTTATTAAACTGCTCTGGGCAAATATACAAAAACACCCTTCACTTCTCTTCTCTACTGCTTCAGTCATGGAATCACTTCTCAGCTTGCCAGGGTCATTAGCAAACGTTTGTCTGCATACTGTGCTAGCACAAGCCAGCTGAACCAATCAGGGGTGTTAAAGTGCATTACGCTGGGTTCTGCCCTATGAGGAAACAGGCATTAACACCCATCAAAAAGGGAGAATCAGCTCTGGTAAGTAACACACTGCCTCCACTGAACCACTAAACCATTCTGGGAAGCTTTTCAGATTTTTAAACCCTGAAGAAGGGGCATGTTAGAGCTCCGAAACGCATTGACATGTTGTATGAATTTGGTGTGTCTACATTCCCATTTACTAAGCTTTGGTAAGCAACCTCTGCCCTGACAGCCAACGCAATATTCCCAATGCACACATTCCTGTAGAGATGGCTGTACTTGAAAGTGGGTGCTGAAGCGACCACCGTCTGGAACCGTATGTAGTCAGAGAAAGTATTGTCACCAGCCCACCAGGATCTCCAAAAAATTTCTCCAAAACTTTAATTAGTGATTACATTTACATAGTTACATAGTTAGTCAGGTTGAAAAAAGACAAAGTCCATCCAGTTCAACCATAAAAAAAATAAAATACAAAATATCGTACAATCCCATATACCCAATTCTATACCCACAGTTGATCCAGAGGAAGGCAAAAAACCCCAGCAGAGCATGATCCAATTTGCTACAGCAGGGGAAAAAATTCCTTCCTGATCCCCCGAGAGGTAATCGTATATTCCCCGGATCAACTTTACCTATAAATGTCAGTACCCAGTTATATTCTGTACATTTAATAAAGAATCCAGGCCTTTCTTAAAGCAATCTACTGAGCTGGCCAGAAGTTCCCAGAACCACCTCTGCAGGGAGTCTGTTCCACATTTTCACAGCTCTTACTGTGAAGAAACCTTTCCGTATTTGTAGATGAAATCTTTTTTCCTCTAGACGTAAAGAGTGCCCCCCTTGTCCTTTGTGTTGACCGTAAAGTGAATAACTCCACACCAAGTTCACTATATGGACCCCTTATATATTTATACATGTTGATCATATCCCCCCTTAATCTCCTCTTCTCAAGAGTGAATAAATTCAGTTCCTCTAATCTTTCCTCATAGCTGAGCTCCTCCATGACTCTTATCAGTTTGGTTGCCCTTCTCTGCACTTTCTCCAGTTCCCCAATATCCTTTTTGAGAACTGGTGCCCAAAACTGAACTGCATATTCCAGATGAGGTCTTACTAATGATTTGTACAGGGGGGGGGAAATG
Source organism: Rana muscosa (assembly GCA_029206835.1). NCBI lineage: Eukaryota > Metazoa > Chordata > Amphibia > Anura > Ranidae > Rana > Rana muscosa. Next base: position 336,170,758 of record CM055119.1, read on the forward strand.
ATATCTCTCTCTCTGGAGTCCATACCTCTCTTAATACAAGAAAGGACTTTGCTCGCTTTGGAAAAAGCAGCTTGGCATTGCATGTTATTATTGAGCTTATGATCTACCAAAACCCCCAGATCCTTCTCCACTACGGATCCCCCCAGTTGTACTCCCCCTAGTATGTATGATGCATTCATATTCTTAGCCCCCAAGTGCATAACTTTACATTTATCAACATTAAACCTCATCTGCCACATAGTCGTCCAATTAGACAGAGCATTGAGGTCGGCTTGTAAATTGGAGACATCCTGTAAGGACGTTATTCCACTGCATAGCTTAGTGTCATCTGCAAAGACAGAAATTTTACTTTTGATCTCAGACCCAATATCATTTATAAAGATATTAAAAAGTAAGGGTCCCAGCACTGAACCTTGGGGTACACCACTGATAACCTTAGACCATTCAGAGTAAGAATCATTAACCACTACTCTCTGAATTCTGTCTTTTAGCCAGTTTTCTATCCATTTACAAACTGATATTTCCAATCCTGTAGACTTTACCTTACACATGAGCCATGTGTGCGGAACTGTATTGATGTATAACTTCATCAAGCCTGATGAAGGGTCCAGTGTGGCTCTGAAACATTGCTTTGTGCTGTAATGATGTGATCACTAATTAAAGATTTGGACCCATTATTTGGAGATCCTGGTGTGCTGGCGACATTACTTTCTCTGTCCTGACAGGTTCTCTTTATAAGGATAGAGCTTTGAAAAGCCACCATAGTTTGCTATTCCTCTAACCCTTCTGTACAGCATATTTCCCAGAAGCCTGCTGGGTACAGTACCTGTGATGGACACATGTCTGCTCTGAGGCTTTGCCCCGCTGTCAGCGATGATGATCGGCACTTTGTGGACTTTGGAATCCAGGTGATGGCTCCTCATTGACAGATAAGCATGCGTCCCTGGCAATTAATAACAGGAGATTCGGATTACTGACAGGGGATACACCACATGTTCTAATCCAATATTACAACCCTTAATAGCTCCGCTCCACATGGTTATTGATGTTTGTTGGATTTTAACTACATGGCAATTATTGACACGAGGATTAGCGCTGCTGTGTGACCGCTAAGTATATAGAAATTATTTTTAGTCTTTAACCCTATTCTTCCTGGGTGACATTTTAGAGTTGCAACATTTCCTACTCACTTCTAAGAAAAGTACATCTGAACCAGCCTACCGACAGAATCCTACAATCAGCTGTTATGGACAGCACAGTAGGGAGCGCCATTTGGATTGAGGGTGAAAGGGTTAGAACAGGGGTTTTAGCCACTCCCTACTGCATCCAAAACTAAAAAAGAAAAAACATTTTGGCTTTAGACACACTTTTCCACTAAAATAATGTAGGTGATGGATGTACCATTAATGGCGGTCAGCATCCATTGACTCCGCAGTTCTGCATTGTTGGGTAAGCTGAACCTGAAGGGGGTGCTGTTTTCTGGTGAATCCCTGTCGAACGCTGTGATAATAGTTCTCTGCTCCTCCCTCTTTGGGGTGCAGAAATATTCAGATCTATAGTCTCCAATCAGAGTTGGAAAATTATCATTGACGTCCAGGATATGGATCACAACTTCTGCTGAGGCCGAAAGACCACCGTCACCTGAAACAGATCATCAGCAGGTTACATGGCAGTGGTGACCAAAAGTGTGCAAAAAGCTTGAAGAAAAATATCTTTGTTCACGTAGCAACCACCAGCTCTTTCTACAACATAACTACAAGTGTGAATATGGTACAGTTGTACTAGGGCCCCTGAGGACCCCCAGTTATAATTGCCCTGTTCCCATTATTCCCCAACCTTTTCAGCCTATTGCAGAATTTAAGGAATGTAGAATTTTTTTTTTTTACCCAATTCTATTAAAAATTTGCATTTTCAGGGCTTAGAGGGAAAGTTTTGTAGGAGAGATGGGGTTGAATGAGAAAACAGAACACCTGGCAGGACTTTTCGAGTTCCCTGAAATGATGCTGGGTGTGTCCTCTGCCCAAGAGGGTATTTAAGCTCCAGTCTTTCAAGTAGCTGGTGTTGTATCTTCAAACCAGCATCCAGTGAGCAGAAGCTACTGAAGCTTTTTACCTGTTGTTGCTAATGCAGATTGTTTGACTAGTCTCTCGTCTTCTGCCTTCCTTATTGCCAACCTGGTCTGTCTGGCTTCTTCTCTTGTCTCCAGCCTAGTTTGCTGCTTACTTGTTGCTGACCAGGACTGTCTGACTTCTCTCTGCTTACCACCGGCCAAGACCTTTGGTTGATCCCAATGGCACTATGGTCTCTTGTCTCCGCACTGTAGCCCCCCTGTATCTGCTTCCTCTTGGTGCGGCAATCCCAAGAGTCATGACCTGGGGCCACTTGCAGTGAAGTGTTCTGGGGGCCACTACGATTTCCGTCCTATCTTCACCATCAGGAGATCTGGTGAAGGCAAACTGGTATTTAGATTATGTGCCCTAAGAGGCCCTAAAGCAGGGGTCTCAAACTGGCGGCCCTCCAGCTGTTGCGAAACTACAAGTCCCATCATGCCTCTGCCTGTGGGGAGTCATGCTTGTAACTGTCAGCCTTGCAATGCCTCATGGGACTTGTACTTTCGCAACAGCTAGAGGACCGCCAGTTTGAGACCCCTGCCCTAAAGTATTGTAACAATGTAACATTGTTGTAACAAATGTACGTGCATTTGACACAGGGATTTTGTATTTGGGGGATATTTTCATTAAAGCAGTATTACACTATATAGTGCCTTTGTGTTCTTATATGTTTACCTGCGGATTTTAACCCATGCTACCCTGGTGGTGATGGCGGAGGTTGGAGTGAGATTACCCACTGATTAAAAGCTTACTTTTTTCATCTTTTTGGTGAGTTTGTACCCCGGAGGGGGAGAGTGCCTCACTTGTGGTGAAGATCTGGTATTGGTGTAGGGTGCACTACAGACTGTATCCATAGAAGAAATCATCACTGTAATTTTGACTGTTGCTAAGTCATCACTCAAATGCTTCATGTGTATCTGGACACTTATCCATATCTAAGCACTGTTTTATCATACGGACTTTATGAGTTCTAGGGTTTTGATACATTTTAATATTCTCTATATATATGTATGAGTTCGCTCATTTTTATATATTTTAAATAGCTGCTGTTTTATACTGTTATATCTTAGTTTTATCAACTCTGATATTTGTTTGGCTGTTCATCTTATTCCTATTATTCTTTTAGCTGTTTTTAGCTGGAGGAAGGCTTATCAAGAAGTGCAATTTAGCACCTTAGCGCCGAGAAGTGCAATTTGGGTCCCTTTTTTTTGCACCTTCTTTTATATATATATATATATATATATATATATATATGTAGCGCCCTGCTCCTGTTGACCAGGCGCTCGAATTTAGTGGGTTATCTGTTCTGTACATAGTTCAGATTCGATATTGTGGCTAAATTAGCCTCTGCTCCAGCATTGGCTGTGTGGTGTGCAGTTCCACACTGTCGCCTGTAGGTTAGGGTGACCAGACATCCCCGGTTTCAGGGGACAGTCCCCGGATTGAGGACACTGTCTCCGGACCAAGTTTGTCCCCGGTTTTGTCCCCGGATTGGATTTGAACAGGGCCTGGGGCAATTTCAAAGACAGTCAGTGCAGAATTTAAAAAAAAAATCGGAATTACACCCCCCCCCCCCGCGCTCCGCCGCTTCTACTCGCCTAGGGGGGTGTATTTTTTTCCATTATCTGTGCCCCTTTCTGATGATCATGTGCTGGTCGGAGGGAATATTTCTTCAGTTTCGGGTGCCCATTCAGCTCCACTCGCATGTTTTTCTGCCTTGGCTCAAGTCCCGGCCAGCCGCCTGCCTGCTTATCTCCTTCCCTTCCCTGGGGGAGTGATCTTCCTCCACTCCCCACCCAGTAGTAGCCGAGGTTTGGAGAGTGAGACTTGACAGGCTGTGAGGCGGGCGGTGGCGACGGGCTGAGTCGCTGATTGCCGCCATTACTACAAAAAAAAAAAAATATGTCCCTGGATTTCATTTAAAAAATCTGGTCACCTTACTGTAGGTGTCGTTGTCACCACAGGCCAGTGATGGAAGGACAACAGGCTAAGGTGTATTGGGTGTCCCTTTCCCCAGAAACAGCCGAGTGGGAGTGGTTCACCGCTGTGCATTCTGGGAGAGGATACTTAAGGGGCAGACGCCATTTTTCTCTCTCTCACACCTCATGGCCCGCCTGGCCTAAGGTATGTGACAACTCCTCTTTTGCCTCGCGACCCTGCTGGCCCGAGGCTACGTGACTGCAAGTAGGCCCAGAAGCTGTCTGGGGCCTACTGGTTCAAAGGTGGTCCTGTGCTGTCTGTCCTGCGGGAAGAAGCCAAGCAATTGAAAGGATCCATGGGAGGACTCTTCTTGGAGAGGACAGAGCAAAAATCTGGTATCTCAAGAGATGCCTGGTGACTCAATTGGAGGATGCACCCTAACCAATCTACCTTACAGTACTGCCGGATGGTTTAAAGTGACTTTATGTACTGTAGCTGTGTTAGCTTGTCTATTGCTGATCATCGACTCCTGTGTCAGAGGATTGTACAAATAGTTGTTGCTATCATCAAGTCTGTGGCAGAGACTTTTGTCCGTGCATCATTGCGGCTGCTAGGCCAGTGAGAGAGGCCTATCCGGGTGAGCAAGATCCGCTGACAAGGAGTTATATTTGTCTTCCGGATCTCAAGTTCCTTAGTGATCTGCACAAGGTATCTGAACTTTCCCCTAACCCTCCATCCCTCTACTGCTCAAGTTGTTTAATAAAAAGCATTGGAAAAATAACTAAGTGACTGGTGCATACATCCGTGGGCGCAAGGCCCAGTATAGACTCTACGTTTCTGACCTGGTGAACTGTGGGTAGGGGTGACGGCAAAGACCCAAAATAATAACCAGCAGCTCCTATGGGGGTAGTGCTACATATATATATACAGTATATACTGTATATATCCTAGCACTATGTGATACACTGTAGTGGTTTGTGTCCCTGACCCAGAATCCCACTCACCTCCTTCTCTGCAGATGTTCTGGGCCCACAACTGGCGGGGAAGTAGGCGGGGGATTGGAGGGATTAATTGTGCAGTGATCTGCATTTAAACCGCGCTGCAATTATCACAATTATTCCTAATATGAAAGGAGTGATCATGAAATGAGTAAAAGGGTAAACCCCCCCTGCCTGTCTTAACTCTCTGATCTCCGTGTAACAGCCGACAATCCGACCACAGCCCCGTAAAAGGCGAAATGTAACCTCTGCGCTAATAACACCAATAGAAGATCATTATGATATCTACATTATTTCAGCTAACAGAGGAAATTTCCCTAAAGTGTGGGAGAGCAGAAACAGAGAATTAAGCCTCATACACACGAACGAGTTTCTCGGCAAGAAACGACAAGAAAACTGCAGAGATAGCTTTCTTGCCGAGTAAATCGGTCGTGTGTATGGTTTCTGGTCAAGAAAACCAACAAGAATCTCGACGAGAAATATAGAGAACCTGCTCTCTATTTTCTCGTCGAGATTCTCGTCAGCCTGTTTCTCGACGAGAAAATTGTGTGTGTGTACACTTACCTGTCCTCCGGGAAGCCCGCGCATGCTCGAAATGACTTTGACGCATGCACGGTAGCTTCCTAGGCATAGATAGGGTGTAGCAAGATGGCGGCGACGGCATCGAATGTGACGAGCGCACGCTCGTCGTAGTCGATGACGTCACCGCGTTCACTCCATTCAAAGAACCGCTGGTTCTTTGAATCGAGCGTGTGTACACTCGGCCGGGACAAGTTTCTTGTCCAAGAATCTCGTCAAGAAAAACGACGTGTTTTTTCTTGACGAGATTTTTGGCCGTGTGTACGAGGCTTTACACCCGACATGCATGACAAGAGAGGTGGTACTATGCAGAGTCCATACATACAGAATAAGAACAGATACTGGGAATTACACCCGGCATACAGGACAAGAGAAGTGGTACTGTGCAGAGTCCATACAAATAGAATAAGAACAGATACTGAGAATTACACCCGGCATACAGGACAAGAGAAGTAGTACTGTGCAGAGTCCATACATACAGAATAAGAACAGATACCGAGAATTACACCCGACATACAGGACAAGAGAAGTAGTACTGTGCAGAGTCCATACATACAGAATAAGAACAGATACTGAGAATTACACCCAGCATACAGGACAAGAGAAGTAGTACTGTGCAGAGTCCATACATACAGAATAAGAACAGATACTGAGAATTACACCCAACATACAGGACAAGAGAAGTAGTACTGTGCAGAGTCCATACATACAGAATAAGAACAGATACCGAGAATTACACCCAGCATACAGGACAAGAGAAGTAGTACTGTGCAGAGTCCATACATACAGAATAAGAACAGATACTGAGAATTACACCCAACATACAGGACAAGAGAAGTAGTACTGTGCAGAGTCCATACATACAGAATAAGAACAGATACCGAGAATTACACCCAGCATACAGGACAAGAGAAGTAGTACTGTGCAGAGTCCATACATACAGAATAAGAACAGATACTGAGCATTACACCCGGCATACAGGACAAGAGAAGTAGTACTGTGCAGAGTCCATACATACAGAATAAGAACAGATACTGAGAATTACACCCGGCATACAGGACAAGAGAAGTAGTACTGTGCAGAGTCCATACATACAGAATAAGAACAGATACTGAGAATTACACCCAGCATACAGGACAAGAGAAGTAGTACTGTGCAGAGTCCATACATACAGAATAAGAACAGATACTGAGAATTACACCCAGCATACAGGACAAGAGAAGTGGTACTGTGCAGAGTCCATACATACAGAATAAGAACCGATACTGAGAATTACACCCGGCATACAGGACAAGAGAAGTAGTACTGTGCAGAGTCCATACATACAGAATAAGAACCGATACTGAGAATTACACCCAGCATACAGGACAAGAGAAGTAGTACTGTGCAGAGTCCATACATACAGAATAAGAACGGATACTGAGAATTACACCCAGCATACAGGACAAGAGAAGTAGTACTGTGCAGAGTCCATACATACAGAATAGGAACAGATACTGAGAATTACACCCAGCATACAGGACAAGAGAAGTAGTACTGTGCAGAGTCCATACATACAGAATAAGAACAGATACCGAGAATTACACCCAGCATACAGGACAAGAGAAGTAGTACTGTGCAGAGTCCATACATACAGAATAAGAACAGATACTGAGAATTACACCCGGCATACAGGACAAGAGAAGTAGTACTGTGCAGAGTCCATACATACAGAATAAGAACAGATACTGAGAATTACACCCGGCATACAGGACAAGAGAAGTAGTACTGTGCAGAGTCCATACATACAGAATAAGAACAGATACTGAGAATTACACCCAGCATACAGGACAAGAGAAGTAGTACTGTGCAGAGTCCATACATACAGAATGAGAACAGATACTGAGAATTACACCCGGCATACAGGACAAGAGAAGTAGTACTGTGCAGAGTCCATACATACAGAATAAGAACAGATACTGAGAATTACACCCGACATACAGGACAAGAGAAGTAGTACTGTGCAGAGTCCATACATACAGAATAAGAACGGATACTGAGAATTGCACCCGGGCCCGGCATACAGGACAAGAGAAGTAGTACTGTGCAGAGTCCATACATACAGAATAAGAACGGATACTGAGAATTACACCCGGCATACAGGACAAGAGAAGTAGTACTGTGCAGAGTCCATATGTAGCGGGGTCCTCAATTTAGGGGTAGTTATGCTCAAACACCTAAATTGTTAGGACATTATCAACCATTTTTTGTCTGCAGGAAGAGTATCGGTGTACCATTCCCTGTGGCCTGCAGGTGGCGCTGCCATAGTGGGCCAGGGTTGAACTGCTAATACAGTGCTGTACCTTGTGTGTCCCCTCTCGACAGCCATACAGTGGGAGTGGTCGGCCTGCTGTGTATGCTGGGAGAGGATATAAAAGGGGCAGACGCTGCCTGTTCAGGGTTCTTAGTCGGGAGTCCTACTCCCAGGGAGTGTGTGTTCCTGTCTGCCCTGGGCACCTTTGGCCCAGGGGCGGAGGTCGGTGAATCAGTCCCAGGCACCTTAAGACCGCATTCACACCTGAGCGTAGCGCTTCAAGCGTTTTTACCGTCGTTTTGTCGTGCGAATTTGCGCCCGTCGAAACGCTCGTTGTCGCGCTAGACGCTTGAATCGGGCGTTTCCATTACATTCTATGACTCCTAAAACGCCCAAATCTGCCCGATTCGCGCGACAAGTAAGGGTCCGGAACTTGTTTGAGCTTCAGGCGTTCGGCTTCAGGTGTTTTTGATTGGGGATGTAACCCATCTCCATAGAGAATAATGGATTTTTTCCCCTCTAGCGTTTTGTAGCTTCAGGCTTAGGGCTACAAAACGCTCAGGTGTGAATGCAGCCTTAGTCCTGGAGCTGCAACTAAAGGCCTTGGGCCCGGCACCTTCGGCTGGGGCCCGTCAAGGATCGAGGAATCTCAGGGTGCCGCCTTGCGAGAGGACCCGCATCTTAGACGAGGAGGCCGGGGAAAGACCATTCCGAGGGACTGGTGAGAAGTCACAGTGAAGGAAGGGGCCCGGTAACTCTCTGGAGGGATGTCTTCTCCTTACAAAGAGGCCAAGCTTTGAAAACCAAGTTCACCAGGTCTGTGGCAGAGACCAGGGTACCAGTTTGTGTAGTGATTGTGCGGTTAGTTAAAGTACCATTTTGGCTGCTAGTCCCTATCTAGGGGGACTATCCAAATGGACTAAGTCTGCTTGAGAAGCCAAGCAGTGAAGTGTATTAGGTTTGTGCCTGGACCTCTCCGACACCTTATGCTGTCCTGTTCTCTCTCCAACCTTTCCTATCAGAGACTGCTGTCTAAGAGACATAAACTCTACGTTGGAGTTACAGCTGGTGTGGACATTGAAGTCATTGGGGGAAATTGAGACTTGTCTTTATTGGCTATAGAGATAAGAACCATTCTGAGGGAGAATCTGGCTGCGGAGACCCATCACAACACCGCTCAACCTCCCCACACAGGAGGGTACGGGCATATAGAGCTAGGTGTGCCCTTTCCTCCTGCGAGGAGCCAAAAGACAAGGAGGAGAGGGTGGTAAGCGCTATACATACATACAGAATAAGAACAGATACTGAGAATTACACCCGGCATACAGGACAAGAGAAGTGGTACTGTGCAGAGTCCATACATACAGAATAAGAACAGATACTGAGAATTACACCCAGCATACAGGACAAGAGAAGTGGTACTGTGCAGAGTCCATACATACAGAATAAGGACAGATACTGAGAATTACACCCGGCATACAGGACAAGAGAAGTGGTACTGTGCAGAGTCCATACATACAGAATAAGAACAGATACTGAGAATTACACCCGATATACAGGACAAGAGAAGTAGTACTGTGCAGAGTCCATACATACAGAATAAGAACAGATACTGAGAATTACACCCGGCATACAGGATAAGAGAAATAGTACTGTGAAGAGTCCATACATACAGAATAAGAACAGATACTGAGAATTACACCCGGCATACAGGACAAGAGAAGTAGTACTGTGCAGAGTCCATACATACAGAATAAGAACAGATACTGAGAATTATACCCGGCATACAGGACAAGAGAAGTAGTACTGTGCAGAGTCCATACATACAGAATAAGAACAGATACTGAGAATTACACCCGGCATACAGGAAAAGAGAAGTAGTACTGTGCAGAGTCCATACATACAGAATAAGAACAGATACTGAGAATTACACCCGGCATACAGGACAAGAGAAGTAGTACTGTGCAGAGTCCATACATACAGAATAAGAACAGATACTGAGAATTACACCCAGCATACAGGACAAGAGAAGTGGTACTGTGCAGAGTCCATACATACAGAATAAGAACAGATACTGAGAATTACACCCGGCATACAGGATAAGAGAAGTAGTACTGTGAAGAGTCCATACATACAGAATAAGAACAGATACTGAGAATTACACCCAGCATACAGGACAAGAGAAGTAGTACTGTGCAGAGTCCATACATACAGAATAAAAACAGATACTGAGAATTACACCCGACATACAGGACAAGAGAAGTAGTACTGTGCAGAGTCCATACATACAGAATAAGAACAGATACTGAGAATTACACCCGATATACAGGACAAGAGAAGTAGTACTGTGCAGAGTCCATACATACAGAATAAGAACAGATACTGAGAATTACACCCAGCATACAGGACAAGAGAAGTAGTACTGTGCAGAGTCCATACATACAGAATAAGAACAGATACTGAGAATTACACCCAGCATACAGGACAAGAGAAGTAGTACTGTGCAGAGTCCATACATACAGAATAAGAACAGATACTGAGAATTACACCCAGCATACAGGACAAGAGAAGTAGTACTGTGCAGAGTCCATACATACAGAATAAGAACAGATACTGAGAATTACACCCGGCATACAGGACAAGAGAAGTAGTACTGTGCAGAGTCCATACATACAGAATAAGAACAGATACTGAGAATTACACCCGGCCTACAGGACAAGAGAAGTAGTACTGTGCAGAGTCCATACACACAGAATAAGAACAGATACCGAGAATTACACCCGGCCTACAGGACAAGAGAAGTAGTACTGTGCAGAGTCCATACATACAGAATAAGAACAGATACTGAGAATTACACCCAGCATACAGGACAAGAGAAGTAGTACTGTGCAGAGTCCATACATACAGAATAAGAACAGATACTGAGAATTACACCCGGCATACAGGACAAGAGAAGTAGTACTGTGCAGAGTCCATACATACAGAATAAGAACAGATACTGAGAATTACACCCAGCATACAGGACAAGAGAAGTAGTACTGTGCAGAGTCCATACATATAGAATAAGAACAGATACTGAGAATTACACACGGCATACAGGACAAGAGAAGTAGTACTGTGCAGAGTCCATACATACAGAATAAGAACAGATACTGAGAATTACACCCGGCATACAGGAAAAGAGAAGTAGTACTGTGCAGAGTCCATACATACAGAATAAGAACAGATACTGAGAATTACACCCAACATACAGGACAAGAGAAGTAGTACTGTGCAGAGTCCATACATACAGAATAAGAACAGATACTGAGAATTACACCCGGCATACAGGACAAGAGAAGTGGTACTGTGCAGAGTCCATACATACAGAATAAGAACAGATACTGAGAATTACACCCAGCATACAGGACAAGAGAAGTAGTACTGTGCAGAGTCCATACATACAGAATAAGAACAGATACTGAGAGCTGTGCCTAACGTTTTGGGAATTGATTGATTGGTTTTGCTCTGCTCCTCCCATAACTGCAATATTCTTCCATTTCGTCCATGTTGAAGAATACTGGTGGAACTTTCCATCCTACACTTGTCATTATGGTGAGATGAGGGGGTCCCTATTATTCTATATGACATCTTTTATGCTCCTCATGTGTGTGATCTCTCATTGTAGAAAAGACTCCTTTGTTGGGAATGTACGTAAATGCTGTATAATACAGAAGTTGTTTCTCTGGTGGCAGTGAAGGGGTTCAGCATGCCCGCCCCACTCCCCGCGATCGCCTCATTCATCAGAATATAAAAATCCTTTTACTCAGCTACGTCTCCACAATGAAAACAAAACCCCACATGGCAGACAGACCTCGGGCAGATCATAAACTGTATATGTAAGGAGAATTTATTAACGGCTCTCGAGCAAGAACAGACCCGGAGAGAAAAGCATTAAAGTGTGCCTTCATGGAAAAAATCCTGGTAGTTTAATCTTGGATAGAGTAGAGAATGATGAAAACTCCTGACATTCTTTTTTATGTTTCCTAATTGGGGAGATTTTTTCTCACTTCCTGTCGTGGTGACAACATTGTGACTGTGACAGGAAGAAAAGAGGCATGGGTAAAAAAACAGGATTTTGTACTTACTTTTTCTTGGAGTCCATTAATGGACATGGGAAGTCTTTCACATTGAGGTTTTACTGCCTACAGGAGAAATAGACAATGGCAAACAAAAGTACTGTTGGCTAACCCAGGAACACCCCTCCTACTTTATAGCAAAACTGTACAGAGGGGCATGATCATAGACACATATAGATAGGAACTGGGCTCATCAATGGCCTCCAAGTAAAGCATTTTAGGGGAAGTACAAAAGGGGTGAGCATCACAGCAAAGAGTCACTAACAGGCCCAAGAAAATAACTGAGAACTCAGGATGGCCTGAAGCTCAAGCAGCCGCCTGAAGGACCTTAGCCTGAAGCTGCATTAGATGTGGACATGATGTCCACCATCCACACATTGTCCACCTGGTAGAACTTGGAGAATATGTGAAAAGAAGATGGGTGATGTCCCTACCATAGGCGTGTGCAGGGGGTGTGCCAGGTATGCCTGGGCACACCCTAATTACTCTGTGCCATGCCAATTTCCACTACTGCTTTGGGCTTCCCCCTGTGTTCCTCACCACCCCTTCCCCCCCCCCCCCCCCCCCGCTGTGCTGCTGATTTCCCTTCTCTCCTCTCCCCCTGGCTGTTGCAGGCGATGTTTTCGGATGGAGAGTCGGGGAAAGGGCTAGTCAATATGTAATTTACCGGCCCCTTTCTTTTCTAAATTAACATGGTAAACACACTAACTCACTATGTTCATTCAGCTGAAGCATAGTAAACATTTTTACTAGGTAAGTGTTTACTATGCTTGAGTTTGTGAATGAACAGGAAGCCATTCAGCACAGAGCACTTCCTATTCATTCACTGTCCAGTGCAGCTGAGGCTGCAGAGAAATGCACGTGTGTTTGAGCTTTGGGGTGCACACCCTAATGCAATGGGCTCCGTACACCTATGGTCCCTACATATGGGAACTGATGAATGATGCTGGAGAAGCCAAGGACACTGACAACCTGTGAAATAAGTCCCATCAGAAAAGGGAACAATGATTCTAAAGACCCAGCTTAGAGCTGGAATCTGAACCAACCAAAACTGGAATGAGAACCAAATGATCCAACCAGATCTATCTGAGATTCCCAACACATCAACAGAACGTAGACTACCATTAAAAATGATGGTAGTCTTTTAAAATCAGAGTTGAAGAAAAGATGTTCATCCTTCTAGGACATGAGCAAACAACGAATGCATGCCGGTAGCAGGAGTTATCCTGGGATGGCCTACAGTTTTTGTTTGCCAGTGTCAAATCCTCCTGTAGGTGGCAGTATAACCTGAAGGTTTTCTCTTTCTCATTTATTCATTTTTACCTTTCGGGACATCCAAAAGCAGTCCAACTGAGTGGTGGTCCACAAAGCACACAATCACTAACATGCCCTAAAAAAAACAAGAAGTGGGGATTGCCGGCAGCTCAAAAAACCGCCTGAAAAAACCTTTATGGTCCAAGCTGCATCAAATGAGGCCTGTACAAAGATCAGACCATTCTGGGAAGAAATAGCACCATGGGTTAGGAGAATAGCCAGTAAACCTATAGAACTATCACCCCATACATTTCCTATTCCACGGGATACCTGGATCTATAAAAAATTACAAAAAAAGTGTGTTACCACACTTCTTAAACGCAGCCAACATGCTAATACCCAGGTATTGGAAACAGGCCACATGCCCCTCTCTCTTGGAATGGAAAAAATAAGTTAATATAATAATGGAGGCCGAGAGATGGGTGCATAAGATCAGAGACCAACAGGATAAATTGAATAATACATGGGCAGGTTGGGAACATTATTCCCCACAGATACATGAGGAATAAAAAAGATAAGGGATGACAGAGGTAAGCCCTTGGATCAGTCTCTATTTTCTATTTTTTTTTTTATAAAATGTGCTGCAAATCCTCTCTCCAAAGTATACCTGACGCTTAAGCCGTGTACACACGATCGGTTTTACCGATGAAAACAGTCCGATGGACTTTTTTCATCGGACAAACCGATTGTGTATGGGCCCCATCTGTCTTTTTTCCATCGGTGTTAAAAAATAGAACATGTTTTAAATTTATCCGATGGAAAAAAAAAACGATAGCAAATTACTATCGTCTGTGGGGAACTCCATCGGATAAAAAACCCACGCATGCTCAGAATCAAGTCGACGCATGCTCAGAAGCATAGAACTTCATTTTTCTTGGCTCGTCTGAGTGTTTTACGTCACGGCGTTTGGGACGATCGTTTTTTTGACTGATGGTGTGTAGGCAAGACTGATGGAAGTCAGCTTCATCGGATTTCCGATGGAAAAATCCATCGGTTTAAAATCCATAGGAAATCCGATCGTGTGTACAGGGCTTTAGTATGAAAAACGAACTACAATCGTAGATGGATATGAATATTGGATGAATGTTAGTTTTTTTTTTTTCCTTTCCTTTTTCTCTTTTCCCCAGGAAGGGAGGGGGAGGTGCGGGGAGGAGAGAGAGATTAAAGGAGAAAGGGAATAGGGTTATTACGTATGAATATAACTCACAAGAAAAAATATAAAGGGGGGTAAGGTAAGAAAGTTAGGAAAATTTCCTAAACACAAGAAACAAACATATGCACATAGACACACATAAAATATACACAGGTAGCATAAATAAAATAAATCCGAAATGTTCCTAAGTTCACACAATTTTTAAACTTACTTACTTATATTTTTATTTATCACGAAAAGGGCACAAGAAAAAATAAAAGGGGGTGGAATTTTTATAATTTTTTAAGGGATGGGAGGGGAAAAAATAGAAAGGGGGGGAAAAAGGGAAAGGAGAATAACAATCTTCTCCTTTCTTTTTCTATTTTTTTATTTAATTAAAAAAAAAAATTTTTTCTTTCCTTTTTATCCTTTTTCTTTTTTATCTATGAATGGTAGATATTCTGTCTCTGTTACGGTGGATGTTTTGTATATATGTATGTGATGTTAAGAAAATATATGAAAAAAATAAAGAATTATATAAAAAAAAAATGAGGCCATGATGTCCACACAATGTCCACCTGGTTGAACTGGGAGAACTTGTGAACAGAAGATCAGGTGGTTGCCTTGCTTAGGCCCCTTTCACACTGGGGCGGTTTGCAGGCGCTATTTTGCTAAAAATAGCGCCTGCAAACCGAGCCTAAACAGCGGCTCCTTTCTCTCCAATGTGAAAGCCCCAAGGGCTTTCACACTGGAGCGGTGCGCTAACAGGACTTAAAAAAAAGTCCTGCTAGCCGCATCTTTGGAGCGGTGAGAGGAGCGGTGTGTTTACCGCTCCCACACTGCTCCTTCTCATTGAAATGAATGGGATACCGCGGTAATACCGCTCGCAAACCGCGGCTGTAGCCGCGGTTTGCGGTTGGTATTAACCCTTTTTCGGCCGCTAGCGGGGGTTAAAACCGCACCGCTAGCGGCCGAATATCTCTGCAATCCCGACGGTATAGCGCCGCTAAAAATAGCGGCGCTATACCGCCACCCGCCCCCCACCGCCCCAGTGTGAAACCGGCCTTAGGAAATCGATGCATGACGCATACAAAAGCCAAGGGCTCATACAACCAGTGAGATGAGTCTAGACAGCAATTCTAATGACCCAGATTGAAGCTGGGACCTGAACCAAATGACCCAACATGATCCATCTGAGATGCCCAACACAGCAGTGTCAGTCAGTAGCTGAGAGATAAAGACTCAAAACCTGAATAGTAGGCTTCTTGGAAAAGTAGAGTTAGAGAGACGGACTGAAGACTAATACCCTGGAGAAGGAGAAGAAAAAAAGGTAGCAAAAATGATGGTAATCTTTTATCAGCAGAGCTAAAGAAAAAACATCCATCCTTCTAGGACACAAGCAAACAATTGAGGCAATACTGTAGGAGGGGTTATCCCAGGCTGGCCTACAGTTTTTGTTTGCCAGTGTCTAATCTACCTGTAGGTGGCAGTATAACCTGACGGTGAATAACTTCCCACCTCACTCAATAAAAGGATTTTCCGGGAAGTACAAAAATGCTCTTTTTCTCATCTATTAGTCTTTAACTTTCAGGACTTCCAAAAGTAGTTAACTGAGGGGTGAACAACACAGCAATTGTTAACATGCCCAAGAAAAGTACTGAAAACTGGGGATGACCTGTAGTCAGTAGTGTATTTAGATTTTGTGCTGCCCTAGGCCTGACTAAACTCGTGCACCCCCTAATTTAAATATGACCCACCCCTTTCTGTTTAAGTCCCGTCCTGAAATTTTCGAGTGGGGACACTAGTTCTGAGGGCCTGGGGAGGGGGGGGCAATGGATTCCCCTAATTTGCATAGATTTCCTCTCAATTCCTGTTTGGCTATGGGGCAGGAAGTGAAGGGAAATCTCTGCAATGGGACAGGGATGGTAAAAAATAAACTGACAGGGGCTATAAACCTCCCTTACTGTATCCAAATTGAAAAAAAAAAGTGTTGCCTATACAGTAGTTCTACTTTAAGCACAAATTTCTGATAATTTTATGGAGAGGACTAAGAAGATATAACTGTAGCGCCTTCCCCTCTTCTCCCTCCGTGCGACTCGCACTTTCTCTTGTCTAGGGGTATCTGATGGGGAGAGAGAGAGAGCGGGTGGGCTACGCCTAGCCTCCACCACATGGGAATACCTGTGGTATCAGCAATGTCTTGTTTACCTTCGGGTCTGTGCTGTGCACCCGGATCCTCCCTCCAAGAGTCACCATGAACTTCGTCCGCCAGGAAGTGAGCCTCACACCATTAAAGTCCAACACTCCTTTATTAGAACACACCATACAGGGACTTCCTTGATAGTTAGGACAGAAAAGGAGGTGTGAGTGTGAATAGGCCCAGACACAAATTCGCTACTCCACTCTCCTCCTGAAGAGTGGGCTATGGTCTCCGCACGAGGTGAAGGGGATCCTTCTGGACGGTCTCCGACAAGAGACTCACCCGTCACCAGCAGTCTGCTGCACCGAGTCTTCGAGTGAGGAGCTCTCCCCGGTCCATTGCGTCTTACTCAGATTCAGGCCTCCATCCCCGAAGTGCCTTAGGACCCTTCCCTCGCGGAACTCAGTGTTGGGCACTGAGCTCCGGACCTTCTTGCAAGTACCTCACCCCAGGGCTGAAGGTGCCTGGGTTGGAACACGATCTCCGGTGGTCCCCTAGGCTGAGGCCTCCTAGGGGACTAGCACGAACCCACGTCCGCAAGCTGAAGGTGCTTGGGACGAAGAACCCCGTGACCAAGATGGCCGGCCCCTTTATCCCCTCTCCCAGCAAGCACGGCGGGTTCCCCGCCCCACCATACCGCTACCGAAAGAGGACAAAAAGGAGGCTCGACACACAGTGATATTCGTCCCTCCGGCCACGGTGGCAGCGCCACCTGGTGGACCGCAGGGAACATAGCACTGATGTCACAGCTAGATTCAAAAAATGCACCCGGGAAAGTAAGTACCCGCTACACATTCCCGCCTGTCTTTTGACACTGGACCCCAGTGTCTGGAGTGAATCACGCCCTCAACGGCTGACATAATCCAATCCAGAAACCAACTAACAATTAAAAAAAAACAAAATTTTTTAGGAAAGTATCCTAATGGAGAAGTTGTGTCTGAGCCCCTGCAACAAAAGAGGAGTGAAAGACAACATTTAAAACATTATACTTTTCCCTCCCATCCTAACTAAGAACCACCCCAGGTTCTATAATCTTGACGGGACGCTCTCCTGCAGAGGGAAGAGAAAAGAAACAATAAACCCTAACACATGTGTATGTGTGAGAGAAAAAGAAACTCCTCTGAAGAGAAATATATTTTCCTCCAGTGTGAGCGTGTACAATGTGTAACGTTGCACAAGACTGCCACCTGGTGACAGCCTCGCGGTAACTGCACCCATTGAACCATCTTTCTTTTCTTGCTGCTTGATTCCGGGCCCTATCTACCCCAAAGTCTGCAACTTCTCACCGGAGAGGAAAGAACAACAACTGGAACAGTTCTTCCTTGGAATGACACAAGCACCCCTCTTGCGGGGCAAAAGCACTGATGATGGCACCAACAAGAAAGTCAAACAGCAAAGTTCACGGGGTGCAAAGCCCTTTCAAAAAAAAGCAAACAAATGGAGTCTTTTTTTCTCCTCAGAGGTAGAAGCGGGGATGCGGCAGAACGATAGGTTTTAGATGCCGATCCATGGTCTCCAAATGGTACTCCACATCCTCACCTTCTTTGCGTCGGATTAACACTTTTTCCGCATGGATGTGTCTTCCCCTCATCCACTCTGCCTTGCAGTCTTTGAACCGCTGAGATGTCTTTGGAGAGCATGTCAAATACCTGCGGGCGTGTGGGACCTTAAGGTGGGTCCACACGAAGTCATTATACCAGCGCTCTCGGTACACCTCCACTTCGTAGAGTAACTCCTTGGGGAGGTACGGATATTCCCACCCATAGTCAGCAGCAACTTTCTGGCAGAAGAGTCTCTGAAGCCTTGACAGCGGAGGCATTGTGGCTTTGTCCCCTTCGCCGAGCAGAACTATAGAGTCCGGATGGCGAAGGGCCTTGACCACTTCTGGTTGGGGCATAGGTGCCCGTAGTATCAACTTCTGCTCCCCAGTACCTGTTGCAGACGGCACCGGAGATGTAGAGGCGGGCTGGGGACAGGACCCCTGTCCAGGCGCTGGTGCCTCCACCCGGGGTGTACTCTCCCCCGTGGACATGGGTGAATCTCGAGGCCTTCGGAACGAAGCTAGCGGCACTTTGTCCCAGCCCTTTTCTGCAAACAGTTCGTCAATGGCTGTGTCATCTCCCACATCAGAGAGCGACTCCAGATCCGAAGTATCACACTCCTCCGCGGGTATGTAGCCCGTTGTAGAGACGGAGCTAACACCTCCCGCAGGCTTACTGGGCCATGCCTTCCCGGCACCTCCGCCCATGCACCAAGTCTCTTTGCCCGGCTCACCTCGGCCTTTACTTGAAGCGGGACGTCCGGAACACTCGTCAACAGATCCGTCTAGGCCTGGCGTAAGCTGGCGAGATGGTCCGCCACCACCACTGGTCGGGGCCACCATGCTGGTTCTCTTCTTCAGTGGCGGACGCTGTGAGACAGTGGTGACTGAGTCAGCATCCTCGGATTTCTCCCGTTGAGTTTTAACGACCACCTCCTCGGTCGCTGCAGTGCGCGCTGGGATGGCTTTTACAGCAGTAATTCCTCCTCTGCGAGTAGTGTTACCTGAAGCCCGGCCTGGGTAGATGGTTCTCGGCCTGTCTACTACCGGATCCACCTCGAACAGGAACTCCCCACAGGCTTCACATTGTCCGAAGGGCTTCAGGTGGCACACTAGTCCCGAGCACCTGGGACAAATTACACCCAGGGCCTCTACGTCCATGCACGAATACAGGGCGAATCGACCCCTTGGCTTCAGCCGGATCCCGGTATCCGTTATCGGAGCAGCAGCAGTCATCGTGGTAGTAGCAGGGTGAACTGGAATCCATGAAGTATGTCCAAACCTGGTGACTTGTTGCTGGTCCATCGCACACTGCAGAGTTTTCGCGCCAATGTCCCACGTGTAGCCCTCTCACGTATTGGACTCCTCCCCTTTTTTTTTTTTTCTTTTTTCCCTTTTTCCTTTTTTTTTTTTTCTTTTTTTTTTTATCTATTTTATCCAACATACAGGGGAAATAATCAAAATAACAAGTTTACTGTTTCAGTTTAAACCAATAGATACCCCACGGGTCCAAACCATATACCACATTCTTGTAGCCTTAAATACATCATAAATCTAATTCTATTGAAATGTTCCTTCTCCTTTTCCTTTAATTCTTCCCCTCCTAAGACCCCAAACACCTCCATTTCCTTACACCTTCTAAAAAACTTCAGTTACCTCACCTTAACCCCCCCCCCCCCCCCCCCCACAAAAAAAAAAAAAAAGAAAAATTCTCGTATCGGGCAGGGAGATAGAGGATCCCTAGCTCCCCCCTCCTCTTCTTAAGTTACCAAAGAGGGACTTCCCTTCTTCCGAATATTTAAATATGTTCCATTGTGCCCAAGTTTTAGAATAGGTCTCATGTCGGTTTTGACGTGAAAGTGTCAAATCCTCCATCTTATTAACTTCTTCAATTCTGTTAAACCAGGAGAAAATTGTTGGGGGATTCGTATCTCTCCACTGCCGAGCAATACATGCTCTAGCTCCGTTAATTAAATGCCGTACAATTGATTTACTGTATGTTTCCCATGGTATTTCCGAAACGTGCAACAAAAATAAGGCCGGATCTTCTGGGATATTATAATCAGTAAATTTTTGTGCTATCTGGCGTACCTCCCTCCAAAAATGTACTAGCTTCGAGCATGACCAAAACACATGGAATAATGTCCCTCTTTCTTCTTGACATCTCCAACATTTATCCGGAATCTCCGGCAAATATTTATTAAGCAATGAGGGTGTTTGGTACCATCTTGTCATAATTTTAAGGTTCGTTTCTTGGGCCCTCGTACAAATAGAGGAATTTAACGCCAAGTTTATAATCTGCTTATGTTGTACCTGAGTGAATGTCCTGTCCAGTATTGTTTCCCACTTCCTTATGTATGGGGGAACATAGTCTTCTGAGGGGGCAATCAATAATCCATATATTTTCGAAAGTGTATGGTGACAAGGGCCTGTTTCTTCGCACAACTTTTCTAAAGGGGTCAATGATCTTAGAAAACCCTCCAAGGGTGGTAAAGTATTAAAAAAATGTCTCAGTTGTGCTCCACTCCAGAAATCCAGGCAAAAACGATCATTAGATTATGTTAATTCCATCAATGAGGGCCACTTACGCGTCATTCCTTGCGCAAAATGCGAAGCCTGAAATATCTGTGAGTCTAAAAGTCTTCTCCATGGTCCATCCTGTAGTCCCATAGGGAAGCGTGGGTTCCCCATAATGGGGTACAGGGGGGAGTTAGCTGATGATAGTCCGGTAGTGGTGCATATTTGAGAGCAAATCCGCAGGGTAGGGCCCAAGGTTGGGTGCTTTGTGAGGTCAGGACTAAGGTCTCTAAAGCACCAAGCCGCTCGACGCAATGGGACTCTGCACTGTGATTGCTCGATCTTTGGCCATATTTTAAGACTTGAATGCCTACACCAGTCTATTAATCTCACCATATGGGCTGCTTGATAATATTTCTGAATATCAGGAACTGCTACTCCCCCAAATTGTTTGGGCATAGTCAATATTCGACGTTGTAATCTTGGCCTCTTATGCCCCCATACAAAATCTACTATCAAAGCATTCGTCCGTTTAAAAAATTCTGAAGGTACATGGATTGGCAATGTTTGAAATAGGTATACTAATTTAGGCAAGATTGACATTTTAATTATGTTACATCTGCCAAACCACGAGAAGGTACCCTTATCCCATTTAGCCAATAAAGTTTTAATTTTACTTAATAGTGGTAAAAAATTCAACTAAAAAATTTGATCCAATTTAGGTGACATATAGGTACCCAGGTATTTTATAGCCGTTGAGGACCATCTAAATTTAAAATTTGCTTTCAGGTCCTATCAAAGGGTGTTTTTTAAGTGAGTCAGGTAACCTTGAATAACACCAGAGTGCCCTGCTCAAAGGCACCTGGCTAAATTCTTGCTCCAGTTTTATCCATAGTTTGAATTCTACATGTCTGCACCAGTCTATGACCCTTCCCAAATGGACTGCTTGGTGGTATTTAGACACGTCTGGGACTGCTAAGCCCCCATGGCATTTGGGGAGGGTCATTTGACTTCTGCTAATCCTTGGTCGCTTGTTGGCCCATATAAACTTAGTGAAAAGTGCATTTACTTGCCGAAAGTAGGCCCTATTAATTCCTATTGGTACAGCTTGGAATAGGTACAAGAATTTTGGCAGAATGTTCATTTTGATGGCGTTACATCGGCCGAACCATGAATGGAATCCTTGTTTCCATTTGTCTAATAGGGAGCTAACTGCATTATATAGTGAGGGGAAGTTTGCAGCAAAAACCTTCTCTAGTCTTGATGGTATATTTATTCCTAGATATTTTAGTGACGACCCTACCCATTTAAAGTTGAAATTGGGTTGTATGTTTTGCTGGACTTCTGGGGGGAGGGCTACCCCCATCGCTTCCGATTTTGCGTAATTAATTTTTAAATTTGCTAGTCTCCCATATCCTTCTATTTCCTTCATCAGGTTTGGCAGTGAAATGTGAGGTTGTGATAGGGAGAACATCATATCATCTGCATAGGCAGATATTTTATATTCTTGGGCACCTATTTGGAGACCCTGAATATCTGAATTTTGCCGAATCCTATTCAGTAGGGGTTCCAGGGAGAGGGAAAACAGCAACGGAGAGAGTGGGCACCCTTGGCGCGTTCCATTTAAAATTTTAAATGTCTCCGAATAGACTCCATTCACTTTTACCGAGGCCTGGGGTGTAGCATACACCCCGGCTATCCAGCTCCGCATATGTTCTCCCAATCCCATTTGCCTCAATACTTCGAACATAAATCGCCAACTAACCCTGTCAAACGCTTTCTCCGCATCGGTACTCAAAAAAATACAGGGCGTTTTTGATATGTTAGCATGGTGTACCAGATTGAGGACTTTTACGGTATTGTCCCTGGCCTCCCGGGTTGGGATAAACCCAACCTGGTCTTGATGTACCATTTGATTCAAAAGCGGCTGAAGACGGGAGGCAAGTATTTTAGTGAAAAGTTTTAAATCTGTGTTTAACAATGAGATCGGGCGGTAGCTCCCGCACTCCGCCGGGTCCTTCCCTTCTTTCGGAATAACCGAAATATATGCCATAAGGGCATCCGGCGGCAGTGCGGGGGCCCGGCCGATCCCATTGAATGTCTTTGTCATGTACACCCCTAGTATTGGGAGAAAATATTTGTAGTATTGGATAGTAAAGCCATCTGGGCCCGGTGCCTTCCCTCGTTTAACTGTTTTTATCACTGTCTCTAGTTCCCCCACTGAGATAGGTATCTCCAATTTATTACGGTCCGCTGGTGACAAACAAGGTAGATGTGCTGATAGAAGGTATTCTTCCATTGTGGCCTGAGACGTCTGAGTTGGGGTCAGGTTATAGAGGGATGAATAGTATTCTCTAAATCTCTGGACAATATTTTTAGGAAGTGAAATCAGTTGTCCATTTTTTCCCTTTATATGGGGTACGTATACTGTCTTCCCTTTCTCTCTAAGTTTCCCTGCTAATATTTTACTACATTTTTCCCCAAGTTCATAGGTTACCTTTTTCCCTATTTGTATTGCCGCTTCTGCTTTGTATCTAAGTAGCTCTGTCAGTTGTCTCCTCAAATGGGCCAGTTCTATCCCCACTGACGGCATCTGTATTTTCTTATGTTGTACCTCTAGTGCCTGGATTTCTCTTAACAGTTTAGCTATTTTTCTTTCTCGTGCTTTTTTTAATCGGGAGCCATGTTTTATTAATACCCCTCTCATTACTGCCTTATGCGCCTCCCATATCATTCCCGGGTCACTCCCCGGGGTGTCATTCGTCAGGAAATATGCCTCCATTTCTTTTGCTACATCTTCCCGAATTTCGGGGATCTGCAGTAGGCTCTCGTTCAGACGCCAACGCCACTCCGGTGCGGTAGATGAGTCAGACAGCACAATATGTAGCGTCACTGGCGCGTGATCTGACCATGTTATATTCTCAATTTTTACTTCCTTCACCGCCGTCAACAGATAGTGTGGCACCATGAAGAGATCTATACGGGAGTACAGTTGGTGAGGGTTGGAGAAGAATGTATAGTCCCTTTCCCCTACATGTAGTAATCTCCAAACGTCTACCATCTGCAGGTCCCGCAACTTCTGCAGAATATTCTTCCGGACCCCCCCTGGTGTGGATGAGGTCCCCGTTGATGTGTCAACCTTAGGTTCCAATGTTATGTTAAAATCTCCCCCTAGGATCAGCTTCCCTTCTGCAAACCCCGCCAGTTTATCCAAAGTTTTGCTCAAGAAGGCGTCTTGATGTATATTTGGTGTGTAAACAGTTGCCAATGTCACCTTTGTACTTCCGATCTGTCCCTTTAAGAATAAGAAACGACCCTCTACATCTACTATTTTGTCCACCAGGGACCAAGATATTCTGTTGGAAATTAGGATTGACACCCCTTTTGACTTTGATATCTGACTACATGCGTGGTATGTACATGGATAGAACCTATTTTGTAGGTATGGTAGTCCGCCCATCTTGAAATGTGTCTCCTGCACGAATGCTACATCTGAGCGGGCTCGTTTTAACTCGCTCAGGAGCATTCTCCTCTTTTCTGGGACGTTAAGTCCTTTAGCGTTGATGGTAATTATCCTTATTTCCTCCATCCCGGTAGATTCAGAGGGTGAAGCACGGAGAGAGAGAAGAAAAAAAAAAAAGAAAATTGCAAACCCCCCCCCTTTCCAATCCCCCCCCCCTAAATATTCAACTAACCCCTCCCCCCTTACCCCCACCCCAAAGGGAGGCACCCACTTCTGAACCTTTACCCTACGGTTCACGTGGGCGCAAGCCTAATTGGGGTGTTGTGTTGGTACAGCAGAGGTGCACCCCCAACCCTCCACCCCGGACGCCCCTTTCGTCTATCTCACTCCAGCTCCTCTCTCCATTTTTTTCCCTTCTTCCCCTCTCTTCTTCCCTCCCCTTACTTTATATTATCCTAGTTTCGAGGGGGCATCCATCATTCAGTTTTATCCTAATTTATCCCAGTTTTTTCTTCCTTTCTCTCCTCTTTCTTCCCTTCTCTCCTCTTCCCTTTTTCCCCATTATCAACCATATATCTAAACAGCTAGTGTTTACTGTATATAGAATTTAAATTCCCTTACATAGGTTACATTTTGCTTTTTAGGAATTTGATATAACTAATTTTAAATAAGATATGCCAGGACCACTTTCCCTCCTTTCTCCCCATTCCCCCATTCCATCTGTTTTGTTTTTCCTTTGCTTCCTATATCCTAATCCCTCGACCCCCCCCTTCTCATTTTCCTTCCCTAATGATAGATCTTCCGAGTACTAGCTTATTCCTATTCCTGCCTGGGGTTCCTTTCTCATTCTAACCATTAACCTCCTCAGTTGTATCCAAGTGTGTGTACCTTCTATTCTATCCTATTGTGTACAAGTGTAATGTGATATATACGTGCCCCCCTCCTCCTACTCTCTAAATATCCCTTTCTTCTCATTAACCCCTTATTTTCTACCCCCCCCTCCCTTACCTATTATCTCCCCTCCCTCCTATATTATCTCGATCTACCCTCAATCTACCCACTTATTATCCTAATCCCTCCCTGTGTCTCTGTGTTTAACTCCTAGCTACTCCTTTACTACCCAATACCTCCCCCCTATTTCCTTTATTATATATGTACGTGACTATATGTGTATCCCTAAATCTACTAGGGAAAAAAAAAAGTGTGGCACTTATACAGTACCTAAAACATTCACACCCCACACACTTGGAAATTTCTTCCCTCTTTTCCATTCAGGCCTCTGCCTTCCCTAAGACATTCTGTTTAATTATAGGGAACCCTATCTAGTTACTTTTACCTAGTACTCCTATTGGTTTCTTCTCATTTCTTCTAAATTTCTAAACCTCCCCTCTTATTGATATCTCCTTCCCATATTCCCTCCTTTCCAGAATTAAACCGAATCACATCCTTCTCCCCCTTCCCTTCATCATATATCATCATACATTATTTATACCTTATATATACCTTATTTATACAACATTATCTATAGGGGCAAAAATATGTCTGAACCCTAAATACTCATCAAGACATTCCCCATTATATCCAATATTGGGAAACCCAAGCTTTGATCCAGGGATGGAGACAAGAGCATTTCGGAGACTTCGAGAGAAGGGCTATACTCAGGTATCGCATTTTATGCAATCCGAAACTTGGCCCACAATGGTAGACCTGACGAAATCAGGAGGTCAATTTGAAGTAGAACACTGGCAGGCAATACAACTTCGATACTACCTGGAGACATTGGGCCCAATGAGTAATTTTAAACGGGAACTAACTAGGTTTGAAACATACTGTGAGGAGAAGGAACCCACCAACCGAATAATATCTAAAATATATACGATGTTAATGACCCCACCAGAGAATTTTGAGCTGCCAGTATTTAGAAAATGGGAAAGGGACCTAAATAAGACCTTTACACCAGCTCAATACCAGAAGATAATATATTTGGCATTAAACTCATCAATATGCACTAAAATGCAAGAATTAAATTATAAACTACTGATGAGGTGGTATTATACACCATCAAAATTAGGCAGGTTCTACCCTGATGCATCAGATCAGTGCTGGCGATGTAATGGGGAGCGGGGAACTTTGTTCCATATATATTGGACATGCCCTCAGATCAGACAATACTGGCTAGAGGTAGGAAGGATCGCTCAAAAAATTGAGCCTTACCCGGTGCCGGACGATCCGGGTTTTTTCCTATTGCATATAACGCAAATACCCACACAGACCTATAAAAAGTCAGTATTATGTCACTTGGTCAATGAGGCTAAGGCGTGTATAGCGAGATGCTGGAAAAGCTCTAGCCCTCCAACAATCGCAGAATGGCTCAACAGGGTCAGACAAGTGGGGGCGATAGAGGAGTTGGTGGCTTCGGCCCAAGACAGAAAAGAGCAACATATTAAAATCTGGTCAACATGGGAAAAATTTACGCAGACAGAAGAAGGGAAAAGATTAATGGGGAAGTAAGTCCGTCCACCTAGCCAGAGAAGTATTGAGGAGGTTATGGTTTACCTAACGGGGGAGGAGGTTGGGGTGAGGAGGGGAGAGAGAGATTTATTTAGTTATCTACTTATCTATTTAATTTTTTTTCTTTTTTTTTTTCTTTTCCTTTCTTTCCTTCTTTCTTTTTTGGGGTTTGATTTGGGAGGGAGGTAGAGGGGGAATGGATAAAAATGTAAGGGAGAAGAAAACAAGGGCGTGAGAATCAAAGACGTTTAATAGAGGAAAGGAACTTTATGTGTCCCTCCTGTCACGGGGAGACACGTGAAGGCCAAAAGGGAAGGGAACCCATTGACATTGAGGTTTAGAGGTGAGAGGATCTAATTAATGGAATGGGATGAGGAAAATAATATGAATAGAAATGTAATGGAAAATGTATAAACGATGTATTGTATGTATCCCTTTTTGAAATATAAATAAAGAATATTTAAAAAAAATAAAATTTGCTTTCAAGATACTAGTTTGTGATGATGACATAGATACCCCCATTACTTCTGATTTTGTCATATTAATTTTAAAATTAGATATGGCACCATATCGATCCAATTCTCCCACCAGATTCGGCATTGATATTGTTGGTTTTGTCAAAGAAAACATAAGGTCATCCGCATAAGCGGAGACCTTATAATCCGTATCTCCAGTTCTTACCCCCGATATATCGGGGTTTTGCCTTACTTTACAAAGTAGGGGTTCAAGCGAAAGCGCAAAAAGGAGGGGTGATAGAGGGCACCCCTGTCGGGTACCATTAGAGATAGAAAAGGGATCGGATATGAATCCATTTATTTTAATTTGTGCCTCTAGTCTTGTTTATAGACTCGATATCCATCCAACCATCTTCTCCCCCATACCAACATATCGTAAAACCGAGAACACAAAGGGCCAGCTAACCCGGTCAAATGCCTTTTCGGCATCTGTTCCTAAGAACACAGTAGGCATGTTGGAGTGGTCGGCTACATGGATAAGGTTCAAGGTTTTAATGGTATTATCTCGAGCCTCTCGACTAGGAATAAAACCTACCTGGTCTGGGTGTATTAAATCTGTTAGATGTGGTTGAATACGGGTGGCCAATATTTTAGTAAATATTTTTAAGTCTACATTTAGTAGAGAGATAGGGCGATAACTACCACATACTGATGGATCCTTATCCTCCTTCGGTATAAGAGTGATATGTGATTTCAACGTTTCTGATGTAAACCTTGTCCCCTGTCCTATTACATTAAATATTTGTACCATCTGCTTACCCAGAAGGGGAAAAAATTCTGATAATATTTATATGTAAATCCGTCTGGACCCGGGGCTTTACCTGGTTTGGCTGACTTAATGGCCTCTTGCAATTCCTCAACTGTAATAGGCGCTTCCATGTCCTTTCTTATCTGTTCTGATAATTGGGGGATACCTGACGAGGCTATATATTCCTCTATCTCATTTTTATTATTTGGGGGTTGCATTATAATAGGTAAATTGTACAGAGACTGGTAAAACTTACGAAAAGTCAAAGCAATCTGAGTAGGGAGATATATCTTGTTCCCCTTCGAATCCACCAAATAAGAGATATATGATTGGGTTTTCTGTTCTTGTATAGCTCTAGCCAATGTGCGGCCACATTTGTCTCCTGATTCATAATAGTATCTCCGACATCTCTGTACTGCTGCCTTAGCTCTAAAATGCAATAAATCAGTCACTTGTCTGCGTAGGGCTAAAAGTTCCCTCTCTCCTGCTCCTCCCGAATCATGTTTATGTTTGGTCTCCAGTACTTGTATATCTGTGAGTAGTTTATTCAATTGCTTTTCCCTGTCCTTCTTTATCCTGGATCCATGCTTATAAAGGATCCCTCTTATTACGGCTTTATGCGCCTCCCATGTTATCCCTGCGTCCATCTCCGGTGTAGAGTTAAATTGAAAGTAATATTCTATTTCTCTCATTACCTCTTGAACCGTTACCTCATCCTCAAGTAGATTCTCGTTTAATCGCCACTGTCTCATCTTTCCCTCCAACTGTTTATTCATACTCAGTGTCATGGTGATCGGAGCATGATCAGACCATGTGATACTCCCTATCTTTATTTCTTTAATCTCCATTACTATGCTATGTGGGACAATAAATAAATCAATCCGAGAGTAACACTTATGTGGAGTTGAATAAAAAGTATAGTCCTTTTCATCTGGATGGTATGCTCTCCAGGCATCGGTAAGTTGAGAATTGTGGAAGGTCTGCAAGACATTCTTACGGAGGCCTTTAGCTACCGAAGATCTTCCTGCTGTGGTATCCATTTTAGGATCTAGGGGGAGATTAAAGTCTCCCCCAAGAAGTAGTTTCCCTTCTGTGAATTTCATAAGTTTATTAAGGGTACAGCAAATGAATTGATCTTGATTAGTATTAGGTGCATATATCGTGGCCAAGGTCACCTTATTGCCCTGAATCATGCCTTTAAGAAACAAAAATCTGCCCTCAGTGTCTATTCTTTGATCTATTAATTTCCAATGTACTCGTTTTGCTATTAATATAGACACCCCTCGAGATTTACTTGCCCTATTGAAGGCGTGGTATGCCAAGGGAAAAATATTATTTTTCAGAATTGGTGCTTTACCCTCTCTAAAGTGTGTTTCTTGGATATATGCCACATCCGACTTTAATCGTTTCAAGTCTTGGAGGAGCATCCTCCTTTTTTCTGGGGTATTAAGCCCCTTAGAGTTTAGGGAGAAAACTCACAGATCCTCCATCTCCCCTAACGAGCCGAGGGAAGAAAAAAAACCAAAAAAAAAAACCAAAAGGGTTCTAACAACCCTAATGTGTTACGGTGGGTAACACATTAGGGTTCAAATTGAAAGTTTCTTTTTTTTTGTACTCACCTTGGGTTTACCGCTTAAGTGAGTACTTACCTAAGTGGGGGTTCAGTCAAGAATATGCGGGTGAGATCCCTCCCCCTCCCTTCCCTTTCCCTCCCCGCCAATCACCTCAACCTTATTATTATCTGCCCTATTGTAAACAGCTTATCTTCCAATATATTGTGAGGGGGTTAACTCGGTAGCGGGTGTGTGTGACCCCCTGGTTGGGCTCCCCACACAAAAACAGGGCCAGCAGACGGAGGTTGTGGTTTTCAAAATCAAAAGGTGCGGTTTATTTCTCTATGTACAGTGACAGAAACACAGCAAAGCCAAAAAGAAACATAAACAAAATAAATCCTGGTCAGTTTGACCTCTGACTAAACATGCAGGTTTCCTAAACTAACAACTGGGATCAGCCTGGTGCTGTCCTAGTCCCTAAGTCCCTGGTTTAGTAAAAGTCCAAACAAATAGCCACACAGGCTTTGCCTCACCGCACAGGGGTTCACTCTCCCTAGACAGTCCACACAGGTCTGGTTCCAGGCATGAGCTAACATCTAATGAAGCTGGGAGTTTTTATAGAGGCCTTTAAATGAGCTGACAAGCTTCAGCTGGTCTCATCAACTCCCTGCCTGCACGACGCCCAGCCCTCTCCCTAGAGGTATGAGTCATCCATGAGCCCACTAGCCTCAGCTGGGCTTCATCAACTCCCTAGTTGTATAAGTCGGCGTAAAGCCTGAATCTGGGCGAAATATATCTACCCCCCTGGATGCAACCAGGTGACTTTACCTTCCTGCTGTCACATACCCCCCCCCTCTTGTTTTAACCTCGGGGTTGGAACACCAGCAATCAGGCATTCATGTACTCGAGACAAAGCATCCACATTCCCCATTTGAACGCCAGGGCGATGCTTTACTGTGAAGTTGAATTCCTGGAGGGCCAGGAACCACCTATTCACTCTTCTATTTGTTTCCTTGTTTTGAGCCATCCACTTTAACGGAGCGTGATCCGTAACCATGTCAAAGTGCCTACCTAGCAGATAGTACCGAAGGGAATCTAGAGCCCACTTCACCGCTAAACACTCCTTTTCAACCGTGGCGTAATTTACCTCATGGGACTTCAACTTCCTGCTGAGGTAAATGACTGGGTGCTCTTCCCCGTTCCAGACCTGGGACAATACTGCTCCTAACCCCACATCTGACGCATCACTTTGTACGACAAAGTCTTTAGAGAAGTCGGGTGAGTACAACACTGGCTGGCTACATAAGGCTTGTTTCAAGAATTGGAATGCTGCCTCAGCCTCGGGGGTCCATTTAATCATGACCGACCCTTTCCCTTTCGTCAGGTTGGTTAGGGGCACAGCCTTAGAAGCAAAGTGGGGAATGAAGCGCCGATAATAACCCGCGATTCCCAGAAAGGCCCGTACCTGCTTCTTGCTGTTGGGACGTGGCCAACTCTGGATGGCCTCGACTTTGTTGAGTTGGGGTTTTATCACTCCCCTGCCAATGGTGTACCCAAGATATTTGGCCTCCTCCTGCCCAATGGTACACTTCTTGGGGTTAGCCGTAAACCCCGCTTCCCGGATAGAGTCTAGGACTGCTTGCACTTTTGGCAGATGTGAGGCCCAATCTGTGCTATGGACAATTACGTCATCCAGGTAAGCCGCAGCATACTTCCGATGGGGCCTCAGTATCTGGTCCATTTTCCGCTGGAATGTGGCCGGCGCATTCTGTAACCCGAACGGCATTCTCTTATATTGGAACGCCCCGTCTGGGGTTACAAATGCGGTTTTCTCTTTGGCCGACTTGGCCAGGGGAATTTGCCAATACCCTTTTGTGAGGTCAAGAGTCGTCATGTATCGGGCTGTTCCCAGCCGGTCGATCAACTCATCTATACGTGGCATGGGGTAGGTGTCAAATTTTGTAACTTTGTTCAACTGACGAAAATCGTTACAAAATCGCCAGCTCCCATCCGGTTTAGGCACCAACACAATGGGACTAGACCAATCACTTTGGGACTCCTCTATCACCCCTAAGTTCAGCATTTTCTGTACTTCCTCCCGTATTGCCTCCCGTCGGGCCTCTGGGATCCGATAGGGTTTTAACTTCACCCTTTCACCGGGCGGGGTAATAATATCATGCTCTACCCCAGATGTTTGTCCCGGCAGCTCAGAGAACACCTCCTTGTTGCGAAGCACAAACTCCTTAACCTCCTGTTGTTGGGGTTGTGACAAGGTGGCTGCTATTCCAACCTCCGGAATCACGCAACCAGTTTGAGCTGGTGACCAAGTTTCTGCGACTAGGGACTCTCTATCCCTCCAGGCTTTCAACAGATTAACGTGATATATCTGTTCGGGCTTTCGCCTTCCTGGTTGTCTGACCTTGTAATTCACTTCGCTCACTTTTTCCATTATCTCGTAGGGGCCTTGCCATTTGGCAAGGAATTTACTTTCAACCGTAGGGACAAGTACCAATATCCTATCCCCCGGGGAAAAGGTACGGGTCTTTGCTCCACGGTTGTACACTCTCTGCTGTGCCAACTGCGCTTGGGCCAAATGTTCCTTCACGATGGGCATTACCTGTGCAATTCGATCTTGCATCAGGGCGACATGCTCAATCACACTCCTGTGGGGAGAACTCTCACTTTCCCAAGTTTCCTTGGCAATATCCAACAGCCCTCTTGGGTGTCTCCCATACAGTAACTCAAAGGGGGAGAATCCCATAGAGGATTGGGGCACCTCCCTAATAGCAAACATCAAATAAGGAAGTAGACAGTCCCAATCCTTTCCATCTCTATCCACCACTTTCTTCAACA
This sequence comes from Rana muscosa, assembly GCA_029206835.1. Lineage (NCBI taxonomy): Eukaryota > Metazoa > Chordata > Amphibia > Anura > Ranidae > Rana > Rana muscosa. The sequence goes on from CM055119.1 coordinate 336,203,123, forward strand.
TTTGTTTTAGGGTTTTGTTGAATCTTTCAACCAGCCCATCGGTTTGGGGGTGATACACAGATGTACGCAATTGCATCACTTTGAGCAATTTACACAGCTCTTTCATAACCCGGGACATAAAGGGTGTACCTTGGTCCGTAAGCAGTTCTTTACAAATACCCACCCGGCTAAAAACAAGAGATAGCTCTTTGGCTATGGTTTTGGCCGAGGTATTTCTGAGAGGGATCGCTTCTGGATAACGGGTGGCATAGTCCATTATAACCAATATGTACTGGTGCCCCCTAGCGGACTTGATTATAGGACCTACCAAATCCATTGCGATTCTCTCAAACGGGACCTCAATGATGGGTAGAGGGACCAGCGGGCTACGGAAATGTGGCATCGGGGCCGACCTCTGACACACAGGGCAGGAGGAACAATAATTTTCTATGTCCTTCATCACCCCAGGCCAATAGAATCTCTGTAATACCCTCTCTCGGGTTTTCTCTGTCCCCAGATGACCTCCAAGAATGTGCCCATGGGCCAACTCCAACACCAACTTCCTGTAAGGTTTGGGCACCACAAGCTGCTCAACGGTTTCTTCTGCCCTTTTTGCCACCCGATACAGTAGGTCCTTCTCTACGCTGAAGTATGGGTAAGTGCAGGTATTATCTGGGTTCACTAACTCGCCATCTATTTCCACTACGTTTTCCCGTGCCTTTATTAGGGCGGGGTCTTTTAACTGTTCTGTGGCAAAATTTTCCCTGTGAACCTCCAGATCAGAAAACTCCACAGACGGTAGGTTTTCGTCTGAGGAGGTGGGCTCCTCTCCAGTTTCTTGAGTCTCCCCTGCCAATACTGACAAGGGAAATTCTGGAGAGTCCTCACCACTCTCAGAGGAGTTCTGGCTATCACATTCCTGGTACATAGGGGCACCAGTGGGGGGCTCAGGATCATCCCACAGTTCCCAGAACTTCGGAAAATCCCTTCCCACAATGGCATCATGCGGTAATTGAGATACTAACCCCACTGGATGAGAGAGGGTACCTTTGGGGGTCTCGAAACACACTGTAGTCACTGGATACTCTCGGGTGTCCCCATGCACACAAATAACAGCTACCTTGCTATTCCCAGAGACCTCTGTTTTAACTAATTCAGCCTTTATCAGGGTCACAAGGCTACCTGAATCCAGTAATACCACAACATTTCTACCATTAATACACATTTTGCATAAATGTTTCTCAGTTCCCCGAATGGCAGTGCATGCGACTGTCGCACACAGCGACTGACGTCTGTCCATCAGAAAGTCACATTGCATGGGTTCCTCCACAACCGGGCAATTTGCTGCAATATGTCCCGCTTGCCGGCAGCGGTAGCAAACAATCCATTTGGCTGCCTCTTGAGCCCCTGACTTCCCAGGCTGTTCTCGCCAAACTTGGGGTAGAGCTCCCACCCTCTCACTCTCTCCACCCTCACCCCTTGGAATCCTCTTATCCGCCCCTGGGGATGGTCTGGTCTTAGGGTGGAAAGTCCGAGAGTCTCTGGAAGAGGCCGTCAGGTTCTCTGTAGCCAAGTATTTCTCTACACGATCCACAAGACAACCGGCCGTCTCTGGGTCTCCATGGCTTACCCACTTTTGGATGGCAGTAGGAAGAGCTCTCAAAAACCGATCCATTACAACACGTTCCACAATCTCTGGTGCGGACAAAGTCTCTGGCTGTAGCCACTTCCTGCTCAGGTGAATGAGATCATACATTTGAGACCTGGGGGGTTTTCCAAGCTGGAAAGTCCAGTTATGCACACGCTGAGCCCGGACAGCCAGGGTGACACCCAGCCTTGCCAATATTTCAGCTTTTAGCATCACATAGTCTTTTGCTTGGTCAGGCTCTAGGTCATAGTAAGCCTTCTGCGATTCACCAGTTAACAGAGGAGCCACCAGTCCAGCCCACTGCTCCTCAGGCCACTTTTCTCTTTCAGCAGTCCTTTCAAATGTGGTCAAAAATACCTCTGGATCATCCTCTCCAGTCATTTTTGTCAATAAACGACTCACCCCAAAGGACGCGGTATTAGTGGGACGGCTTTCCTCACTGGTCTGCGGACGTTGCTGCATTACTGCTTCCATTTGTTGTAGTCTCTGCTCTTGCTTCTGTAACAGGTCTATGAAGCGGGCCTCAGATTGCTGCTGGGCTTGTTGATGAGCTTGCTGCTGGGCTGCAAGGCTCCTTTGCAAACCTGCATTTGTCTGCTGTTGATTGGCATTTGCTAGAGCCAGCTGTTTCAGTATCTCCTCCATGCTGGCTTAAAAAAAACTGCCCGCATTCTCCACCAACTGTGAGGGGGTTAACTCGGTAGCGGGTGTGTGTGACCCCCTGGTTGGGCTCCCCACACAAAAACAGGGCCAGCAGACGGAGGTTGTGGTTTTCAAAATCAAAAGGTGCGGTTTATTTCTCTATGTACAGTGACAGAAACACAGCAAAGCCAAAAAGAAACATAAACAAAATAAATCCTGGTCAGTTTGACCTCTGACTAAACATGCAGGTTTCCTAAACTAACAACTGGGATCAGCCTGGTGCTGTCCTAGTCCCTAAGTCCCTGGTTTAGTAAAAGTCCAAACAAATAGCCACACAGGCTTTGCCTCACCGCACAGGGGTTCACTCTCCCTAGACAGTCCACACAGGTCTGGTTCCAGGCATGAGCTAACATCTAATGAAGCTGGGAGTTTTTATAGAGGCCTTTAAATGAGCTGACAAGCTTCAGCTGGTCTCATCAACTCCCTGCCTGCACGACGCCCAGCCCTCTCCCTAGAGGTATGAGTCATCCATGAGCCCACTAGCCTCAGCTGGGCTTCATCAACTCCCTAGTTGTATAAGTCGGCGTAAAGCCTGAATCTGGGCAAAATATATCTACCCCCCTGGATGCAACCAGGTGACTTTACCTTCCTGCTGTCACAATATATACATCAATACTGTTAAACTTTTTACAACCTCCCCTCTACATCCAATATTAACCATATTATGTCCCCCAAGATAAGAAAAAATATATATTTTAAATCATTACCATGAACATAAGCACAAACATAGACATAGACCTAAGAATAAACAGAAGTTTTCACTCTCCCCTTTCCCTTCTCCTCCCTCCCTCCCTCTTTCTCCTTCTCCCCTTTCACCCTCTCCTTCTCTTCAACATAAAATACCTTACAAAGATAGAAAATAAGGTCCATTCCATTCAATTCCCAGGACCATTGCCCAGGTTAAAACACTAACGCTAAGATAGCTTATCTAAGTGATAATTTAAACCCTGGGTTAGAGGTTCTTAAAGGGAAGAAAGGGGGGCAGGGGGTACGTTGCTCTATATCTCTTTAGTTAGGGTGCTCAGGGTTCTGAGGGGGCCCTTTGCATAATACCTCCTCCCCACACACAAAAACAAAAACAAAAACAAAAAAAAAATTAACCACCAGCCCCCCCTTTACCCAACTCTCCACCTCCTCCCCCCTTCCCCCCCTCCCCTTTGCTCCAGTACGGACTCCTCCCCTTTGCTCCAGTTCGCGGGCTTTTTCACTTTCTTTGGTTGAGCCACGCCCACGAACTAAGCGGCGGGGGTTGTGTCTGTTGGCGCAGTGCAATTAGAAGCCCCCACGTGTAGTACCTCACACGGCTGGGCCTCCCCCCGTTCACCGCTCTTCCTGCGCGGGCCTTTCCCTTGTCTAGGGTCAATTCCACGACTTCGAGCAGGGCTGCACTTTGGCCTATTCAGTTAACTCATCCAGCAGACTTGTTCAGTACTGTGATGCACAACACAATCCGGGACCCGAGCCCCCACGTGTAGCGCCTTCCCCTCTTCTCCCTCCGTGCGACTCACACTTTCTCTTGTCTAGGGGTATCTGATGGGGAGAGAGAGAGCGGGTGGGCTATGCCTAGCCTCCACCACATGGGAATACCTGTGGTATCAGCAATGTCTTGTTTACCTTCGGGTCTGTGCTGTGCACCCGGATCCTCCCTCCAAGAGTCACCGTGAACTTCGTCCGCCAGGAAGTGAGCCTCACACCATTAAAGTCCAACACTCCTTTATTAGAACACACCATACAGGGACTTCCTTGATAGTTAGGACAGAAAAGGAAGTGTGAGTGTAAAAAGGCCCAGACACAAATTCGCTCCTCCACTCTCCTCCTGAAGAGTGGGCTATGGTCTCCGCACGAGGTGAAGGGGATCCTTCTGGACGGTCTCCGACAAGAGACTCACCCGTCACCAGCAGTCTGCTGCACCGGGTCTTCGAGTGAGGAGCTCTCCCCGGTCCATTGCGTCTTACTCAGATTCAGGCCTCCATCCCCGAAGTGCCTTAGGACCCTTCCCTCGTGGAACTCAGTGTTGGGCACTGAGCTCCGGACCTTCTTGCAAGTACCTCACCCCAGGGCTGAAGGTGCCTGGGGTGGAACACGATCTCCGGTGGTCCCCTAGGCCGAGGCCTCCTAGGGGACTAGCACGAACCCACGTCCGCAAGCTGAAGGTGCTGGGGACGAAGAACCCCATGACCAAAATGGCCGGCCCCTTTATCCCCTCTCCCAGCAAGCACGGCGGGTTCCCCGCCCCACCATACCGCTACCGAAAGAGGACAAAAAGGAGGCTCGACACACAGTGATATTCGTCCCTCCGGCCACGGTGGCAGCGCCACCTGGTGGACCGCAGGGAACATAGCACTGATGTCACAGCTAGATTCAAAAAATGCACCCAGGAAAGTAAGTACCCGCTACATAACCATGCCAATGGTGCAGCAGAAAACATATAGCACAGTGAGGAAGGTTTGTGATGATAGGACAGTCAAAATTAGAAGCAGCCCCCCACACAGTTGCGGCCACTTTATGGGGGCACTAGACTAGTTTGCCTCTCAGCCCAGTCCGCCCCATAAGACTGGCGCTACACTAACAGTGTAGTGCAAGCCGGCGGGGACTCTTTCCGTGCTGCCCCCCTGCAAAGTGCTGCCCTAGGCCTGGGCCTTGTTGGCCTAGGCCAGGATACAGCGTTGCCTGTAGTTTAATAATCAACCTGAAGGCCCTTATGGTTCAAGCTGGCATTAGAAGAGGCCATGATGTCCACTGTACACACAATGTCCAACTGTAGAACTTGGAGAACGTGTGAACAGAAGACTAGGTGGCGGGGATCGATGCATGACACTGGAAGAACCAACAACACTTACAACCAGCTAAATAAATCCCAGACAGGAAAGGGAGAAACCGATTCTAAAGAACCAACTTGGCGCTTGAAGTCAACCACCCAAGGTAGACTGAGAACTGAATGACCCAACACAATCCATCTGAGATGCCCATCACAGTAGTTGAGTGAGTGTCAGTAGTTGAAAGATATAGACTCACAACCTGAGTAGTAGTCAACAGAGGAAAAATAGCTCCTATTGGGGATGTAGGGAGGAACTAAAGAATGATGTCCTGGATGAGGAGAAGAAAGAAAGCTCGGGAAAAACTGTGGAAGTCGTTTACCAGTAGAGACATCCATTCATCTAGGACTGGTAGGAGGGGCTATTCTAGGCTGGCCTACAGTTTTTGTTTTGCTAGTGTCCAATCCTCCTGTAGGTAGAAGTATAACCTGAAGGTAAAAGTTCCCCTGTCTCTCATTGGATGAGAATGAAAGCTCTTATCATTTGTGGGGTGTGTTTTTTTAGAGGTGTGGTTCATGAACAAAAAAAAAATACATTGCACTAAATGGTGATTTTGTTGAGAAATTGAAGATTTGGGCAAAGTTAAGATTGTTGTCTTTCATAAAATTAGACCTTTGTCCTCACCTTGGATATACACTACATTGTCAAAAGTATTGGGTTGCCTGCCTTTACACGCACATTAACTTTAATGGCATCCAGTGGTGGCTGGTGTTTTTTCTTTTTGGGGGGGGGGGGTGGCGCACAACCACCACCCCCCCCCCCCACCTGGGTGGCAGGTGGCAGGTATCGGCCAGCTGGCATTGGCTGCGGGATCAGGCGTTGGAAGCGGGATCGGGCAGCAGCACCAGGAATCTGGCATCTCCTCTATTCCTCCATCTCGCCATCTCGGAAATCGTGCGTCTCCTCCCCTAGTCCTAGTCATCCAATAGGATTGCCTGTCCTTTCAGCCAATCGGGTGACAGGTCTCAAAACCCGCTTCCTGTATTCATTTGCTGTTGTAACACACCTGGGTGGGTACTGTTTGCATTCTATGCGCCCCGAGCCCACACTATTTTGAAGCCTATTAGAGCCTGTGGCTCTAATCAGGTGCTTCAACAAAACACCGCCCTATCCATGCGTTCTGAAAGGGGCCGGGCGCATGGATAGGGGGGCGGTGCCCATGCGCCCTTAATGGATGGGCCACCCCTGATGGTCTTGGTCTGTAGGGTTCAATATTGAGCTGGCCCATCCTTTGCAGCTATAACAGCTTCAACTCTTCTGGGAAGGCTGTCCACAAGGTTTAGGAGTGTGTCTATGGGAATGTTTGACCATTCTTCCAGAAGCGCATTTGTGAGGTCAGGCACTGATGTAGGATGAGAAGGCCTGGCTCGCAGTCTCTGCTCTAATTCATTCCCAAAGGAATTCTATCGGGTTGAGGTCAGGACTCTGTGCAGGCCAGTCAAGTTCCTCCACCCCAAACTCGCTCACCCATGTCTTTTTGGACCTTGCTTTGTGAACTGGTGCTCAGTCATGCAAAAAATCTGAGGGAAACGCTTGGACAGCCGCACTCCAAAAAAGGTTCTATGATTAAGCACTGAATCGCAGTGCGAAACGTCAGCTCATACTTGCTGTTTTTTTGCTGTGGCATGTTATTTGTGCGTTTGTTTTAAATAAAATAACCTTTTTTGGAGTGCGGCTGTCCAAGCGTTTTCCTCAGATTTTTTGCATTGTCATATGCATTGCCTGCACCCACGGCTCTGGATCTTGTGAATGAGTCACCAGTCACATCTGAGCGGTAACTCTCTCCTGGTGCGCAGTCATGTTGGAATAGGAAGGGGCCATTCTCAAACTGTTTGCACAAAGTTGGGAGCATGAAATTGTCCAAAATAGCCTAGTAACATTCAATTTTCTTGAGATTTACACAGAACAATTGTGCATGCCTTTTCACAGGAAATATATTGCTGGAATCAGGGGCGGATCCAGAGTCTAGTCTCGGGAGGGGCACTACCAGAAAATATTTTTTTTGGGGGGCAATTTATCAGGGCAATGGCTGGTGTTGGCGCTTCAATGATCACGGCACCATGGTTGTTATGGTGTCGGGATGATTGAAGCGCATTATTTATATTATTACATTGTAATATAAAATGAAATGGTTCAACTCACCATAATGCCGAATCAGTGGGTGCCCCGAGTGTGTCACTTGCCACGTCACCTGCCACCAGATGCAGCTTGTCACTTGCCACGTCACCTGCCACATGTTGCGGATTGTCACTTGCCTGCCACCAGATGCAGCTTGTCACTTGCCACGTCACCTGCCACATGTTGCGGATTGTCACTTGCCTGCCACCAGATGCAGATTGTCACTTGCCACGTCACCTGCCACATGTTGCGGATTGTCACTTGCCTGCCACCAGATGCAGATTGTCACTTGCCACGTCATCTGCTACGCGTTGCAAATTGTCACTTGCCACGTCACCTGCCACATGTTGCGGATTGTCACTTGCCTGCCACCAGATGCAGATTGTCACTTGCCACGTCACCTGCCACCAGATGCAGCTTGTCACTTGCCACGTCACCTGCCACATGTTGCGGATTGTCACTTGCCTGCCACCAGATGCAGCTTGTCACTTGCCACGTCACCTGCCACATGTTGCGGATTGTCACTTGCCTGCCACCAGATGCAGCTTGTCACTTGCCACGTCACCTGCCACATGTTGCGGATTGTCACTTGCCTGCCACCAGATGCAGATTGTCACTTGCCACGTCATCTGCCACGCGTTGCAAATTGTCACTTGCCACGTCACCTGCCACATGTTGCGAATTGTCACTTGCCTGCCACCAGATGCAGATTGTCACTTGCCACGTCACCTGCCACCAGATGCAGCTTGTCACTTGCCACGTCACCTGCCACATGTTGCGGATTGTCACTTGCCTGCCACCAGATGCAGATTGTCACTTGCCACGTCACCTGCCACCAGATGCAGCTTGTCACTTGCCACGTCACCTGCCACATGTTGCGGATTGTCACTTGCCTGCCACCAGATGCAGCTTGTCACTTGCCACGTCACCTGCCACATGTTGCGGATTGTCACTTGCCTGCCACCAGATGCAGCTTGTCACTTGCCACGTCACCTGCCACATGTTGCGGATTGTCACTTGCCAGCCACCAGATGCAGATTGTCACTTGCCAGTTGTCACGTCATCTGCCACAAGTTGCGGATTGTCACTTGCCACACGTTGCAAATTGTCACTTGCCACATCACCTGCCACATGTTGCAGAATCTCACTTGCCTGCCACCAGATGCAGATTGTCACTTGCCACGTCACCTGCCACATGTTTGCGGAATGTCACTTGCCTGCCGCCAGATGCAGATTGTCACTTGCCATGTCATCTGCCACAAGTTGCGGATTGTCACTTGCCTCATGTTGCGGATTGTCTCTTGCCACAAGTTGTGGAATGTCACTTGCCCGCCACCAGATGCAGATTGTCACTTGCCACGTCACCTGCCACATGTTGCGGAATGTCACTTGCCTCATGTTGCGGATTGTCACTTGCCACAAGTTGTGGAATGTCACTTGCCCGCCACCAGATGCAGATTGTCACTTGCCACCTCACCTGCCACACCTTGCGGATTGCCACTTGCTAAGGTGGTGTTTTGCTTGTCAGAGTCAGGCAGCAGAGAGATGATGTAATCTCGCTGCTGCCTGCACAGTGAGGGCGGAAGTTACTGCAGGGATGCATGGCGGGCGCGGGGCAGTGAGAGATGATGTCATCTCTCTGCTGTTGATTGGCCAGCCCCCTGCTCACCCACAGAGCCGACCAGCTGACCGCCCACTCTCTGACTCTCCTTCGCCGACGAGTCGCCCGCTCACACTCTTAGGCGCCCGAAAATTCCGCAACTCAAACAAATTTCTCGGGGTGGCCATTGCCCCATTGCCCCCCCCCTGGATCCGCCCCTGGCTGGAATCTTTTTAGATAAATACACCCTATAAGTGTGTCATTATGTGTGTTTCCATATCACTATGGGGCTTATTTATAAAGCTGTCAATGTGATTTTCACTGGTGGTGAATAAATCACTGTCATTCAAGACATACACCAGGCAGATTCACCTGCAGTGAATGTTTGGTGAATGTCAGATTAATTGCTATATAGATATGCCCCTTGTGTATGTGTGTGCATGTTACTGTGTTTGCCGTTTGAAAATGTTGATTTGCCCTTTAAGGATTTTGCTGTCTTTCATGTTGTTGAGTAGAAAGCAGCCACTGGGTGGTGACTCCCCGCCATACCGCCATTGTGCGCTCTAATTCCTCATTTCAGGCAATCTTCATTTCGATTCAGAGTGTAAGAATGAGGCAATCAGGGATAATTGCACTCCGTTGGCCTCTGCGAGTGGCGGCCTTCACAGGGTTTTGTTTTGGGAAGATAACGAGATCTAGAAAACAGATTCTCCCCAATTGCGGCCCTTTCACCGTCCAACATCTGGCCATGAATGGGCCCAACAGGTGGATGAACCCATTTTATCTCGGCTGTATTTGGAAGTTGGGAAATTTAGGGGGTCAGTTTTATGTAGAAAAGTTTGTGAAAGAACTCCGCAAAGAGATATTTGAATCTAAGATGGAAGAATGACATAAGGTATTTTTTTTTTAGAAAACTGGAAGGCTATTTTTAAAATATTGGCCCCCAAGGACACATTTTTTTCCAAGTAAAATAAACATTCCGAAGTGAACTCATTAACAATAAATCATACTAATCAGTGCGACGGTTCGTCTATTGTACAGTGATGACTTCATCAGATATGAGCGATGAATGGATTGATTTCATTAAAATTAATTGTGCAGAAAAATTAATGACTTGCTTCAATTTTCAGATCAAAATGTGTTGAGCCAAGAGGTGCCCCAGGCCCACCCACAGCTCATTGGCCAAAATATGAGCCATGTGTGGCCAGCCTAAAGAGGAACTGCAGCCTGCTCACATAATTTGTAATAAAAACATCTTTGCCATTCTGAAGCTTCCCTCCAACCACTTTGCATATCATTTTATATATACTGTGATTCTGTACTTGCCAAATATGCTGCAGAAATCTCCCTCCACTGAGTCTGGCTGAATCCATTTTAACTGTGGGCAGCGAAGCTGCTGCTTGTTCACTTCCTGGATTTACACAGATGCACAGAAGGACACCTCCAGCTCTGCAGCTCTCATGTGCCTTCTTATGACTCATTCTCCCTCCTTTCCTGGCAAACTCTCATGAGAGTGAGAGAGAGAGCTGTGCATGATGTCATAAGCCTCGGCTTTTTACCAGACAAGAAACAGGAAGTGGGCTGTAGAAGGTATTTACTGGCAGAAAAAAAAATGTTTTACTATCCAAAGTTAAAGCAACAACAAGGGCAGAAGATTTAATAGATGGAAAGATGAAAAAATGCCTAAGTGCCGGTTCACACTTGTGCGAGTTGATGCCGAATGCGATGTGTCAAACACAAACTAGATTCGCATGTCATCCAAAAAGTAATTGTTTTCAATGATGGTGGTTCACATCTATGCGTTGCGATTCCTCTCTGAATGCGATGCGATGAAAAAAAGGGTCTTGTGCGAGTTTAGAGCGTTGCGTTGCGAATTTAGTCTCCATAGACATCAATGTAAATCGTTCTGGAATCGCATTTGATGGTTCACATATGTGCGAATTCCACCACACTATTCTCCACAAAAACATGAATCGCAGCTATGTCCCACTCCTGAAATTCGCATTAAAATCGCGGCAAAAACGCGGTAAATTCGCGGTAAATCCGCACCTCAGAATGGACTGAAATAACAGAACAAATTCACAGCGCAGCAGTGTGAACCGGCACTAAAGGTCTACTTTAACTCTAACTCTAACCCAGGGCGTACACACGAGCGGAATTTCCGTCGGAAAAAAGTTGGATGGTTTTTACAACGGAATTCCGCTCAAGCTTGGCTTGCATATACACCGTCACACAAAAGCTCTCTGAACTTTCGAGCGTTAAGAACGCGGTGATGTACAACACTACGACAAGGCAAGAAAAAAGTTCAATGCTTCCGAGCATGCATCAAATTGTTTCCGAGCATGCAGGGTTTTTTTCCCGTCGGAATTCCATACAGACGAACGGATTTTCCGTTGAGAACCTGCTGAGAAAATTTGAGAACCTGCTCTCTATCCAAGTCCGTCGGAAATTCAGACGAAAAAAGTCAGATGGAGCATACACACGGTCGGAATATCCGATGAAAAGCTCCCATCGGACATTTTCCATCGGAAATTCCGCCCGTGTGTACGTGGCATAACTAATCCATATCCAAACCCTAAGGCCCCATGCACACGAGACGCTGTTATTTGCTGTTGAACGCGCGTTCAGAGGCAGTTGGACGCTTTTTTCAACTGCTCCTGAACCCATTCAATGTTATCCTATGTGTCCATGCACACACTCTCGTTTTTTGGCGTTTACAAGCAGTTGCGTTTAACCTCGTTTTTCCAGAAGCAAAAAAATGGGTTCAGACGCAAAAGTTTTCACGTTTCAGACGCTAAACGCTGCTAAACGCGGCTAAACGCGGCTAAACGCGGTACCGGCGTTTTGCCGCGTTTGCGTTTATAAGCGTTTTTAAAGGTGACCTATTTTTTAACATTAGAAATCTCAAAAATGATGGCAAATGATGAAAAACTATTAAAAAATATAAAAGAAAACTGTAATTGCTTGCATCGCATTGTGGACAATCCACAACTTGTGGCAGGTAAAGTGGCAAGTGGACAATCAACAACTTGTGTCAGGTGATGTGGCCAGGTGACGTGGCCAGGTGACGTGGCAAGTGGACAATCCACAGCTTGTGGCAGGTGACGTGGCCAGGTGACGTGGCAGGTGACGTGGGCAGGTAACGTGGCCAGGTGACGTGGCCAGGTGACGTGGCAAGTGGACAATCCACAACTTGTGGCAGGTGACGTGGCCAGGTGACGTGGCAGGTGACGTGGCAAGTGGACAATTCACAACTTGTGGCAGGTGATGTGGCACGTGATGTGGCCAGGTGACGTGGAAAGTGGACAATCCACAACTTGTGGCAGGTGACGTGGCTAGATGACGTGGCAGGTAATGTGGGCAGGTAACATGGCTAGGTGACGTGGCCAGGTGACGTGGCAAGTGGACAATCCACAACTTGTGGCAGGTGACGTGGCCAGGTGACGTGGCAAGTGGACAATCCACAACTTGTGCCAGGTGACGTGGCCAGGTGACGTGGCCAGGTGATGTGGCCAGGTGACGTGGCAGGTGACGTGGCAAGTGGACAATCCACAACTTGTGGCAGATGATGTGGCAAGTGATACGCTAAATACAAGTACACTGCTGCTCTCTCAGCTGCTGCTACTCACTCTGGTCTCACAAACTGGCTGAAATGGTTAAAATTTACTGTTTTTTGAGCTTAGGGAGGGTCTATGATGAAACGCTTATAAACGCAAACGCGGTTAAACGCTGCTAAACGCGGCCGCAAACGCGGCAAAACGCGCGTTTATAAACGCCGGTTTCAGCGTTTAAAAACGTGTGTTCAGCAGAGTTTGCACCTGCGTCTCGTGTGCATGGGGCCTAACACTAAGTTTTATCCCAACATAAATCCTAATCCTAAATCTTATCCTAATGCTAACTTCAAATCTAACTCTTATCCTAATGATAATCCTAATGCTAACCTTAACCACTTCAGCTCCAGAAGGTTCACCCCCCTTCCTGACCAGGCCATTTGTTTGCGATACGGCACTGTGTTGTTTTAACTGACAATTGCGCGGTCGTGCGACATTGTACCTAAATCAAATTAATGTCCTTTTTTCCCCACAAATAGAGATTTCCTTTGGTGTTATTTGATCACCTCGGCGGTTTTTATTTTTTGCGCTATAAACAAAAAAAGACCAACAATTAAAAAAAAAAATATATATATATATATATATATATATTTTTTTTTACTTTCTGCTATAAAACGCATCCAATAAAAAAATGTAAACAATCTAATTTCTTCATCAGTTTAGGCCAATATGTATTCTGCTACATGTTTCTGGTAAAAAATCCCAATCAGCGTATATTGATTGGTTTGCGCAAAAGTAATATATAGCGTCTACAAACTATGGGATATATTTTAGAATTTTTTATTTTTTTGTAGTTTTTTTTACTAGTAATGGAGGCGATCAGTGATTTTTAGTGGGACTGTGACATTGCGGCGGACAAATCTGACACTAAGTGACACTTTTTGGGGACCAGTGACACCAATACAATGGTCAATGCTAAAAAAAAAAAAACGTACTGTCACTGTACTAATGACACTGGCAGGGAAGGGGTAATCAAAGGGTTAAATGTGTTCCCTGGAAGTGCTTGCTAACTATGGGGGGGATGCTTTGACTGGGGGACGACAGAAATCCGCGTTCCTGCTTAGCAGAAACACAAGATCTCCATCTTCCCCTCTGACAGAACAGAGATCTGCCTTGTTTCCATAGGCAGGCCGCCGATCTGTCTGCCTCGGGAACGATCGGCGGTTCCTGGCGGACATCGGGTCTTCTGGACTCGCTGATTGGCTCCCGCTGTATCAAATCACAGTGTTAGCGGGTCGCTGGTGCGCGCTCCAGATCCGGCATTTGAAATCACATACAGGTATGTGATTTCGCGCTTAAGGGCCACCCTGCTGCAGTAAATGCACGTGGGTCGGTCCTTTAGCAGATAAAGCGTTTGTTACCCCAACATTTCATAATCCTGATATGTGCCTGCTGTACCATGTACTTGTATGAGAAAGTATCCTGCTCTGTTTGTATTGCTTCCTTTATGGGAAATCCTTGGTGTTCCTGCCAATCCCTCCTGCTTTCCTAAACAGAGGGACACCATGGTCAGTTCTCTAGCTATGCTGGAAACTCAGCCTACTTTCCTCCTATGATCAGACTTGCCCTAACATGCCCCCATCCCTGCACAGCCATTCACTGGGAAGCTCAGTGTGCTGCTGCTTCTCCTTCCCCAGCTCTTATGCAGCTGAGAACAGAGGGAATGCGATCAGGGGAAAAAGGTATTTATAATTTATATACATATACACACAAATGTTTTGCCTTGCATTTCTGTTTTAAACTGAATGGGTTGTTTTACAAGGTGATCGTTTACAATCACTTTAGCTCTAACACCAACTGTTAATCTTAACGCTAACCCAAACTCTCATCCTACACTAACTCTAACCCTAACGCTTATCCTAGTGCAAACTCTTAACTCTAATTCATATCCAAACCCTAACCCTAACTCTTATCCTAATGTTTGCACCAACTCTAACCCCAAAAGATCATTTTTTACCACAATTTCTGTGATCACTGTGCGTTTCTGCATACAAGTTTAAACCCGTTTTTAGTGCCTTTACAGTGCGTTTTTATTTTATTTTTTAAAAAATTTCTATTTATTTTCTTTACTAAGTTGCATGTACACGTGTTTGCACACGTTCATTCACGTTCATTCATGTTTGCAGTTTGTTGGCGCACGTGCAAGCGCATTTTCGGTGTACATGCTGTACTTTTTTCCAACGCACATGAAAGCACTGCATTGGTGTAAACTAAGCATATAGGAATACATTAATTTTTCTTGCATATGCATTTGTACTGTGTTTTTTCCACAATTAAAAGTGCACCTGACTGAATCTGGTGTAAATGAGTGCTAACTCTTATCCTAATGCCAACTAACCCTAACTCTTTTCCTAACATTAATTCTAACCCTAATGCATTCCATAGACAGATAGAAGAACGTCAAACAAAAATCCTAAGGAAAAGTCTTCTAATGAAAATTCTCAGAACCAGTGGTGGCTGGTGTTTTTTTGTTTGGGGGGGGGGGGCGGAAAACAACCGAACCCCCCCCTGCTGTCTGCCTGTCGGTCCAACGGCACTTACCACATCTAGGCAGTGGGCATTCGAGGAGCGGCGGCGGGGATCGGGCATTCGAGGAGCGGCGACGGGGATCAGGCATCCAGACATCAGAGGGGACTGGGCATCCAGGCATCAGGCGGTGTCTCTTCTCCTCCTCGCTTCTGCTGTTCATCTCCTCCCCTCCTCCTAGGCATCCAAGAGGATAAATATTCATTTGCTGTTGCAACACACCTGTGTGGGCTCTGGACGCATCCTCCAACCCCCCCAAACCCCCCCTGCTGTCCGCCTGTCGGTCCACTGGCACTTACCCCATCTAGGCGGTGGGCATTCGAGGAGCAGCGACGAGGATCAGGAATTCTAAGAGCGACCGCGGGGATCGGGCATTCGAGGAGCGGCGACGGGGATCAGGTATCCAGACATCAGCGGGGACTGGGCATCCAGGCATCAGGCGGTGTCTCTTCTCCTCCTCGCTTCCGCTGTTCATCTCCTCCCCTCCTCCTAGGCATCCAATAGGATCGCCTGTGCTTTCAGCCAATCGGGTGACGGGTATCAGACCCGCTTCCTGATTGGCCAGGAGGAGGATCAGTGTTGCAACAGCAATTATTCATTTGCTGTTGCAACACACCTGTGTGGGCTCTGGACGCATCCACTGCGACCCGGGCCCACCCTAATTTGAAGCCTATTAGAGCCTCTGGGTGCCTAAAAAATAACATAGTTACATAGTTAGTCAGGTTGAAAAAAGACGCAAGTCCATCCAGTTCAACCATAAAAAAAAAAAGAAATATCGTACAATCCCATATACCCAATTCTATACCCACAGTTGATCCGGAGGAAGGCAAAAAACCCCAGCAGAGCATGATCCAATTTGCTACAGCAGGGGAAAAAATTCCTTCCTGATCCCCCGAGAGGCAATCGGATTTTCCCCGGATCAACTTTACCTATAAATGTCAGTACCCAGTTATATTATGTACATTTAAGTAAAAATCCAGGCCCTTCTTAAAGCAATCTACTGAGCTGGCCAGAACCACCTCTGCAGGGAGTCTATTCCACACTTTCACAGCTCTTACTGTGAAGAAACCTTTCCGTATTTGGAGGTGAAATCTATTTTCCTCTAGACGTAAAGAGTGCCCCCTTGTCCTTTGTGTTGACCATAAAGTAAATAACTCAACACCAAGTTCACTATATGGACCCCTTATATATTTGTACATGTTGATCATATCCCCCCTTAATCTCCTCTTCTCAAGAGTGAATAAATTCAGTTCCTCTAATCTTTCCTCATAGCTGAGCTCCTCCATGCCTCTTATCAGTTTGGTTGCCCTTCTCTGCACTTTCTCCAGTTCCCCGATATCCTTTTTGAGAACTGGAGCCCAAAACTGAACTGCATATTCCAGATGAGGTCTTACTAATGATTTGTACAGGGGGGCAAAGTGATATCTCTCTCTGGAGTCCATACCTCTCCTAATACAAGAAAGGACCTTGCTCGCTTTGGAAACCGCAGCTTGGCATTGCATGCCATTATTGAGCTTATGATCTACCAAAACCCCCAGATCCTTCTCCACTACGGATCCCCCCAGTTGTACTCCCCCTAGTATGTATGATGCATTCATATTCTTAGCCCCCAAGTGCATAACTTTACATTTATCAACATTAAACCTCATCTGCCACATAGTCGCCCAATTAGACAGAGCATTGAGGTTGGATTGTAAATTGGAGACATCCTGTAAGAACGTTATTCCACTGCATAGCTTGGTGTCATCTGCAAAGACAGAAATGTTACTTTTGATGTCAGACCCAATATCATTTATAAAGATATTAAAAAGTAAGGGTCCCAGCACTGAACCTTGGGTTACACCACTGATAACCTTAGACCATTCAGAGTAAGAATCATTAACCACTACTCTCTGAATTCTGTCTTTTAGCCAGTTTTCTATCCATTTACAAACTGATATTTCCAATCCTGTAGACTTTACCTTACACATGAGCCGTGTGTGGGGAACTGTATCGAACGCTTTTGCAAAATCCAAGTATACCACGTCCACAGCCACGCCTCTGTCCAAGGTTTTACTTACCTCTTCATAAAAAGAAATCAGGTTTGTTTGACAACTTCTGTCTTTCATGAATCCATGCTGTCTGTTGCTGAAATAGTTTTTTTCCAGCAAGAACTCATCTATGTGGTCTTTTATTAATCTCTCCAGTATCTTCCCAACTATAGAAGTTAAACTAACAGGTCTATAGTTACTTAGTAAAGACTTAATTCCCTTTTTAAATATAGGCACCACATTGGCCCTGCGCCAATCCAGTGGTACTATTCCTGTCATTAATGAGTCCCTAAAAATTAAATACAATGGCTTTGAAATTACAGAGCTCAATTCTTTTAGGATCCGTGGGTGTATGCCATCAGGTCCAGGTGCTTTATCCACCTTTATTCTGTCTAAATATTTCTGGACCATATCACTTTTGAGCCATTGTGGATTTGGGGCTGTGTCACTACCACCCCCATTTTGGACATGAGCTCCCCCATGCTCCATTGTATACACAGAGCTGAAGAAAGTATTTAATAAATTAGCCTTCTCTTTGTCCCCAGTCACCCACTCTAGATTATTTTGTAAAGGGCCTACATGCTCAGACTTGACCTTTTTACTATTATTATATTTGAAGAATTTTTTGGGGTTTGTCCTACTATCTTTTGCAATCTTTCGTTCATTTTGAATTTTTGCATCCTTGATTTCCTTTTTACATATCCTGTTATATTCTTTGTAACATTTAAATGACACTAGTGTTCCCTCATTTATTTGAAAGATTTAATTTGTTTTTACCATTTTATTTTTGGAATAAGTGGACTTTATCAAACAAAAATTTTCTATCCTGCTTCTTTGACTTTTCCCATCATGCATCGAAAATGACCGTTAAATTCACCCACTAATGATCAGAAAAAGAAAAAAGCTTTCTTAGAACATTTTTTTTCTAAGAATTTCCGTTTGAAATTCTACTCCTCTATGGCCAGCCAATGCTAACTCTAAAGCCTCTTACACACGGCGAGTTTTCTCGTCAAGAAATGACAAAAAAACTGTTGGGAGAGCTTTCTTGCCGAGAAAACCGGCCGTGTGTACGAGGCTTTCAGGTCTCTCGTCAAGAAAACTGGCCAGAAAGAACAATAGAGAACCTGCATGCGTCAAAGTCATTTCGAGCATGCGCGGGTTTCCACGGCGACAGGTAAGTGTACACACTCTCCGGTTTCTCGTCGGGAAACAGGCCGACGAGAATCCCGACGAGAAACCAGAGAGTGTGTACACTTACCTGTCGCCGTGGAAACCCGCGCATGCTCGAAATGACTTTGACGCATGCGCGGTAGCTTCCTAGGCATAGGTAGGGTGTAGCAAGATGGTGGCGACGGCATCGAATGTGACGAGCGCACGCTCGTCGTACTCGATCACGTCACCATGGTCGTGCCATTCAAAAGAACAGCGGTTCTTTTGAATCGTACGTGTGTACACTCGGCCGACACAAGTTTCCTGTTCAGGAATCTCGTAATGGAAAAACAATGGGTTTTTTCCTGACGAGATTCTCGGCCGTGTGTACGAGGCCTAACTCTTATCCCAACACTAACTACAACCCTAACTCATATTAACCCTAGCCCTAACTTTTATTCTAACACTTGATGAAAAAAATGAATGAATCCGTGCAACAGAAATAAATAAATAAAATAATTAATTAATTAAGCTGCGGTCACTGTGATCACAAATGGTATGTGAATATATAATTAAGTGTAAGTATTACTGCGCTCAAATTGTGTGTGCAATCCATAAATCTATCATAGTGCAAAACATTATATCCATAAAAACATATTGAAAAAGTGACAGTGCAAAATAAAATCTGTAAACAACTCAATTTGCCAAAATGAACAAAAAATAAATATAATCAAAATTTCAGATACTTCATAAAGTCTGTAAAATCAATCAAACAATTGTCCAAAGTGATACCTCATAAAAGTCTTTTGTCTCATCTCCCCTAAAATACTGTTGTACTTGGGAAGTGGCACGATACACAAGAGGATCTTAATTCAATCAAATCCCATCTGTCAAGGGATCATCCGGCCTTAGAGGGCAAATGCTAGGGATGCACCGATACCGATACTGGTATCGGTATCGATGCCGATACTAGGCATTTTCACGAGTATCGGTACTCGTGAAAATGCTCTGATACTGAAAACCGATACCGGAAGTGACGTCAGTTGGGGCGGGACACCTACTCCTCCCATCTGGCAGTGGGGTCCGGAGCGCGCCTTACGGCGCCAGGACGGAGGGGGCGGGAATATCCACAGCACAGTGGGAACACAGTGGGAACAGGCTGACAGCTGCCACACTGACACTCGTGCTCCCGGCTGTCTTTTTTTCATTTTACAACACTGCCGCGATCCTCTCCTGCCTCCCTAAACCAGAAGAGGGTGGGTGATGTCAGAGTCCCATCCTGTTCCTGCACAGAGAGAGAGAGAAACTGCTGGCTGCCCGATATCCAATAACAGAGAGTGGGCGGATCGCCAAGGGCAAGCGGCTGGACAGCATCAGGACGTGTGTTTCTATGTGAGGCACCGGTGAAATCATCCCTGGAAGCAGAACCGAGTAATGAGGAGAGCAAGTCCTGCAAACAGGTTAGTGTAGTTTGTACAGGACAGTGTCAGCAGGGTACACTAGCACCATACAGTATATACAGACCAGTCTGTACCCCAACACTGTACTGTATATGTTATACACACACCAGTCTGTATATAATGTACAGTAGGGTGTCAGTGTACAGACTGGTCTGTACCTAACGCCCTGTACTGCGCCCTGCTAAAGCCCTGTACTGCGCCCTCCTAACACCCTCCTAAAGCCCTGTACTGCGCCCTCCTAACACCCTCCTAACGCCCTGTACTGCGCCTTCCTAACACCCTGTACTGGGCCCTCCCTGTGTTGCCTCCTCCTCCAGCTGTCACCTCTGCCCCCATGTCTCTCAATGACCCTCCCGTCCTCTTCCCCCAGCAATCGCAGCCTTTTTCTTCTCAATTCCCCCACCCCACAATCCCTATTTCACCCCACCCTCAACTACCCTGCCCTCACTTACCCCTCTACTTCCCACCCTGCCCTCACCCCCCCCGCCAAACCACCCCCCTACCTACGCCATAGGTATCGGTAATTGGTATCGGCGAGTACATGATGTAAAATATAGGTACTCGTACTCGGTGTCAAAAAAGTGGCATCGGTGCATCCCTAGTAAATGCTCCTCTCTAACACTATTCTAACACTAACCTTAACACTTATCCTAACCCAAACACTAAACCAAACTCTTTCCCTAACACTAACACTAACTCTAACTCTTTTCCTAACTCTAGCACTAACACAAATACTAACCCTAACTTATCTTAAAGCTTACCCTAAATCTAACCCTAACTATTCTCCTAACGCTAACCCTAACTCCTATCCTAATGCTAACTCTTATCTAGGGATGAGCTTCGTGTTCGAGTCGAACATACGTTCGACTCGAACATCGGCTGTTCGATCGTTCGACGAAGATCGAACGATTTGGGCCGTTCGCGCCAAATTCGAGTGACGCGAACGGCCCACAATGCACTATGCCATCGCAGTGTCATCCAGGCGCTGTGATTGGCCAAGCATGCACTGTGACCCCGCATGCTTGGCCAATCACAGCGCCGGCAGCGAGGAGAGCAATGATTGGCCACAGGCAGGATGCCTGTGGCCAATTATTGCTGAGGGTGTTTAGTACACGCCCCACACTATAAAAGGCCGCCAGCACGGCGGCCTAGTGTAGTGTGTTCCGGAGCAGGGAAAGAGCAGCATAGGCAGGGACAGTGACTTTTATTTCTTTCTTGCTTAACCTGGATTCCTTTAGTTTAGGGAAAGAGAAGGATAGGTAGGGAGAGTGTCAGTGTGTTTTGTGCTTGTGCTATAGTGTGCTTAAAAAAAACATTTTTTCTAGGGACAGAAAACTCTAGGTAGGGAGAGTGTCAGTTTCTTTCACTGTGCAAGTCCTTATTTCCAGGGACAGGGAAGGACAGTGAGTGAATTCTCCTTGTGCTATAGTGTGCTTAAAAAAAACATTTTTTCTAGGGACAGAAAACTCTAGGTAGGGAGAGTGTCAGTTTCTTTCACTGTGCAAGTCCTTGTTTCCAGGGACAGGGAAGGACAGTGAGTGAATTCTCCTTGTGCTATAGTGTGCTTAAAAAAAACATTTTTTCTAGGGACAGAAAACTCTAGGTAGGGAGAGTGTCAGTTTCTTTCACTGTGCAAGTCCTTGTTTCCAGGGACAGGGAAGGACAGTGAGTGAATTCTCCTTGTGCTATAGTGTGCTTAAAAAAAACATTTTTTCTAGGGACAGAAAACTCTAGGTAGGGAGAGTGTCAGTTTCTTTCACTGTGCAAGTCCTTGTTTCCAGGGACAGGGAAGGACAGTGAGTGAATTCTCCTTGTGCTATAGTGTGCTTAAAAAAAACATTTTTTCTAGGGACAGAAAACTCTAGGTAGGGAGAGTGTCAGTTTCTTTCACTGTGCAAGTCCTTGTTTCCAGGGACAGGGAAGGACAGTGAGTGAATTCTCCTTGTGCTATAGTGTGCTTAAAAAAAACATTTTTTCTAGGGACAGAAAACTCTAGGTAGGGAGAGTGTCAGTTTCTTTCACTGTGCAAGTCCTTGTTTCCAGGGACAGGGAAGGACAGTGAGTGAATTCTCCTTGTGCTATAGTGTGCTTAAAAAAAACATTTTTTCTAGGGACAGAAAACTCTAGGTAGGGAGAGTGTCAGTTTCTTTCACTGTGCAAGTCCTTGTTTCCAGGGACAGGGAAGGACAGTGAGTGAATTCTCCTTGTGCTATAGTGTGCTTAAAAAAAACATTTTTTCTAGGGACAGAAAACTCTAGGTAGGGAGAGTGTCAGTTTCTTTCACTGTGCAAGTCCTTGTTTCCAGGGACAGGGAAGGACAGTGAGTGAATTCTCCTTGTGCTATAGTGTGCTTAAAAAAAACATTTTTTCTAGGGACAGAAAACTCTAGGTAGGGAGAGTGTCAGTTTCTTTCACTGTGCAAGTCCTTGTTTCCAGGGACAGGGAAGGACAGTGAGTGAATTCTCCTTGTGCTATAGTGTGCTTAAAAAAACCATTTTTTCTAGGGACAGAAAACTCTAGGTAGGGAGAGTGTCAGTTTCTTTCACTGTGCAAGTCCTTGTTTCCAGGGACAGGGAAGGACAGTGAGTGAATTCTCCTTGTGCTATAGTGTGCTTAAAAAAAACATTTTTTCTAGGGACAGAAAACTCTAGGTAGGGAGAGTGTCAGTTTCTTTCACTGTGCAAGTCCTTGTTTCCAGGGACAGGGAAGGACAGTGAGTGAATTCTCCTTGTGCTATAGTGCGCTTAAAAAAAACATTTTTTCTAGGGACAGAAAACTCTAGGTAGGGAGAGTGTCAGTTTCTTTCACTGTGCAAGTCCTTGTTTCCAGGGACAGGGAAGGACAGTGAGTGAATTCTCCTTGTGCTATAGTGTGCTTAAAAAAAACATTTTTTCTAGGGACAGAAAACTCTAGGTAGGGAGAGTGTCAGTTTCTTTCACTGTGCAAGTCCTTGTTTCCAGGGACAGGGAAGGACAGTGAGTGAATTCTCCTTGTGCTATAGTGTGCTTAAAAAAAACATTTTTTCTAGGGACAGAAAACTCTAGGTAGGGAGAGTGTCAGTTTCTTTCACTGTGCAAGTCCTTGTTTCCAGGGACAGGGAAGGACAGTGAGTGAATTCTCCTTGTGCTATAGTGTGCTTAAAAAAACATTTTTTCTAGGGACAGAAAACTCTAGGTAGGGAGAGTGTCAGTTTCTTTCACTGTGCAAGTCCTTGTTTCCAGGGACAGGGAAGGACAGTGAGTGAATTCTCCTTGTGCTATAGTGTGCTTAAAAAAAACATTTTTTCTAGGGACAGAAAACTCTAGGTAGGGAGAGTGTCAGTTTCTTTCACTGTGCAAGTCCTTGTTTCCAGGGACAGGGAAGGACAGTGAGTGAATTCTCCTTGTGCTATAGTGTGCTTAAAAAAAACATTTTTTCTAGGGACAGAAAACTCTAGGTAGGGAGAGTGTCAGTTTCTTTCACTGTGCAAGTCCTTGTTTCCAGGGACAGGGAAGGACAGTGAGTGAATTCTCCTTGTGCTATAGTGTGCTTAAAAAAAACATTTTTTCTAGGGACAGAAAACTCTAGGTAGGGAGAGTGTCAGTTTCTTTCACTGTGCAAGTCCTTGTTTCCAGGGACAGGGAAGGACAGTGAGTGAATTCTCCTTGTGCTATAGTGTGCTTAAAAAAAACATTTTTTCTAGGGACAGAAAACTCTAGGTAGGGAGAGTGTCAGTTTCTTTCACTGTGCAAGTCCTTGTTTCCAGGGACAGGGAAGGACAGTGAGTGAATTCTCCTTGTGCTATAGTGTGCTTAAAAAAAACATTTTTTCTAGGGACAGAAAACTCTAGGTAGGGAGAGTGTCAGTTTCTTTCACTGTGCAAGTCCTTGTTTCCAGGGACAGGGAAGGACAGTGAGTGAATTCTCCTTGTGCTATAGTGTGCTTAAAAAAAACATTTTTTCTAGGGACAGAAAACTCTAGGTAGGGAGAGTGTCAGTTTCTTTCACTGTGCAAGTCCTTGTTTCCAGGGACAGGGAAGGACAGTGAGTGAATTCTCCTTGTGCTATAGTGTGCTTAAAAAAAACATTTTTTCTAGGGACAGAAAACTCTAGGTAGGGAGAGTGTCAGTTTCTTTCACTGTGCAAGTCCTTGTTTCCAGGGACAGGGAAGGACAGTGAGTGAATTCTCCTTGTGCTATAGTGTGCTTAAACAAAACATTTTTTCTAGGGACAGAAAACTCTAGGTAGGGAGAGTGTCAGTTTCTTTCACTGTGCGAGTCCTTGTTTCTAGGGACAAAGAAGGAAAGTGAGGGGAATTCTCCTTGTGCTATAGTGTGCTAAAGCATTCCTCATCAACCATCTTTGAAATCCTTGATTTTTGTACAGTCAGGGAAATTGTCGTTGTGCTATTCTGTGCAAAAGCAATCATCCTCAACCATATTTAGAAATCCTTAAGTAAAGGGACAGAGAAGGACACCTGAAGGTAGCCCTTATTGCTTTTTTCCCATCTCCCTGCAGGCCATCTATTAGAATGTCTGGAAGGCAAACAAGGAGAGGCAGACAGTCAGGAGGCAATAAAAGAGGGCAAGCAGGCTCTGTGTCTGGGGGCAACAGTGCTGGTCGTGGACGCGGTGCATTGTCATCAGCACATGGCCATGGGACACGCTTGTCCTTCTTTTCGGCAGCTGGACATGTTGAGCCACATCATGCCGAAGACTTGGTAGAGTGGATGACCAAGCCCTCCTCCTCCTCCTCATCCTCTCTCACCCAGGCTCAGGGTACTGGCAAAGCAGCTGCCAAAGCGTCCTCTTCCCTGTTATCAATGTCAGACTCATCATCAGTCACTCCTTCCCTAGACCCACCATGTCCTCCTCCTGAGGAGTCCCCCGAACTGTTTGAGCACAGTGTTGGGTACATGCTCCAGGAGGATGCCCAGCGTTTCGAAGGGTCTGATGATGAAACCCAGCTACAGGAAGGCAGTAGGGTGAGAGCAGACAGAGGGGATGCTCAAGAAGGACACCAATCTGGCAGTCATGTTCCAGCAGCTGCAGCATACTGCCAGATTGGCTCCAGTGATGAGGAGGGAGGGGATGATGAGGTCACTGACTCCACGTGGGTGCCTAATAGGAGAGAGGAGGAGGAGGATGAGGAGGAGGCACATCTCCAACGAGGCAGGATGCCCTTTGGTGGCCAGCGTAAGGGCAGTACACCGACGGAATCACACCACAGAGCTCCGCCTGTGCAGGGCGCTGCCTCTGCCCGTCATTCAAAAAGTTCCTTGGTGTGGGCCTTTTTTGAGGCTAGTGCATCAGATCGCACAGCTGCTGTTTGCAACATATGTCTCAAGCGTATATCGCGTGGCCAAAACATCAGCCGCTTGGGTACCACATGCCTGACCAGACATATGTTGACCTGCCATGCAGCTCGTTGGCAAGCCTACCTCAAAGACCCACACCAAAGAACAAAGCGGACCTCTCCTTGCACCGCATCAGCTGGGATCTCCAACCCCACTATAACTTCAGTCCTCTCTGAAACATGCACTGAGAGGAATGAAGGTGTAGAATTAGGTGTGTCACAGTCAAGTACTTGCGGCCACTCTGCTAGCAGTACACCGACGTCCGATTCTAGCAGGCAAATTTCCCTGCCCCAGCTGCTGGACCGTCGAAAGAAGTTCACTCCCAGCCATCCACATGCCCAGCGGTTGAATGCTAGCTTGGCTAAATTGCTAGCGCTTCAACTGCTGCCTTTTCAGTTGGTAGACTCGGCCCCCTTCCGTGAGTTTGTGCAATGTGCGGTTCCTCAGTGGCAGGTTCCCAAACGCCACTTTTTCTCACGGAAGGCTATTCCGGCTCTCTACCGGCATGTGGAAGGCAATGTCTTGGCCTCGCTGGACAGGGCGGTCAGCGGTAAGGTGCATATTACCGCTGACTCATGGTCCAGCAGGCATGGACAGGGACGTTACCTTTCTTTCACGGCCCATTGGGTCACTCTTTTGGCAGCTGGGAAGGATGCAGGACAAGGTGCAGTAGTGTTGGAGGTTGTCCCACCGCCACGCCTCCAAAATGCTACTACTGGTTGTGACACACCTCTCTCCTCCACCCCCTCCTCTTCTTCTTCCTCCATGGCCTCTTCCTGTGGTTTGTCCTATGAACCAGCGGTGCTCCGTAGCCGTTCACGGGGCTACGCAAGTACGCAGGCAAAAAGATGCCATGCCGTGCTTGCGCTGGTGTGTTTGGGGGACAGAAGCCACACTGGGGCAGAGGTCCTGTCTGCTCTGCAGGGCCAGGCCGAGAGGTGGTTGACGCCACGCCAGCTTAAGCCAGGAATGGTGGTTTGCGACAATGGCACCAACCTCCTCTCCGCCCTTCGACAGGGACAACTGACCCATGTGCCCTGTGTGGCTCACGTCCTTAACCTGGTGGTGCAGCGGTTCTTGGGCAGGTACCCGGGCTTACAGGATGTCCTGAGGCAGGCCAGGAAAGTCTGTGTGCATTTCCGCAGATCTTATAATGCCAGTGCTCGCCTGGCTGAGCTGCAAAAGGAGTTGAACCTGCCCAAGAACCGCCTTATATGTGACATGCCCACCAGGTGGAACTCAACGTTGGCCATGCTGCAGCGGCTGCACACGCAGCAGAGGGCCATCAATGAGTACCTGTGCGACTACGGCACCAGGACAGGGTCAGGGGAGCTTGGTTTTTTTTCTCCACGCCAGTGGGGCATGATCAGGGATGCATGCACTGTCCTGGCACCATTTGAGGAGGCCACGAGGATGGTGAGCAGTGACAGTGCATGCATCAGTGACACTGTACCTCTTGTCCACCTGTTGGAGCACACGCTGCGTGGAATAATGGACAGGGCACTTGAGGCAGAACAGAGGCAGGAAGAGGAGGACTTCCTTGCCTCTTAAGGCCCCCTTTACCCAGACAGTGTTCCTTCTGTCCCACCCATCGCACAGGAAGAGGAAGAGGAGGAGGAGGAGGAGGAGGAGGAGGATTGTGTCAGCATGGAGGTGGAGGCTGGCACTCAGCATCATCAGCAGCAGTCTTTTAGGGATGATTTACAGTCCCAAGAAACCAGTGGACTTGTACGTGGCTGGGAGGAGGTGACTGCGGATCATGTCGTCCTTAGTGACCCAGAGGACTCCGGAGCGAATGCCTCAGCAAACCTACGCTGCATGGCCTCCCTGATCCTGCAAAGTCTGCGGAAGGATCCTCGTATTCTTCGGATCAAGGAGAGGGACCATTACTGGCTGGCCACTCTCCTTGATCCACGGTACAAGGGTAAGGTTGCGGACCTTATGTTACCGTCGCAGAGGGAGCAGAGGATGAGACAACTCCGGGAGGCCTTGCAGAAAGGTCTGTGCAACACGTTCCCAGAGACTGGGAGGTTACAAACTCCTGGTCCTGGACAACGAGTTGCTGAGGCTTCGGCCAGTCAAAGAAGGAGCGGTGGGGAAGGTGGCCGTCTGACCGATGCGTTCAGACAATTCTTTAGTCCGCAGCCCCAAAGTATGATCGGTTCCAGCAACCATCGCCAGCGTCTGATAAACATAGTGCAGGAATATCTAGGGGCAAGGTCAGACTTGGACACCTTCCCCACCGAAAATCCTCTGGCTTACTGGGTCTTGAGGATGGATCACTGGCCAGAGCTTGCACAGTATGCAATTGAGCTACTGGCCTGTCCTGCATCCAGCGTTCTTTCGGAACGCACATTCAGTGCTGCTGGAGGATTTGTCACGGATCACAGGGTGCGCCTGTCCACCGACTCGGTTGATCGACTGACTTTCATCAAGATGAACCAGTCTTGGATCACCACCAGCTACCACACACCTGATGCTGATATAACAGACTAATTGATTTTAACATGTCACATCCCTTCAAGACTGATGCTGATGCTGAGTGCCTGTGCTGTTATGTTGACTGGCTATCCTCCTCCTCCGAGTCCTCAATGATACGATTGATGATGATAGCTTGGAAGATCATTTTTGTTTATGGGTGCCGCCACCAGTGGCTAAGGCCCAATTTTTCAGCCCCTGTTTTACAGGGGCGTGTACTTACAATTTTTTTAGCAATAATTTGCCATAGGGCTCATTGCTGTGCTCCAAGTACAGTATCTGTGAGGGGTTGGAGTGTTGTGGCACCAGTGCCTAAGGCCCAATTTTTCAGCCCCTGTTTGACAGGGGCGTGTCATTACAATTTTTGAAGCAATACTTTGCAACAGGGCTCATTGCTGTGCTCCAAGTACAGTATCTGTGAGGGGTTGTAGTGTTGTGCCACCAGTGCCTAAGGCCCAATTTTTCAGCCCCTGTTTAACAGGGGCATGTCATTACAATTTTTGAAGCAATACTTTGCAACAGGGCTCATTGCTGTGCTCCAAGTACAGTATCTGTGAGGGGTTGTAGTGTTGTGCCACCAGTGCCTAAGGCCCAATTTTTCAGCCCCTGTTCAACAGGGGCATGCAATTACAATTCTTGATCTAATAATTCACAGCAGGGCCCATTCCTGCACCCACCAAGAGTAAGTCTGAGGGCTTACAGTGTTGTGGCAACGCCACCACCACCACCACCACGAAAGGCCCAATTTTTCAGCCCCTGTTCAAAAGGGGCATGTAATTACAAATCTTGATCTAATAATTCACAGCAGGGCCCATTGCTGCACCCACCAAGAGTAACTGTCAGGGCTTACAGTGTTGTGGCACCAGCACCACCATCAAAGCCCCAATTTTTACTACCACTGTTCAACAATTATATGTAATTAAAATTCCTGATATAATAGTTGACAGCAGGGCGTTCCAGCACCAACCAAGAGTAACTGTGAGTGCTTACAGTGTTGTGCCAACACCAACAACTAAGGGGCCTATTTCTGCAGAGTATATACGGCAGGTCCCTACTTTCAAACATCCAACTTACAAACGACTCCTACTTGCAAACGCAAGAAGACAACAGGAAGTGAGAGGAAATCTACCCCTAGGAAGGAAAATTCTCTCCTGTAAGAATAAATATGGGAGAAAGGTGTCTCCTCTGTACTGATGCTTTATCAGCAATCCTTGTTTCAAGAAAAACACCACATTTCAAAAACAGTTGTCATTGGGACGGAAAGTGAGGTGAAATGTTCTGAACAGGGGCACAGACAGCAAAACAAATGTTACAGGGGTGATAACCCTTACCTATGTTTTCCAAAAAGTTTAAAAATAGATTTTTGGGCTGGAGCTACACTTCAACAATGTACCTGTTCAAAATTACAAACACATTCTACATAAGAACAAACCTACAGTCCCTGTCTTGTATACGGCCTGTATACGCCTGTATACGGCTGTTCAGAGTATATAGGGCCTTTTTTATTTTATGTGCGGTGTTCCCCTTAATATCCATACAAGACCCAAAGGGGCTGGTAATGGGCTGGGGTAGGGGGGGGGGGGGTCATGGGGTAGCTATGCCATTTTTCTTAAAGATTTTCATCCATATTACCGGGACCAGACATTACATTAAAGCCGCAAGCAGTTTTAAATGGCTTTTTTTTCCTTTAGAAGTGTCATTTTGTGCAGGAACAGTTCTAAACACGGGAAACACGTGGCACTTCACAGGCATACTTTAGACACCCCCCAGGTACGATATTTAAAGGAATATTTGACTTTTTTTTTTTCACTTTATGCATCATTAAAATGACTGCTCCCGAAAAACAACCGTTTTTAAAACTTCTTTTTGCATTGATACATGTCCCCTGGTGCAGAACCCGGGTTCCCAAACCCTTTTTAGGACAATAACATGCATAATAGTTGTTATAATTAGCACTTTAGAATTCGAACGTTCGCATCCATTGTATTTAATAGGGTTCTAATGTTCGTACGAACTTTCGGTCCGTTCGCGGGTTCTGGTGCGAACCGAACCCGGGGGTGTTCGGCTCATCACTACTCTTATCCTAACACTAACCCTAACTCTAACCTTTATCCTAATGCTAACCCTAACTCTTATCCTAACCCTAACCCTTATCCTAATACTAACCCTAACCTTTATCCTAACACTGACCCAAACTCTGACCCTTATCCTAATGCTAACTCTTATCCTAACGCTAACCCAAACTCTAACCTTAACTCTTATCCTAACACTTAACCTAAAGGGCTGTACACACGGGCCAAATCGGACAGTCCATGTGTGCAGGGTAGCCCGTCTGAAAGAAGCTGGCGGTTCGGCATCCAATCAGCGCTCTTAGCCAATGGTGCTGACCAATGTTTTCCGAGGGTGGGGGGGGCTGGGGTAGTCCCCCTGTCAGAACACAATAGCTCAGTGGGGGGGATTGCTGTACTAACACTGGATTGTTAGTACAGTGGTTCCTCCTGAGCTCTTCCATTTTTCTTCACTAAACTGTTAGTGTGTACCAGGCTTAGCTCTTAACCTAACGCTAACCCTAACTCTAACTCTTGTCTTAACTCTAACAGTACACAAACTCAACTCTTATCTTAATGCTAACCCTAACTCATTTCCTAATCTTGACTCTAACCCTAACCCTAACTCCAACTCTAACCCTAACTCCAACTCTAACCCTAACTCTAACTCTAACTCTAACCCTAACTCTAACCCTAACCCTAACCCTAACCCTAACTCTAACTCTAACTCTAACCCTAACTCTAACTCTAACCCTAACCCTAACTCTAACTCTAACTCTAACCCTAACCCTAACCCTAACTCTAACTCTAACCCTAACTCTAACCCTAACTCTAACTCTAACTCTAACCCTAACCCTAACTCTAACCCTAACTCTAACCCTAACTCTAACCCTAACTCTAACCCTAACTCTAACCCTAACTCTAACCCTAACTCTAACCCTAACTCTGACCTTAACTCTGACCTTAACTCTGACCTTAACTCTGACCTTAACTCTGACCTTAACTCTAACACTGACTCTAACCCTGACTTCTCGATCTTTGGAATACTTTCTCCCTAACGGGATGAACACCCGTTCCTTATAAATGTCCTTCTCAAACCTGCATTAATTGTATATTCTGATACCCACTTCTTGCTTGACTGGCAACCCCATTGACAGAACCCAGCGTGCTGTTTATTTTTTTCAATGCTTTTAAAAAATCGCATCCAATGAAATAATCATCATTCTTCTACTACATTTATAATACATGAACTAGATGTCCTTCTCTACACACCCCTGAAGAAGGTTACCCCGAAACACGTCGGGTATAAAGAAGGTTTTCATGTATTTACCTATATGGTGACAATCTTTGGAACTGTATATTTTAATTTAATATTTCATTTTTTGATAAATATGTAGAATTGTGAATAAAAACTATTTTTTACTTCAATATCCCGTATATTTGGAATTAATACTACCAGTAGGGATGAGCTTCGTGTTCGAGTCGAACATACGTTCGACTCGAACATTGGCTGTTCGATCGTTCGACGAAGATCGAACGATTTGGGCCGTTCGCGCCAAATTCGAGTGACGCGAACGGCCCACAATGCACTACGCCATCGCAGTGTCATCCAGGCGCTGTGATTGGCCAAGCATGCACTGTGACCCCGCATGCTTGGCCAATCACAGCGCCGGCAGCGAGGAGAGCAATGATTGGCCACAGGCAGGATGCCTGTGGCCAATTATTGCTGAGGGTGTTTAGTACACGCCCCACACTATAAAAGGCCGCCAGCACGGCGGCCTAGTGTAGTGTGTTCCGGAGCAGGGATAGAGTAGCATAGGCAGGGACAGTGACTGTTATTTCTTTCTTGCTTAACCTGGATTCCTTTAGTTTAGGGAAAGAGAAGGATAGGTAGGGAGAGTGTCAGTGTGTTTTGTGCTTCTGCTATAGTGTGCTTAAAAAAAAACATTTATTCTAGGGACAGAAAACTCTAGGTAGGGACAGTGTCAGTTTCTTTCACTCTGCAAGTCCTTGTTTCCAGGGACCTGGAAGGACAGTGAGTGAATTGTCCTTTTGCTATATTGTGATTAAAAAAAACATTTATTCTAGGGACAGAAAACTCTAGGTAGGGACAGTGTCAGTTTCTTTCACTCTGCAAGTCCTTGTTTCCAGGGACCTGGAAGGACAGTGAGTGAATTGTCCTTTTGCTATATTGTGATTAAAAAAAACATTTATTCTAGGGACAGAAAACTCTAGGTAGGGACAGTGTCAGTTTCTTTCACTCTGCAAGTCCTTGTTTCCAGGGACCTGGAAGGACAGTGAGTGAATTGTCCTTTTGCTATATTGTGATTAAAAAAAACATTTATTCTAGGGACAGAAAACTCTAGGTAGGGACAGTGTCAGTTTCTTTCACTCTGCAAGTCCTTGTTTCCAGGGACCTGGAAGGACAGTGAGTGAATTGTCCTTTTGCTATATTGTGATTAAAAAAAACATTTTTTTCTAGGGACAGAAAACTGTAGGTAGGGAGAGTATTTTTTTTCTTTCACTCTGCAAGTCCTTGTTTCCAGGGACCTGTAAGGACAGTGAGTTAATTGTCCTTGTGCTATATTGTGCTGAAAAAAACATTTATTCCAGGGACAGAAAACTCTAGGTAGGGACAGTGTCAGTTTCTTTCACTCTGCAAGTCCTTGTTTCCAGGGACCTGGAAGGACAGTGAGTGAATTGTCCTTTTGCTATATTGTGATTAAAAAAAACATTTTTTTCTAGGGACAGAAAACTGTAGGTAGGGAGAGTGTTTTTTTTCTTTCACTCTGCAAGTCCTTGTTTCCAGGGACCTGTAAGGACAGTGAGTTAATTTTCCTTGTGCTATATTGTGATTAAAAAAAACATTTATTCTAGGGACAGAAAACTCTAGGTAGGGACAGTGTCAGTTTCTTTCACTCTGCAAGTCCTTGTTTCCAGGGACCTGGAAGGACAGTGAGTGAATTGTCCTTTTGCTATATTGTGATTAAAAAAAACATTTATTCTAGGGACAGAAAACTCTAGGTAGGGACAGTGTCAGTTTCTTTCACTCTGCAAGTCCTTGTTTCCAGGGACCTGGAAGGACAGTGAGTGAATTGTCCTTTTGCTATATTGTGATTAAAAAAAACATTTTTTTCTAGGGACAGAAAACTGTAGGTAGGGAGAGTATTTTTTTTCTTTCACTCTGCAAGTCCTTGTTTCCAGGGACCTGTAAGGACAGTGAGTTAATTGTCCTTGTGCTATATTGTGCTGAAAAAAACATTTATTCCAGGGACAGAAAACTCTAGGTAGGGACAGTGTCAGTTTCTTTCACTCTGCAAGTCCTTGTTTCCAGGGACCTGGAAGGACAGTGAGTGAATTGTCCTTTTGCTATATTGTGATTAAAAAAAACATTTTTTTCTAGGGACAGAAAACTGTAGGTAGGGAGAGTATTTTTTTTCTTTCACTCTGCAAGTCCTTGTTTCCAGGGACCTGTAAGGACAGTGAGTTAATTTTCCTTGTGCTATATTGTGATTAAAAAAAACATTTATTCTAGGGACAGAAAACTCTAGGTAGGGACAGTGTCAGTTTCTTTCACTCTGCAAGTCCTTGTTTCCAGGGACCTGGAAGGACAGTGAGTGAATTGTCCTTTTGCTATATTGTGATTAAAAAAAACATTTTTTTCTAGGGACAGAAAACTGTAGGTAGGGAGAGTATTTTTTTTCTTTCACTCTGCAAGTCCTTGTTTCCAGGGACCTGTAAGGACAGTGAGTTAATTTTCCTTGTGCTATATTGTGATTAAAAAAAACATTTATTCTAGGGACAGAAAACTCTAGGTAGGGACAGTGTCAGTTTCTTTCACTCTGCAAGTCCTTGTTTCCAGGGACCTGGAAGGACAGTGAGTGAATTGTCCTTTTGCTATATTGTGATTAAAAAAAACATTTTTTTCTAGGGACAGAAAACTGTAGGTAGGGAGAGTGTTTTTTTTCTTTCACTCTGCAAGTCCTTGTTTCCAGGGACCTGTAAGGACAGTGAGTTAATTTTCCTTGTGCTATATTGTGATTAAAAAAAACATTTATTCTAGGGACAGAAAACTCTAGGTAGGGACAGTGTCAGTTTCTTTCACTCTGCAAGTCCTTGTTTCCAGGGACCTGGAAGGACAGTGAGTGAATTGTCCTTTTGCTATATTGTGATTAAAAAAAACATTTATTCTAGGGACAGAAAACTCTAGGTAGGGACAGTGTCAGTTTCTTTCACTCTGCAAGTCCTTGTTTCCAGGGACCTGGAAGGACAGTGAGTGAATTGTCCTTTTGCTATATTGTGATTAAAAAAAACATTTTTTTCTAGGGACAGAAAACTGTAGGTAGGGAGAGTATTTTTTTTCTTTCACTCTGCAAGTCCTTGTTTCCAGGGACCTGTAAGGACAGTGAGTTAATTGTCCTTGTGCTATATTGTGCTGAAAAAAACATTTATTCCAGGGACAGAAAACTCTAGGTAGGGACAGTGTCAGTTTCTTTCACTCTGCAAGTCCTTGTTTCCAGGGACCTGGAAGGACAGTGAGTGAATTGTCCTTTTGCTATATTGTGATTAAAAAAAACATTTTTTTCTAGGGACAGAAAACTGTAGGTAGGGAGAGTATTTTTTTTCTTTCACTCTGCAAGTCCTTGTTTCCAGGGACCTGTAAGGACAGTGAGTTAATTTTCCTTGTGCTATATTGTGATTAAAAAAAACATTTATTCTAGGGACAGAAAACTCTAGGTAGGGACAGTGTCAGTTTCTTTCACTCTGCAAGTCCTTGTTTCCAGGGACCTGGAAGGACAGTGAGTGAATTGTCCTTTTGCTATATTGTGATTAAAAAAAACATTTTTTTCTAGGGACAGAAAACTGTAGGTAGGGAGAGTATTTTTTTTCTTTCACTCTGCAAGTCCTTGTTTCCAGGGACCTGTAAGGACAGTGAGTTAATTGTCCTTGTGCTATATTGTGCTGAAAAAAACATTTATTCCAGGGACAGAAAACTCTAGGTAGGGACAGTGTCAGTTTCTTTCACTCTGCAAGTCCTTGTTTCCAGGGACCTGGAAGGACAGTGAGTGAATTGTCCTTTTGCTATATTGTGATAAAAAAAAACATTTTTTTCTAGGGACAGAAAACTGTAGGTAGGGAGAGTGTTTTTTTTCTTTCACTCTGCAAGTCCTTGTTTCCAGGGACCTGTAAGGACAGTGAGTTAATTTTCCTTGTGCTATATTGTGATTAAAAAAAACATTTATTCTAGGGACAGAAAACTCTAGGTAGGGACAGTGTCAGTTTCTTTCACTCTGCAAGTCCTTGTTTCCAGGGACCTGGAAGGACAGTGAGTGAATTGTCCTTTTTCTATATTGTGATTAAAAAAAACATTTTTTTCTAGGGACAGAAAACTGTAGGTAGGGAGAGTATTTTTTTTCTTTCACTCTGCAAGTCCTTGTTTCCAGGGACCTGTAAGGACAGTGAGTTAATTTTCCTTGTGCTATATTGTGATTAAAAAAAACATTTATTCTAGGGACAGAAAACTCTAGGTAGGGACAGTGTCAGTTTCTTTCACTCTGCAAGTCCTTGTTTCCAGGGACCTGGAAGGACAGTGAGTGAATTGTCCTTTTGCTATATTGTGATTAAAAAAAACATTTTTTTCTAGGGACAGAAAACTGTAGGTAGGGAGAGTATTTTTTTTCTTTCACTCTGCAAGTCCTTGTTTCCAGGGACCTGTAAGGACAGTGAGTTAATTTTCCTTGTGCTATATTGTGATTAAAAAAAACATTTATTCTAGGGACAGAAAACTCTAGGTAGGGACAGTGTCAGTTTCTTTCACTCTGCAAGTCCTTGTTTCCAGGGACCTGGAAGGACAGTGAGTGAATTGTCCTTTTGCTATATTGTGATTAAAAAAAACATTTTTTTCTAGGGACAGAAAACTGTAGGTAGGGAGAGTGTTTTTTTTCTTTCACTCTGCAAGTCCTTGTTTCCAGGGACCTGTAAGGACAGTGAGTTAATTTTCCTTGTGCTATATTGTGATTAAAAAAAACATTTATTCTAGGGACAGAAAACTCTAGGTAGGGACAGTGTCAGTTTCTTTCACTCTGCAAGTCCTTGTTTCCAGGGACCTGGAAGGACAGTGAGTGAATTGTCCTTTTGCTATATTGTGATTAAAAAAAACATTTATTCTAGGGACAGAAAACTCTAGGTAGGGACAGTGTCAGTTTCTTTCACTCTGCAAGTCCTTGTTTCCAGGGACCTGGAAGGACAGTGAGTGAATTGTCCTTTTGCTATATTGTGATTAAAAAAAACATTTTTTTCTAGGGACAGAAAACTGTAGGTAGGGAGAGTATTTTTTTTCTTTCACTCTGCAAGTCCTTGTTTCCAGGGACCTGTAAGGACAGTGAGTTAATTGTCCTTGTGCTATATTGTGCTGAAAAAAACATTTATTCCAGGGACAGAAAACTCTAGGTAGGGACAGTGTCAGTTTCTTTCACTCTGCAAGTCCTTGTTTCCAGGGACCTGGAAGGACAGTGAGTGAATTGTCCTTTTGCTATATTGTGATTAAAAAAAACATTTTTTTCTAGGGACAGAAAACTGTAGGTAGGGAGAGTATTTTTTTTCTTTCACTCTGCAAGTCCTTGTTTCCAGGGACCTGTAAGGACAGTGAGTTAATTTTCCTTGTGCTATATTGTGATTAAAAAAAACATTTATTCTAGGGACAGAAAACTCTAGGTAGGGACAGTGTCAGTTTCTTTCACTCTGCAAGTCCTTGTTTCCAGGGACCTGGAAGGACAGTGAGTGAATTGTCCTTTTGCTATATTGTGATTAAAAAAAACATTTTTTTCTAGGGACAGAAAACTGTAGGTAGGGAGAGTATTTTTTTTCTTTCACTCTGCAAGTCCTTGTTTCCAGGGACCTGTAAGGACAGTGAGTTAATTTTCCTTGTGCTATATTGTGATTAAAAAAAACATTTATTCTAGGGACAGAAAACTCTAGGTAGGGACAGTGTCAGTTTCTTTCACTCTGCAAGTCCTTGTTTCCAGGGACCTGGAAGGACAGTGAGTGAATTGTCCTTTTGCTATATTGTGATTAAAAAAAACATTTTTTTCTAGGGACAGAAAACTGTAGGTAGGGAGAGTGTTTTTTTTCTTTCACTCTGCAAGTCCTTGTTTCCAGGGACCTGTAAGGACAGTGAGTTAATTTTCCTTGTGCTATATTGTGATTAAAAAAAACATTTATTCTAGGGACAGAAAACTCTAGGTAGGGACAGTGTCAGTTTCTTTCACTCTGCAAGTCCTTGTTTCCAGGGACCTGGAAGGACAGTGAGTGAATTGTCCTTTTGCTATATTGTGATTAAAAAAAACATTTATTCTAGGGACAGAAAACTCTAGGTAGGGACAGTGTCAGTTTCTTTCACTCTGCAAGTCCTTGTTTCCAGGGACCTGGAAGGACAGTGAGTGAATTGTCCTTTTGCTATATTGTGATTAAAAAAAACATTTTTTTCTAGGGACAGAAAACTGTAGGTAGGGAGAGTATTTTTTTTCTTTCACTCTGCAAGTCCTTGTTTCCAGGGACCTGTAAGGACAGTGAGTTAATTGTCCTTGTGCTATATTGTGCTGAAAAAAACATTTATTCCAGGGACAGAAAACTCTAGGTAGGGACAGTGTCAGTTTCTTTCACTCTGCAAGTCCTTGTTTCCAGGGACCTGGAAGGACAGTGAGTGAATTGTCCTTTTGCTATATTGTGATTAAAAAAAACATTTTTTTCTAGGGACAGAAAACTGTAGGTAGGGAGAGTGTTTTTTTTCTTTCACTCTGCAAGTCCTTGTTTCCAGGGACCTGTAAGGACAGTGAGTTAATTTTCCTTGTGCTATATTGTGATTAAAAAAAACATTTTTTCTAGGGACAGAAAACTGTAGGTAGGGAGAGTGTTTTTTTTCTTTCACTCTGCAAGTCCTTGTTTCCAGGGACAGAGAAGGACAC
Source organism: Rana muscosa (assembly GCA_029206835.1). Taxonomy (NCBI): domain Eukaryota; kingdom Metazoa; phylum Chordata; class Amphibia; order Anura; family Ranidae; genus Rana; species Rana muscosa. The sequence goes on from CM055119.1 coordinate 336,240,586, forward strand.
CTGAAGGTAGCCCTTATTGCTTTTTTCCCATCTCCCTGCAGGCCATCTATTAGAATGTCTGGAAGGCAAACAAGGAGAGGCAGACAGTCAGGAGGCAATAAAAGAGGGCAAGCAGGCTCTGTGTCTGGGGGCAACAGTGCTGGTCGTGGACGCGGTGCATTGTCATCAGCACATGGCCATGGGACACGCTTGTCCTTCTTTTCGGCAGCTGGACATGTTGAGCCACATCATGCCGAAGACTTGGTAGAGTGGATGACCAAGCCCTCCTCCTCCTCCTCATCCTCTCTCACCCAGGCTCAGGGTACTGGAAAAGCAGCTGCCAAAGCGTCGTCTTCCCTGGTATCAATGTCAGACAAATCATCAGTCACTCCTTCCCTAGACCCACCATGTCCTCCTCCTGAGGAGTCCCCCGAACTGTTTCAGCACAGTGTTGGGTACATGCTCCAGGAGGATGCCCAGCGTTTCGAAGGGTCTGATGATGAAACCCAGCTAGAGGAAGGCAGTAGCGTGAGAGCAGACAGAGGGGATGCTCAAGAAGGACACCAATCTGGCAGTCATGTTCCAGCAGCTGCAGCATACTGCCAGATTGGCTCCAGTGATGAGGAGGGAGGGGATGATGAGGTCAATGACTCCACGTGGGTGCCTAATAGGAGAGAGGAGGAGGAGGAGGATGAGGAGGAGGCACATCTCCAACGAGGCAGGATGCCCTTTGGTGGCCAGCGTAAGGGCAGTACACCGACGGAATCACACCGCAGAGCTCCGCCTGTGCAGGGCGCTGCCTCTGCCCGTCATTCAAAAAGTTCTTTGGTGTGGGCCTTTTTTGAGGCTAGTGCATCAGATCGCACAGCTGCTGTTTGCAACATATGTCTCAAGCGTATATCGCGTGGCCAAAACATCAGCCGCTTGGGTACCACATGCCTGACCAGACATATGTTGACCTGCCATGCAGCTCGTTGGCAAGCCTACCTCAAAGACCCACACCAAAGAACAAAGCGGACCTCTCCTTGCACCGCATCAGCTGGGATCTCCAACCCCACTATAACTTCAGTCCTCTCTGAAACATGCACTGAGAGGAATGAAGGTGTAGAATTAGGTGTGTCACAGCCAAGTACTTGCGCCCACTCTGCTAGCAGTACACCGACGTCCGATTCTAGCAGGCAAATTTCCCTGCCCCAGCTGCTGGACCGTCGAAAGAAGTTCACTCCCAGCCATCCACATGCCCAGCGGTTGAATGCTAGCTTGGCTAAATTGCTAGCGCTTCAACTGCTGCCTTTTCAGTTGGTAGACTCGGCCCCCTTCCGTGAGTTTGTGCAATGTGCGGTTCCTCAGTGGCAGGTTCCCAAACGCCACTTTTTCTCACGGAAGGCTATTCCGGCTCTCTACCGGCATGTGGAAGGCAATGTCTTGGCCTCGCTGGACAGGGCGGTCAGCGGTAAGGTGCATATTACCGCTGACTCATGGTCCAGCAGGCATGGACAGGGACGTTACCTTTCTTTCACGGCCCATTGGGTCACTCTTTTGGCAGCTGGGAAGGATTCAGGACAAGGTGCAGTAGTGTTGGAGGTTGTCCCACCGCCACGCCTCCAAAATGCTACTACTGGTTGTGACACACCTCTCTCCTCCACCCCCTCCTCTTCTTCTTCCTCCATGGCCTCTTCCTGTGGTTTGTCCTATGAACCAGCGGTGCTCCGTAGCCGTTCACGGGGCTACGCAAGTACGCAGGCAAAAAGATGCCATGCCGTGCTTGCGCTGGTGTGTTTGGGGGACAGAAGCCACACTGGGGCAGAGGTCCTGTCTGCTCTGCAGGGCCAGGCCGAGAGGTGGTTGACGCCACGCCAGCTTAAGCCAGGAATGGTGGTTTGCGACAATGGCACCAACCTCCTCTCCGCCCTCCGACAGGGACAACTGACCCATGTGCCCTGTGTGGCTCACGTCCTTAACCTGGTGGTGCAGCGGTTCTTGGGCAGGTACCCGGGCTTACAGGATGTCCTGAGGCAGGCCAGGAAAGTCTGTGTGCATTTCCGCAGATCTTATAATGCCAGTGCTCGCCTGGCTGAGCTGCAAAAGGAGTTGAACCTGCCCAAGAACCGCCTTATATGTGACATGCCCACCAGGTGGAACTCAACGTTGGCCATGCTGCAGCGGCTGCACACGCAGCAGAGGGCCATCAATGAGTACCTGTGCGACTACGGCACCAGGACAGGGTCAGGGGAGCTTGGTTTTTTTTCTCCACGCCAGTGGGGCATGATCAGGGATGCATGCACTGTCCTGGCACCATTTGAGGAGGCCACGAGGATGGTGAGCAGTGACAGTGCATGCATCAGTGACACTGTACCTCTTGTCCACCTGTTGGAGCACACGCTGCGTGGAATAATGGACAGGGCACTTGAGGCAGAACAGAGGCAGGAAGAGGAGGACTTCCTTGCCTCTCAAGGCCCCCTTTACCCAGACAGTGTTCCTTCTGTCCCACCCATCGCACAGGAAGAGGAGGAGGAGGAGGAGGAGGAGGAGGATTGTGTCAGCATGGAGGTGGAGGCTGGCACTCAGCATCATCAGCAGCAGTCTTTTAGGGATGATTTACAGTCCCAAGAAACCAGTGGACTTGTACGTGGCTGGGAGGAGGTGGCTGCGGATCATGTCGTCCTTAGTGACCCAGAGGACTCCGGAGCGAATGCCTCAGCAAACCTACGCTGCATGGCCTCCCTGATCCTGCAAAGTCTGCGGAAGGATCCTCGTATTCTTCGGATCAAGGAGAGGGACCATTACTGGCTGGCCACTCTCCTTGATCCACGGTACAAGGGTAAGGTTGCGGACCTTATGTTACCGTCGCAGAGGGAGCAGAGGATGAGACAACTCCGGGAGGCCTTGCAGAAAGGTCTGTGCAACGCGTTCCCAGAGACTGGGAGGTTGCAAACTCCTGGTCCTGGACAACGAGTTGCTGAGGCTTCGGCCAGTCAAAGAAGGAGCGGTGGGGAAGGTGGCCGTCTGACCGATGCGTTCAGACAATTCTTTAGTCCGCAGCCCCAAAGTATGATTGGTTCCAGCAACCATCGCCAGCGTCTGATAAACATGGTGCAGGAATATCTAGGGGCAAGGTCAGACTTGGACACCTTCCCCACCGAAAATCCTCTGGCTTACTGGGTCTTGAGGATGGATCACTGGCCAGAGCTTGCACAGTATGCAATTGAGCTACTGGCCTGTCCTGCATCCAGCGTTCTTTCGGAACGCACATTCAGTGCTGCTGGAGGATTTGTCACGGATCACAGGGTGCGCCTGTCCACCGACTCGGTTGATCGACTGACTTTCATCAAGATGAACCAGTCTTGGATCACCACCAGCTACCACACACCTGATGCTGATATAACAGACTAATTGATTTTAAAATGTCACATCCCTTCAAGACTGATGCTGATGCTGAGTGCCTGTGCTGTTATGTTGACTGCCTATCCTCCTCCTCCGAGTCCTCAATGATACGATTGATGATGATAGCTTGGAAGATCATTTTTGTTTATGGGTGCCGCCACCAGTGCCTAACGCCCAATTTTTCAGCCCCTGTTTAACAGGGGCGTGTAATTACAATTTTTGAAGCAATACTTTGCAACAGGGCTCATTGCTGTGCTCCAAGTACAGTATCTGTGAGGAGTTGCAGTGTTGTGCCACCAGTGCCTAAGGCCCAATTTTTCAGCCCCTGTTTAACAGGGGCGTGTCATTACAATTTTTGAAGCAATACTTTGCAACAGGGCTCATTGCTGTGCTCCAAGTACAGTATCTGTGAGGGGTTGCAGTGTTGTGCCACCAGTGCCTAAGGCCCAATTTTTCAGCCCCTGTTCAACAGGGGCATGTAATTACAATTCTTGATCTAATAATTCACAGCAGGGCCCATTGCTGCACCCACCAAGAGTAACTGTCAGGGCTTACAGTGTTGTGGCACCAGCACCACCATCAAAGGCCCAATTTTTACTACCACTGTTCAACAATTATATGTAATTAAAATTCCTGATATAATAGTTGACAGCAGGGCGTTCCAGCACCAACCAAGAGTAACTGTGAGTGCTTACAGTGTTGTGCCAACACCAACAACTAAGGGGCCTATTTCTGCAGAGTATATACGGCAGGTCCCTACTTTCAAACATCCAACTTACAAACGACTCCTACTTGCAAACGCAAGAAGACAACAGGAAGTGAGAGGAAATCTACCACTAGGAAGGAAAATTCTCTCCTGTAAGAATAAATATGGGAGAAAGGTGTCTCCTCTGTACTGATGCTTTATCAGCAATCCTTGTTTCAAGAAAAACACCACATTTCAAAAACAGTTGTCATTGGGACGGAAAGTGAGGTGAAATGTTCTGAACAGGGGCACAGACAGCAAAACAAATGTTACAGGGGTGATAACCCTTACCTATGTTTTCCAAAAAGTTTAAAAATAGATTTTTGGGCTGGAGCTACACTTCAACAATGTACCTGTTCAAAATTACAAACAGATTCTACATAAGAACAAACCTACAGTCCCTGTCTTGTATGCACCGCCTGTATACGGCTGTTCAGAGTATATAGGGCCTTTTTTATTTTATGTGCGGGGTTCCCCTTAATATCCATACAAGACCCAAAGGGGCTGGTAATGGGCTGGGGTAGGGGGGGGGGGTCATGGGGTAGCTATGCCATTTTTCTTAAAGAATTTCATCCATATTACCGGGACCAGACATTACATTAAAGCCGCAAGCAGTTTTAAATGGCTTTTTTTTCCTTTAGAAGTGTCATTTTGTGCAGGGACAGTTCTAAACACGGGAAACACGTGGCACTTCACAGGCATACTTTAGACACCCCCCAGGTACGATATTTAAAGGAATATTTGACTTTTTTTTTTTCACTTTATGCATCATTAAAATGACTGCTCCCGAAAAACGACCGTTTTTAAAACTTCTTTTTGCATTGATACATGTCCCCTGGTGCAGAACCCGGGTTCCCAAACCCTTTTTAGGACAATAACATGCATAATAGTTGTTATAATTAGCACTTTAGAATTCGAACGTTCGCATCCATTGTATTTAATAGGGTTCTAATGTTCGTTCGAACTTCCGGTCCGTTCGCGGGTTCTGGTGCGAACCGAACCCGGGGGTGTTCGGCTCATCACTAACTACCAGTGCCTTAAAAGTCCACCCAGGGGAACCCCCTTTTTTCTTTTCTAACTCTAACCCTAACTCCATCTCTAACCCTAACTCTAACCCTAACCCTGACTCTAACCCTAACTCTAACCCTGACTCCAACTCTAACCCTAACTCCAACCCTAACTCCAACTCCAACTCCAACTCTAACCCTAACTCTAACCCTGACTCTAACTCTAACCCTGACTCTAACCCTAACCCTAACTCTAACCCTAACCCTAACTCTAACCCTAACTCTAACCCTAACTCCAACTCTAACCCTAAATCTAACCCTAACTCTAACTCTAACCCTAAATCTAACCCTAACTAACTCTCACCCTAACTCTAACCCTGACTCTAACTCTAACCCTAACTATAACCCTAACCCTAACTCTAACCCTGACTCTAACTCTAACCCTAACTCCAACTCTAACCCCAAATCTAACCCTAACTCTAACTTAACCCTAACTCTAACTCTTACTCTACCCCTAACTCTAACCCTAACCCTGACTCTAACCCTAACCCTAACTCTTATCCTAACTCTTATCCTAACACCAACTCTAACCCTAACATTTATCGTATCGCTAACTCTGGCACACCAGCAAACTAAGGATCAGGTGATATTTTTGGGACATGCAAGGTCTTTTCCTACAGGTGACACTATGTGATTGGTTTGTGGTTCCTGTTTATGTGAAGTGGTGATTGGTTTGTGGTTTTGTGTCATCTACTGCATGTCATTTGGAATAAAAGGGGTCCACTCGGATCATGAAAATGATTGCTATATCACAAATCCCCCCCCCCCCCAAAGTATCTCCTAAAACTGACCCTTGGTGTGCCAATTTTCATTTTGTTTTTCCTCATTGGGACCCCCCGACCGCAGGACCCTGATAGGGTGAGAGAAGAACATACTGGGACTTTCTAAGTCAAACAAGGACCTCCAGGTAAATGTTATAATAGCAATGCCATGGAACGCATCCTTATTATAAGCCCTTCAAATATTTGTCGCATTTACGAAGCACATTCACCCAATCGAGTCCTTTTCGGCAAGTTGAGGGCCAGGAGATTGCGAAGACCCTAAAACAACGCCATCATTTCTCCTTTAAAGTAAGGTGACCAGATTTTTAAAATGAAATCTGGGGACATATTTTTTTTTTTTACTAGTAATGGCGGCAATCAGCGACTCTCTGCCCATCGCCGCCGCCGCCCGCCTCACAGCCTGTCAAGTCTTACTCTCCGGGCCCCGACTACTACTGGGTGGGGAGCGGAGGAAGATCACTCCACCAGGGAAGGCAAGGAGATAATCAGGCAGGCGGCTGTCCGGGACTTGAGCCAAGGCAGAAGAACATGTGAGTGGAGCTGAATGGGCACCCGAAACTGAAGAAATATTACCTCCACTCCGACCAGCACATGATCATCAGAAAGGGGCACAGATAATGGAAAAAATACACCCCCCTAAGCTAGTAGGAGCGGCGGAGCGGCGGTGTGTAATTCAGATTTTTTTTTTTTTAATTCTGCACTGACTGTCTTTGAAATTGCTCCAGCCCCTGTTCAAATCCAATCCGGGGACAAAACCGGGGACAGATTTGGTCCGGGGACAGTGTCCTCAATCCGGGGACTGTCCCCTGAAACCGGGGATGTCTGGTCACCCTACTTTAAAGTCAGGAGCAGCCCAGCTCATCCCATCAGCGTGAGATGTGATTGTGCACGGCAACTAAACAGCAATTAACTGTCAGGTACAGGAGGGAGATGAAGACGCCTTATGACTCCGTATGACATCATGGAGATGTGAATCATCTGGAACAACTCAGTGCAATAAACAAACCACCGTTTACTCTACATTAGATCATTGGCCCGGCCAGCTCTGTTAACTCTACCTAGGCATTCCTCCATTCTGGGGAGCGGGCCTGCACTGATGAGCCCTGGTATGGAGGGGTTAATGGAGGGAGCTTGTCTGCAAGGTGATTCAGGTTCGTGTTCTGAGTCATCATCCCAAAATTAAATATTAAACAATTAAAGTCCTGCGGGATGGATGCTATTTTCGGAGTGTACAAACCCTTGGCTGTTAAAGGGAATCTGTCACAGAGCTCAATGCCCATGTGAGAAAATTCTGGTGAAAGCTGCCTTTCAATAATACATTTTCTGCATACTAATCCGGCTGATGATGTCATAAACAGCTCCAGCTTTGCTTCCCTACGAATCAATCTACGACCTCTGAGTGACAGGACAACAGCTGCCATCTGTAGCTTCTTTTGCTTTGTAACTGGTTCCTTTAAAGAAGAACCCTGCTAAATGTTGTTCTTAACTAAAAAAAAACCCAAAAAACTACTAACTAAATCTGATCACATTTAAGAAAACATACAACCTTTTCAGAGACATAAAACATTCACTTTTCTTTGTACATTCGTTCTGTGGAAATGCCAACAAAATCGAATGATATTAGGCTATTCTCTCTTCCGGTTTGATGTTTTTCATTCAGCAGAATTGTATGAATCAGGAAAATACCGCATTATTGCCACTAGATGGTGCGGATGATTATGGCGAATAAGTACTTACAGTATCTCATAGGTGTGTCCTATGCCTACATACTTTTGCTAATAAGTGTCCCTCGCTCCCGTCTCAAAAAGTTGAGAGGTATGCTATAATACAGGGTCCATAAGATACAGTATCTCACAAAAGTGAGTACACCCCTGACATTTTTTAAAATATTTTATTCTATCTTTTCATGTGACAACACTGAAGAAATTACACTTTGCTACAATGTAAAGTAGTGAGTATACAGCTTGTATAACAGTGTAAATTTGCTGTCCCCTCAAAATAACTCAACACACAGCCATTAATGTCTAAACCGCTGGCAACAAAAGTGAGTACACCCCTAAGTGAAATTTACCAAATTGGGACCAAAGTGTCAATATTTTGTGTGGCCACCATTATTTTCCAGCACTGCCTTGACCCTCTTGGGGTTTGGAGTCCCCCAGAGCTTCACAGGTTGCCACTGGAGTCCTCTTCCACTCCTCCATGATGACATCACAGAGCTGGTGGATGTTAGAGGCCTTGCGCTCCTCCACCTTCTGTTTGAGGATGCCCCACAGATGCTCAATAGGGTTTAGGTCTGGACACATGCTTGGCCAGTCCATCAACTTTACCCTCAGCTTCTTTAGCAAGGCAGTGGTCATCATGGAGGTGTGTTTGGGGTCGTTATCATGTTGGAATACTGCCCTGCCGCCCAGTCTCCGAAGGGAGGGGATCATGCTCTGCTTCAGTATGTCACAGTACATGTTGGCATTCAGGGTTCCCTCCATGATCTGTAGCTCCCCAGTGCCGGCAGCACTCATGCAGCCCCAGACCATGACACTCCCACCACCATGCTTGACTGTAGGCAAGACATGCTTGTCTTTGTACTCCTCACCTGGTTGCCGCCACATACTCTTGTCACCATCTGAGCCAAATAAGTTTATCTTAGTCTCATCAGACCACAGGACATGTTTCCAGTAATCCATGTCCTTAGTCTGCTTGTCTTCAACAAACTACTGGCTTTCTTGTGCATCATCTTTAGAAGAGGCTTCCGTCTGGGATGACAGCCATGCAGACCAATTTAATGCAGTGTGCGGCGTATGGTCTGAGCACTGACAGGCTGACCCCCCAAACCCTTCAACCTCTGTAGCAATGCTGGCAGAACTCATACGTCTATTTCCTAAAGACAACCTCTGGATATGACGCTGAGCACGTGCACTCAACTTCTTTGGTTGACCATGGCGAGGCCTGTTCTGAGTGGAACCCATCCTGTTAAACCGCTGTATGGTCTTGGCCACCATGCTGCAGCTCCGTTTCAGGGTCTTTGCAATCTTCTTATAGCTTAGGCCATCTTTATGTAGAGCAACAATTCTTTTTTTCAACCCTCAGAGAGTTCTTTGCCATGAGGTGTCATGTTGAAATTCCAGTGACCAGTATGAGAGAGTGAGAGCGATAACACCAAATTGAACACACCTGCTCCCCATTCACACCTGAGACCTTGTAACACAAATGAGTCACATGACACCTGGGAGGGAAAATGGCTAATTGGGCCCAATTTGGACATTTTCACTTAGGGGTGTACTCACTTTTGTTGCCAGTGGTTTAGACATCAATGGCTGTGTGTTGAGTTATTTTTAAGGGGATAGCAAAATGTAATTTCTTCAGTATTGTCACATAAAAAGATATAATAAAATATTTACAAAAACGTGAGGGGTGTACTCACTTTTGTGAGATACTGTATATATTATGATGGTCAGCTCCATCCAGTGGCCTTAGCGATGTATATTCCTGATTCATGCTCTTTTTATGAATGAAGTACATAAGACCTGGAGAAAAACGAGCCCAGTAACATTCAATTTTGCCAGCATTCACGCAGAACGAATGTATGTGCATCTTTTCAAGATGAATAGCTCTGTGAATTTTTTTTATAAATACACCCTATTGTGTCGCCATTCCTCTAACTGCCTAGAGCGGGTGCAGAAATATGAAATTTATTGTGTGGACCCAGACCTTATTGTCAACAGCAGAGTGGGAAGGAACCAGAATAAAAATCACTCTCTGATGTAATGGGAAAGGTGAGAGCAGAAACAAATGAACGTATTTACAAAGCAGCCAGTGATTGGTTGGAAGCTTTTCTGAAGGCCCAGCAAAAGATTGGCTGGATTAAAAAAAACACATTGGGGTCAATTTGCAAAGCTTCACCGCATCCAATAAAAATATCATATTACTCATTTGCATAAATTATCGCGTGCGGTAAATTAAGTCTAATTCACCAAAAAAATAATAACGATTATGGAGTGACCAGTGCCGGCAAATGGCCCTTCATTCCTGGTGAATCTGGACAGATGAAAGTTTTTAGGTTCACCAAATTTTCATAGACAGCCTAGAATCCTGGACTGCTTGTCAGCTAAATGTGGGTAAGGAGGGAAGAGTGTCTGCTGCATTCACTCTACATTCAGATGATACAGGGTTAAAAAAAAAAGACCCACCTGCCTCCTGCGCCAACACCGACACACGGTAAGTGTCACCATATTGCTCTCTGTCCATCAATTGCCGCAATTGAATTTTCCCAGAAACCTCCTGGATGGACAACAAATTCCTGCCGTCACCTCTGATACTGTATCTGAAATATAATAGAAAGGAAACATTAGACTGTAGTAAATATCTCTTACATATACCACAGTGCTGTACAGAGAACATTGAGTCGGTCACACCAGTCTCTGCACCCGAGTAGCTTACACTCTAATATCCCCAATCAGGGCTGCTGTTAGAAATCACGGGGCCCCATACAGCCTACCTGGCAGGGCCCCCCTAAAATATATCAAAACAAACTTTTCACAAAAAATATACTAAAATCATTCTTAGCGGACACAAAAATAACAGAGAAGCCGTGTGAATTAGCCCCTTTTTAATTAGTTTTTTATATTTTTTAACATAAACAAAAAAATATGTTACAATTTTTACAAATTATTATTATTTTTTTTTAATTTCCCAAGAATTTTATTACATTTTACAGGGGATTAAAACAATACAGGGTTACAATTTTTTTTTTTTTTTTATGGGACAGGGAAGCCATCAGCTGTCTGTGTCTCTCCCTGCAGCAGCTGAAGGGAGAGAAACTGGTGTCCAGCTGCTGCAGAGTCACATAGGGCATCCTGTAAGTGCCCCTCCAACCGACCACACTGATTCCCTCTGCTGTTTGGTCCCCCCTGTGAGCCCGGGCCCCCTACAAGAGGTCTGGTGGTCCTCCCTTATCAGCAGCCCTGTCCCCAATGCAGTCACACACTAATATTATTATTATACATTTATATTGCTCTGACACATACCACAGTGCTGTACAGAAAACACTGAGCCAGTCACATCAGTCTCTGCACCAGAGGAGCTTACACTCTAATGTCCCCCCACAGTTACACACGATTTTTATATATTTACAGTTAGGTTCATATATATTTGGACACAGGCACAATTTTTGTTTTTTCATGTATTTACCAAAACATATTCAAGCTATAGTTATAAGTGCACACTCTCAGGTTTAATTTGAGGGTATGTACATCCAAATTGGAGGAAGGGTTTAGGAATTACAGCTCTTAACCACTTAAGGACTGCCGCCTGTACATTTACGTCGGCAGAGCGGCACGGACAGGCATAAGTACGTACCTGTACGTCCCCTTTAAGATGCCGACCCTGCCGCTTTCTCCGTGAGCCCGACCGTGGGTCCCGCGGACTCGATCGCCACGGTAATACCCGCAATCATCTCACGGAGAGCTAGAGTGGGGAGATGCTAGTGTAAACAAGCATCTCCCCGCTCTGCCTAGTGACAATGACACTGATCTCCGCTCCGTGTAGTCGGAGCGGAGATTAGTGTCGTGTCACACACAGCCCATCCCCCCTACAGTAAGAAGCACTCCCTAGGAAACACTTAACCCCTACAGCGCCACCTACTGGTTAACCCCTTCACTGCCAGTGTCATTTTCACAGTAATCAGTGCATTTTTATAGCACTGATCGCTGTAAAAATGACAATGGTCCCAAAAATGTGTCAAAAGTGTCCGATGTGTCCGCCATAATGTCGCAGTCATGATAAAAATCGCTGATCGCCGCCATAACTAGTAAAAAATAAATATATTAATAAAAATGCAATAAAACAGTCCCCTTATTTATAGAAGATATAACTTTCACGCAAACCAATCAATAAACGCTTATTGCAATTTTTTTTACCAAAAATATGTAGAAGAATACGTATCGGTCTAAACTGTGGAAAAAAAAAAATTTAATATATTTTTTGGGGATATTTATTATAGCAAAAAGTTAAAAATATTGAATTTTTTTTTCAAAATTGTCACTCTATTTTTGTTTATGGCGCAAAAAATAAAAACTGCAGAGGTGATCAAATACCACCAAAAGAAAGCTCTATTTGTGGGGAAAAAAAGGAAATCAATTTTGTTTGGTAGGCCACGTCGCACGACTGCGCAATTGTCAGTTAAAGTGACGCGGTGCCGAATCGCAAAAAGTGGCCTGGTCTTTGACCAGCAAAATGGTCCAGGGCTGAAGTGGTTAAGAATAGCCACCCCCCTTTTTCAAAGGGACCAAATGTAATTGGACAATTGAATCAAAAGCTGTTTCATGGCGAGTAGTGGGCTACTCCTCCATTATTTCTTCATCAATTAATCAGGTAAAAGGTCTGAAGTTGATTCTAAGTGTGGTATTTGCATTTGGAATCTATTGCTGTGAACCTACATGTGTTCAAAAGAGCTGTCCATGCAAGTGAAACAGGTCAGTGTAAGGCTTTAAAAATTTAACAAATCCATCAGAGAGATAGCAGCAACATTAGGAGTGGCCAAATCAACAGTTTAGTAGATTCTGAGGAAAGAAGAAAGCAGTGGTGAGCTCATCATCATAAAAAGGCATGGATGGCATGCATGGCTTCCAGTGGCACTGATCATTGGTGTTTATTGATGATGTGACAGAAGCAGCTGGATGAATTCTGCAGTGTTTAGAGATATACTGTCAGTCCAGATTCAGCCAAATGCAGCAAAGTTGATTGGACGGCGCTTCACAGTACAGATGGACAATGATCCAAAACATACTGCAAAAGCAACCCAGGAGCTTTTGAAGGAAAATAAGTGGAATATTCTGCAATGGCCGAGTCAATCACCTAATCTCTACCCAATTGAGCATGCATTTCACTTGCTGAAGGCAAAACTAAAAGCAGAAAGACCCACAAACAAAGAACAACTGAAGACAGCTGCAGTTAGAGTCTGGCAAAGCATCAGAAAGGAGGAAACCCAGTCTTTGGTAATGTCCATGGGTTCCCGACTTCAGGCAGTCATTGCCAGTAAAGGATTCTCAACAAAATATTAAAAATTATCATTTTATTTATGATTACAGTATATGAATTTGTCCAATTACATTTGAGCCCCTGAAAATGGGGAGGGGGGAATGTGTAAAAAAATGGTTGCAGTTCCTAATATTTGTACTTAATAGTTATGTTCAACCCCTTGAATTAAAGCTGAAAGTCTGCACTTCAGATTCATTTGGATTGTTTCCATTTAATTTTATTCTGGTGGCATGCAGAGCCAAAAGTATGAAAATTGTGCCTGTGTCCAAATATACATGGACCTAACTGTATATTGCTCTGGCATATATTGTAGTGTTGTATAGAGAACACTGAGACAGTCACATCAGTCTCTGCACCAAAGAGCTTACACTCTAATGCCCCCACAGTCACACACTTTTATTAATATACATGTATTTAGCTCTGACATATACCGCAGTGCTGTACAGAGTACAGTCGGTCACATCAGTCTCTGCACCGGAGGAGCTTACAACAGTGGCAGGCCCGTCCATTAGGGGCGTCGCCCCCTTTATCCACACCACCCCCTATATGAATAATGGATAGATTCATGCATAGCCGCGGCCACCCCTTATTCATGCGTCCGGCCCCTTTTAGGACGCCGGGCACCTGAATTACAGCGGCGGGGTGTTTTTTTGAAGCACCTGATTAGGGCCATAGGCTCTAATAAGCTTCAAAATAGGGTGGGCTCGGAGCGCAGAGCATTGCGCCATAAGCCCACCCAGGTGTTACAACAGCGAATAAATAGTTTGCCCCCCCCCCAAAAAATTTTTTTTACCACCGGCCGCCACTGGCTTACACTCTAATATTCCCCCACAGTCACACACTATTATTATTACTATACATCTATATAGCTTTGACACATACCGTAGTGCTGTACAAAGAAGGCTGGGCCAGTCACATCAGTCTCTGCACCAGAGGAGCTTACACTCTAACCCCCCCTCCACAGTCACGCACTATTATTATTATTATAACACATTTATATACCTCTGACATATACCGCAGTCCTGTAAAAAGAAGACTGACCCAGTCACATCAGACTCTATGCCACAGGAGCTTACACTCTAATGTCCCCCCACATTTACACACTATTATACTTTTTTACAGCTCTGACATATAGTATTGTAGAGAGAACACTGAGCCAGTCACATCAGTCTTTGCACCAGAGGAGCTCACACTCTAATGTCCCTCCACAGTCACACACTATTATTATTATTATACATTTATATAGCTCTGACATATACCGCAATGCTGTACTGAGAACACTGAGCCAGTCACATCAGCCTCAGTTTTATAAAAACAGAACTATTGATTCAGAATTGTAAATATTTCTGGCTCTGACGGGGGAGGGGATCTTTATATAGTACGGGTCGATGGTAATTAAACACTTTTTATTCATGGTTTAGAATTCTTCTGGTGTAGATGGTGAGATGATCGGATCCTCGGAGAGAGAGGCCTGGAGCGAGAGGATTGGAAAGGAACTAGCGGAGGGCCAGCATGAGAGGAGTGATAAGGGACAGCAGGGGTTAAGAAAAGTTAGTTCAGAAAGTGAGGTTTTAAGGGATTGGAGGAAAAGTTTGTGAGAGGAGGGGTTTTATTTACTTAAAATGGATGTAAACCCGAATTATTATTTTTTTGCTGTCACAATGTAGTGTATAAGATTTCCTATCATCTGTGCCAGGTCTTGCCAGCTCTGAGCAATCCTCTTTTCTTTTTTCAGTGAGATAAACGGACAAACAGGAGAACTTTTGTCCGTTCCGCCCACTTGCTGTGAATGACAGGTTATTTACATATCTAATGCACTAAGCTGGAGACAGGCATTATTTTTTCATTTCCACCCCCACTCCTTTTCTGAAGTCATGTGGTTACTTTTCTGGATTTTGACTGGATTTTGACTGGATGTTAGTGGTCATAGCAGAAGTTCGGTGTAAGGAATACACATGAGAAAATGCATGTTGACAAGGGGAGTGTAGAGGTGGGCGGGGAGTCTACTGACATCACAACTCCACCCACCGAGCTCCAGACAACATATCCACCCACAAAATCTGCAGTTTTTCAGTTCTTATAACAGACAGAGGGGAGACATTTGACAGGTAAGGATACATGGAGGAGGCATGTATATCCTTATAGATCAGCACTATGGCAGTAGTTTAGAAAGGATGAGAGTGGGTTTACACTGCAGGGGGAATAGTTAGAGGAGAAGTTTTCCACCCGCCCTCCCTGGTTTTTGTTTAACTTTTTCTTTATTTCAGGTGATGTAGCAGTACAAGTCATGGCAGCGAACTGTTGGCGGTGGTGGTCTTTGATGGTGGTAACTATCCTATGAGATGGAAGTGTGGGGGACTCATCCGTGGTATTGGCCCCCTGGTGTGTGCAGTTAACATGGGTTAGCTGAAGATGGTAATGGTGGCACTGCGGGTAACGGGTTGTCTCCGAGCTGGTGTTATCAAGGCTGGAGGCCTAGTATGGTAAAAGGCCCGCAGTGAAGAAGTGGAAATGATCATCTGATATTTGTGTTTTGTTATGGTTAAAATATGTTATATATGTAGCACTACCCCCATAGGTG
This sequence comes from Rana muscosa, assembly GCA_029206835.1. NCBI lineage: Eukaryota > Metazoa > Chordata > Amphibia > Anura > Ranidae > Rana > Rana muscosa. Next base: position 336,256,156 of record CM055119.1, read on the forward strand.
CTGCTGGTTTAATTTTTGGGTCTGCCGTTACCTGACTGTTCACCGTATCTGCCATAGGGGTCCCATTGGAGAGTTGTTCACAGATGTCCGCACCAAACACTTAGTCTCTTTTTCCAATGCTTTTATTAACAACGTCAGATAGAGGGAGATGGAGGGTTAGGGGAGATTCAGGTACCTTGTTTGCGGATCACGGGTACTTCTTTGATCCAGAGGACAAACAGCTTCCACAACTGAATCTAGCAACCACCGGATAGGCCTCTCTCACTGACCTAGCAGGCGGTGCGGTGCTCCGTCATAGTCTCTGTCACAGACTTGTTGAATATAATAGAGTCGTTGTACAATCCTCTGCCACAGGATTGTATAACCAATAATTTTTGCAAAGTCAAAGAACAATTACACAGTACCAGTATCTCTCAGCCATCTGGCGATACTGTGAGGTAGATAGGCCGGGATGCGTCCTCCAATTGAGTCTCCAGGCTCTTCCTGAGATACCAGCCTTTTGCTCGGTCCTCTCTGAGAAAAGTCCCCCCTGGTTTCTCCAATTGCTCGGCTTCTCCCCACAGGCAAGACAGCAAAGGACCACCCCTGATCAGTAGACCCCAGAAACTCCTGGGCCTACTTTCAGTAACGAGGCCTCGGGCCAGCAGGCCCGAGGCAGAAGAACTGCTACGACACACCTTAGGCCAGGAGGGCCATCAGGTCAGAGAGACCCGGAAAACGATGTCTGTCCTTTAAGTACCCTCTCCCAGAATGCACAGCGGGGGAACCACTCCCACTGGGCTGTTTCTGGGTAAAGAGGTACTCAATACATCCAGCCCGTTGCATTTTCAACACTGGCCGGTGGTGACAGCAACACCCACGGCCAAGTGGAAAATACACAACACAGTTGAACTGGAACAGAAACCAGCAATTTAACAGAATCACTCTGCGCTAAACTACAGCTCAGATAAACCTAAATTTACATATAGCGCCTACTCATTAGGAGCAGGGCGCTACACATATATATTTAATATTTATGAATAAAAAGGCTGCCGTTGGCCAGTTTTACTCCAGCTCAAGTGTGGTCTCGTTAGTTATAGGTAAGGTTAAGTGGGGTTTAAGGTTAGAGTAAGGTAAAATGGTGGCAGTCAAGCTAAGGGATGTACATCTCATCTACCATGGTCATGTATTTCTGGATATAGAAACACCTAAAGTTACATATTTGTTACAGTTTATCAGATGTATTCACAATCACATATAACTACATGACATCTGTCTTTATATTGTCTCCCCACAATCCTCTGCACACACACCAGCACCATCACCCAACAAGGAATGATATGATAGTGATATGTAATATTGCATTATACAGTATTGCTGATCTAACATGTTTCAGGCACTGGGCACGGATACGGGAAGCCTTAAGGCAGTGCACCTGAGGAGCAGAGCACAGGGAGGACCTTATCAGTAATGGTGGCTAGATGTGAGAAGCTGACACAGGGTGGCCGAGAGTACTTGCAATCAGTTTACAGTGGTGTCACCTGTCTGGCTATGCAGCATAACTTAGTAAATTTTAAGACTGGCCGAACAGCACTGCATTGGATCACTGGTACTTTAAGTGGGTGTTTTGTCTTTAAAGCTGCCCAGATATCCACAAATGAGATGGAATCCTGACGACCCCGATAACGCTGAACTGCGGTAAATATGGCTTCCTGTCTGCCTGGACCATTTAGAGCTAGAGAAGGTAATCCATCGACCCTTTTGGGTTGAGTGACCCTTTACCCTGCACCAGGTTTGAAACACCTGGATAAGAACCATTTATAAAGGCGTCCATAGACCTAGTGTGCCCCTCCACACACTGCAGCCTGGACCGCCACTCACCTACCTAAGGCTGGCCTGGTGGTGGATATCGGGATCGGAGGCTGACACATTCAGGATGAGCGCTCCAGGCAGAGTGTTCTCTGGTACTTGGACTTCATATTTCTCTTCTGTGAAGACCGGGGCTTCATTGACATTACTGAGAGAGATTATAATAGAGGCCGTAGAGTTGGGACCATACTCCACCCCAAGGAGCTCCACCACGTTCTTCACCGTGACCACAAGGCGATATTCCTGAACCCGCTCATAGTCCAAATCCTGCCAGAAAAGAATAATGTCATTATAATAACTCATCATCATCATCCATTGTCATCTGCAACCTGGGTGTAATTCTCAGTATCTGTTCTTATTCTGTATGTATGGACTCTGCACAGTACTACTTCTCTTGTCCTGTATGCCGGGTGTAATTCTCAGTATCTGTCCTTATTCTGTATGTATGGACTCTGCACAGTACTACTTCTCTGGTCCTGTATGCCGGGTGTAATTCTCAGTATCTGTTCTTATTCTGTATGTATGGACTCTGCACAGTACTACTTCTCTTGTCCTGTATGCCGGGTGTAATTCTCAGTATCTGTTCTTATTCTATATGTATGGACCACTGCGACTCCTCCCCCTATTTGACACGTTACGTCTAATGGGCATGACTTCATCAGTAAGGGGCTATGTTGTACCGGAGTCACTTGAGGGAGGTCTATTGCCGCGTACACACGACCATTTTTCTCGTCGGGAAAAATTAAATTTTTTCTCTTTGACGAGAAAAACGTCCGTGTGTGGGCTTTTGATCATTTTTCCTGACGAGAAAAACGGCATTAATCACGACGAGAAAAATTAGAACATGCTCTAATTTTTCTCGTCGTGATTCACGGATTTTTTATTTCCGCGGCAGTTTTCCCATAGGGTAACACTGCCGGGGAACCTACACACGGTCGTTTTTCTCGACCAAGAGAAAAAATGTCGGGAAAACTGGCCGTGTGTAGGGGAACAAGCCGTTCCTCGTTTTTCCCATCTATTTTCTCGACGGTGTTTTCACCGTCGAGAAAATCGATCGTGTGTAAGCGGCATGAGACTGGTTAAGCCAGTAAAGAGAGAGAGAGGGTGAAACAGAAGGATTAGGAGCTCCACGCCGGCCCGATTCATTGATTACCCCCAGAGGGGATCTGCTTTATATGACCTGCTGGTAAAAGAGGGGTCAGAGTTTAAGGTGTGCAGCTAGGATATCGAGGTGGAGGAGAGCACCAGCACTTTCAATTTGTTGTGCACTATTTGGTGAAGTCTTCAATTTGGAAGGAACTGAAGACTTTTTTTCATCACTTTGGACTTTCACATTTATCATTTTATATGCAATTTAATTGATATAATTTTATGTGTCATTAGCCCAGCACCGTTCTATTTATTTGATCGGTACTAGCAACAATTTGGTGGAGGTGTAATGTTACATCCTATTTTGCACTGAAATTGTATTTTTGTACATTGTATTTTGCAAATTTTTTTGCAGGTGAAATAAGTTCAGTATTAATTTTATTATTTGCACACATATATGATTGGTATTTATTTAAAGTTTTAGCACTTATGGCTCCAGCAGCCTGCAATCCATTTTGTGTTTGCTGTGCTGCGTGGGAAAATCCCACAATTTCAGTATTTTTGTCCTCTTGGATACGGACGCATTAACCCCCTGCGACACAGACTGTTCGGCAACAAGGCTTACAATCACCTGGGCTATGCTGCTCTGGGCTGCAGTTCAATAATCCCATATGACGCCCCCCTTGCAGAATGGTAAAGTGCAGCACTTCCCCCCCATTACCGCCTCCTCCATACCTGGGGGTCGCGATCTATACGCCCCCTCTCCGCTCCAAAGTGCCAATTTCGTACAGCGGGGAGGCTGAACTGACAACATCCCTAAAAGGATGAAAACCTTTACAAAACATTTCTGAATTCACGGCTCTTTCATAGACGCGGCAGGGGGAAAGTGGCGAGAGGCTTCAATGAGTCGCAATCGAAGAGGGATAGATGAAAAAGGAGCTTAGCGACAGAAAAAGCAAAGGCTTATGAAAAGAGCGTAACAACGGCGATGGATACAGGCCATTAGAGGAAATTCTACAAAGGGAAAATAAAAGGAAGAAATACAATGTACTGTAACTAATTCTGGGAAGCTCTGTCATTGGCTGAGCCATGCTGCTCCTTTAAATGTGAGGATTAAATATCATCAATCTTGTGCTCTGCATACAATCCTCTATTGGATGGAAAACACACAATGCCACCTTCATTTACCCAAAATCCAAAAGTCGGCAACAAGATGGTCAGATTGAAATCTCTTGTCTGTGCTTAAGCAATCATAGAAGTTAGAACATACTTGGCATCATAAAGGTTTATTCGATTACCGTCTTCAAATGACTTCTGATGAGGTCCTATTGTAAATGGTTCTGTCATAAATGGCCTTGATGTAGGAGGCCCTGTCAAGAATAACCTAGCTGTGATGGAACCGTCCAGCACCCAGCTTGGGTGCTTCTGTCAAGATATAGCTTCCCCCAGTCTGGAACCAGGAACCAGATATTATAGCTGACCATCCAAGACTAGCCGACAATAGCTTAGATGCAAACTGGAACTCTCTTTATTGAAAACTCACTCAGAATATACAGTATAGTACACCAGATAAGATAGAAATTTGATCACATTATGCAAACAGTAAGATAGTTAAAATAGCTAATGAATCGCCAACATACACATAATGCTAATCCACATTTAGCAACTAATAGCTGACAGTGATCTAATTAACCCATAAGCTAATCAACATAAACACATGACATCCCCCAATAGTTCCATAATAAGGTACACTGGTCACAATATTAATCACATTTGCAAGATGATCAGACAGACAGAAACAATAGGTGACTCAGCTAAAGTGGCTGTAAATCCACGATCTCCCTGTGTAAACTAAATTAAGTATTTATTAAGCTGCCCATATGTATAAAGCTGATGCATGTGTCCTTGCCTTTGTAGTCTTGCCCCCTTCAGCTGTTGAAGCCCCGTAAAATTTGGGAATCCCCGCCCACTTTGACGCTCCCCCTTGCCAGGCAGCGTCGCGAGGCCGAACACTTTGCGCCTGCACATTGAAAAGTGCACGCAGATCAGTCATGTCTGCGTGCACAGAATATGCAAAGCGCGCTCACAGCCCCCCATTCAATGTGTGCATGTCAAATATATTCGGCACCGGTGGAGGATTCCTGTCCACTAGCTTTGGCAGCTCATCAGGAAAGGCACCACCAAAATTCTGTTTTTTTTATAGAGGATTGGACACAAAGGGGCTCATTGAGCAAAACTCACAACATGTACAGTAGAAGAGACAATCAGATATCATACAATTATATTTGTGTTCTTATTGATCAGGACAAATGTGCATTTCCTAAATGTGGATGCCACCTGTGCAGGTCTCAGGAAAATGGGAAAAGGTAGGCCGGAATAATATAGCATGGGCCATTAACTATTTTAGCAATCAGGGAACTGACGTGTCCACAGACCAACGTCCAAGCAGACAGAGCAGTGCAAAGACAGTGTTACAGATAAAAAGAGAAGGCTACAGAATACAAAATGTGCATCACAGGAAAGACTGGACCCTGCAGAACAGACCGGGTGCCTAAGAGGATTGCAAGTGATACACAAAAGACTGAGCATCATAAAGGAGGTCAAGCACCACAGAGGAGGCAGTACAGAAGAGAATCACAGAAAAGGATGAGCACCACAGAGGAGGCCGAACACCACAGTGGAGGCAAAGCACCACAGAGGAGGCCAAGCAATACAGCGGAGTCCAAACATTACGGAGGAGGCAAACCACCTCAGAGGAGGCCAGGCAGCACGGAACAGCACCACAGAAAAGGATGAGCATCACAGAGGAGGCCAAGTGGTACAGAAAAGATGAAAAAGTACAGAAGAGCTTCACAGAGAAGGACAAACAATATAGTGGAGTCCAAACATTACAGAGGAGGGAGGCAGACCACCACAAAAGAAGCAGTACAGAAAAGACTAAGCAGTACAGAAAAGCTCCACAGAAAAAGATAAGTATCACAGTGGAGTTCAACATCATAGAAGCGGACAAGAAATACAGAGGGGTCCAAACATTATAGAGGAGGCAGACCACCACAGAGAAAACCAGGGGAGGCTAAGCACCACATAGGACTCTAAACAATACAGGAAAGGTTGAGTAGCACAGAAGAGGCCAAGCACCATAGAGGAGGCCAAGTACTACAGAAAAGTCTGGACATCACTGGAGAAGTTGAGCACCAAAGAAGAGGCCATGAACTACAGAAAAGCCTGAGCCTGAGCACCACAGGAGAGGCTGAGCACCATATGTACAAGTACAAGTACTCCAGAAAATGGTGATACCACAGAAGAGGCCGAGCACCACTGAAGAGGCCAAGCATTACAGAAGGGGTCATACAGCACAAAAGAGGCCGAACATCACTGAGGAGGCTGTGCACTATAGAAGAGGTCGAACAGCACAGAAGAGCCCAAGCACTATAGAAGAGGCTGAGCACCAATAAGGAGGCACAGCACCAGAGAGGAGGCCAAAACAGCAAAGAAGAACCCAACCACTAAAGAAGAGGCAAAGCACTACTGGGGAGGCGGCCAGCACCAACAAAAAAAGCCAAGCCCCACAGTAGAGGTTTATTCAAACACGTTCTCCACTTTCCACGCAGTCACTGTACAGACAGGTTGTACTAATTTTTGTATCTGTTTGTGTTACCCCCTCCTTCTCCTCCCATTTCATTATTTTTCATGTTCTGCTTTGACTGTGTGATGAAAATGTGAGGGTCATTAATTTTCCCGGAGAAAAGGTTATGATGAGTCGTAGAAAAGGTGACACTCGTCACATATGATGACGTCAGAGGGAAATGTTCTGGCCGTGGGTCTGAGTCAGTGGTTAGAGAGGGACAGCACCCCGCTGCGATCCATTCTCAGCCACTTCTCAGCATCATTTTATCTCTTTATTAAAGATCCCGCTCGCTCCTCTCAGCGACAAAACATTTGCTGCCTTTGTGTCATAGGTAAGCCAAGGAACAAGACGTTTAATTAGAGGAGCCACCCGCCGGGCGTTCTGCTAAACGGTGCGTCAGAAAAAGATTTGGATCACAGATGAGAAGATGACGACTCGAGTCACATTCCTGCTTCCCCAGAGACAATTCCAAAATTTAATCAGAGAAGTTAACAATATGACCATGAAAAAGGAAACTGGGATGGTTAGGGGTCAGCTTTAGTTTTCCTTTCCTAAAGTTTATAAATGGAGATTTATAGGATAAGTTTATTTTATATACAGCGGGGAAAATAATTATTTGATTCCCTGCAGATTTTGTAAATTTGCCCACTTACAAAGAAAAGAAGGGTCTATAATTTTTATCATAGGTATATTTTAAATAATAGAGACAGAATATCAACAAAAAATCCCGAAAAAACACATAACACAAATGTTATATTGTAAATTGAGTTGCGATTCAGTGAGTAAAATAAGTATTTGATCCCCAAGCAAAACGTGACTTAGTACTTGGTGGAGAAACCCTTGTTGGCAAACACAGAGGTAAAACGTTTCTTGTAGTTGGTGACCAGGTTTGCACACAACTCAGGAGGGATTTTGGTCCACTCTCTTCTTTACAGATCTTCTCTAAAATCCTTAAGGTTTCTTGGCTGTCGCTTTGTAACTCGAAATTTCAGCTCCCTCCATCAATTTTCTATAGAATTTAGATCTGGAGACTGGCTAGGCCACTCCATGACCTTAATGTGCTTCTTCTTCAGTAGTGATGAGCCGAACACCCCCGGGTTCGGTTCGCACCAGAACCCGCAAACGGACCGAAAGTTCGTACGAACATTAGAACCCTATTAAATACAATGGATGCGAACGTTCGAATTCTAAAGTGCTAATTATAACAACTATTATGCATGTTATTGTCCTAAAAAGGGTTTGGGAACCCGGGTTCTGCACCAGGGGACATGTATCAATGCAAAAAGAAGTTTTAAAAACGGTCGTTTTTCGGGAGCAGTCATTTTAATGATGCATAAAGTGAAAAAAAAAAAGTCAAATATTCCTTTAAATATCGTACCTGGGGGGTGTCTAAAGTATGCCTGTGAAGTGCCACGTGTTTCCCGTGTTTAGAACTGTCCCTGCACAAAATGACACTTCTAAAGGGAAAAAAAGCCATTTAAAACTGCTTGCGGCTTTAATGTAATGTCTGGTCCCGGTAATATGGATGAAAATCTTTAAGAAAAATGGCATAGCTACCCCATGACCCCCCCCCCCCCTACCCCAGCCCATTACCAGCCCCTTTGGGTCTTGTATGGATATTAAGGGGAACCCCGCACATAAAATAAAAAAGGCCCTATATACTCTGAACAGCCGTATACAGGCGGTGAATACAAGACAGGGACTGTAGGTTTGTTCTTATGTAGAATCTGTTTGTAATTTTGAACAGGTACATTGTTGAAGTGTAGCTCCAGCCCAAAAATCTATTTTTAAACTTTTTGGAAAACATAGGTAAGGGTTATCACCCCTGTAACATTTGTTTTGCTGTCTGTGCCCCTGTTCAGAACATTTCACCTCACTTTCCGTCCCAATGACAACTGTTTTTGAAATGTGGTGTTTTTCTTGAAACAAGGATTGCTGATAAAGCATCAGTACAGAGGAGACACCTTTCTCCCATATTTATTCTTACAGGAGAGAATTTTCCTTCCTAGGGGTAGATTTCCTCTCACTTCCTGTTGTCTTCTTGCGTTTGCAAGTAGGAGTCGTTTGTAAGTTGGATGTTTGAAAGTAGGGACCTGCCGTATATACTCTGCAGAAATAGGCCCCTTAGTTGTTGGTGTTGGCACAACACTGTAAGCACTCACAGTTACTCTTGGTTGGTGCTGGAACGCCCTGCTGTCAACTATTATATCAGGAATTTTATTTACATATAATTGTTGAACAGTGGTAGTAAAAATTGGGGCTTTGATGGTGGTGCTGGTGCCACAACACTGTAAGCCCTGACAGTTACTCTTGGTGGGTGCAGCAATGGGCCCTGCTGTGAATTATTAGATCAAGAATTGTAATTGCATGCCCCTGTTGAACAGGGGCTGAAAAATTGGGCCTTTCGTGGTGGTGGTGGTGGTGGCGTTGCCACAACACTGTAAGCCCTCAGAGTTACTCTTGGTGGGTGCAGCAATGGGCCCTGCTGTGAATTATTAGATCAAGAATTGTAATTACATGCCCCTTTTGAACAGGGGCTGAAAAATTGGGCCTTTCGTGGTGGTGGTGGTGGCGTTGCCACAACACTGTAAGCCCTCAGAGTTACTCTTGGTGGGTGCAGCAATGGGCCCTGCTGTGAATTATTAGATCAAGAATTGTAATTACATGCCCCTTTTGAACAGGGGCTGAAAAATTGGGCCTTTCGTGGTGGTGGTGGTGGTGGCGTTGCCACAACACTGTAAGCCCTCAGAGTTACTCTTGGTGGGTGCAGCAATGGGCCCTGCTGTGAATTATTAGATCAAGAATTGTAATTACATGCCCCTTTTGAACAGGGGCTGAAAAATTGGGCCTTTCGTGGTGGTGGTGGTGGTGGCGTTGCCACAACACTGTAAGCCCTCAGAGTTACTCTTGGTGGGTGCAGCAATGGGCCCTGCTGTGAATTATTAGATCAAGAATTGTAATTACATGCCCCTTTTGAACAGGGGCTGAAAAATTGGGCCTTTCGTGGTGGTGGTGGTGGTGGCGTTGCCACAACACTGTTGTCATGGATATGCAGTAGTGTTTGTCTGCCATCTTACCTTCCTCCTCATGTGTTCATCTAGAGACCAGACCTCCTTCACCTGGCTTCCTTTATAATCTCCTCCCAGCCTGACTCCACCCCAGGCCCTATCACTGAACACTATATTAACCTGTGCACTGCAAGCCTGCTTTGCTGATCAACGTGTTTGTTAGGCATTGTGTGTTTGGGTTCCTGCCTGCCGTGTGCTACGTCTGTCTCTCTGTTACGTTTTGGCTTGTCCCGACCATCCCTGTCTGCTCGTGACCCTTGACCTTCGGCTCGTTCTTCGTTATCCTTGTCTGCTTGTGGCCCCTGACCTTCGGCTTGTTATTCGGTTCTCTCTATCGTGTGCTGCTTCCCCTTATCCTACGGGGCGTGAGCTAGGAAACTCCAGGGGCCGCGACCTGGTCCCAGCCTGCAGCGTAACATCCTCACCACTAGAGGCCCTGGAGAAGACCAGCTGGGTCTTAGACTCCGCGCCCTGGGGAATCTTGGCTCTCGCTTCCGTTGGGATCCCGGTTGTGCTCCTCTGGTCCCGCTTTCCACAACCACCCAGTTTCCTATCCACAGAAGCCAGCCATAGGGTTCACTACCTCGCGGTGCACTCCTGTCCCCCTACGGTGTGCATCTGTCACCTGGCCACAGGTGACCCTGACAGTTTGATCAGCCATGAACCCGGCTGACATCCCGCTACCCGCGGATGATCCATTGCAGGGCATAGTTTGCAGACTTGAAACCCAGGAATCGAATCAGACTCAGGTGATGCGATTCCTCCAGGATCTGGCTTCTCGCTTCGAGCAGCTTCAGGTCTCCTTGGGAACCCTGAATCCGCAACCTCAAATACAATCAGCGGCTGCACCTATTGCACCAGTCGCAGCCACACACTCGCTACAACTGCCAGCTCCGTCCCGTTTCTCTGGGGACTCCAAGGCTTGCAGGGGGTTCCTTAGCCAATGCACGATTCATTTTGAGCTCCAGCCCCAAAACTTCCTGTCTGATCGGGCTAAGGTAGCCTATATCATTTCCCTCCTCTCTGGTGAAGCTTTAGCCTGGGCAGCCCCTCTGTGGGAACTGAATGATCCAGTGGTTTCTAGCCTGTCTGGCTTCTTGAAACTTTTTCGGAATATCTTCGAAGAACCGGCTCGTGTCTCTTCAGCGGCCAGCGCCCTTTTACGTCTCCGCCAAGAGTCTGCTTCTGTGGGACAGTATGCGCTTCATTTCCGCATACTGTCGGCTGAGTTGAGCTGGAACAATGAGGCCTTAGTCGCAACCTTTTTGCATGGCCTGTCTGATAGAGTGAAGGATGAATTAGCAGGAAGAACCATCCCCACTGATCTGGCCGGCGTTATCTCCTTGTGTAACCAGATCGATATTCGCTTTCAGGAGAGGACCTTAGAAAAGCAACGCCAGCACTCCTTGGTTCTTAGTCAGCCTGAGCTCCCCTCTCTTCGACCCGTAGAGCATCTCCTACCAGCTGAGGAACCCATGCAGCTGGGTCGGACCAGGCTATCCCCCGAGGAACGTGCTAGGCGCAGAACTCTTGGTCTGTGTCTTTACTGTGGGGGCAAAGGTCATTTTCGTGACACTTGCTCTCTTTGTCCAGAAAAACGTTCGGGTCCACTTCATCTGGAAAGTGGAGTATTGGACCCAGAAATATCACCTTCCCCTTCTCGTCTTCTGCTTTCTGTGTTCCTTCATGTTGGTGCTTCTTCTCATTCGGTCTCAGCATATCTGGATTCCGGAGCCGCTGGTAATTTCATGGACTGGGAAATCGCATCGTCCATGAGACTTACTCTTTTGCCCCTCACCACGCCTTTGGTGGTCTTGGCGATTGATGGTACTGTTCTCCCAGGGGGACCTATCCGCTTCCAGACCCTCCCTGTTAAGATGTCGGTAGGGACACTCCACCAGGAGTGGATATCCTTCCTTATCTTACCCAAGGCCTCAACGCCTATAATTTTGGGTCTCCCATGGTTACAGCTCCATTCTCCTCATGTGGACTGGACTACTGGACAGATCCTGGCTTGGGGTCCCTCCTGTTCCTCGTCCTGCCTACCCAAGGTTGCCCCCTGTGAATCTGAGCCGGTCATTCATTCCAGGTTGCATAACCATTTACATTTCTCTGTCCCTAACCACCCTTGGACGCACAGCCAGGCTAGCTTGTCTACAAGTCCTGCAGTCGCTACGTCTTGCGATGCGATTCAGGTAGTCGCTACACCTGACTCAGCTATTCACTCTGCCTCTGTACTAGTTATGCCAGTCCAGCCCATGCCCAGTGAGCCTCTCACTTTTTCTTGTTCGGGACATTCTGCTTGTCCTTCAGCTATTCAGCTTGACTCCGGCGACATGTCACCTTCTAACCAACCTGACTTCAGGGTTCCACTGACATCTGCCCAGTCTGATGGTCCTGTGCAAGATGACCAGTTCCCCTTTAAGGGTCTAGGGGACCCTCCTCAGATTCCTGTTGATCGTCTCATGCCCTTGCTTATTCCTAGAGAGCCTTTGGTCCTCAATAGATCTTCTTGTCATCTCCCTACCTCGTTTTCAGTCTCTGAGGATAATCTTAAGTACGAGGTTAGACAAGTTCTGGATTCTCGGCTCTGCAGAGGCATTCTTCAGTACCTTGTGCATTGGAGAGGTTTTGGTCCTGAGGAGGCGTCTTGGATCGCTGCATCTGATGTCGCTGCACCTCATCTGTTGAGAAGGTTTCATCAGAGATTTCCCTTTAAGCCTGGGTCCAGGCGGGGGAGGGCCCATAAGAGGGAGGGTACTGTCATGGATATGCAGTAGTGTTTGTCTGCCATCTTACCTTCCTCCTCATGTGTTCATCTAGAGACCAGACCTCCTTCACCTGGCTTCCTTTATAATCTCCTCCCAGCCTGACTCCACCCCAGGCCCTATCACTGAACACTATATTAACCTGTGCACTGCAAGCCTGCTTTGCTGATCAACGTGTTTGTTAGGCATTGTGTGTTTGGGTTCCTGCCTGCCGTGTGCTACGTCTGTCTCTCTGTTACGTTTTGGCTTGTCCCGACCATCCCTGTCTGCTCGTGACCCTTGACCTTCGGCTCGTTCTTCGTTATCCTTGTCTGCTTGTGGCCCCTGACCTTCGGCTTGTTATTCGGTTCTCTCTATCGTGTGCTGCTTCCCCTTATCCTACGGGGCGTGAGCTAGGAAACTCCAGGGGCCGCGACCTGGTCCCAGCCTGCAGCGTAACATCCTCACCACTAGAGGCCCTGGAGAAGACCAGCTGGGTCTTAGACTCCGCGCCCTGGGGAATCTTGGCTCTCGCTTCCGTTGGGATCCCGGTTGTGCTCCTCTGGTCCCGCTTTCCACAACCACCCAGTTTCCTATCCACAGAAGCCAGCCATAGGGTTCACTACCTCGCGGTGCACTCCTGTCCCCCTACGGTGTGCATCTGTCACCTGGCCACAGGTGACCCTGACAACTGTAAGCCCTCAGAGTTACTCTTGGTGGGTGCAGCAATGGGCCCTGCTGTGAATTATTACATCAAGAATTGTAATTGCATGCCCCTGTTGAACAGGGGCTGAAAAATTGGGCCTTAGGCACTGGTGGCACAACACTACAACCCCTCACAGATACTGTACTTGGAGCACAGCAATGAGCCCTGTTGCAAAGTATTGCTTCAAAAATTGTAATGACACGCCCCTGTTAAACAGGGGCTGAAAAATTGGGCCTTTGGCACTGGTGGCACAACACTACAACCCCTCACAGATACTGTACTTGGAGCACAGCAATGAGCCCTGTTGCAAAGTATTGCTTCAAAAATTGTAATGACACGCCCCTGTTAAACAGGGGCTGAAAAATTGGGCCTTAGGCACTGGTGCCACAACACTCCAACCCCTCACAGATACTGTACTTGGAGCACAGCAATGAGCCCTATGGCAAATTATTGCTAAAAAAATTGTAATTACACGCCCCTGTAAAACAGGGGCTGAAAAATTGGGCCTTAGCCACTGGTGGCGGCACCCATAAACAAAAATGATCTTCCAAGCTATCATCATCAATCGTATCATTGAGGACTCGGAGGAGGAGGATAGCCAGTCAACATAACAGCACAGGCACTCAGCATCAGCATCAGTCTTGAAGGGATGTGACATGTTAAAATCAATTAGTCTGTTATATCAGCATCAGGTGTGTGGTAGCTGGTGGTGATCCAAGACTGGTTCATCTTGATGAAAGTCAGTCGATCAACCGAGTCGGTGGACAGGCGCACCCTGTGATCCGTGACAAATCCTCCAGCAGCACTGAATGTGCGTTCCGAAAGAACGCTGGATGCAGGACAGGCCAGTAGCTCAATTGCATACTGTGCAAGCTCTGGCCAGTGATCCATCCTCAAGACCCAGTAAGCCAGAGGATTTTCGGTGGGGAAGGTGTCCAAGTCTGACCTTGCCCCTAGATATTCCTGCACCATGTTTATCAGACGCTGGCGATGGTTGCTGGAACCGATCATACTTTGGGGCTGCGGACTAAAGAATTGTCTGAACGCATCGGTCAGACGGCCACCTTCCCCACCGCTCCTTCTTTGACTGGCCGAAGCCTCAGCAACTCGTTGTCCAGGACCAGGAGTTTGTAACCTCCCAGTCTCTGGGAACGCGTTGCACAGACCTTTCTGCAAGGCCTCCCGGAGTTGTCTCATCCTCTGATCCCTCTGCGAAGGTAACATAAGGTCCGCAACCTTACCCTTGTACCATGGATCAAGGAGAGTGGCCAGCCAGTAATGGTCCCTCTCCTTGATCCGAAGAATACGAGGATCCTTCCGCAGACTTTGCAGGATCAGGGAGGCCATGCAGCGTAGGTTTGCTGAGGCATTCGCTCCGGAGTCCTCTGGGTCACTAAGGACGACATGATCCGCAGCCACCTCCTCCCAGCCACGTACAAGTCCACTGGTTTCTTGGGACTGTAAATCATCCCTAAAAGACTGCTGCTGATGATGCTGAGTGCCAGCCTCCACCTCCATGCTGACACAATCCTCCTCCTCCTCCTCCTCCTCCTCCTCTTCCTCTTCCTGTGCGATGGGTGGGACAGAAGGAACACTGTCTGGGTAAAGGGGGCCTTGAGAGGCAAGGAAGTTCTCCTCTTCCTGCCTCTGTTCTGCCTCAAGTGCCCTGTCCATTATTCCACGCAGCGTGTGCTCCAACAGGTGGACAAGAGGTACAGTGTCACTGATGCATGCACTGTCACTGCTCACCATCTTCGTGGCCTCCTCAAATGGTGCCAGGACAGTGCATGCATCCCTGATCATGCCCCACTGGCGTGGAGAAAAAAAAACAAGCTCCCCTGACCCTGTCCTGGTGCCGTAGTCGCACAGGTACTCATTGATGGCCCTCTGCTGCGTGTGCAGCCGCTGCAGCATGGCCAACGTTGAGTTCCACCTGGTGGGCATGTCACATATAAGGCGGTTCTTGGGCAGGTTCAACTCCTTTTGCAGCTCAGCCAGGCGAGCACTGGCATTATAAGATCTGCGGAAATGCACACAGACTTTCCTGGCCTGCCTCAGGACATCCTGTAAGCCCGGGTACCTGCCCAAGAACCGCTGCACCACCAGGTTAAGGACGTGAGCCACACAGGGCACATGGGTCAGTTGTCCCTGTCGGAGGGCGGAGAGGAGGTTGGTGCCATTGTCGCAAACCACCATTCCTGGCTTAAGCTGGCGTGGCGTCAACCACCTCTCGGCCTGGCCCTGCAGAGCAGACAGGACCTCTGCCCCAGTGTGGCTTCTGTCCCCCAAACACACCAGCGCAAGCACGGCATGGCATCTTTTTGCCTGCGTACTTGCGTAGCCCCGTGAATGGCTACGGAGCACCGCTGGTTCATAGGACAAACCACAGGAAGAGGCCATGGAGGAAGAAGAAGAGGAGGGGTGGAGGAGAGAGGTGTGTCACAACCAGTAGTAGCATTTTGGAGGCGTGGCGGTGGAACAACCTCCAACACTACTGCACCTTGTCCTGCATCCTTCCCAGCTGCCAAAAGAGTGACCCAATGGGCCGTGAAAGAAAGGTAACGTCCCTGTCCATGCCTGCTGGACCATGAGTCAGCGGTAATATGCACCTTACCGCTGACCGCCCTGTCCAGCGAGGCCAAGACATTGCCTTCCACATGCCGGTAGAGAGCCGGAATAGCCTTCCGTGAGAAAAAGTGGCGTTTGGGAACCTGCCACTGAGGAACCGCACATTGCACAAACTCACGGAAGGGGGCCGAGTCTACCAACTGAAAAGGCAGCAGTTGAAGCGCTAGCAATTTAGCCAAGCTAGCATTCAACCGCTGGGCATGTGGATGGCTGGGAGTGAACTTCTTTCGACGGTCCAGCAGCTGGGGCAGGGAAATTTGCCTGCTAGAATCGGACGTCGGTGTACTGCTAGCAGAGTGGCCGCAAGTACTTGGCTGTGACACACCTAATTCTACACCTTCATTCCTCTCAGTGCATGTTTCAGAGAGGACTGAAGTTATAGTGGGGTTGGAGATCCCAGCTGATGCGGTGCAAGGAGAGGTCCGCTTTGTTCTTTGGTGTGGGTCTTTGAGGTAGGCTTGCCAACGAGCTGCATGGCAGGTCAACATATGTCTGGTCAGGCATGTGGTACCCAAGCGGCTGATGTTTTGGCCACGCGATATACGCTTGAGACATATGTTGCAAACAGCAGCTGTGCGATCTGATGCACTAGCCTCAAAAAAGGCCCACACCAAGGAACTTTTTGAATGACGGGCAGAGGCTGCGCCCTGCACAGGCGGAGCTCTGCGGTGTGATTCCGTCGGTGTACTGCCCTTACGCTGGCCACCAAAGGGCATCCTGCCTCGTTGGAGATGTGCCTCCTCCTCATCCTCCTCCTCCTCCTCTCTCCTATTAGGCACCCACGTGGAGTCAGTGACCTCATCATCCCCTCCCTCCTCATCACTGGAGCCAATCTGGCAGTATGCTGCAGCTGCTGGAACATGACTGCCAGATTGGTGTCCTTCTTGAGCATCCCCTCTGTCTGCTCTCACGCTACTGCCTTCCTCTAGCTGGGTTTCATCATCAGACCCTTCGAAACGCTGGGCATCCTCCTGGAGCATGTACCCAACACTGTGCTCAAACAGTTCGGGGGACTCCTCAGGAGGAGGACATGGTGGGTCTAGGGAAGGAGTGACTGATGATGAGTCTGACATTGATACCAGGGAAGAGGACGCTTTGGCAGCTGCTTTGCCAGTACCCTGAGCCTGGGTGAGAGAGGATGAGGAGGAGGAGGAGGGCTTGGTCATCCACTCTACCAAGTCTTCGGCATGATGTGGCTCAACATGTCCAGCTGCCGAAAAGAAGGACAAGCGTGTCCCATGGCCATGTGCTGATGACAATGCACCGCGTCCACGACCAGCACTGTTGCCCCCAGACACAGAGCCTGCTTGCCCTCTTTTATTGCCTCCTGACTGTCTGCCTCTCCTTGTTTGCCTTCCAGACATTCTAATAGATGGCCTGCAGGGAGATGGGAAAAAAGCAATAAGGGCTACCTTCAGGTGTCCTTCTCTGTCCCTTTACTTAAGGATTTCTAAATATGGTTGAGGATTATTGCTTTTGCACAGAATAGCACAACGACAATTTCCCTGACTGTCCAAAAAACAAGGATTTCAAAGATGGTTGATGAGGAATGCTTTGGCACACTATAGCACAAGGAGAATTCCCCTCACTTTCCTTCTTTGTCCCTAGAAACAAGGACTGGCACAGTGAAAGAAACTGACACTCTCCCTACCTACAGTTTTCTGTCCCTAGAAAAAATGTTTTTTTAAAGCACACTATAGCACAAGGAGAATTCCCCTCACTTTCCTTCTTTGTCCCTAGAAACAAGGACTGGCACAGTGAAAGAAACTGACACTCTCCCTACCTACAGTTTTCTGTCCCTAGAAAAAATGTTTTTTTAAAGCACACTATAGCACAAGGAGAATTCCCCTCACTTTCCTTCTTTGTCCCTAGAAACAAGGACTGGCACAGTGAAAGAAACTGACACTCTCCCTACCTACAGTTTTCTGTCCCTAGAAAAAATGTTTTTTTAAAGCACACTATAGCACAAGGAGAATTCCCCTCACTTTCCTTCTTTGTCCCTAGAAACAAGGACTGGCACAGTGAAAGAAACTGACACTCTCCCTACCTACAGTTTTCTGTCCCTAGAAAAAATGTTTTTTTAAAGCACACTATAGCACAAGGAGAATTCCCCTCACTTTCCTTCTTTGTCCCTAGAAACAAAGACTGGCACAGTGAAAGAAACTGACACTCTCCCTACCTACAGTTTTCTGTCCCTAGAAAAAATGTTTTTTTAAAGCACACTATAGCACAAGGAGAATTCCCCTCACTTTCCTTCTTTGTCCCTAGAAACAAGGACTGGCAGAGTGAAAGAAACTGACACTCTCCCTACCTACAGTTTTCTGTCCCTAGAAAAAATGTTTTTTTAAAGCACACTATAGCACAAGGAGAATTCCCCTCACTTTCCTTCTTTGTCCCTAGAAACAAGGACTGGCACAGTGAAAGAAACTGACACTCTCCCTACCTACAGTTTTCTGTCCCTAGAAAAAATGTTTTTTTAAAGCACACTATAGCACAAGGAGAATTCCCCTCACTTTCCTTCTTTGTCCCTAGAAACAAGGACTGGCACAGTGAAAGAAACTGACACTCTCCCTACCTACAGTTTTCTGTCCCTAGAAAAAATGTTTTTTTAAAGCACACTATAGCACAAGGAGAATTCCCCTCACTTTCCTTCTTTGTCCCTAGAAACAAGGACTGGCACAGTGAAAGAAACTGACACTCTCCCTACCTACAGTTTTCTGTCCCTAGAAAAAATGTTTTTTTAAAGCACACTATAGCACAAGGAGAATTCCCCTCACTTTCCTTCTTTGTCCCTAGAAACAAGGACTGGCACAGTGAAAGAAACTGACACTCTCCCTACCTACAGTTTTCTGTCCCTAGAAAAAATGTTTTTTTAAAGCACACTATAGCACAAGGAGAAATCCCCTCACTTTCCTTCTTTGTCCCTAGAAACAAGGACTCGCACAGTAAAACACACTGACACTCTCCCTACCTATCCTTCTCTTTCCCTAAACTAAAGGAATCCAGGTTAAGCAAGAAAGAAATAAATGTCACTGTCCCTGCCTATGCTTGTCTTTCCCTGCTCCGGAACACACTACACTAGGCCGCCGTGCTGGCGGCCTTTTATAGTGTGGGGCGTGTACTAAACACCCTCAGCAATAATTGGCCACAGGCATCCTGCCTGTGGCCAATCATTGCTCTCCTCGCTGCCGGCGCTGTGATTGGCCAAGCATGCGGGGTCACAGTGCATGCTTGGCCAATCACAGCGCCTGGATGACACTGCGATGGCGTAGTGCATTGTGGGCCGTTCGCGTCACTCGAATTTGGCGCGAACGGCCCAAATCGTTCGATCTTCGTCGAACGATCGAACAGCCGATGTTCGAGTCGAACGTATGTTCGACTCGAACACGAAGCTCATCCCTATTCTTCAGCCACTCCTTTGTTGCCTTGGTGGTATATTTTGGGTCACTCTATGCTGGAAGACCCATCTACGACCCATCTTCAGTGTTTTGGGAAGAAGGTTCTCATCCAAGATTTTACAATACATGGTCCCGTCCATTGGCCCCTCAATGCGGCAAAGTCGGCCTGTACCTTTTGAAGAGAAACAGCCCAAAAGCGTAATGTTTCCACCTCCGTGCTTGACTGTAGGGATGGTGTTCTTATGGTCCCAGCCAGCATTTTTCTTCCTCCAAACAAGGAGAGTTGAGTTAATGCCAAAGAGCTCAATTTTGGTCTCATCTGACCACAGCACTTTCTCCCAATCCTTCTCTGAATCATTTAGATGTTCATTAGCAAACTTCAGACGGTCCTGTACATGTGTCTTCTTGCGGAGGGGGACCTTGCGGGTGCTGCAGGATTTAAGGTCCATGGAGGCGTAATGTGTTACCGATGGTTTGTTTGGGGACTGTGGTCCCAACTGCCTTGAGATCATTCACAAGCTCCTCCCGTGTAGTTCTGGGCTGATCCCTCACTTTTCTCCTGATCATCCCCACCCCATGAGGTGAAGTCTTGCATGGAGCTCCAGACCAAGAGAGATTGATGGTTATTTTGTATTTCTTCCATTTGCAAATAATCGCTCCAACAGTTGTCTCCTTCTTACCAAGCTTCTTGCTGATGGTCTTGTAGCCCATTCCAGCCTTGTGCAGGTCCACAATCTTGTCCCTGAAGTCCTTTGACAGCTCTTTGGTCTTGCCCATGATGGTGAGGTTTGAATGGAAGAAAGAGATTCTGTGAACAGGTGTCTTTTATATATGTAGCGGGTGGTTACATTTAGGGGGAAGCATCTGAGTGGTAACTAGGCTCAGATGCACTAATTGTTAGGTCTCATGGACCATTTCTATCCCTGGGAGATAGTACTGGTGTGTAAGTTCACTGGGGCCTATGGGTGGCGCTGTTGCCATGGGCCCGGGTTGAACTGCAGTACAAGGTTGTGTCCTTTTTGTCCCCTCTCGGCAGCAGTACGGCGGGGCGGGGAACCTGCTGTGCCTGCCGGGAGAGGATATAAAAGGGGGCGGCCATCTTCCAGAAGGGTCGTCGTTCCGCGCTCAGGCACCTGACCCGGAGGCCTGGTCAGGTTGTCTCTGGGTGCCCTAGGCCCGGAGACGGAGCTGCTGTTCTATCTCAGACACCTTCAGTCTGGAGTGAGGTACTTTGGAGAAAGGCCCGGAGCCCAGCAGCCTTTGGCTGGGATCTGCCGGGGACCGACACTCCCAGGGATCTGCCTTGCGAGGGGACCCGTATCCAGGACGAGGAGGCCAGGGAGGTGACCATTTCTGAAGACCTAGCGCAGAGTCGTGGTGACAGATGGGGCCTCTAGTAACTCTCCGGAGGGATGTTCTTGTCCTATAAGGGCTAGTTCACTAACGGAAGGAAGTGCGTGTTCTTTAAGTCACAGTGGCAGTGACACTACGCAACCAAGGTCAGTGGCAGTGACTTTCACTTTTTTCACCCGGTCAGTGGCAGTGACCAACCTCATAGTCTGTGGCAGAGACCGCGCGCCAAGCCTGTTCGTGCTAATCAGAGCAGGAGAAACTCAAATTCAAGTTTGTGCCTGGACCTCCTCCCACCTTATCTGCATAGTTGCCAACAGTCACGGATTGGCCGGGACATTCCCGGGATTCAAACCCTTTTCCCGGATTTATTTTGTCCCGGCCAATGTCCCGGCCAATCCGTTTTTTCCCGGTTTCCACGACTTTGGCCGCCGCGGGCCGACGCCGCTAGAGGTCCACGGCCGGCGGAGACAATGTCTCCGCCGGCCGCCATTTTAAAGAAGACCAAAACCAGGATGTAGTACAATAGAAAATAAAGCTGCTGCGGCGCCGCCCATACCCCGCGTCTCCCCGTGGGTGGGCGGCGCCGCAGCAGCTTTATCTTCTATTGTACTACATCCGTGTTTTGGCTGGCCGGCCGGCCACCCCCCCGCCCCGCCCCGCCCCGCTGCAGGTCTGTCTGTAATGGAAAGGGGCGGGGGTGGGCGGCGCCACAGCTTAATTTTTTGTGCAGCCACGCGGTCGGCTCCGCCTCTATTTTGTTCCCCCTCGGGGAAGGGGAAACAGTAATGGCGGTCGAGACAGGAGACACCTGGTTAAGGGGGGACTCCGCTGGGGACGCCTGATGTAAGGGGGGACTCCGCTGGGGACGCCTGATGTAAGGGGGGACTCCGCTGGGGATGCCTGTTGTAAGGGGGGACTCCGCTGAGGACACCTGATGTAAGGAAGGACTCCGCTGGGGACGCCTGACGTAAGGGGGGACTCCACTGGGGACGCCTGATGTAAGGGAGGACTCCGCTGGGGACGCCTGTTGTAAGGGGGGACTCCGCTGGGGACGCCTGTTGTAAGGGGGGACTCCGCTGGGGATGCCTGATGTAAGGGGGGACTCCGCTGGGGACGCCTGATGTAAGGGGGGACTCCAATGGGGATGCCTGATGTAAGGGGGGACTCCGCTGGGGACACCTGATGTAAGGGGGGACTCCACTGGGGACGCCTGATGTAAGGGGGGACTCCACTGGGGATGCCTGATGTAAGGGGGGACTCCACTGGGGATGCCTGATGTAAGGGGGGACTCCGCTGGGGACGCCTGATGTAAGGGGGGACTCCGCTGGGGACACCTGATGTAAGGGGGGACTCCGCTGGGGACACCTGATGTAAGGGGGGACTCCGCTGGGTACGCCTGATGTAAGGAAGGACTCCGCTGGGTAAAGCTGATGTAAGGACGGACTCCATTGGGGGCACCTGATGGCATCTGGTGGCAGGCGACGTGGCAGGTGACACACTTGGGGCTTACAGTGATTCGGCATTATGGTGAGTTGAATGATTTAATTTTATATTACAATGTAATAATAGAAATAATGCGCTTCAATCATCCTGACACCATAACAAACATGGTGTCGGGATGATTGAAGCGCCAACAGGTGTTTTGGAGTATCCTTATCTGCCAATTTTGTTACACATTTCTATTGTGGTGTAGGATCTGGCTTCTTTCTTTCTATTTCTTTCTCTCTCTTTCTCTCACCTCGGACTGTAGCCACACCCCTTTGAACCACGCCCATTTAAGCCACACCCACTATCGTGCGTAAACCACGCCCATTTTTCACCGCGGCGCGCTTAGCGCGCCGCATTTTTCATTTCAGCATGACACGCCTACAAACGAATGCCCCGCCCCCTAATTATAACAAGGCTCCGCCTCAATACAAAAAAAGTGTCCCAGATGTTTTTTTCCCAATGTTGGCAACTATGTATCTGACCCGTGTTTGTCTCAACCCGTCTGCTCTTAAAGAGACTGTTTATTGTGCAAGAAGGAATAAATAAGTGTTGGACCTTTCAGTTGGTGCGGACAGTTGCTTACTGGGGAGAACTAAAGACTTGTTTCTGACTACTGCAGAAACAAGGTCAGCACTGGAGGCTTTTTGACACCGGCTGCAAGCAGGCCAGAGAAACGAACACCTTTCAACCTCCCTATTCAGGAGGGTACGGGCTTGTGGTGCGGTGTGCCTCATACTTTCCTGCGGAGGAGCCAAGCAGAAGAAAAGCAGGTAAAGTCTGGGGTTGGTGCGCTACATATATATAATGAGTTGTCGTTAGGAGCATCTTCTTAAATTGACAGGACTAATCTGTGTAACACATGAGCACATACTGTAGCCAGTCTGTGGGAGACAGAATTATTGTTGGTTGGTAGAGGATCAAATACTTATTTTACTCACTGAACTGCAACTCAATTTATAACATTTGTATCGTATGTTTTTACTGGATTTGTGGTTGATATTCTGTCTCTATCATTTAAAATACACCTATGATAACAATTATGACCCATAATTCATAACTTAATATCTTTGTAAGTGGACAAACCTACAAAATTTGTAGGGGATCAAATAATTATTTTCCCCACTGTATATATTATAGTGTACATAAAGAGCCCAAACTTTTTTGTTGTTTTGGTGGAGTCTGGAAGGATTTGAACCCTTGTCAGGATTCTATTTCTCATACATCACATTCCCCGCTTTTGGCCCCTCTCACCGACTTAACTGGACCCTCAGCTTTTCAGTCCAGGGGTCAAAAGTGCTGTAATCTATGATGCCCCTATATTTTCCTTTTGTTCCCTTTTTTCTTTCTTTATTTTTATTATTTTATTTTACTTATTGAGTTGTAGGTTTATAGGTTTTGTCCTTATGAATTTTTTTAAATTACATAGGTTTCTTTCCTATGAATTTCTTAATGACCATTTTAATATTCAGATTTTGTATAGAAGCCATTTGTCAATAAAGCTTTTTTGTATCTGGCAATGACAGGAAATTATGTGATATAAAGGAAGGGGTTATTTGTTATTACCAAATGTCTTTCTATTGGCTAATAGAGGAAAGTTAGCGGTGCCCTTCTTGTATAAATTACATCACCTGAAACCGGAAGTGATGTCCTTGATGATGCCCTGGAGGAGGGGCGAAACGCGTTGACGTAGTCCTGGTTTCACGTATTAGTGACGTTGTACTTCCGGTTTCCGTGGAACGCACGTGAGTGGCGTTATACCATTGCGCTTTAGATATAGTACCAGTGTTCTATCAGTATGGGTCCCCCCATCAGATAGTGCCCGGGTTGGACTGCACATGCGCAAGCGTAGATCACGGAAATCTCTGAGACTGAACATCTGTTCCATCAGCTGTTCTTGAAGCATGGGCAGTTAACAGGCCACTCGCAGTTGTTATTGCAACAGGTCCAAGGCGACGTGGAATTCACTGTAAGTGGCCAGTCGGCCTCACATCCTTGCTTCGCTCGGACGGCTCGCTTCGCTCGCTCGGCCTCCTGGCTTATTTTTTTAATAAGCTCCATGTCCACGGGAATGGTAAGGAATGAGCCTGGATAACCTGCCCCGAGCCGCGCATGCGCCGTGTACACCTGAAGAAGAACTGATCAGGTTCGGAGATTTCCGTGATCTCCGGCTGCACATGCGCAGTCCAACCCGAGCACTATCTGATGGGGGACCCAAAATGATAGGACACTGGCAGTACTTCACCATATGCTTTTTCTCTTTCTCTGCCTTCTCCCCACTATGAGTGATCCCCGTTGATGTACATGATTGCAAGAGTCCTGGATGCCTCGTTTAGAACGGAACGGAGAGATTTACTCTTAAGGTTCATAGATTACAGCACTTTTGACCCCTGGACTGAAAAGCTGAGGGTCCAGTTAAGTCGGTGAGTGGGGCCACAAGCGGGGAATGTGATGTTTGGAAAACCTCCCCTATACATCCTGAACTCCAATTACCACTGAATGATTTTTAAGTTCTTCTAGCACTTTATTTCACTTTTATTGTCCATGGACTGTGTTATATAGTGTGTGTCACTTAAACCCAGTTAGCGCTGTTTAATATATTTTTTGTCACTTATTTAAGGTTCTAGCACCTTTGCAATAGCTGCTGTGGGTATTTTATATTTAATAGTCCATTTAGTGCAAGTTATTTACACAGTATAGGATTCTATTTCTGTCTGTGTCCTCACTGGGGAGATTCACCCACTATATTTATCCTGTTGTCACCAAGACAGAAAAAGATGGGAAATTTAAAATGTTCTTGATTTCTTCTAATCGGGACACTGGTTTTTGTGATAAGTGTCTAATAGGGGATATTCTTCCATTTTGGAGGGATTTCTGGTCACTTCCTGCTGTGTCTCTGGAGCAGGAAGTGAAGGGAAATCCCTCTAATTGTCACACTTACCTTTCCCAGGATCCAGCACTAGATTTCCCCTCCGGTGCATGGCTCCTGACATTTCTGGGTTTCACCTGGAGCACCAGCACCAGCACTGCAGTCAATCAGGAAACAGTTCTCCTGATTTCCCCCTACCCCATTTATTACAAAGTGAGGTGTGGCACAGCATTTGAGCAATACGTCACTGTACTTCAGCTGAGCTCCCTGCTCCACCCCAGTGTGCCCCATGACTCCAGTGCACCCCACAGAATTAGAGTATCCTGTGTGTGTCACCAGTGGACCCCATGACTCTAGTGCACCCCACAGCTTTAGAGCACCCTGTGTCATCCTTGAACCCTCTAACTCCAGTTCACCCCAAAGCATTAGAGTATCCTGTGTGTGTCACCTCACCAGTGAACCCCATGACTCCAGTGCATCCCAAAGCATTAGAACATCCTTTGTCATCAGTGCGTCGCATGACTCCAGTGCACCCCAAAGCATTAGAACATCCTGTGTCTCCAGTGCACCCCATGACTCCAGTACATCCCAAAGCATTAGAACATCCTGTGTCATCAGTGAACCCCATGACTCCAGTGCACCTCAAAGCATTAGAATATCCTGTGTCATCAGTGAACCCTATGACTCCAGTACATCCCAAAGCATTAGAACATCCTGTGTCATCGGTGAACCCCATGACTCCAGTGCACCCCAAAGCATTAGAATATCCTGTGTCATCAGTGAACCCTATGACTCCAGTACATCCCAAAGCATTAGAACATCCTGTGTCATCGGTGAACCCCATGACTCCAGTACATCCCAAAGCATTAGAAAATCCTGTGTCATCAGTGAACCCCATGACTCCAGTGCACCCCAAAGCATTAGAACATCCTGTGTCACCAGTGCGCCCCATGACTCCAGTACATCCCAAAGCATTAGAACATCCTGTGTCATCGGTGCACCCCATGACTCCAGTGCACCATACAGCATTAGAACATCCTGTGTCACCAGTGCGCCCCATGACTCCAGTGTAGAGCATTTTTTGCCACCAGTGCGCTCCATGACTCCAATGCACTCCTTATTACTGCTGTATAATTATTTGTGCCAAACTCACTTCTCTCATCCCTACTAATTATGCAACAACACTTTTCATGAGCATTGCCCCTAAGCCTATTTGGTCCCACTGGTGGTCATCTGCTATCTTCCTCCTGTGTTGCATAAAATGTCCCTAAATTTCTATATTAACTCAAGCAAGGAAAAAAAAATGGTGGATTCCAGCAGCAAAAACTCAAATTTCTGCTTTTTGAATTCACTGGAGAAAATCATTCTGACAGGGATGAAGATTTCCTCTGGGACATGCTGGATACCTCAAACCTCAAGAGCATGCTTAGGTATGCTATTTACAAAGTTGTTTATCTGGTTCTCCTGCTGTAAAGTCTGAGATTTGCCAGAAAACAGTCGGAGTTACCCTTTAAACATGGATTACCGACCAGAAAAATTTACCTTTTCCAGGAAGACGGTGACAATGTTCGGGTCCCCATCAGATTCAATACGGAAGGTTCTGTCTTCATTCCCGGACTGTATGAAAAACTCCATTGCTTTATTCACCGTTTCCACATCATCATCAATCGCCGTCAGTGTCACAATGATTGTACCAGGCACAGCGTCCTCAGCGATAATAAACGCTGGAAACTGAGAAAATTAAAAAAAAAAACAACGAATCACCAAAAGGCCATTAGAGATCTATATCAATAATCAAAGCTGATATTTTTCTATTTCTTTGCTTTAAATTTATTAATATGAAAAATTAGCAATCAATTGATGGAAATCACACTGGTAGGATTTTGTGAAGAGCTCAGAGTAAAATCTATCCTGAGGCTTTCTCACACTACTCTTCCCTGTAACACCAACCCTCCCTGTAACCCCCAACACTAACCCTCCCTGTAACCCCAGCACTAACCCTCCCTGTAACCCCAGCACTAACCCTCCCTGTAACCCCCAACACTAACCCTCCCTGTAACCCCAGCACTAACCCTCCCTGTAACCCCAGCACTAACCCTCCCTGTAACCCCCAACACTAACCCTCCCTGTAACCCCCAACACTAACCCTCCCTGTAACCCCCAACACTAACCCTCCCTGTAACCCCAGCACTAACCCTCCCTGTAACCCCCAACACTAACCCTCCCTGTAACCCCCAACACTAACCCTCCCTGTAACCCCAGCACTAACCCTCCCTGTAACCCCCAACACTAACCCTCCCTGTAACCCCCAACATTAACCCTCCCTGTAACCCCAGCACTAACCCTCCCTGTAACCCCAGCACTAACCCTCCCTGTAACCCCCAACACTAACCCTCCCTGTAACCCCAGCACTAACCCTCCCTGTAACCCCCAACACTAACCCTCCCTGTAACCCCAGCACTAACTCTCCCTGTAACCCCCAACATTAACCCTCCCTGTAACCCCAGCACTAACCCTCCCTGTAACCCCCAACATTAACCCTCCCTGTAACCTCCAACACCAACCCTCCCTGTAACCCCCAACACCAACCCTCCCTGTAACCCCCAACACCAACCCTCCCTGTAACCCCAGCACTAACCCTCCCTGTAACCCCCAACACCAACCCTCCCTGTAACCCCAGCACTAACCCTCCCTGTAACCCCCAACATTAACCCTCCCTGTAACCCCCAACACTAACCCTCCCTGTAACCCCCAACACTAACCCTCCCTGTAACCCCAACACTAACCCTCCCTGTAACCCCCAACACTAACCCTCCCTGTAACCCCCAACACTAACCCTCCCTTAACTCCCAACACTAAGCCTCCCTGTAACCCCAAAACTAAACTTTGCTGTAACCATTTTTAGATTGTAAGCTCTAATGAGTAGGGCCCTCTGATTCCTCTTGTACCAAATTGTAATGTAACTGTAATGTCTGCCTTTATTTTGTAAAGCGCTGCGCAAACTGTTGGCACTATATAAACCCTGTATAATAATAATAATAATAACAACACTAACCCTCCCTTTAACCTCAACACTAACCCCCCTATAACACTAACCATCCCTCAACACTTACCCTCCCTGTAACCTCAACACTAACTCTCCCTGTAACCCTAACATTAACCCCCCCATATACTCAACTCTAGCCCTCCATAACACCATCCCCCTATAACATCAACCCTCCCAATAACTCTAACACTAATGCCGCGTACACACGGTCGGAATTTCCAACAGAAAAAGTCAGATGGGAGATTTTCGACGGATATTCAGACCGTGTGTATGCCCCATCGGACTTTTTCTGTCGGAAATTCCGACGGGCTTAGATAGAGAGCAGGTTCTCTATCTTTCCGTCGGAAATTCAGACGGAGGTTTGCCCGTTGGAAAGTCTGACCGTGTCTACGCGGCATAACCCTCCCTGTGACCCTGAAACCAATTCTACCTACAACACTAACATTAGCCCTACCTGTCACCTCAACATTAACCTTCCCTGTAACCCCAGAATTTGCCATCTCTGTGTAGATCTGCTGTTGGAGATATCGTAATTAATTTCCTCCATAATGATATGTGGGTGAAATACCCCCCCTTCCTCTTGTATAGCGAATCAATTGACCTCAACGAATTTCCAATGTGTCTATCCTCCTGAACCCATACACAGTTCAATCTGCAGAGTACCTGAAAACTCATGATTCTCAATTGCCCAGTTTTTTGGATTGTCAGAGAGTCATCGCCATATTAGAGAACATGTGACTTCACAACGGATTTATTGAGCTGCCATATTGGTCATCCTGCAGGAGGATGAAGTTCCTGAACCAATATTGCTGCCACCACTGCCTACATTCCCACTACCCCCTGCTTAATCGCTGCCTGGAGAACTCCACTGTCCCTCGTATCAAGTATTTACTGACACACCGCTCTGGGAGATTTACCCCACACGACGCAAGGAATGTTCATATATCTTCCCTATAAAAACCTAATCTCAGCTGCGTTTGCCGGTTGGAATATACTGCAAATTCATCTTCCTTTAGGACATGATTCACCCATACACACCAGATGAGTATTTACAAAGTGATTATCAGAGCAGTGGGAGAGCTTTTCACACAATATATTCTCCTGGCACTAATCAATAAAACCAATCTCAATGAAGAGGCCTTTTGTTTGGATCTTGGAAACATTGTGTTCTTTTGCTCAAGTACCACTCGCCTGCAAGTCTGACGCCACCATGACTTTGACACCGAAAACCCACTGTAGACTGTAAGACTGTAATGGGTGATGAATCTAAGTCACCCTACGCCATTCAGAAACATTTGCAGTTCAGTATTGATCAGCAATTACTGTATCTACGTAAATCAGTGGTTCTCAATTACCGGGCCAGGGCCTCCAGCCACCTGCAGATTCCCCAACCTCCCACAGTGCCACCTAATCTCCAGTGGTGGTCCACAATGCCCCTTGACCTCCCACAGTACCTCCAACTACCATAGTGCCACCCAACCTCCAAAATTGGTCCACTGTGCCCTTCAACCTCCCACAGTGCCACCCAACCTTTCATAGTGCCACCCATCCTCCAGTAGTGGTCCACTGTGCCCCTCAACCTCCCACAGTATCTCCCAGCTCCCATAGTGCCACCCAACCTCCAATAGTGGTCCACCCTGGCCCTCAACCTCCCATAGAACCCTTACCCCCTGAGAGCCCTCAGGCTCCATAATTTCCCCACACTTCCACCGTTCCTTCCAACTCTCATAGTGCCACCCAACCTCCAAAAGTGGTCCACTGTGCCCCTCAACCTACCACATAGCCCCTGGAGAACCCCAGCCTTCTGGGGAGACCCAAAGCCCCCTCCAGAGACCCCACCTCCTCCAGTGACCCCTAGCTCCCTCTAGAACAACCATACAGGGACACCAAGTCATCTGCAGAGTCCCCAAACCACCTTCAGAATGCCCATCTACACCCAGTCCCATCTTGAACCTTTCAGCATTTCAATACATATTTTGCATTACTATAGATTTATTATGTGAATATCATTTTTATTTTTTACTGTTGGGACATGGAAGGTTTTGGAAGAATTTACAGGGCGCTGTTCTCACTAAGGCCGAGAACCCCTGGCTCATATTATAGAATATGAGTAAGACAGGAAGTGTGTCACTGGCAGGATCAGCAGGAGAAAATAAGGACTTGTAAAATGCAATATATTACATTTCTATTCTTGGGTCTAGGTACTCTTTAGCTCCTTCCTGCTGGCTGAATGCATATATGTGGAAGCAGGGGGTGGTCCTTATTTAGTCTTGTCACATATATCCACCCAAAAAATTAAATTCAAAATTCTAACAACAATTTACAAAGCCATCCACAACTTGGCCCCCAGCTACATAATTAACCTAGTCTCAAAATACCAACCTACTCGT
This sequence comes from Rana muscosa, assembly GCA_029206835.1. NCBI lineage: Eukaryota > Metazoa > Chordata > Amphibia > Anura > Ranidae > Rana > Rana muscosa. The sequence goes on from CM055119.1 coordinate 336,286,411, forward strand.
TCCCTTCGTTCCTCCCAAGACCTCCTGCTCTCTAGTTCCCTCGTCACCTCCTCCCATGCTTGCCTCCAGGACTTTTCCAGAGCCTCTCCCATCATATGGAACTCCCTACCCTAATCTGTCCGACTATCTCCTACTCTGCTCACTTTAAGATGATCCCTGAAAACACTTCTCTTCAGAGAATTCTATCTGGCCCCCACCTAACAACTGTACATTTACTTTCTCCATCAGATCACCCCCCACAGCTATTACCTTTTGTATCACTTGACCCTCCCTCCTAGATTGTAAGCTCTAATGAGCAAGGCCCTCTGATTCCCCCGGTATTGAATTGTATTGTAACTGTACTGTCTGCCCTCATGTTATAAAGTGCTGCACAAAATGTTGACACTATATAAATCTTGTATAATAATAATAAAAAATATATCCGTTTGGCTGCCATTGCTAGTTTTGCTTGGCATGCGCTCAATCGCAGGTCCCCAGCACTGTGACTACGCTGTCACCCGCAGTCACACAATAATGATCAGGAGGCTGTGGGATGGGCTCCTGATCAGGTGATCACTGTGGAAGCCAATCACAGTGAGCACTTGATTTGAAAAGCCCATATAATTCATCTGACACTACAAACTCTTAAGGGGTCAGTGGGTGCCGGCTGAAAGGGGTCAATAATAACCATAATACTAATAATACTAATAATAACCCTAATGCCACATACACACGATCGGTTTTTCTGATGAAAAAAGACCGATGGACTTTTTTCATCGGACAAACCGATCGTGCGTGGGCCCCATCGGTCTTTTTTCCATCGGTATAAAAAAATAGAACATGTTTTAAATTTTACCGATGGAAAAAAAAAACGATAGCAAATTCCGATCGTTTGTGGGCAACTCCATCGGAGAAAAAACCCACGCATGCTCAGAATCAAGTCGACGCATGCTCAGAAGCATTGAACTTAATTTTTCTCGGCACTTCGGACTGTTTTACGTCACGGCGTTTGGGACGGTCGGATTTTTGACTGATGGTGTGTAAGCAAGACAGATGGAAGTCAGCTTCATCGGATTTCCGATGGAAAAATCCATCGGATTTTATTCCATCGGAAATCCGATCGTGTGTACAGGGCATTAAACTTTGTTTACAAACAAATTCAAGTGATCGCAATGTTAGAGCCCATTCACACAGGGGCGGCACAACTTGTGCCGCGACTGTGCTGGGTGATCTGCAGACGACTTCAAAGGAGACTTCCAAAATGACTTCTGTATTGAAGTCAATGGAAGTCGCCTTGAAGTCGTCTTGAAGTAGTACAGGAACTTTTTTCTAAGTCGGAGCGACTTGAGTCGCTCCTATTAGAACGGTTCCATTGTACAGAATGGGACGAGACTCGTCAGGCGGCTGAGACGCTGACGAGTCGCCCCTGTGTGAATGGGGTCTTAGTACTGTCATGTTGATCACATGATTTTGTTGGTAAACAAAGTCATTTCACTGATATCACAGCTTTAAAGGGGAACATTTTACTGAGCGCATTTTTCTTGGTGGTCGCCCTTGTTCTGGCTCTGAACCTGACACCCCCCCCCATATACCCGTCTTCTTGGAGGGACAACTAGCTTACTCTGCAGAATGTTGGATATGTTTCCAGCATTGCGTTTTGATAATAAATGAAAGTCCTAAAGAGAATCCTCCCAAAAAGAGTAAATAATTTACCTGATTGTGAATAAAGACCGGCGGATTGTCATTCGCGTCCTTCACGTTGACTATAACTGTGCAGCTGCCTCTGAGCCCTGGAAGAGAAATATCAGGAGCAATGTAATACCGTCTGCTGACTAGAGGGCCGATTTAAAGAGAAGGTTCCATGTTTTATTTTTTGTCTGTTGGAGTTTTAAATGTTCCATCTAATGATCCTCTGTGAATGTGATGGGAATCTCTGCATAATGACTGCTGGAAAAAGTTCTGCAGGGGAGGAGCGCAGTACCAATGCTGCCAGTAAGTTATGGTGTAAGTAATAGTAAGTAATGGTGGATATACTGTATATTATTATTATTATACAGGATTTATGTAGCGCCAACAGTTTGCGCAGCGCTTTACAACATCAGGTAAGACAGTAAGTCACAATACAATTCAATACAGAGGGATCAGAGGGCCCTGCTCATTAGAGCTTACAGTCTAGAAATATCAGCAATGTCACTGAGCCACCATAGATGTAATTGTACCATGACACTGGCCAAAGACAGCCAGGAAGCTGGTATTTCCAGAAGGAGGTCAGTGAAGGTAGTTTATTTTAACTCATATTTTGGTGACTCCAAGCCTCTCTACATCTCCTAGAGGCCACCTACCCCCCAAGCACAGCCAGCTGTGGGGTCCCCAGGGGCCACTTACCTCCCAGTTCCTCAGCCCAGTCGGCGGCAGAGACTATCAGGGTATATCGGTTGGGCTTCAGACCGTCGTCCAGTAAGGTCAGTTTCCCACTTCTCTTTCCAATATGGAAGAGGCCATCCCTGGGCAGCTGAGGCTCCTGGCTCTCGATGTTATATTCAATCTCTGCATTTCGAGTGGAGGGGTCATCTGCATCCTCAGCCTTCAGTTCCAGGAGCAGAGAACCTGAGGAGCAGATTAAAAAGGAAAAGGAATATATAGCTATGTGAGTGTACAATCACCAAGACTGGAAAAAGCAGAAACAAGACCTCTGATTCAAATCAGCAATAGATCAATCAAATTGTGATGAAGCACAAAGACTCTGGTAAGGCTGCTCTCAGCAAAAGCAGGGTGTCACCAAAACAGGGGACCCAGATTAGAAGATTCACATGAGCCTCAAACTAAAGTTTTGAGAGTCCAAAATAATTTAATATTGATATTTCTTCACAAAAATACAACATAGGTCAACAAACGCGTTTCAAAGATCTCCCCCCTTCTTCAGGGCTTAAAGTGGTTGTAAACCCTCTTTCACATGATTGGCTAAATATATTACCCATAACACAGGCAGCTGATCGCTGCCTGTGTAACTGTACTCACCACTTTATTTTCTGTACAAATGTCATTTTTCGATTGCAATGACGTCACCGCGCATGCGCAGATTACCGCGTCAAAACCGGCAAGTAATGCTCGCTGGTTTTCATTCACTATATTTCCGTAAATCAGTATGCGAGAACTTCCCCTCTGCCAGGCACAGAGGAGAAGTCTTGCGCTGTTTACAACCACCAATACTTCCTTGTACTAGACTGTCATTCATTTTCATTTCCTAGTATACTGGTTGCCGCGGTAACCACTATCCAGATCATGTGCTTGCTAGGAACACACCAATTGGACACCAATTTCTGAAACCACCCAACTGAATCACTAAGGCCTCTTTCACACAGGGGCGGGAGGTGCGTCGGCGGTAAAGCGCCGCTATTTTTAGCAGCGCTTTACCGTCGTATTTTCGGGGGTTTTCAGCCGCTAGCGGGGTGGTTTTACCCCCCGCTAGCGGCTGAGAAAGGGTTAAAACCCCCAAAAATACGGTGGTAAAGCGCCGCTATTTTTAGCAGCGCTTTACCGTCGTATTTTCGGGGGTTTTCAGCCGCTAGCGGGGTGATTTTACCCCCCGCTAGCGGCTGAGAAAGGGTTAAAACCCACCGGAAAGCGCCTCTGCAGAGGCGTTTTGCCGGCGGTATAGCCGCGGTGCCCCATTGATTTCAATAGGCAGGAGCGGTATACACACCGCTCCTTCACCGCTCCAAAGATGCGGCTGGCAGGACTTTTTTTACCGTCATGCTAGCGCACCGCTCCAGTGTGAAATCCCTCGGGGCTTTCACATTGGAGTGAAAGGAGCGGCTCTTTCAGGGCGCTTTGCAGGCGCTATTTTTAGCGCAATAGCGCCTGAAAAACGACCCAGTGTGAAAGGGGTCTAATCTGACTTGGTATTAATGTGTACACATTAGGCCTTGAAGAAGGGGGGAAGGGGGCCTTAAACCCCCAAAAAGCGTTAGCTGTATTTTACACTGCTATATACTAATAAACACTGATTAACTTTTGGAATGACTGTTCCAAGTTCCATGATTTTTAATTTCTGGGGTTCTCCATAACTTCTCTACATCTGAGGGCCCCCAAGGACCTTCCTTGAATCAAGACGACACAGCTCACCCTTTAAGTCAAAGTCCAGTGCTACCTCACCCAATGTCTACCAAGGACAGATATATAACTCTTTACAACTTCACCCTGAGCTACATCACCAATCTTGTCTCCAAATATCACCCAAACTGTCTTCTCCACTCCCTCCCAAGACCTCCTGCTCTCTAGCTCCCTTGTCTCCCCTCCCTATGCTCATCTCCAGGACTTCTCCAGAGCCTCTCCCATCCTCTGGAACTAGGGTTGTCACCTGTCCAGGATTCACCCAGACAGTTCGGGTTTGGAATCATGCGTCCAGGTTTCAGACTGCCTCAAACTCGGACACATTATTTAGACTGGACTATGGCTCCCCAGCAGGGTTGCTGGCTGCAGCTGTCTAAGCTGAGAGTGTCTGTTACACTCCTTCACACTGCCCAAAGCCAGTATTAACAAACCCCCCCAAACACACACAGACGGTAGAGGAGAGAGGGCTGAATCGGCACCTCTTCCCCCCACCCCTACCCCTCTGTGTCTGCCCACACTCCAATCCCTAGGGCTGTGCCTCAGAAAAGGAAAGTTGGGGCTGGAAACTTGAAGCCCAGCAGCCACAGATACATCTGGATGAGAGGTGCTGACTGCCAAGGGGTGAGTGAGCTCACCATCCATCCCTGTCTGTGACTGAAGTCTCACCCCTTCTCTCTCCTGCCTCTGAGTGAGTACACTAAAGCAAATCAGGGTTCTCAGAGCACCCCTTACATCAGAGTTCCCCTTTACACCGGAGGCCACAGTGTTTCCCCTTACATCAGAGTCCTCTCTGTAGAACATGAGTTCTCAGTGTTCCCCCTTAATTCAAGGTTCCCAGAGCATCCCTTATGTCAGAGTCCACAGTGTTCTCCTTTACATCAGAGTCTACAGTGAAAGGGAACTCTGCGAGTTCAAATGTAAGAGGGGAACTCTGTGGACTCTGATGTAAAGGGGACTCTTGTTATTAATTTCATATGATTAGAAATGTTATTTAATAGCAAAACATATGTATAGTTATTACTATAAAAAAAAAATCTGTGGCACCGCTAAAGTGTTTGGGTTTGACTTGAAGAAAAGTTGGCAACCCTATCTGGAACTCTCTACCCCAATCTGTCTGGATATCTCCTAGTCATCTCTTCAGGGAAGCCTGACCTATATCAGCTAACAACCGAATCTTTTATCTCTCCCATCAGTTCATCCCTCACAGTTATTAACCCTTTGCCCCTTCCTATTAGACTGTAAGCTCCCAGGAGCTGGGCCCTCCTCACCCTCTTATATTGAATTGCATTGTTGCTGTATTGTCTCCCTTTATGTTGTAAAGCGCTGTGCAAACTGCTGACTCTATATGAATCGTGTATAATAATAATAATTATTATACCGTATATACTCAAGTATAAGCCGAGTATTTCAGCACATTTTTTTGTGCTGAGAATGCCCCCCTCGGCTTATACTCGAGTCACATTTTTGCGCCTGAGTTTGGGGACCCAGTACTGGCCGGCCGTAGGTCCCCTGGACCCCAAACTTGGCACACATACAGCCCCACTCTTCCTCTATAAGTGTGCTAAGGTTGTTGTCCGGGGGACCTACGGCCGGGGAGCACCGATTTTTCAAAGCCAGGCACCCCTTCCATAGACTCCCATGTTAAACGGTCATTTCTCCGGTGACTTTGGGGACCTGGTACCGGCCGGTCATAGGTCCCCTGGACCCGAAATTGGCACACATGTAGCCCCATTTCTCCTCTATAAGTGTGCAAAGTTTTGTGTCTGGGGAACCTACGGCCGGGGAGCAGCGATTTTTCAAACCGGGCACCCCTTCCATAGACTCCCATAATAAACGTCAGTCTAGTCATGGACACATTGAGGCATGGACACAGTGAGGCATGGGCACAGTGAGGCATGGGCACAGTGAGGCATGGGCACAGTGAGGCATGGGCACAGTGAGGCATGGGTACAGTGAGGCATGGGCACAGTGAGGCATGCACATTGACACAGTGAGGCAAAGTGAGGCATGCAGATGGACACCCTAGGCTTATACTCGAGTCAATACGTTTTCCCATTTTTTTGTGTTAAAATTAGGTGCCTCGGCTTATATTCGGGTCGGCTTATACTACTAATACTCATAATATAAGAGCATCAGGGGAGAAGGCAGAGCCCGATCTACCTACAGGTTGCCACAAAAACATGTTTGCCGGACTAATCCTAATTTATTCATTTATGTGATTGGCGAGTAGTAGACATGTGCGATTAGTTTCGTACGAATCGAAAATTCGTACGAATTTCGGAAAATTCGTACATTTGGAAGCATCCGAAATACGAATTTATATGCTTCCGAATTTTACGAAATCCGAAATTTCGTTGACGAATTTCGGATCCGAATATGAGAAAGGTATTTTTTGCTTTTTAAATTTATCATAACGAATGTTCGTAATTGTTACGAAAAGTTAACGAACCTCAGCGCTGCAATAAACACATCACTAATTGCTAAGGTGCTGTACATAAAAGGGGACCCTCTGCTCCACTGTACCAACCTTTCTTTGTGGCCTCTGTAATCTCTACAACGTAGGTGTCTTGGTTAAATGCCGGTGCGTTGTCATTCTCATCGGTCACAGCGACTGTTAAATGTAAGGGTTCACTGTAGAGGACGCCCTCAGCGTTCAGCGCCGACACCGTGATCTGGTACTGTAGAGGAAATACAGATTTAGAAATCAGATCCAACGAGAAGCAACAATGCAGGTCTTCTACTCTTCACATTATGGGCCAAATGCAGGTTCATTTAAAGTGGACCTGTCATTAGATACGTGCAGCATGCTGAGTAATGCGTCAATGTAGCCCTTCCAAGTATTTATTACATCTCATAGAGATCACAGTACTCCCCCTGACAATGCCTTCATCTGCTTTCCTTTCCAGAAGGACGGCACCATCTTATTCAGGCATCATCCAGGATCACCATCTACTTCCTGGACTGAGATGCCGGCTCAGAGATGACACAATCATGTAAATCCAGGAGCCTGTGCAGTTCTTAGCTGTGTTAATAAATGACATCTGTGAGCATACACTATTGCAGATCTTCAGGGATCAGACTAGAGATGAAAGATTTCCATGGGAAAAAAAAAAAAAATCCCGTTTTTTTTTCTGGAAAAAATGAAATTTTCAGAAGAATTTAAATAAAAAAATTCAGTGTGGAATAGTTTTACAAATTGAAAGTCATTTTGGTACACTGGGAAGGTGAAATTCAGTGTATATAAAAGTTTTATCCTTGAAATAAAAGTACAGCTAATTCAATAAATAAACAAAACTTGTTTTTAAATGTTTTATTTTTTATTACAAATGGAATAACATGGACTGTATATGTTAAGAACATTTCACCTATACATGAGAAATGGTAACCACCCCCCTTTCCCTTATAATAATGCAAAATCTCCCTGCCACAATGTATTTCCAGTTATGGACCATGCTGATCCAGAAGCATATATTGCTCTATGAAGAGCTTGATGAAGGTTCTCATGATTTTCAGGTGTCATTTCCTCTATAAATGAAGGGATTGTGCATTTTTGGGAGGCCTTGGTTTGTAACACTTCCTTACTTGAAGATGCTGCTGGTGAAGAAACACTTTGTGATGATCCAAGAAGCAGCAGTAAGAGTGTTTCTGGAATGAGAACTCTGGAGGGAAAAGCTCCTCACACTTGCATTATGGTCCTCATCATCTCATTCCTTAAGGTTGGGTTCACACTAGGGTTGTCCCGATACCGATACTAGTATCGGTATCGGGACCGATACCGAGCATTTGCGCGAGTACTTGTACTCGCGCAAATGCTCCCGATGCCTTTGCCGATACCTGGGATGGGAGAAGTCAGCGGGCGGAGTCGGCAAGCGGAGGGCGGAGCGGAGAGCAGAGTGGGGCGGAAAGGTCAGTGGGCGGAGTCGGCAAGCGGAGGGCGGGAGGGGCGGAGCGGAGAGCAGAGTGGAGCGGAGAGTCCTCAGGCGGTTAAGCTTGCAGCTTCCATCGGCGACCGGAGCCGTCACATTCGGCGACCGGAGCCGTCACATTCGGTAAAGGAAGTGACGCTCCGTGTTACACTGTCTGTGTTTGAAAAAATGCGACGCCCATCTTGGTACACCCTGCACTCGGCCTCAATAAAGCAGCAGCGGACATCTTGTTACACCCAGCCCATGTAGTTTGGGCTGGGTGTAATAAGATGTCCGCTGCTGCTTTATTGAGGCCGAGTGCAGGGTGTACTAAGATGGGCGTCGCAGAGGCAGCATAGAAAAATAAATCCTCTCGTGCCTATAAGTGCCCACCACCTGTCAGTGCCCGCTATCTGTCAGTGCTCATTAGTTGCTCATTAGTGCTGCTTACTCAGTGTCACCTATTAGTGCCAGCCACCTGTACCATCTATCACTACCACCTGTCAATGCCATCTATCACTGCCAGCCACCTGCCATCTATTAGTGCAGGTGCCAACCCCCTGTCAGTGCCAGCCATCAGTGCCCCCTTTCAGTGCCAGCCACCTATCAGTGCCCTCTGTCAGTGCCAGCCATCTGTCGGTGCCAGCCATCAGTGCCCTCTGTCAGTGCCAGCCATCTGTCGGTGCCAGCCATCAGTGCCCTCTGTCAGTGCCAGCCATCTGTCGGTGCCAGCCATCAGTGCCCCCTGTCAGTGCCAGCCATCAGTGCCCCCTGTCAGTGCCAGTCATCATTGCCCGCCACCTGTCAGTACTCATCACTGCTGCATATCCGTGCCACCTAATCATATCAGTGCTGCTTAATCAGTGCTGCATATCATTGCCACCTAATCTGTATTGTGCTTTAAAACTGTCAGCTGACATTAAAAAAAAAGTATCGGTAATCGGTATCGGCGAGTACTTGAAAAAAAGTATCGGTACTTGTACTCGGTCTTAAAAAAGTGGTATCGGGACAACCCTAGTTCACACATATGCGAATTGGATGTGAGTTTCTCCACATCCAATTTGCATGACAGGGGAGAGTGACCGGCTCTCAATGGAGCCGGTTCACACAGGTCTGAGGCGACCGCGTCCGCATAAAAAAAGGGTCCTGTGCGTCTTTGGGTTCGATCCAGGTGCGAATTCAGGCAAAAATTCGGACCTGATTCGTCCCTTAAGCGGTGAACAGGGACGCACCAGACTAGGATGACCACATTTCCAAACTACCATTCAGGGACACCCCCCCCCCCCCTTCCCAAAAATCAGCTTGTGCTGTAATCACAGCACAGTGATTGGACACAAGAGGCGGGATTTATGATTTCTCCAATCACAAGCAGGGGGCGGGGATTGTGCTCCTCCAGGCATTTCCGGCCAGGACAAGTACTGTCAGTGAGTAAAGCGGTGATGTGGCGGCCTTTTTTGGGGGCATCAGATTGGCTCGGGGGGTGGCTGTGTCAGTTTCATTCCGGGACACTGTATTGTCCTGGAATGAAGGTGCCCGGGACAGACCTGCAAAATGCGGGACTGTCCTGGGCCATCCGGGACACGTGGTCACCCTACAACGGACCCCAGGCATGAACCCGTGGCCGCATATGTGTGAACCTGGCCTTAAGTAGTTGTTAAAGGGGAAGTACAGCCTAAGCTTCATTTTGCACTCCTGTGACCCATTTCCAGCAGATGGTCTGAAGCCCTCTGTCACCTGAAGTCACAGAGCCGGTCCAGGCTGGGGAAAGATCACGACAATATGGTCGGGATCCGCCCACAACCCTGGACCGGCTCAGCCTCTCAGAGTTAGCCAGGTTTAAAAAACACTTTGTTTATTTTTATGATTTTTTTTCTTATATTATATGGCACTGCACAGATTACCTCAGAACTGACACTTCCTTTGCAGAAACTATATAATCCCACAATCACTGGGATTCTCAATATAGTAATCTGAGGGTTGGCGAATCTGACGGTTGGCGAATCTGACGGTTGGTGAACGAGACGGTTGGCTAAAACAACCGTCAGATTAGCCAACCGTCATATTAGCCATCCGTCAGATTACTATATTGAGAATCCCAGTGATTGTGGGATTATATCGTTTCTGCAAAGGAAGTGTCAGTTCTGAGGTAATCTGTGCAGTGCCATATTATATAAGAAAAAAAAAAGAAACAAAGTGGTTTTAAACCTGGCTAACTCGACGGCTGGCTTACTCGATGGTTGGTTTAGCCAACTGTCAGATTAGCCAACCGTCAGATTACTTCATTGAGAATCCCAGTGATTGTGGGATTGTATAGTTTCTGCAAAGGAAGTGTCAGTTCTGACTACAGAGGTCACGAGGTAATCTGTGCCGTGCCATATAATATCCGCTTCAGCCCCTAAAGGATTTACCCCCTTCCTGACCAGAGCACTTTTTAAGATTCGGCACTGCGTCGCTTTAACTGACAATTGCGCGGTCGTGCGACCTGGCTCCCAAACAAAATTTGCATCCTTTTTTTCTCAGAAATAGAGCTTTGTTTTGGTGGTATTTGATCACCTCTGCGGTTTAAATTTTTTGCGCAATAAACAAAAGAACAGCGACAATTTTGAAAAAAACACACAATATCTTTTACTTTTTGCTATAATAAATCTCCCCAAATTATTTTTTAAAAAAAGCGAAATTTTTCCTCAGTTTAGGCCGATATATATTCTTCTACATATTTTTGGTAAAAAAAACCACAATAAGCGTTTATTAATTGGTTTGCACAAAAGTTATAGCTTCTACAAAATAGGGGATAGAATTATTGTATTTTTTTTATATTTTTTATTTTTACTAGTAATGGCGGTGATCTGCGACATTATGGCGGACACATCGGACACTTTTGACACATTTTTGGGACCATTGTCATTTTTACAGCGACCAGTTCTATAAAAATGCACTGTTTACTGTAAAAATGTCACTGGCAGTGAAGGGGTTAACACTAGGGGCGATCAAGAGGGTTAATTATGTTCCCTAAAGTGTGTTCTAACTGAAGGGGGGATGGGACTGACTAGGGGAAATGACAGATCGCTGTTCATACTTTGTACGATCAGTCATTTCTCCCCCAGAAAGGTTCTCGCTCTGTCACGAGCGATCAGGGGTGCCCTGCGGTCATCGCGCCCGCCGGGCACTCGCATCGGCACCGGGGGCGAGCAGGGGGTGCGCGCGCGCGCCTCCGGCGGAGCGTGGCCCCTAGTGGCCACCAGGGCGAAGTGACGTAATATAAAAAAAACTGCGGCGGCTGGTCGGCAAGTGGATATAAGGAAAAAAAAGAAACAAAGTGGTTTTAAACCTGGCTAATCTGACGGTTGGCTAATATGACGGTTGTTTTACTTGACCGTCATATTACTCGACCGTCGAGTTTTGCCAACTAGACGGTTGGTTAATCTGACGGTTGGCTAAAACAACCGTCGAGTTAGCCAACCATCGAGTTAGCCTGGTTTAAAACCACTTTGTTTATTTTTTTTATTTTTTTATTTTTTTCTTATATTATATGGCACTGCACAGATTACCTCAGAACTGACACTTCCTTTGCAGAATCTAGTTATCTGACGGTTGGCAAATCTGACGGTCGAGTAATCTGATGGTCGAATTAGCCAACCGCCAGGTTAGCGAATTTGGGGCCGTGATTTACATTGACATCTGTGCAGAAACTGCACACATGTCTCTGTAATCGCGGTCGAAATCGGGACTGACAAGCGGGAGTGAAATTGTGCGAGTTCAGCTAAACTCGCATGGCTTCACTCCCGCAGCCCAGTGTGAACCTGGGCTTACAATCACTTTAAGGCCTGAAAGGACAGAAACTATCATTCTACTGTATCCCAGCAATCATCCAACTGTAGGAGGAACAAGATGGAGCTCACAAGCAAACTAAACTGGAGCCTTTCCCCTGCAGTGCCCCCTAGTGGCAGAAATGCATATTCTTCTTGTTTGAAAAATGCATTGAGAAGTACAGTGTTACTTGGACTGTATTCCAGGATTTGATTGTCTTCAGCTGAAAGAACTTGCAATAATTTAACACTTAACATAAAGTCTCAGAAATCTTTCATTAAGGTCTTCATGTTATATAGTTTGAATACCATGTCATAGATATATTACTTGTCATTGTAAATGAACATATTCCACACTTTTTTTCCCAAATTTTTCCAGAAAAAAATTGCTTTGAAAATGTTCCCAATTTTTCATTTTTTTCCAGACTTTCACATCTCTATCAAACTACAAAATTGGGCCTTTTTTTTAAATGTTACACTCTTCCAGCACTCAGACTGTAGCTCACAGTGAGAGGCTGCCGCTACATCTTCTCATCTTGTGACTTTCTACAAAGTTACAGTGTGCAGTCTGATCTCGCTTGGGATGAGACTGAGGATATGCTTCCTTCTGCCTGCAGCAGACTGATGACATCATCTCAGCTGCTGAGGCAAAGTCAATGACTGGAGCTCAAGGATAGCTTTTTAATGATACTGAGAAATGATACTTTGTTTCACATTGTGAGGTGTCAGGAATTTACACATACGGACATGTACCTGCCACAGGTCCTCTTGTTAGGATTTAGTAATGTGTAGACACAGAAATTGTCTCACCTCTGATTGTCTCTCCCAGTCGAGTTCTTCGGTGACATAAATATTTCCGCTCTCATCAATGGTGAACAGATCTCCTACAAAGCTTCCTGACAGTTCATAGCGGACCTCCGTACTGTTCCAGAGCACCTGTGACATTACACAATGCGTTATAATACGGAACCAATATATATATTTGAAACCTTGGCTTGGTTACGAATTAAGAGTGTATGTTTTTTATTATGCATAGAATATGAAATATTTTTTTATGGCTGTTCACTTTTCTTGTTATATAATTTGTTTAATCTGATTAGTATGAGCATGTGCAATATTGTGGAGATTTAAAGAGACAGTGCACTTTTCTTTGTACGAGTTATAATATGGAGCAGGGCGGTCACCCAACAGCAGACCTTTTTTTTTGTTTTGTTTTTTTTTTAGATCTCTTTTATTACAGTATTTTATGTCATCTTGTCTCTCTCAGCCCTGATGAAGGAGAGCTTTGAGCCTCTGAAACGCATTGGCTTTTATGTCTGAATTCTTGTAATATGCAATAAAGATCTACTGAACTCACATTGGATCTATCAGTATTCTCATTCTTTTCATATCCTTTGAGACTACTCTGGGGACCTCCTGGGGTTACCCCAGTTGACAGAGACCTGTCTTTGAAATTTAGACCCCAAATCCCATCTCACCCAACACTGGCTCCAACGCTCTACCATCATGCCATTTGCCGTTCACTTGTAGAATTTTGTTCGAAGCATTGAATGGAACTTGATGCGTGACGTCACGCCGCCACATTGGATCTCATGTGGTGGCCGCTGATATGTTTTTTATATATAGATGAGCGAGTTTGGGGAGGAGGAACTTGACTAGCCTGCACAGAGTCCTAACCTCAACACCTTTGGGATGAAATAGAGCGGAGACTGTGAGCCAAGCCTTCTCATCCACATCAGTGCCTGACCTCACAAATGCGCTTCTGGAAGAATGGTCAAACATTCCTATAGACACACTCCTAAACCTTGTGGACAGCCTTCCCAGAAGAGTTGTAGCTGTTATAGCTGCAAAGGGTGGGCCGACTCAATATTGAACCCTACAGACTAACATTGGGATGCCAGTAAAGTTCATGTGCGTGTAAAGGCAATACTTTTGACAATATAGTGTATATCTGAGCACCACAAACTGAAAACGCTATATACTTCATGCTATACTCTGTTGAGAAATCACTTTGAAAAACACCCCCCCCCCCCCTAGCATTTCTAGCTGTGGCCATCTTGAGTAAGGGCAGATGATTCATGTAGCATTTACTTCCTGAAATCCACCTGCCCTTAGCTCAGGCAGGCAGACATGTGCTTAGCTGAGAAAGCCCCCCCTCCCATGAAGATTCCTGGGATATATGACATTATTTTGGCCTAGGCCAGAAACCAGGGAGCAACTGAAGAATTGCATAGCTCCCAACTGTCCCTGATTTCGAGGGACTGTCCCTGATTTGGAGCAATTAAAAAACAACAAGGTTAGCCCATGGGACATTAAATGAGGTGGTCATAAAGGTCCAAACAGATGAATCAAGTAAAATAAATATCTCTGTTTATTGGAAACATAGATTTGGAGCAATGTCCCTCTGTCCCTCATTCCTCCTCATTTGTCCCTCATTTTGGTCTGATCCATATAGATGTATATAAAATGTACTTTTTATTTTTCAAAAAGTAATTCCCAGTGATAAACCTTTCATCCGATTTCTAAATTGCTGCATTTGTAAATTCCAAAAGCCAATATAAAGGAATAGTAGTGGTTAGTAGTCCAATCTTGTATTTTGGGCAATTCTCCTTTAAGGGGGTGTGGCAAGGGGTGTGTCCTATGCCTGCATACTTTTGCTGATAGGTGTCCCTCAAAAAGTTTGGAGGTATGGAATTGTCAAAAAAAAAAAAAAAAGGTTAAAACAAGTAAATATAATATTTCCTCCTATCTATTTACCAATGCTAGCAGAATAAGAATTAAAAATAGTTCATGTTGCCTCGGAGAGTTTGGTTCACTTTAAAGGCCAACGTTACCAGGTTTACGCTAACTGTCGAATAGAAGAAAGGAAACAAGGGTGCACCAGCCTAGTGCATTATCGTTTAGGATAGATTTTATTAAAAAAGCATAGATACTACTTACAAGTGTAGCAGAAAAAAACTTGCAGTGCAATGATATTCCAAATAGATGGCAGCTGAGACATGAGCTCGAAACCATACTCCACAGACGCACCGCGCATATGAATGGAGCCACTGCCGGCTTACGCGTTTCGAAGTCATACACTTCTTCCTCAGAGCCCAGCAGTGCTTCCACCTCATGTAGCACTCTCTTACGCTAACTGTCCGATGTGCACAGACACTGGAAGCCTTGCAATACAATAGAAGATAAAGAGGGCCGGTGGGCTGACATGGCGCACGCCCAACACTGACAAACAAATAAAAACAACTAGAATTCTGTTCAGAGTTGCACTTTACAGCAGAACTTTACCCTTTCACACGGGTGCGTTTTTGCTGCTTTTGTACCGTGCTAATAACACAACAAAAATGCAATC
The DNA here is from genome assembly GCA_029206835.1 of Rana muscosa. NCBI lineage: Eukaryota > Metazoa > Chordata > Amphibia > Anura > Ranidae > Rana > Rana muscosa. The sequence continues at coordinate 336,301,563 of CM055119.1, forward strand.
CCTTCAAATCCTATGGGACTCCTCACACCACAGCACTGCGGGTGCGTTTTGAAAAAGTCCTGCATGCTGCATCTTTGGTGCGTTTTTCAAAAGCACACAAAAAAATTCAGGTCCCCACTGAAATGAATAGAAAACACAAAAAAAAACACATCAGAAATGCATGAAAAATGCACCCGCATTGTGTTTTTGGTGCATTGTTTGAGTCGCATGTCTACGTTTGCTGGGTAGTAGCATGGCTCCCAACTGTCCCTGATTTGGAGCAATGTCCCTCTTTCCTCCTCATTTGTCCCTCATTTTGGTCTGATCTATAGAGTTGTATATAAAATGCAATTTTTATCTTTCAAAAAGTGTTTTCCAGCCCCAAACCTTTCATCTGATTTCTAAATTGCTGCATTTGTAAATTCCAAAAGCCGATATAAAAGAATAGTAGTGGTAAAAAAAGCACTTGTGGGTTTAACCAATTTGTTTTTGTACAATTCTCCTTTAAGGGGCGTGGCAAGGGGTGTGTCCTATGCCTGCATAATTTTGCTGATAGGTGTCCCTCATTCCCATCTCAAAAAGTTGGGAGGTATGTAGTAGGCACCCAGAAAACGCACTGGAAATGCAGCAAGAACGCATATGCGTTTTTCCCACGTTTTTGCAACAGAGCAATCTGAATGCAAGCAAAAGGAGAAGTTCTACTTTATGTTCGCCTCTAGCATATTATAATTTTTTGGGGGTGAGGGGGGGGGGGTACCTAGATTTGATCATGAAGATCGTAGCTCCCAACTGTCCCTGATTTCAAGGAACTGTCCCTGATTTTGAGCAATGTCCCTCTTTTCCCCCTCATGTCCCCCTTATTTTGGTCTGATCTATATAGTTGTATATAAAATGCATTTTTTATCTTTCAAAAAGTGTTTTCCAGATTATAAATTGCTGTATTTGTACATTTTGAAAGCCAATATAAAGGAATAGTAGTGATAATAAAAGTCCCTTGTGGATTTAATTAACCTTTTTTTGGGGGGTTAATTCTCCTTTAAGGGGGTGTGGCAGGGGGCGTGTCCTATGCCTACATACATTTGCTAGTAGGTGTCCCTCATTCCCATCTCAAAATGTTGGGAGGTATTGAAGATTGAACCTAAACACGCCTGCAGTTTGGGAGCCAATAGAAAGAGTTTGTATAATGGGGATCCCCGGTGATATCGGGCCAATCAACCTTCACTAAGAAGGAAATCAGGAATTTTTTTTTTTTTTATGGTTTATAAAGAAATGTTGTCAGAGACATGCGGCTCGGAATAAGTCGGGACGTCCAGCGAATCGCAGCTGTTTCCATCGTTGCCGTAGCGACAGCCCCTACAAAAGACGGCTTGTTTTGTCTAGGCGGCGGCGCTGAGCGACGGCCTATCTGATGTTGGGCGGCACACGTAAGGGAAGAACGTCCTAAGAAGGAGAACGCGGGGACTCAGCGCTTATACAAGCGATTTGGTTCCTCGTGAAGTTATCTATCAAGGTTGCATCTCTCCAGTGTTTACAGCCGGGATCATGGCTTCCCGGACGGGGCCCCTGCGCTCCTTCATCTATACGACCTTGTTAAATATATACGTGACAGTTTACAATAACAAATTCGGTAAATTCGGGAGATTTTCCACCACGGTGGCCGAGGGTTTCCCCCGCACATTCCAGAAATCATAAACTTCTTACTTTACATCAATGACGACACAGCCAGAGAAGCCAAACAAGAGAGGATCCTACGAATCATGGGGCCCCACAGCAAAATGTGAATGGGCCCCAGGTTATATCTCTCTGTAGCAACTGTCAGTGTCGACTGTGGCTGTACGTGTCATTGATCTTAAAGTGTTACTAAACCCAGGACGCTGCATTCACTATATCTGGTCTCCCACAGTACACAGAACATGTAAATTTAATTATTTTAGTAAATATAAACTGCTAATTACCTTTTCTCATCAGCAGTATATACAGTGGCGGCTGGTGCTCAATTTTCTTGGGGGGGGGGGCGACCCCAGCCAGCCAACCACCCCCCACCCTCGGCGCTCGATTAATAGACCGCCGCTTGCCCCCTGTCACTCGAACAATCGATCACTGCTTCACTCGCCCGCCGCCTGCCAGGCCCCCCGCCAGCCCCGCACTTACCCCTTCCAGGTCGCGGCTTCCGCGGATCCCCCCCCCCCGTCTTCTTCCGGAGTCCCGGCGGTCGCTTCTCCTCCCGGCCAATCAGGACTCAGATTCAAACAAGGAAGACGCTGCTCCAGGTGAGCAGTCACTATCGTCCGGATGCGCTGGGTGCAAGCCACAGCTCGCCACCGATGATCAATAGGAAGAGAAGAACGGCTGCACACCACAGGAACGTTCCAACAATTTTATTCCAAAAATAGCAAATGACAGCCAACAAAGACAGAGTGAACCCAGCAGATGACGTGTGCGTTTCACACTGACCTCAGTGCTTCCTCAAACCAGGACTTAGGACTAGCGGCCATTCGGGTCTTAGGACTCCCAACTAATCAGGTCTCAGAACCCGCTTTCTGATTGGCCGGTAGGAGAAACAGGAATCTTATTTTGCTAATGTTACACAACTGGGTGGGCTCGGGGCACAGTGATCTGTGCCGCCCATCCTTTTTGAAGCCAATTGACGCCTCAGTTGCTAATCATGTGCTTCAAAAAAATAAATAAATAAAAAAAAAACATTTAAATCCATGCGTCTGGTGCCTGTATGTAGATTATTGGACAGGTGCATAGATTAGGGGGGCGGCCACTGAGTATATAGCAGTCTTGTGACTTTTATCAGTGTCCGGCTGAGCCCTGGTTAAAGCTTGTAGGAGGAGTTTTCATTCACCTCTGACTGTGCTATGAGGCTGCATGACCTCTGACCCTCTGTCTGGACAGTGCTGATTGGCCCTGTGCTGACCACATGTACTCTCCCCCCCCCCCCAAAAAACCCCCCCCCCAAAAAACCCCAAAAACTTTCTAGCAATACACACCAAACTGAACATGTGCATAGTGCCATGTGCATAGTGCCTCCTAGGGCTCTGTTCTATCAACAGATGGATTGGGAACAGTAAAAGAAGGCGAGGATCAGAGAAGACAGGATCAAACAGCCTTTTTACACAGTGCTTTAACATTTAAGGGTCTGTGTGAATTGGCCAGTAATGAATGTTCTTTAGGCTATTTTCTCTTTTGAATGAATGCTTTTTTATTGTAGGCAGTAGTAAAATACCACATTATGACCACTAGATGGAGCAGAGGAACATAGGAAATACTTACATGTAACAAGCGATACAATTTACCAATTAACGGATCAGCCCCAGACCCCCACTGCAGCGATGATGCTGGATGATGCCGGGGTGATCTGCTGGGTGCTATGCATGATGGCTGGTCTGCACCTTGTATAGACCAACTACATCACCAAGCTCGACAATTGTCCTCTGGAGACATGTGAGTGTGGGCACTGGGGGTGTATGGGGTGAGTGTGGGGGCCAGGGTGTGGGGGCCCTCTCTCTCACCCTTCCTCCCTCTCCCCCCACCTCTTTCCCCCTCTTCCATTTCTCTCAATTCCCATGTCCCCCATCTCTCTCTCTCTCAGGGGGGGGGGGTTACTACCCCACGGTCCACCAGGAACCCTGCATAGCCACCAGAGACACTGCATAGCCACCAGAGACCCTGCACAGCCATCAGAGAGCCAGCATAGCCACCAGTGACCCCACACAGCCACTAGAGACCTACAGTAGCATAGTCACCAGAGACCCTGAATAACCACAAAAAGTTGGGACAAATTTAGATCAGGGGCACCTGATTTTAGTCATGCCTATGGCAGCACAAAATACATCACTGGATGCGGCACTAATCAGGAGGTATGTCTGTGATAGCCACAGTGTCAGTGGTTCAAATGAGACCCAAACGTGTTGGTAGCTGCAATGCTGTATCCTGGCCTAGGCCAACAAGGCCCAGGCCTAGGGCAGCACTTTGCAGGGGGGCAGCACGGAAAGTGTCCCTGCCGACTTGCGCTACACTGTTAGTAACGCAAGCTGCTTATAATATTGACTGCCCTATCAGCCTGGACCACAAACCTTCCTCACTGTGCTATATGTTTTCTGCTGCACCATTGGCATGGTTATATCTTCTTAGTCCTCTCTTATTATCATAAATTTGTGCTTAAAGAAGAACTATAGACAACACTTTTTTTTTTCCATTTTGGACAGAGTAAGGGAGGGTTATAGCCCCTGTCAGTTTATTTTTTGCCATCCCTGTCCCATTGCAGAGATTTCCCATCACTTCCTGCCCCATAGACAAACAGAAAGTGAGAGGAAATCTATGCAAATTAAGGGAACCCAATGCCCCCCCCCCCACTCAAAAATTTCAGGGCGGGTCTTAAACAGAAAGGGGTGTGGCCTTGACTGGAAGGGGTGGGTTATATTTAAATTAGGGGGTGCACGAGTTTAGTCAGGCCTAGGGCAGCACAAAACCTAAATACACTACTGGGTAGCTGTACACTGGAGATGAGACCCAGCGCTGCATCCCAGGAGGGGTGAGTGTGACAATCCCCAGTGGAGACACAGGCAGCAATAATAACCTAAAAGAGACTTTAAAGGTCAACTGAAGTCTCTTTTCTGCAATAGGTCTTATAAATCTCAATGTTAGATACATTTTATGAACTTTCTGACTTTTCTGAAACTACAACCTTTCCTGGAGGGCAGTGGCAGCAAATAATTCCTGGAGGATCCTCTGACTTACTTCAGATATCTTGAAGGGATAATCTTCCCTCAGATTCTCAGGAATGGAAACAGGGCTAGGAGAGCTCCAGGTGTTTTCTGCCACAACGATTTCCAGATTACCGGAAGCCACAAACGCCAAAGGACGACCGCCTAGATCCTTCACCTGAACCATAAGCCGAAAATGGCTGACATCACTCCGAGAGAGGTAGGTGACACCTGAAGGAAATAAGAAAGGAAATACCAATGTGATAAAAATCAAAAAGACATCTCTCTACATGACCATCAATAAGACATCTCTTTATATAACCATCATTGAGTACTGCTTGGACCTTGAAGAAGGGGACATACCCCGAAAGCTTGTCCTGAAAAATTCTATGTTAGTGCAAATAAATAAAAAAAGTATCACGGACAGTACTTAATTTTCTCTGTCACAATTGCACTAATACGGCTACAATTACGTCAAGTATAACCATCAATAAGACATCTTTCTAAATAACCATCAGTAAGACATCTCTCTACATGACCATCAAAAAAAATCTCTTTACATGACCATCAAAAAGACATCTATCTATAATTACCTTCACCTGATTCTCTAACCATTGGTCCCCCTGGACATTTCTTTCTCTCTCCCCTCTGTGCCCTATCCTCTTTACTAGGTTTATTCTTCTTAATTATCTGATATACCAACTGTAATAGAAGATGCTTTGAATGGTTGGGATTTTTGACCTTCGCACCAGATAAAGCCAAGCCAAGAGAAGGAACTTGGCCCTGGTTTAGCCTAATTTATTCCCCCAGCTATTCTACAACACATTAACTTTATATTTCTTTATAGGTTCATTCTATTCTATTCTCTTCATAGATGACATAATTACCGTATAAACTCGAGTATAAGCCGAGTTTTTCAGCACTTTTTTTTGTGCTGAAAATGCTTATACTCGAGTCACCTTTTTGCGCTTGATCTCCCGAACTTTGGGGACCTGGTACCAGCCAAACTTGGCACACATGTTGCCCCACTCTTCCTCTACAAGTGTGCAAAGTTTTTTTTCCAGGGGACCTACGGTCGGGGAGTACCGATTTTTCAAAGCCGGGCACCCCTTCCATAGACTCCCATGTTAAATGGTAATTTCTCAGGTGAATTTGGGGACTCGGTACTGGCTGGTCGTAGGTCCCCTGGACCCGGATCTTGCCACACATGTAGCCCCATTTCTCCTCTACAAGTGTGCAAAGTTTTTTGTCTGGGGGACCTACGGCCGAGAAGCACCGATTTTTCAAAGCCGGGCACCCCTTCTATAGACTCCCATGTTAAACGTCAGTCTAGTCATGGACACAGTGAGGCATGCACATGGGCACAGTGAGGCATGCACATGGCACAGTGAGGCAAAGTGAGGCACAGTGAGGCATGCAGATGGTCACCCTAGGCTTATACTCGAGTCAATAAGTTTCCCCAGTTTTTTGTGTTAAAATGAGGTGCCTCGGCTTATATTCGGGTCGGCTTATACTCGAGTATATACGGTATATGCTATCACGTCACGGACTATTTAGCCTTTATATTTTTTAACTTTATTATATACCCACTTGGTTGCACTTTAATTAAAGGGATTTGTTTTTAGCAAGCGCCATTACACCCCCCCCCCCCCATTTTCACATGTTTGTTGGTGTGTGAACACCTTTTAGTTGTGGCAGCTGCTTAGTTCATTAGTTATTAGATTTATTTGGTCTTTATCCTGGTTTGCGCATCAATTACCCCCCATTTTAATATATTATATTATTTCAATCAACTTAACTTCTCAATTACTTGTTATGAAATAGCTGCCATGAAGCTATGATTATGACATTTCATGTTACATAATCTTATCCTACAATCCGCTAGTTTATCTATTTTCATTTACATTTATAAGAGTTACTTTCCTGAATGATTACTTATTTTTCTACTATACCATTGTACATGTTCTGTTAATGGAATATCTATTTCTATTATATTATTGTACATGCTCTGTTGATGGAATTTTGTTGATAATTATAAAATTCAATAAAATATTTGAAACAGGAAAAGACATCTATCTATATATCATCAGTAAGACATCTCTCTACATGTCCATCAATAAGACGCATAACCATCAACAAAACATCTCTCTATATAACTATCAAAAAGACATCTCTCTACATCAAGGGTGGCCAACCAGTGGCCCGGGGGACACATGTGGCCCGTGAAGCCCTCTGATGTGGCCCGCGACCTCCCGCTCTGGAATGGCGAGTTGCCAAGCCCAGATCGCAGGTTGCCGACCCGTCATACCACAGCATCAGTGTTGTGAATGAAGCTGGTGGTAGAGGAAGAAAACGGCTGTGGAGTAGAGCCTCATAAGCCGATGCTTCCTGTACATCGCCAGCTTTTGCCACAGTTGGAGTCTATGGCAAAGGTCAGCAAACCTGCAGGATAGACATAGGTGCACTACGCTGCACACGCGGTCTGGGTAAACCGCAGCACATCAGTGTGAAAGCAGTCTTAGGCCCTTTTCACACGATCGGCCCTACCCAATCGGATCCTCAATTCACCTCTACAGAGCGGCATATGTAAACAGACTTTTGTCTGTTTAAGCCTGCCTACCTCCAATCCTATCCAAAAAAAAAAAAAAATAGAAGGGAATTCGTCCCCTTCCATCTGGGCGGATCGGATTGGAGGGCCTATAGAATAGCCATGACCTGTCATCCGCCTGCTCCGATCATTGTGGCCCGCAACTGGTTACCAAGTTGCTTAAGTGGCCCTCGCTCTTCAGAGCACCCTTGCTCTCTCTACATGATCATCAGCAAGATATTTCTCTACATGATCATAACATGAATAAGACATCCCTCCTATTGATCATCAATAAGACATCTCTCTACATGACCATCAATAAGACATCTCTCTACATGACCATCAATAAGACATCTCTCTACATGTCCATCAATAAGACATCTCTCTATATAACCATCAATAAGACATCTCTCTATATAACCATCAATAAGACATCTCTCTATATAACCATCAATAAGACATTTCTCTATATAACCATCAATAAGACATCTCTCTATATAACCATCAATAAGACATCTCTCTACATGACCATCAACAAAACATTTCTCTATATAACCATCAATAAGACATTTCTCTTCGTGACCATCAAAAAGATATCTCTCTTCATGACCACCCATAAGACATCTCTCTATATAACCATCAGTAAGACATCTCTCTGCATGACCATCAACAAGATATTTCTCTACATGACCTTCAGTAAGACATCTTTCTAAATAACCATCAATAAGACATCTCTCCTATTGACTATAAATAAGACATCTCTCTTCATGACCACCAATATGACATCTCTCTAAATAGCCATCAATAAGACATTTCTCTATATGACCATCAAAAAGACCTGCTGGCGACCTGGGACCCACAGCATCCTTGGTTGCTAAGGCAGCATGATTGCTTTTCAAAATGCAGGCAGCTGGGCTGCACAACATTCATAAATTGTTATGGTGCAGATGGTTTTTGGTTGTCTGGCTTGTGTGTCTTTTCTGCTCCATTTGGAGTGCTCTTTTTTGTTTTTTTTGGGTTTCAACCAGCGTATCTTATTCTTGCCAACACATTGCTATAGGATTCACTAATGTTTTCTCTGTGCCCCTTTCCTTAGGGCTAACTCATCTACTCACACTTTGGTTACTCCCGTCAATTTTCTATAAATTTTCTGATTTTTGTCTGATTGTTTTGTCCTTATATATATATTTTATTTTAGTTACCTATTACATGTTCAACATCTTGGCCAATAATTCCTACCATGTGGCCCCTTTGTGATCTCCTTACAGCTCCCGGACAGAGCGCCTACCATGCCGCCTCTCCACTGCACTCCATTGTTCTTTGCCAGAAAAGGAGTTTTGATTTTCACTTATGTTGTATGTTGGTAGGTAAGCTATGCTTTGTTTTGTTGGGCTACTACCCTTGAGGAAAATTTACCATTTTAGCCGATACTTTTTCTGCCAAATGGTTTGTTTTTTGATAAATTAACTGACATGGTTTCTCTACCGATATCCTATTAAATGTTACTATCTCCTGAAGAGGTGAACATTGTTTTATGGATTGCGTTGAGTGTCAGGATATCAACTGGCTATTTCTATATGCATATACAGTATGTCATCATACAGCTACCTATTATGTTTTGATATACTTCATGGAATTTTAACATGATTTTAATCATGTATGTGAATAAAAATTAGATTATTTTAAGAATTCTGTGATTTACAGTTTTTTGGTGCAACCTTTTCAAAGTCCCATGGGCAATTTCTGTGGCTGAGAGAGCCAAAGTACCACCATACACCATCGTAACCATATACTTTTAACAATAAAGAACTTTGAAGTTTATAGGTGCACTCTGGCAGATGCCATATTTGGAGAGAGACTTGTGCCCATACAGAAGATAGAACATTGTTCTGGCATTCCTCAATAGGGATGAGCTCGGTGTTCGAGACGAACATACGTTCGACTCGAACATCGGCTGTTCGATCGTTCGACGAAGATCGAACGATTTGGGCCGTTCGCGCCTAATTCGAGTGACGCGAACGGCCCACAATGCACTACGCCATCGCAGTGTCATCCAGGCGCTGTGATTGGCCAAGCATGCACTGTGACCCCGCATGCTTGGCCAATCACAGCGCCGGCAGCGAGGAGAGCAATGATTGGCCACAGGCAGGATGCCTGTGGCCAATTATTGCTGAGGGTGTTTAGTACACGCCCCACACTATAAAAGGCCGCCAGCACGGCGGCCTAGTGTAGTGTGTTCCGGAGCAGGGAAAGAGAAGCATAGGCAGGGACAGTGACATTTATTTTTTCTTGCTTAACCTGGATTCCTTTAGTTTAGGGAAAGAGAAGGATAGGTAGGGAGAGTGTCAGTGTGTTTTACTGTGCGAGTCCTTGTTTCTAGGGACAGGGAAGGACAGTGAGGGAAATTCTCCTTGTGCTATAGTGTGCTTTATAAAAACATTTTTTCTAGGGACAGAAAACTATAGGTAGCGAGAGTGTCAGTGTGTTTTACTGTACGAATCCTTGTTTCTAGGGACAGGGAAGGACAGTGAGGGAAATTCTCCTTGTGCTATACTGTGCTAAAGCATTGATCATCAACCATCTTTAAAAAAACATTTTTTATAGGGACAGAAAACTATAGGTAGGGAGAGTGTCAGTGTGTTTTACTGTACGAATCCTTGTTTCTAGGGACAGGGAAGGACAGTGAGGGAAATTCTCCTTGTGCTATAGTGTGCTTTAAAAAAACATTTTTTCTAGGGACAGAAAACTATAGGTAGGGAGAGTGTCAGTGTGTTTTACTGTACAAATCCTTGTTTCTAGGGACAGGGAAGGACAGTGAGGGAAATTCTCCTTGTGCTATAGTGTGCTTTAAAAAAACATTTTTTCTAGGGACAGAAAACTATAGGTAGGGAGAGTGTCAGTGTGTTTTACTGTACGAATCCTTGTTTCTAGGGACAGGGAAGGACAGTGAGGGAAATTCTCCTTGTGCTATAGTGTGCTTTAAAAAAAACATTTTTTCTAGGGACAGAAAACTATAGGTAGGGAGAGTGTCAGTGTGTTTTACTGTACGAATCCTTGTTTCTAGGGACAGGGAAGGACAGTGAGGGAAATTCTCCTTGTGCTATAGTGTGCTTTAAAAAAACATTTTTTCTAGGGACAGAAAACTATAGGTAGGGAGAGTGTCAGTGTGTTTTACTGTACGAATCCTTGTTTCTAGGGACAGGGAAGGACAGTGAGGGAAATTCTCCTTGTGCTATAGTGTGCTAAAGCATTCCTCATCAACCATCTTTGAAATCCTTGTTTTTTGGACAGTCAGGGAAATTGTCGTTGTGCTATTCTGTGCAAAAGCAATCATCCTCAACCATATTTAGAAATCCTTAAGTAAAGGGACAGAGAAGGACACCTGAAGGTAGCCCTTATTGCTTTTTTCCCATCTCCCTGCAGGCCATCTATTAGAATGTCTGGAAGGCAAACAAGGAGAGGCAGACAGTCAGGAGGCAATAAAAGAGGGCAAGCAGGCTCTGTGTCTGGGGACAACAGTGCTGGTCGTGGACGCGGTGCATTGTCATCAGCACATGGCCATGGGACACGCTTGTCCTTCTTTTCGGCAGCTGGACATGTTGAGCCACATCATGCCGAAGACTTGGTAGAGTGGATGACCAAGCCCTCCTCCTCCTCCTCATCCTCTCTCACCCAGGCTCAGGGTACTGGCAAAGCAGCTGCCAAAGCGTCCTCTTCCCTGGTATCAATGTCAGACTCATCATCAGTCACTCCTTCCCTAGACCCACCATATCCTCCTCCTGAGGAGTCCCCCAAACTGTTTGAGCACAGTGTTGGGTACATGCTCCAGGAGGATGCCCAGCGTTTCGAAGGGTCTGATGATGAAACCCAGCTACAGGAAGGCAGTAGCGTGAGAGCAGACAGAGGGGATGCTCAAGAAGGACACCAATCTGGCAGTCATGTTCCAGCAGCTGCAGCATACTGCCAGATTGGCTCCAGTGATGAGGAGGGAGAGGATGATGAGGTCACTGACTCCACGTGGGTGCCTAATAGGAGAGAGGAGGAGGAGGAGGAGGATGAGGAGGAGGCACATCTCCAACGAGGCAGGATGCCCTTTGGTGGCCAGCGTAAGGGCAGTACACCGACGGAATCACACCGCAGAGCTCCGCCTGTGCAGGGCGCTGCCTCTGCCCGTCATTCAAAAAGTTCTTTGGTGTGGGCCTTTTTTGAGGCTAGTGCATCAGATCGCACAGCTGCTGTTTGCAACATATGTCTCAAGCGTATATCGCGTGGCCAAAACATCAGCCGCTTGGGTACCACATGCCTGACCAGACATATGTTGACCTGCCATGCAGCTCGTTGGCAAGCCTACCTCAAAGACCCACACCAAAGAACAAAGCGGACCTCTCCTTGCACCGCATCAGCTGGGATCTCCAACCCCACTATAACTTCAGTCCTCTCTGAAACATGCACTGAGAGGAATGAAGGTGTAGAATTAGGTGTGTCACAGCCAAGTACTTGCGGCCACTCTGCTAGCAGTACACCGACGTCCGATTCTAGCAGGCAAATTTCCCTGCCCCAGCTGCTGGACCGTCGAAAGAAGTTCACTCCCAGCCATCCACATGCCCAGCGGTTGAATGCTAGCTTGGCTAAATTGCTAGCGCTTCAACTGCTGCCTTTTCAGTTGGTAGACTCGGCCCCCTTCCGTGAGTTTGTGCAATGTGCGGTTCCTCAGTGGCAGGTTCCCAAACGCCACTTTTTCTCACGGAAGGCTATTCCGGCTCTCTACCGGCATGTGGAAGGCAATGTCTTGGCCTCGCTGGACAGGGCGGTCAGCGGTAAGGTGCATATTACCGCTGACTCATGGTCCAGCAGGCATGGACAGGGACGTTACCTGTCTTTCACGGCCCATTGGGTCACTCTTTTGGCAGCTGGGAAGGATGCAGGACAAGGTGCAGTAGTGTTGGAGGTTGTTCCACCGCCACGCCTCCAAAATGCTACTACTGGTTGTGACACACCTCTCTCCTCCACCCCCTCCTCTTCTTCTTCCTCCATGGCCTCTTCCTGTGGTTTGTCCTCTGAACCAGCGGTGCTCCGTAGCCGTTCAAGGGGCTACGCAAGTACGCAGGCAAAAAGATGCCATGCCGTGCTTGCGCTGGTGTGTTTGGGGGACAGAAGCCACACTGGGGCAGAGGTCCTGTCTGCTCTGCAGGGGCAGGCCGAGAGGTGGTTGACGCCACGCCAGCTTAAGCCAGGAATGGTGGTTTGCGACAATGGCACCAACCTCCTCTCCGCCCTCCGACAGGGACAATTGACCCATGTGCCCTGTGTGGCTCACGTCCTTAACCTGGTGGTGCAGCGGTTCTTGGGCAGGTACCCGGGCTTACAGGATGTCCTGAGGCAGGCCAGGAAAGTCTGTGTGCATTTCCGCAGATCTTATAATGCCAGTGCTCGCCTGGCTGAGCTGCAAAAGGAGTTGAACCTGCCCAAGAACCGCCTTATATGTGACATGCCCACCAGGTGGAACTCAACGTTGGCCATGCTGCAGCGGCTGCACACGCAGCAGAGGGCCATCAATGAGTACCTGTGCGACTACGGCACCAGGACAGGGTCAGGGGAGCTTGGTTTTTTTTCTCCACGCCAGTGGGGCATGATCAGGGATGCATGCACTGTCCTGGCACCATTTGAGGAGGCCACGAGGATGGTGAGCAGTGACAGTGCATGCATCAGTGACACTGTACCTCTTGTCCACCTGTTGGAGCACACGCTGCGTGGAATAATGGACAGGGCACTTGAGGCAGAACAGAGGCAGGAAGAGGAGGACTTCCTTGCCTCTCAAGGCCCCCTTTACCCAGACAGTGTTCCTTCTGTCCCACCCATCGCACAGGAAGAGGAGGAGGAGGAGGAGGAGGAGGAGAAGGATTGTGTCAGCATGGAGGTGGAGGCTGGCACTCAGCATCATCAGCAGCAGTCTTTTAGGGATGATTTACAGTCCCAAGAAACCAGTGGACTTGTACGTGGCTGGGAGGAGGTGGCTGCGGATCATATCGTCCTTAGTGACCCAGAGGACTCCGGAGCGAATGCCTCAGCAAACCTACGCTGCATGGCCTCCCTGATCCTGCAAAGTCTGCGGAAGGATCCTCGTATTCTTCGGATCAAGGAGAGGGACCATTACTGGCTGGCCACTCTCCTTGATCCACGGTACAAGGGTAAGGTTGCGGACCTTATGTTACCGTCGCAGAGGGAGCAGAGGATGAGACAACTCCGGGAGGCCTTGCAGAAAGGTCTGTGCAACGCGTTCCCAGAGACTGGGAGGTTACAAACTCCTGGTCCTGGACAACGAGTTGCTGAGGCTTCGGCCAGTCAAAGAAGGAGCGGTGGGGAAGGTGGCCGTCTGACCGATGCGTTCAGACAATTCTTTAGTCCGCAGCCCCAAAGTATGATCGGTTCCAGCAACCATCGCCAGCGTCTGATAAACATGGTGCAGGAATATGTAGGGGCAAGGTCAGACTTGGACACCTTCCCCACCGAAAATCCTCTGGCTTACTGGGTCTTGAGGATGGATCACTGGGCAGAGCTTGCACAGTATGCAATTGAGCTACTGGCCTGTCCTGCATCCAGCGTTTTTTCGGAACGCACATTCAGTGCTGCTGGAGGATTTGTCACGGATCATAGGGTGCGCCTGTCCACCGACTCGGTTGATCGACTGACTTTCATCAAGATGAACCAGTCTTGGATCACCACCAGCTACCACACACCTGATGCTGATATAACAGACTAATTGATTTTAACATGTCACATCCCTTCAAGACTGATGCTGATGCTGAGTGTCTGTGCTGTTATGTTGACTGGCTATCCTCCTCCTCCGAGTCCTCAATGATACGATTGATGATGATAGCTTGGAAGATCATTTTTGTTTATGGGTGCCGCCACCAGTGGCTAAGGCCCAATTTTTCAGCCCCTGTTTTACAGGGGCGTGTAATTACAATTTTTTTAGCAATAATTTGCCATAGGGCTCATTGCTGTGCTCCAAGTACAGTATCTGTGAGGGGTTGGAGTGTTGTGGCACCAGTGCCTAAGGCCCAATTTTTCAGCCCCTGTTTAACAGGGGCGTGTCATTACAATTTTTGAAGCAATACTTTGCAACAGGGCTCATTGCTGTGCTCCAAGTACAGTATCTGTGAGGGGTTGTAGTGTTGTGCCACCAGTGCCTAAGGCCCAATTTTTCAGCCCCTGTTCAACAGGGGCATGTAATTACAATTCTTGATCTAATAATTCACAGCAGGGCCCATTCCTGCACCCACCAAGAGTAACTCTGAGGGCTTACAGTGTTGTGGCAACGCCACCACCACCACCACCACCACCACGAAAGGCCCAATTTTTCAGCCCCTGTTCAACAGGGGCATGCAATTACAATTCTTGATCTAATAATTCACAGCAGGGCCCATTGCTGCACCCACCAAGAGTAACTGTCAGGGCTTACAGTGTTGTGGCACCAGCACCACCATCAAAGGCCCAATTTTTACTACCACTGTTCAACAATTATATGTAATTACAATTCCTGATATAATAGTTGACAGCAGGGCGTTCCAGCACCAACCAAGAGTAACTGTGAGTGCTTACAGTGTTGTGCCAACACCAACAACTAAGGGGCCTATTTCTGCAGAGTATATACGGCAGGTCCCTACTTTCAAACATCCAACTTACAAACGACTCCTACTTGCAAACGCAAGAAGACAACAGGAAGTGAGAGGAAATCTACCCCTTGGAAGGAAAATTCTCTCCTGTAAGAATTAATATGGGAGAAAGGTGTCTCCTCTGTACTGATGCTTTATCAGCAATCCTTGTTTCAAGAAAAACACCACATTTCAAAAACAGTTGTCATTGGGACGGAAAGTGAGGTGAAATGTTCTGAACAGGGGCACAGACAGCAAAACAAATGTTACAGGGGTGATAACCCTTACCTATGTTTTCCAAAAAGTTTAAAAATAGATTTTTGGGCTGGAGCTACACTTAAACAATGTACCTGTTCAAAATTACAAACAGATTCTACATAAGAACAAACCTACAGTCCCTGTCTTGTATGCACCGCCTGTATACGGCTGTTCAGAGTATATAGGGCCTTTTTTATTTTATGTGCGGGGTTCCCCTTAATATCCATACAAGACCCAAAGGGGCTGGTAATGGGCTGGGGTGGGGGGGGGGGGGGGGTCATGGGGTAGCTATGCCATTTTTCTTAAAGATTTTCATCCATATTACCGGGACCAGACATTACATTAAAGCCACAAGCAGTTTTAAATGGCTTTTTTTTCCTTTAGAAGTGTCATTTTGTGCAGGGACAGTTCTAAACACGGGAAACACGTGGCACTTCACAGGCATACTTTAGACACCCCCCAGGTACGATATTTAAAGGAATATTTGACTTTTTTTTTTCACTTTATGCATCATTAAAATGACTGCTCCCGAAAAACGACCGTTTTTAAAACTTCTTTTTGCATTGATACATGTCCCCTGGGGCACAACCCGGGTTCCCAAACCCTTTTTAGGACAATAACATGCATAATAGTTGTTATAATTAGCACTTTAGAATTCGAACGTTCGCATCCATTGTATTTAATAGGGTTCTAATGTTCGTACGAACTTTCGGTCCGTTCGCGGGTTCTGGTGCGAACCGAACCCGGGGGTGTTCGGCTCATCACTATTCCTCAAGATGAGGGATGCTAAGAGTCTTACCTCCCCAGTTTGGAAGTGGTCCCAGTGCTTCTCCCAAAAGGTGTACTGGCACCAGATTATATCTTAAAAAGAAAGGTAAGAAGCTTGACTTGTCCAATATGGCCCATAGATGTGCCAGCTCTATGGCTCTATGGCTGGGCTCCTGCCCACCGTTGTAAATATTCCAAATACTGCAGATGCCAGAGTGCACCTGTAAACTTCAAAATTCTTTACAGGGTGTCCCCGAGTTACGAACACCCGAGTTACAAACGACTCCTACTTACGAACGGCCTCAAATGCCGGCCACTTGTGCTCTACGATAACTTTTGAGCAGCTCCGACACATTCTACACTGCCGTACTACGCCCCAGATAACATAACAAGCGCCCGGAACATCCCACATCCATGCACAGGCGGCAGTTACACTTACGAACACTTACAAATGCAGTGTTCCGACCGGAAGTTACACTTACAAATGCAGTGTTGCGACTTACGAACAACTTCAACTCACGAACAAACCTACAGTCCCTATTGTGTTCGTAACTCGGGGACCCACTGTATTGTTAAAATTCCATGGTTACGATGGTGGAATGGGGGCACTTTGGCACCAGAATACAACATTGCTTCTGGTAAAGTCCAGACAACAAAATAATCAATCTATGAGTTGTTGGCTTCTCCATCGAACAATCCGGGAACCTCACACATTTTATGTAGCCTGTGACACCAATGGGCAGATGCCAGGAGGCCGATGAGGGAGGAATTATCGTAAAGGGGCTACAACGTGTTACACCCCTCTCCCCCTTTCCCCTTCCCCTATTTACCAATACTCCCACCCAATGAGGTTACTATGATTTAAACCCACACATTGGGGGAGATTTACTAAAACCGGTGAACACAGAATCTGGTGCACCTGTGGATAATAACCAATCAGCTTCTAGTTTTTATTGTCAAAGCTTAATTGAACAAGCTGAAGTTAGAAGATAATTGTGTGCTCCAGTTTTAGTAAATCTCCCCCATTGAGTTCATTTTCTATTATCAGATATAATGTATCTTTCCTCAATTTGCTCTAATAATTCCGCTTACTGAATCTTTGTCAAGTCTGCTCACGTGTTATGAAAAGTGTACTTTGTAACATTGTATCTTTATTCAAAACTTTTAGTTATAAATAATTGACTCATAAAATGTTATCATTGGAGTTTTGTTTCATAGAGTGAATCAGAGACCATTCATCCCCCATACAAACCTTCTCTATCTCAGTCCCGTGTTTTAAGGCCCATTCACTGATCCCGGTGCAAGCAACGGCCTCATTGACTCACACAATTTGAGTGACCCGCCGCATTGATGATGAGTAAAGTGCGGCTTGAAAACATTAGCTGGAGCTCACTTCTCTGAGAACTGACCGTCCTTGGCATTTTCTATCCATACAGAAAATGAGTGCATTGTATGGATGAATTCATCAACGTCACGTGTCAGGCGAGCCGCGGATGGTAATTAAGGCATAAAACGCCGCTGCTTGTACTTTTCCTCTCTGTCACTATGACAGCGAGGCGAATTGAAGGGGCCTTGAAACATTAGCAACACAATATTCATCAGCTGTTTTAGGTGAAAGAAGTTTTATTATTCATCGGTTAAAGCAAACCTGTCACAGCGGGAATGCACAACCCTTCTGAAAATGCTAATTCCCTGGCTGTCATACTGATCCTAGTGTACCGCATACCTGAAGAACCACTGGTGAATGCAATCCTATCCCCCCCCCCCCTTAGAGCTTACACAGCCAGGCACACAACATTTTTTCAATCTTCCACTGCCACAGAAAACAGTCTAGGGGTTCTTTTCAGTTTTTTTTTTTTTATTGGTAACGATCAACTGGGATTAGGAAAAAGGAGTATGGGATACCCTGGAAACTGTGGAATAGGGTAACTTGAGGAAACCTCAATTTCTGGCTGCACTGAATTTGTTTTCTTTTTATTGGTAATGATAAACTGGGATAGGGAGAGGGAATATGGGATCCCCCGGAAACTGCAGAACTGGATAACTTGAGGACTCATCAATTTTTGGCTGCACTGAACACACTGTTGGCTGCACTGTACAAGGCTGAATGTTCCACATATGCTGCTGGTGACCTGTACTCCTAAGACCCCTTTCACACTGAGCCACTCATAGCTTCGGCGATAAAACACCGCTATTTTTACCGCTGAAGCTATGGGCGGATTTGCGCCGCATTTCGGCCGCTAGCGGGGCGATTTTACTTCCTGCTAGCGGCCGTGAAAGGGTTAAAACCGCATGCAATGCGCTGCTGAAGCAGCGCATTGCGGGCAGTATAGCTGCGCTGTCCCATTGATTTCAATGGGCAGGAGTGGTGGAGGAGCGGTAAACACACCGCTCCAAAGATGCGGCTAGCAGGACTTTTACCGTCCTGCTAGCGCAACGCTCCAGTGTGAAAGCCCTCTGGCTTTAACACTGGAAACAATGGAGCAGCTGTTTGAGGGCGGATTGCAGGCACTATTTTTAACGCTATAGCGCCTGCAATATGCCCCCAGTGTGAAAGGGGTCTAAACGCTACACACAGTCCTTCAGCACTGGGGTCTTCTACCCACAGGATCATTGGTTGCCTCCTGCCGATATCCACCGGTTATGAAGATGTAGACTCACACCACCATAGGACAGTTGGTTTCCCACCAACTTCCTTCTGGCTCTTCCCAGTGAGCTTCTTCCAGCCCCAGCTTAATCCCTGGACACAGATCTGCAAATATGCCCACCAGCCAAGCTTAGCTGGGACATTTTTGTCTTCCCCAAGGCTTCCCCTAAGACCCTGCACCAGGGGGCAGAGTATCCTCCTTCAGGACTGGACCCAGGAACACTGCAGCTCAGGCATCAGACAATGTATGAGCTCTCGCACCACCTTCTGGGCACACCTCCCCAGGGATTGGCTGGAGTATTTTAAATATTCAGGCTGCCTGTTCTGCAGTGGCGTCTCAAGCCTTCATATTTAGGGGGGGGGCACATTGGGGGACAGGGACAAAAGTAGGGGGGGGAGGAACCATAAAATGAAATGTTACCTAGTTAGCAATCAAAACAAGTTGCTTTGTATGGTAAGATAGCCCATGGCCACTTTAATAAAGTGCCAATAAGGTACCAGCCCCAGACACACAAGGACAGGGGCCCACAATGAGACCAACAAGGAGCAGTACATGGATTAAGATACTATTAAAAGAGTGTAATTAACTTTAAAGCTGAACTTTAATCTTCTTAATCTCTGCTGGTTCCCTTCTCCCTCTTACTAATATTAAACCAGGTGATGTCATCACTGTGTCTCTCTGCTTCTCTGTGCAATGTAGGCAGATCATTGCTGGTGGGAGGGGCTAGCAGAATGCTGTACATGGCTTTCTGAAACCATCACAGCACCCTGCCTCAGTAATCCCTGCAAGAGTCCTCAGTCCTGATGCAAGCAGTAGGAAGAGTTATACAAATATCAAAATGCCTTGATGGGTGGGTGTCTGTCTGGAGAAGTGGGTGGTCCTAAGCACGCTATATTTGCATAGGTAATGCCAACATATGATGTTGAACCTTTATGTATTAAAGAACTGAAATCCAGTGAATGAAAGGGGCAGGCCAGGGACAGTCAGCTTGGGTAGGAAATAAATGATGCTGGACGTCCTCCATCCATGAAATAAGGTGGGCTCTGACTTACTGCAGTTTGTAATGCACATTGAGAGAAGCTCACAGTGTGCAGTAAAATCAGACTTAGCCATTTCAGTCCAGGATAGGAGCCTGTAAAACTGTGCAAGACTAATTAGAGAAGCATAACGTTGAGAGTCCCCGCCCCCCAGGCTCATGATTGCTGTACCACTCCAGAGTCATTTACTGTATATACAGGGATTCACCTTGCTCTGTTAGGGACACCGCTCCTGTCCTTGGCTCTATGTGGAACCATCTCTCATCTGATTGGATGATTGTGTAGCGTAAGTCGGCATTCTCTGTGGTTGGGTCATCTCCGTCTGTGGCCACGACATGCAGGAATGAGACCCCTACAATGATATAAAACACAGCGTATGTAAGGAGAAGATATGGTCCGCTCATTATAAGAGAGGTGAAGGTTGTACAGAGAACACATCAATGGTGACCATATAACGTCATCACAGAGCAACGACACTGGGGTCACCTGATATTCACATAACCAGTTTTACCACCCAACAGCCCAGAGAATGTCCCATTCAGTATACAACAGCTCATAGCATGTTCCCATTGGCAGCGTTCCCTGGTCATTAACCACTCCATAGGCGTAGCATCAGAGGTTGCAGGGGTCGCAATTGTGACCCCGCCAATGCTCCAGAGGGGCCTGTGCGACCTCCCTCTCACATTAGGCTTCAAGTCACTGTGTCACCCATAGAGTAGAGTGTGCCTGTGTGTGGATGGGGGGGGGGGGGGTCAGTATGGCTTGGAATGCGATGGGACAGACCATGCCCCTCCCCTCCACACCACCAGGTGCCAGGCGGGATGGGGCCTCAAAGTGTCAAAATGTGGACAATTTCTCCAAAACTGAGATTTCCCTGCAGTAGTTTGTGTTTCCTCCCCTCCCACAATAGTGAGATTTCCCCTCAGTAGTTTGTGTCTGTGCCCCTCCCACAATAGTGAGATGTCATAGTTTGTGTTTCTGTCCCTACAATAATGTTGAAATTCTGCTGCAGTAGTTTGTGTCTCAGCCCCTCCAACAATGATGAGACTCCCCCAGTAGTTTATGTCTCTGCCCCCCCCCCCTCCGACAATGGTGAGATTTCCCTGCACTTGTTTGTGTCCCTTCCCCTCCCACAATGGTGAGATTTCCTGCAATAGTTTGTGTCTCTGCCCCTCCCACAGTAGTGATATTCCCCCCAGTAGTTTGTGTCTCTGCCCCTCCTACAATGGTGAGGTTTTCCTGCACTAGTTTGTGTCTCTGCCCCTCCCACAATGATAAGATTTCTTGCAGTAGTTTGTGTCTCTGCCCCTCCCACAAGGGTGAGATTTTCCTGCAGTAGTTTGTGTCTTTGCCCCTCTCACAATGGTGAGATTTCCTGCAGTAGTTTGTGTCTTTGCCCCTCCCACAATGGTGGGACCCCCCCCCCCAGATGTTTGTGTCTCTGCCCCTCCCCCCCCCCACAATGGTGAGATTTCCCTGCACTCGTTTGTGTCCCTTCCCCTCCCACAATGGTGAGATTTCTTGCAGTGGTTTGTGTCTCTGCCCCTCCCACAATGGTGAGATTTCCTGCAGTAGTTTGTGTCTCTGCCCCTCCCACAATGGTGACATTTCCTGCAATAGTTTGTGTCTCTGCCCCTCCCACAATGGCGAGACCCACAGAAGTTTGTGTCTCTGCCCCTCCCACAGTAGTGATATTCCCCCCAGTAGTTTGTGTCTCTGCCTCTCCTACAATGGTGAGATTTTCCTGCACTAGTTTGTGTCTCTGCCCCTCCCACAATGATGAATTTCTTGCAGTAGTTTGTGTCTCTGCCCCTCCCACAAGGGTGAGATTTTCCTGCAGTAGTTTGTGTCTTTGCCCCTCTCACAATGGTGAGACCCCCCCCCCCCAGATGTTTGTGTCTCTGCCCCTCCCCCCCCCACAATGGTGAGATTTCCCTGCACTCGTTTGTGTCCCTTCCCCTCCCACAATGGTGAGATTTCTTGCAGTGGTTTGTGTCTCTGCCCCTCCCACAATGGTGAGATTTCCTGCAGTAGTTTGTGTCTCTGCCTCTCCCACAATGGTGAGATTTCCTGCAGTGGTTTGTGTCTCTGCCCCTCCCACAATGGTGAGATTTCTTGCAGTGGTTTGTGTCTCTGCCCCTCCCACAATGGTGAGATTTCCTGCAGTAGTTTGTGTCTCTGCCCCTCCCACAATGGTGAGATTTCCTGCAATAGTTTGTGTCTCTGCCCCTCCCACAATGGTGAGACCCACAGAAGTTTGTGTCTCTGCCCCTCCCACAGTAGTGATATTCCCCCCAGTAGTTTGTGTCTCTGCCTCTCCTACAATGGTGAGATTTTCCTGCACTAGTTTGTGTCTCTGCCCCTCCCACAATGATGAGATTTCTTGCAGTAGTTTGTGTCTCTGCCCCTCCCACAAGGGTGAGATTTTCCTGCAGTAGTTTGTGTCTTTGCCCCTCTCACAATGGTGAGACCCCCCCCCCCCAGATGTTTGTGTCTCTGCCCCTCCCCCCCCCACAATGGTGAGATTTCCCTGCACTCGTTTGTGTCCCTTCCCCTCCCACAATGGTGAGATTTCTTGCAGTAGTTTGTGTCTCTGCCCCTCCCACAATAGTGAGATTTCCTGCAGTAGTTTGTGTCTCTGCCCCTCCCACAATGGTGAGATTTCCTGCAGTAGTTTGTGTCTCTGCCTCTCCCACAATGGTGAGATTTCCTGCAATAGTTTGTGTCTCTGCCCCTCCCACAATGGTGAGACCCACATAAGTTTGTGTCTCTGCCCCTCCCACAGTAGTGATATTCCCCCCAGTAGTTTGTGTCTCTGCCTCTCCTACAATGATGAGATTTTCCTGCACTAGTTTGTGTCTCTGCCCCTCCCACAGTAGTGATATTCCCCCCAGTAGTTTGTGTCTCTGCCCCACCCACAATGATGAGATTTCTTGCAGTAGTTTGTGTCTCTGCCCCTCCCACAAGGGTGAGATTTTCCTGCAGTAGTTTGTGTCTTTGCCCCTCTCACAATGGTGAGACCCCCCCCCCCAGATGTTTGTGTCTCTGCCCCTCCCCCCCCACAATGGTGAGATTTCCCTGCACTCGTTTGTGTCCCTTCCCCTCCCACAATGGTGAGATTTCTTGCAGTAGTTTGTGTCTCTGCCCCTCCCACAATAGTGAGATTTCCCTGCAGTAGTTTGTGTCTCTGCCTCTCCCACAATGGTGAGATTTCCTGCAGTAGTTTGTGTCTCTGCCCCTCCCACAAGGGTGAGATTTTTCTGCAGTAGTTTGTGTCTCTGCCCCTCTCACAATGGTAAGATCCCCCCCCCAGAAGTTTGTGTCTCTGCCCCTCCCACAGTAGTGATATTCCACCCAGTAGTTTGTGTCTCTGCCCCTCCCACAGTAGTGATAATTACCTGCAGTAGTTTGTGTCTCTGCCCCTCCCACAATGTTGATATTTCCCTGCAGTAGTTTGTGTCTCTGCCCCTCCCACAAAGATGAGCTTTCCCAGCAGTAGTTTGTTTTTCTGCCCCTCCCACAATGTTGATATTTCCCTGCAGTAGTTTGTGTCTCTGCCCCTCCCACAATGTTGATATTTCCCTGCAGTAGTTTTTGTCTCTGCCCCTCCCACAATGTTGATATTTCCCTGCAGTAGTTTGTGTCTCTGCCCCTCCCACAATAGTGAGATTTCCCTGCAGTAGTTTGTGTCTCTGCCCCTCCAACAATGATGAGACTCCCCCAGTAGTTTATGTCTCTGCCCCCCCCCCACAATGGTGAGATTTCCCTGCACTTGTTTGTGTCCCTTCCCCTCCCACAATGGTGAGATTTCTTGCAGTAGTTTGTGTCTCTGCCCCTCCCACAATGGTGAGATTTCCTGCAGTAGTTTGTGTCTCTGCCCCTCCCACAATGGTGAGATTTCCTGCAATAGTTTGTGTCTCTGCCCCTCCCACAATGGTGAGACCCACAAAAGTTTGTGTCTCTGCCCCTCCCACAGTAGTGATATTCCCCCCAGTAGTTTGTGTCTCTGCCTCTCCTACAATGATGAGATTTCTTGCAGTAGTTTGTGTCTCTGCCCCTCCCACAAGGGTGAGATTTTCCTGCAGTAGTTTGTGTCTTTGCCCCTCCCACAAGGGTGAGATTTTCCTGCAGTAGTTTGTGTCTTTGCCCCTCCCACAAGGGTGAGATTTTCCTGCAGTAGTTTGTGTCTTTGCCCCTCTCACAATGGTGAGATCCCCCCCCCCCAGAAGTTTGTGTCTCTGCCCCTCCCACAGTAGTGATATTTCCCTGCAGTAGTTTGTGTCTCTGCCCCTCCCACAATGTTGATATTTCCCTGCAGTAGTTTGTGCCTCTGCCCCTCCCACAATGTTGATATTTCCCTGCAGTAGTTTGTGCCTCTGCCCCTCCCACAATGTTGATATTTCCCTGCAGTAGTTTGTGCCTCTGCCCCTCCCACAATGTTGAGATTTCCCTGCAGTAGTTTGCGTCTCTGCCCCTCCCACAATGTTGATATTTCCCTGCAGTAGTTTGTGTCTCTGTCCCTCCCACAATGTTGATATTTCCCTGCAGTAGTTTGTGCCTCTGCCCCTCCCACAATGTTGAGATTTCCCTGCAGTAGTTTGTGTCTCTGCCCCTCCCACAATGTTGATATTTCCCTGCAGTAGTTTGTGTCTCTGCCCCTCCCACAATGTTGATATTTCCCTGCAGTAGTTTGTGTCTCTGCCCCTCCCACAATGTTGATATTTCCCTGCAATAGTTTGTGTCTCTGCCCCTCCCACAATGGTGAGACCCACAAAAGTTTGTGTCTCTGCCCCTCCCACAGTAGTGATATTCCCCCCAGTAGTTTGTGTCTCTGCCTCTCCTACAATGATGAGATTTCTTGCAGTAGTTTGTGTCTCTGCCCCTCCCACAAGGGTGAGATTTTCCTGCAGTAGTTTGTGTCTTTGCCCCTCCCACAAGGGTGAGATTTTCCTGCAGTAGTTTGTGTCTTTGCCCCTCTCACAATGGTGAGATCCCCCCCCCCAGAAGTTTGTGTCTCTGCCCCTCCCACAGTAGTGATATTTCCCTGCAGTAGTTTGTGTCTCTGCCCCTCCCACAATGTTGATATTTCCCTGCAGTAGTTTGTGCCTCTGCCCCTCCCACAATGTTGATATTTCCCTGCAGTAGTTTGTGCCTCTGCCCCTCCCACAATGTTGATATTTCCCTGCAGTAGTTTGTGCCTCTGCCCCTCCCACAATGTTGATATTTCCCTGCAGTAGTTTGTGTCTCTGCCCCTCCCACAATGTTGATATTTCCCTGCAGTAGTTTGTGTCTCTGCCCCTCCCACAATGTTGATATTTCCCTGCAGTAGTTTGTGCCTCTGCCCCTCCCACAATGTTGATATTTCCCTGCAGTAGTTTGTGTCTCTGCCCCTCCCACAATGGTGAGACCCACAAAAGTTTGTGTCTCTGCCCCTCCCACAGTAGTGATATTCCCCCCAGTAGTTTGTGTCTCTGCCTCTCCTACAATGATGAGATTTCTTGCAGTAGTTTGTGTCTCTGCCCCTCCCACAAGGGTGAGATTTTCCTGCAGTAGTTTGTGTCTTTGCCCCTCCCACAAGGGTGAGATTTTCCTGCAGTAGTTTGTGTCTTTGCCCCTCCCACAAGGGTGAGATTTTCCTGCAGTAGTTTGTGTCTTTGCCCCTCTCACAATGTTGATATTTCCCTGCAGTAGTTTGTGCCTCTGCCCCTCCCACAATGTTGATATTTCCCTGCAGTAGTTTGTGCCTCTGCCCCTCCCACAATGTTGATATTTCCCTGCAGTAGTTTGTGTCTCTGTCCCTCCCACAATGTTGATATTTCCCTGCAGTAGTTTGTGCCTCTGCCCCTCCCACAATGTTGAGATTTCCCTGCAGTAGTTTGTGTCTCTGCCCCTCCCACAATGTTGATATTTCCCTGCAGTAGTTTGTGTCTCTGCCCCTCCCACAATGTTGATATTTCCCTGCAGTAGTTTGTGTCTCTGCCCCTCCCACAATGTTGATATTTCCCTGCAATAGTTTGTGTCTCTGCCCCTCCCACAATGGTGAGACCCACAAAAGTTTGTGTCTCTGCCCCTCCCACAGTAGTGATATTCCCCCCAGTAGTTTGTGTCTCTGCCTCTCCTACAATGATGAGATTTCTTGCAGTAGTTTGTGTCTCTGCCCCTCCCACAAGGGTGAGATTTTCCTGCAGTAGTTTGTGTCTTTGCCCCTCCCACAAGGGTGAGATTTTCCTGCAGTAGTTTGTGTCTTTGCCCCTCTCACAATGGTGAGATCCCCCCCCCCAGAAGTTTGTGTCTCTGCCCCTCCCACAGTAGTGATATTTCCCTGCAGTAGTTTGTGTCTCTGCCCCTCCCACAATGTTGATATTTCCCTGCAGTAGTTTGTGCCTCTGCCCCTCCCACAATGTTGATATTTCCCTGCAGTAGTTTGTGCCTCTGCCCCTCCCACAATGTTGATATTTCCCTGCAGTAGTTTGTGCCTCTGCCCCTCCCACAATGTTGATATTTCCCTGCAGTAGTTTGTGTCTCTGTCCCTCCCACAATGTTGATATTTCCCTGCAGTAGTTTGTGCCTCTGCCCCTCCCACAATGTTGATATTTCCCTGCAGTAGTTTGTGTCTCTGCCCCTCCCACAATGTTGATATTTCCCTGCAGTAGTTTGTGCCTCTGCCCCTCCCACAATGTTGATATTTCCCTGCAGTAGTTTGTGTCTCTGCCCCTCCCACAATGGTGAGACCCACAAAAGTTTGTGTCTCTGCCCCTCCCACAGTAGTGATATTCCCCCCAGTAGTTTGTGTCTCTGCCTCTCCTACAATGATGAGATTTCTTGCAGTAGTTTGTGTCTCTGCCCCTCCCACAAGGGTGAGATTTTCCTGCAGTAGTTTGTGTCTTTGCCCCTCCCACAAGGGTGAGATTTTCCTGCAGTAGTTTGTGTCTTTGCCCCTCCCACAAGGGTGAGATTTTCCTGCAGTAGTTTGTGTCTTTGCCCCTCTCACAATGTTGATATTTCCCTGCAGTAGTTTGTGCCTCTGCCCCTCCCACAATGTTGATATTTCCCTGCAGTAGTTTGTGCCTCTGCCCCTCCCACAATGTTGAGATTTCCCTGCAGTAGTTTGTGTCTCTGTCCCTCCCACAATGTTGATATTTCCCTGCAGTAGTTTGTGCCTCTGCCCCTCCCACAATGTTGAGATTTCCCTGCAGTAGTTTGTGTCTCTGCCCCTCCCACAATGTTGATATTTCCCTGCAGTAGTTTGTGTCTCTGTCCCTCCCACAATGTTGATATTTCCCTGCAGTAGTTTGTGTCTCTGCCCCTCCCACCATTGTGATAATAACAGTGTCAATCTGAGAATTGTTTGTTTACCCTTGGTTGCCAGAAGTGAAATAAACTAGAAAGGAAACAATGAGACATAATATCATATTTGGGGGGGCTGTGGGGGTCTTTTCTTAGCTCTCCTGGCAGTTTTGGGAACAGCTCTGGATAGAGTTGGGGGATTTGCTGTAGCTATCGGCTGCTGATAAGACAAGCCGGCCGGGAGATTAGTGGGCTATAATGGGCCGGTATCTCTGTGCTGACATTTTAGCGGGTGGCGGTGGTGTGTGGGAAGCTTCGCACTGACATCCATCACAGCCCCACCGCCACATGAGGACTTGGAACAATCAGTCACATGTGTTACTGTACTTTCCGTCTTTGTTTCCATCTCCAGAATGTCATCTATAAATGGGTAATTTAATCCCACCTTGGCCCCCCGGCCTCACACACTGGGAACAATATGAGGGTTAATCTGCCCCGGGGAGCACTGAAAATATGATGGACATTTCCATTGCTTTTCTCCACATTAATCACCTAAATTCTATGGAAATGGGTTCAGGTGAGTTCAGGCAGTCCAGGAAATACAGGGGTGTACCTGAGGCTGGGTGGAGACGCAGGTTCCACAGATATGCTCCAGGCACAACCGAGTCACATGACGATAAGGGATGTTTCTGGGGTAACTGCATGGGACAGAAAGCTCTGGGGTCTAGGGGGCCACAAGATGCTGTGGAGTCACAGGGTGCTGTGAGGTCAACAGGTGATGCAGGAGCACAGGAGTCACTGAGGACACTGGACTGGAGACACAGCGGTCACTGGAGTGCACAAGGAAAACAGAGTCACTGAAGGCACAGGAGTGTTGGGGTCACTGGAGACACTGGGGTCACACAGTCCAAGGAGACAAAGTAGTGCAGGGGTCATTGCAGACACTGGAGACACAGAGTCTAAGGAGACAAAGGAGTGCAGGAGACACAGGAAGAGACACTTGAGTCACAGGAGAGCACAGGGGTCATAGAGTCTGTAGAGACAAAAGAATCCAGGGATCACTAGAGACACAGGAGTGCAGGAGTCACCAAAGGCACAGGACTGCAGGAGACACTGGAGACACAGAAGTGTTGTACAAACCAGAGACACAAGAGTGCAGGAGACACTGGAGACACAGGAGTACAGGAGTCACCAGAGACACAGCAGGGCAGGAGTCACTGGAGACACAGCAGTGCAGGAGTCACCAGAGACACAGCAGTCCAGGAGTCACTGGAGACGCAGTAGTGCAGGAGTCACTCGAGACACAGGAGTCATTGGAGACACAGAAGTTCAGGAGTCACTGGAGACACAGAAGTGCAGGAGTCGGCAGAGACACAGGAGTGCAGGAGTCATTGGAGACACAGGAGCGCAGGAGTAACTTGAGACACAGGAGTGCAGGGGTAGCTGGAGACACAGGAGTTCAGGGGTCACTGGAGATACAGCAGTCACAGGAGTGCAGGAGTTACCAGAGGTACAGCAGGGCAGGATTCACAGCAGTGCAGGAGTCACTGGAGACAAAGGAGTGCAGGAGTTGGCGGTAACACAGGAGGGCAGGAGTCACTGGAGATAGAGGAGAGCAGGAGTCACTGGAGACTCCGCAGTACAGGAGTTACCAGAGACACAGCAGTGCAGGAGTCACCAGAGACACAGCAGTGCAGGAGTCACTGGAGACACAGGAGTGCAGAAGTTGGCGGTAAGACAAGAGTGCAGGAGTCACTGGAGATACATGAGAGCAGGGGTCACTGGAGACACAGAAGTGCAGGAGTCACTAGAGACACAGGAGAGCAGGAGTCACTGAAGACACAGGAGTGCAGGAGTTGGCGGAGACACAGGAGAACAGAAGTCACTGGGGACACAGCAGCACAGGAGTTACTGGAGACACAGCAGACAAGAGTCACCGGAGACACAGGAGTGCAGGAGTCATTGGAGACATAGGAGTGCAGGAGTCATTGGAGACATAGGAGTGCAGGAGTCACTGGAGACAAAGGAGTGCAGGAGTCATTGGAGACACAGGAGTGCAGGAGTCACTAGAGACACAAGAGTCATTGGAGACACAGGAGTACAGAAGTCACCGGAGACACTGCAGTGCAGGATTCACTGGAGACACAGGGGTGCAGGAGTCACCAGAGACACAGCATCACAGGAGTCACCAGAGACACAGCAGTGCAGGAGTCACCGGGGACACTGCAGTGCAAGAGTCACTGGAGACACAGGAGTGCAGGAGTCGGCAGAGACACAGGAGTGCAGGAGTCACTGGAGATACAGGAGTCATTAGAGACCCAGGAGTGCAGGAGTCGGCGGAGACACAGCAGTACAGTAGTCACTGAAGACACAGCAGTACAGGAGTCTCCAAAGACACAGGAGTGAAGGAGTCACTGGAGACATAGGAGTGCAGGGGTTGCTAGAGACACGGGAGTGCAGGGGTTGCTGGAGACACAGGAGTGCAGGGGTCGGCGGAGACACAGAAGTGAAGGAGTCACCAGAGACACAGAAGTGCAGGAGTCAACAGAGACACATGAGAGCAGGAGTCACCAGAGACACAGCAGTGCAGGAGTCACTGGAGACAAAGGAGTGCAGGAGTCATTGGGGACACAGGAGTGCAAGAGTCGGCGGAGACACAGCAGTGCAAGAGTCACTGGAGACACAGCAGTACAGGAGTCACTGGAAACACAGGAGGGCAGGAGTCACTGGAGACACAAGAGTCACTGGAGACACAGCAGTACAGGAGTCACTGGAGACACAGCAGTACAGGAGTCACTGGAGACACAGGAGGGCAGGAGTCACTGGAGACACAAGAGTCACTGGAGACACAGCAGTGTAGGAGTCATTGGAGACACAGGAGTCACTCAAGACACAGGAATGCAGGAGTCGGCGGAGACACAGCAGTACAGGAATCACTAAAGACACAGCAGTACAGGAGTCAGACACAGAAATGCAGGAGTCACTGGAGACACAGGAGAGCAGGAGTCACCGGAGACACAGGAGTGCAAGAGTCTGTGTAGACACAGGAGACTGCGTAGACACAGGAGAGCAGGTGTCACTGGAGACACAGGGGTGCAGGAGTCACCGGAGACACATGAGTGCAGGAGTCACTGGAGACACAGAAGTGCAGGAGTCACCGGAAACAGGAATGCAGGGATCGCTGTGGACACTGGGGTTACAGGAGAGCACAGAGGTCATAGAGTCTCTGAAGACAAAGGAGTGCAGGGATCACTGGAGACACGGGTGTGCAGGGGTCAGTGCAGTACACAGGGGGTCATAGTAACTGGAGGCTCAGCAGACACTGGAGGCAAGGGATGACTTGGGCAAAGTATCCTGTTGCGCAAACCAAGCAACATTTTGCATAGACCTTTAATTCAGCACTTGAACACTCATTAGCATCCCTGGCAATGTGAGGTGGAACCTGAAAATGGGTGTGTGCCAGAATAACAGAATAAAGACTTGGAGCTACATTGGGGGGTGAGGTGAGTATGGCAAATTTAAACGCCAGAGACACAGTGTTGCCAGAGAGACACTTTTGGTGGCATCATCAGAACCTCTTGCAGTCACTGCATTTCCCCATACAGCTGTGACACTTGGAGAACAAATGGACGATGTACTACATTTAAAAGTAGCTGCCCCCCCCCCTAGCAAGGAGAGGAGTGATTACAGATAAGCTGGTTTGAGCTTCGAAGTAATTCACTTTTGCCCAAATTTCTGCAGAATTGGCCTCTAATTTCACTATATTAAAAAAAAAAAATTTTTTAATAATATCTTTATGAAAATCTTCCCATGTTGCTTCATAAAGTGTTTGTGTTTTTTTTTTTTGTATTTTATTGTTATTTGATGTTTTCACGAAAAGAAAAAAGACAAAAAAGTCAAATAAACAATTTTAGAGAATAAGGAAAACAATAGGCGAGAATGTGTTTTGGTAAATTATTTGTTGAGTTTCTTTTCTGTTAACAATTAAATATCAATAAATTTAAATTATATTTAAATATAAAATATTACTTTACCATCTAATACACAAAAAAGTATAGAAAAAAAACACAATTACATTCTCACTGTTTTTTATTTTTTTATAGTTTTTTTGTTTTGTTTTGTTTTTTCTGTAAAAACATCAAATTACAACAAAATGCACAGAAAATATATTAAAAAAAAGCACAAGGTAAAGGGTAGAGAATATATCTGTGATGTTTGGTAGTTTTCATTTGACATTCTCAGAATCCATTTAAAGTATATTTAAACCCAAGAACAAAAAAATCATATATTGGCGTTTACTGGCCCTTAGATGTGGTGGCTGCATTCGTTTTCATTTTCAGGCTTTTTTTCCTTTATTTTCACCTGGTGATCCTACCAGTAACACACTTCCTGTCTGTCCTAGGGTGACAACGCTCTCTCACTGTATTGCATCTATGTAGGAGCAGCGCTGTCACCTTAGAACAGGAAGCATTTTTGGTCTACAGAACACCTCTCAACTACATGGGGGGGTTCTGTAGCCCACAAACTAGAAACAACATAACTGAAGCCTCGTACACACGCACGATTTTCTTGGTAAGAAAGCTGCTGGGAGAGCTTTTTGCAGTGAAAACCGTGCGTGTGTATGCTAGCTCGGCGAGAAAACTGTCAGGAATTCAGACGAAAAAAATAGAGAACCTGCTCTCTATTTTCTCGTCGGGATTCTCGGCAGAGTGTTTCCTGCCGAGAAAACCGTGAGTGTGTATGCTTACCTGTCCCCAGGTAAACCATAGGTAGCATACAAGGGTAGTGTAGGGTGTAGCAAGATGGCGGCGGCGGCATCGAATGTGACGAGTGCAGGCTCGACGTAGTCGATGACGTCACCGCGTTCTTGCCATTCAAAAGAACGGCAATACTTTTGAATGGCCGTCTGTATGCACGGCTTGGCAAGGAAAGCTTGCCAGGAATCCCGTCAGGAAAACCAACGTTTTCCTGACGGGATTCCCGGGCGTGTGTACAAAGCTTGACTCCAATGCGTTTCACTGAAATGGTGACATTTCACAACAGTTTCAGCTAAGGTGAAAATTCACTCATCTTCGTGGCTGACATGGAAGGTGGCCGGTTAGTTTTGGTGAAGTAAAATGTATATGTGGAGACCTGCTTGTGTTCCTCTGCAGACGATGCCATGTAACGTGCTTTGGCCCAGGACTGGTGTGTTGTCATTGTCATCCATCACTTCTATATTTACCGTCACGGTTTCGTTACCTCCGATCACCTGTGTGCCAAAAACAGGGAAGTACGGTTTCCTTGATGTGGTGGATCATACATAGTTCTCATATCGCACACATTCACCTCCCCACCTGCACACTTTACTTGTACTGTCAATTGGATGAAAACCAAGGCGAGGCCACCAAAACCCTCCCTTTTCCTAAATACCGCAACTATTGAGTGAAGGCTTCTTCACATCATTAAAGGATATCTAAAGGTACATTTTTTTTTTAAACAAACATGTCATACTTACCTCCTCTGTGCAGTTGATTTTGCACAGAGTGGCTCGATCCTTCTCTTCTGGGGTCCCTCAGCGGTGCTCCTCTTCTCGAGTGCCCCGCTGGAGAGCCGCTCTCCCTCGGGGCACCCATACGGGCACACTCCTCTGTCCTGCTGTTGCGTCTATTGACACAGACAGCAGGACTCGGCCCCGCCCGCCAGCTCCCGCGTCATTGGATTTAATTGACTATTTGTGTGTTTGTCGTGTCTTGTCACTTTCTCTTTTTTTTGGGGGGTTGGATGTGCACTTTGTTTCATGTTTGATGAGTAGGGTGTAGGTCCTTGGGTCTGCCCTGAAAGTTTTGTGAGGGGGTGGACATGGCCTTCTGGCTTGGTTCGCCCTCTCTCACGGGGTCTCCCTTCGGGGGAGCCCCACCTAGTACTTGGGGTGGTCTGTTTCGTCAGACCTCCCAGAGAACAAGGCCTGGCTGGTTTCGGCCATGTGAAGTCCCCCAGTCCCCGTCTGGAGCCTAACGCCCTAGAGGATCAGGGCAAGGGTCCCTTGTCTTCCGAGGAGGACCATGTGTACACCCTGTTTCACTTTTTGGTGTGCACTTTTTTTTTGCACCGGGTGGAGTCTGAGTGTGTTCACACACCACGCGGACTTAAACATTTTTTAAAAATGGATTTGATTGACAGCAGCGGGAGCCAATGGCTGCGCTGCTATGAATCTATCCAATCAAGACACGAGAAACCGGTGCAGGAAAGACAGGGTTCAGGTAAGTAAAACAGGGGCACTGGGGGGCTGCTACACTAAAGGAGGTTTTGCTCTTTAATGCATAGAATGCATTAAGGTGAAAAACCTTGAGGGTTTACAACCCCTTAAAGTGCATCCGAGTGAGTGTGCTTTTTTGTGTTTTCCAGCACACTGCGTTTTAGGGCAACCCATTCATTTCAAATAGGGCTGCCCCTATGCGCGTTGACTACGCAAAAAAAAGGTACAGGCATCACTTTTTTATTTTCGTTGCACCAAACTGCATGGTACTGCACCATACTTTTTGGCAGGTGTGTTTGCTAGATGCTTGGGATTGCCATTAAGAAATAATGGCACCCGCATGGGTCTGCAAAAAGGTAGCTGGTATTTGTGTGGTGTGAGAAAATGTGCAATTTTTCATCCGTTCACACAACACACCTGGCGTGAACAAACTGTGAGATATTTCTATAAGGAGCCCCAGAGACATGTGCAGAACGCAAAAAACGTGTGTTATTTTGATTGGTTATATAGCTCATTTTGTTTCGTTAAATTCGTATTCGGAGTTTGTTTAGTTTTGTTCCATTTATTCGTTTTCAATTTCGATTAAAAAAAAATTCTATTCAAATGCAGCTGCCGAATTTTTCAAAACCAAGAATTGCAGTAAGTTTACATTTCATTTTTGTTTCTGAATTTGAATCGAATTAGAATTTCATTCTTTACGATGAATTTTGTTTCGATATTTCAAAGGATTCTTTTTACATTCGTTAATATTGTGATTTAGAATTCGGATACATCCATATTACCGATTAACAAAAAATGTATCTGAATTTGCAACGAAACAAATCGCACATGTCTAGGGCCCCATTAGATGTACTAAGGCAGGGGTGCCCAACCAGTGGCCCGGGGGCCACATGTGGCCTGCGGAGCCCTCTGATGTGGACCTCGACCTCCTGCTCTGGGATGAAATAGAATACTGTTATTAAAGGTGAGTTTATTACTAAAATCACAGGGTACATACGGGCATATCTGTTCTGCATTGATTACTGGGCTGCTTTCAAACTGACCTGAGGATGCAGAGCAGCGCACCTGCGGGTTACCTGCACTGAGCCATACACATTCTGAAAATGCACCAAACATGCAGAATATAATAGATGTCTATTGCAAAGTTCAGGAAAGCCAAAGGTACACTGCGTTGGTAATTCACAGCGCATCAGTGTGAAAGTAGCCTTGGGCCCTTTTTACACGGTCAGTCCGACCCAGTTGGACCCTCCATTCACCTCTAAGGAGTGGCAGATGTAAACCGACTTGTGTCCTACCTCCAATCTGATCCGCTAAAAAAGAGTATAGTGGGTTGTGCCCGTGTCCGCTTTGCAAATGCAGAGCAGACATGGCCCTGCCATCCGCCCGCTTCGTTTATTGTGGCCCGCGACCGGTTACCAAGTCGCTTATCTGGCCCTTGCGCTTCAAAAGGTTGGGCACCCCTGTACTAAGGCTTCAAGTGGTTGTAAAGACAGAAGGTTTTTTATCTTAATGCATTCTATGCTTTAAGATAAAAAGCCTTCTATGTGCAGCAGCCCCCCCACCCCAGCCCCCCGCAGCCCCTCTAATACTTACCTGAGCCCATCCCGATCCAGCAATGTTGAACGAGAGACTCGGCTGTGCGGGGCTCTCCCTCCTCATTGGCTGAGACAGCAGCAAAAGGCCATTGGCTCCCGCAGCTGTCAGTCAATCAGTGAGCCAATGAGGAGAGAGAGCGTGCTGGGGATGCAGCTCCGTTTCTGAATGGACACAAAGAGCAGCGGCTTGGCTCGGGTGCCCCCATAGCAAGCTGCTTGCTGTGGGGGAACTCAACAGGAGGGAGGGGCCAGCAGGACCGCCAGCAAGGGACCTGAGAAGAGGAGGATCTGGGATGCTCTGTGCAAAACAATTACACAGAGCAGGTAAGTAAAACATGTTTGTTATTTTTAACAAAGAAAAAATGAGTCTCCAGTATCACTTTCACTCATTGCGGCTTCACGTCCTGGCTCCCTACTGCGCATGTGCGACTCGCGCTGCTGCACTATCACACAGGTCCATGATGTCTTCTGGGACATGTGTGTCTCCCAGAAGACAGCGGGGGGGGGGGGAAGTAGGTGCCAGACATGCCGTAGGTCACCGTGGTGATCTATACCCGGAAGTGGGAGCAAATACCTGGATTACACAGGTATCTGCTCCCTCCTCCCCTCTGAAAGGTGCCAAATGTGACACCGGAGGGGGGGAGGATTCCAAAAAGTGGAAGTTCCATTTTTGGGTGGAACTCCACTTTAAGCTTGCCCTTTGTTCTATCACACATTCAGAGCTACTGACGGATATGAAAGCAGCAAGGCCAGATTACCGTTACGGTGTAGTTCGCCTTCTCCTCCCGATCGAAGGGCTTGAGAGCGCACAGAAATCCTGAGACTGGATCCAGCCCAAATATTCCGTCCTCCTTTCCAGCCAGCTCTGCCTTCTGCCAGACATCTGCTGCCATTTCTATCTAGAAGAGAGTTTACTACAAAGTCAGGGAGGAAAGGTTTGGCCAGTGCAAAAAAGATTGTCAGCGGGAGATCGGGAGAAAGAAGTGGAGGGATGTTCGGGAGGACATGGCATCAAAATGTATTAGAAACCCAAGAAAAATAATGTCTTATATTGTATATTACCAGTCACAGGATGTGGCGGCTGCATCTGTTTTCACCCACATGTGAGGCTGAGCCTCCATGATTAAATGAAATGAAATCCAATGAATGAAAGGGGCGGACCAGGGATAGTAAAGCTGAGGAGGAAAGGACTAGATGTTGTTGGACGTCCTCCAGCCAGGAAATGAGCCGGGCTCTATCTGACTTGCTGCAGCTTCTAATGCACATTGTTAAGATTGGCGTCTTTGTAAGCGTTGCCACTGCCGCCACGTGTCTGCTTTGTGTCCCCGTGAATAGTCAGAGGTCGCCCTGCTCCCCCGTAACGCGTCCCGTTAGATAAATCGTATTCAATGCCAGATAGAAGAACGTCAGAGCGCCCGCCGTAACCAGATAGGTGATTATCGCTGCAATGAAAACCGGTTCTGCTTCTCACGTGGGGCCGCCGCACGAAACGCATTTCCATAAAGAGAACCGGTCATGACTGGCCTCCTGCCAAGATCTTATGTGATGATGATGTGATGTATTGGTCTATTACCCCCCCTTACCTTGGTCAGATACCAGGGCCAGGGCCCTCTGTAGTTCTCAGGGACCCGAATCCTTTTCACTGGGGTAAAAGAGACCCCAACCTGCACCAAACAGAGACCCCCAAATATTAATCTGTCAATGAATTCTTACAGCAGAATAAAAAGATCAGACAGCCTGCGAAATCCAATAAAACATCAAAACATTGTATCAGTACTCATATTATATTTGAAGTACACACAGATAAACCTCTCAGGGTATTTCTTATTCTCATTTAAATAGCTCTGACATATTCCGTAGTGCAGTACACTGAGCCAGTTACATCAGTCTCTGCACCAGAGGAGCTTACACTCTGATGTCCCATCACAGTCACACACTATTATTATACATTATATAGCTCTGACATATACCACAGTGCTGTACAGAGAACACTGAGCAAAGTCACATCAGTCTCTGTACCAGAGGAGCTTACACTCTAATGTCCCATCACAGTCACACACTATTATTATACATTATATAGCTCTGACATATACCACAGTGCTGTACAGAGAACACTGAGCCAGTCACATCAGTCTCTGTACCAGAGGAGCTTACACTCTGATGTCCCATCACAGTCACACACTATTATTATACATTATATAGCTCTGACATATACCACAGTGCTGTACAGAGACCACTGAGCAAAGTCACATCAGTCTCTGTACCAGAGGAGCTTACACTCTAATGTCCCATCACAGTCACACACTATTATTATACATTATATAGCTCTGACATATACCACAGTGCTGTACAGAGAACACTGAGCAAAGTCACATCCGTCTCTGCACCAGAGGAGCTTACACTCTAATGTCCCATCACAGTCACACTATTATTATTATACAATTATATAGCTCTGACATATACCACAGTGCTGTACAGAGAACACTGAGCAAAGTCACATCAGTCTCTGTACCAGAAGAGCTTACACTCTATTGTCCCATCACAGTCACACACTATTATTATACATTTCTAACATACACTATACCTCCCTACTTTTTGAGATGGAAATGAGGGACACCCATTAGCAAAAGTATGCAGGCATAGGACACACCCTCTGCCAAGCCCCTTAAAGGGGTTGCAAAGGAAAAAGTTTTTTCACCTTAATGCATCCTATGCATTAAGGTGAAAAAACATCTGACAATACCGCCGCTCCCAGCCCCCCCTTTTACTTACCTGACCCCTCGAAAGTCCCGCGCTCGCCCCCGACATCCTCTTCGCCGCTCAGCCTGGCCGTTGATTGGTTACAGTGGATGGATTGAAAGCAGTGCAGCCATTGGCTCGCGCTGCTGTCAATCACATCCAATGACGCGGCGCGCCCGGGGGCGGGGCCAAGTGATACAGTGAGCGGCAATAGCCGCTGGCTGTATCACAGGAGCACGCCCGCAATCACTCACCACCATGCGAGAGAGCTCGCATATAGGTGGTGAGTGATTGCGGGGAGGAGCCGAAACAGCCGCCGAGGGACCCCAGAAGACCAGGATCGGGGCCACTCTGTGCAAAACGAGTTGCTGCACAGTGGAGGTAAGTATAACATGTTTGTTATTTTAAACAAAAAATTAAAAATTTCTTTAGTGATCCTTTAAAGGAGAAAACTACAAAAAAAATGAGTAGTTAAACCCACAAGTGGTTTTGTTTTACCACTACTGTTTCTTTATAAAAGTAAAAATAGTAATATATTTTTATTTTTATAATATAATAATAATAAAACAATAATAAAAATGTAGAAATTGGATGAAAGGTTTAACAGTAGAAAACACCATTTGAATGATAAAAAGTGTATTTTATATACAACTCTATAGATCAGACCAAAATGAGGGACAAATGAGGAGGAATGAGGGACCGAGGGACTTTGTTCCAAATCAGGGATAGTCCCTCGAAATCAGTGACAGTCCCTCGAAATCAGGGACAGTCCCTCGAAATCAGGGACAGTACCTCGAAATCAGGGACAGTGGGGAGCTCTGACATATACTGTAGTGCTGTACAGAGAACACTGAGACAGTCACATCAGTCTCTGCACCAGAAGAGCTTACACTCTAATGTCCCCTCAAAGTCCTACACTTTTATTATACATTTATACAGCTCTGACATATACATTCAAATTTCTTTGTACTTTCACATCCCCTAGATTTTGTTATGATCAGATTTATGAAAAAAGGGCTGCATGCATGGGATAAATGTACGTTTGTACGATTTCTACTAAAAAAAATGTTACACTCTAATGCCCCCCCCCCACAGTCACACACTATTATTATAATTATACATTTATATAGGTCTGACATATACCATAGTGCTGTACATAGAACACTGAGAGAGTCACATCAGTCTCTGAACCAGAGGAGCTTACACTCTAATGCCCCCCCCTCACATTCACACACGATTATTATTATACATTTATATAGCTCTGACATATACCATAGTGTTGTAAAGCACTGAGACAGTCACATAGCTTTAACATATACTGCAGTGCTGTACAGAGAACACTGAGCCAGTCACATCAGTCTCTGTACCAGAGGAGCTTACACTCTAATGTTCCGCTACAGTCACACACTATTATTATTATATATTATATAGCTCTGACAAATACCATAATGCAGTACAGAGAACACTGAGAGAGTCACATCTAATGCCCCCCACAGTCGCACACTATTATTAGTTATTATTATACATTAATATGGCTCTGACATATACCGCAGTTATTATAAGCTGACCCCTTTTTTTTATATATTCTAGCACACATGGTTGAGAATATTGTACATTACCTGAACTGAGACACAGAAGAACACAACCAGGTACAAACATGACATCCTGCAAACACGCTGCAAATAAAAAACAGGCTCACTATCACAACAATATGCTTCACACACTGAAAATATAAGTTGAGTTGGCCAAACTGCTCCATACTTTTTTTTAAACAGTAAATTAAAATGCAGTTTGTTCAACATTCTTCATCTGATAAGTAGAATTTTGTCATTTACTTGGAAATCAAATACATGAAATGGGGTTGACTTACTAAAGACAAAAAAGACTGTGCACTCCAGACCTTAGTAAATGAGGGGAAGCTCTGCTCACTTCCATCATCCAATGTCCAACCAAAAATGCTGTGTTTTTTTTCCCTTGCATGTGATTGGTTATTCTTTACGAAGAGAAGCTTCACCTCTTTTACTATGCTCTGGATCAACTCCACTTGCAAAGTGCACACCAAAAGAACATGGATCTTCTCCAAATGATGGAGTTCAGGTGTCTCCAGTGAGGGGTACTGGTGTAGCACCCTGTAGCTTAGGCAGGGAGCTACTCACAAATATACTTACCAGGAGTAGGTATCCTGGTCGATTGATAGAGATCCATTGATTTCTCCCTATGTTTGGCCTTGTTGCACTTTTCTCTTCTACCACTAGGTGGCTGGGTACTTGGTGGTACTAGATATGAAGAGGGCAACCCAAGGTCAGGTTATGGGTATTTGGGGTATTTCAGCCAAAGGGCTGCTGGGAGCACCTATATATTTGGGTGGAGTCAGGTGATCTATGTTTTGTGCCACCTGGACGGCTGTATGGGTGGACGTGTGTCGTACGCCCTGGGCTGCTAGGCCGGAGATTGGGCCTATCCCAGGGGCATCTGGCTGTCAGGCCGTGTGAGGGCCTATCTAGAAGTAAGAGGCCAGCGCAGGGTTGGGATTTCGGCTTGCAGTCCAACCAAAAGTGACGGTTCTGCCGGCTGGAGAACCTGTCGTGGTCGGAGATAGAAGAAGAGCTGTTTCGCCACTAAGGGGCCAACCACCTTTACCAGGGACCACAGTGAGTAACTGAAG
This sequence comes from Rana muscosa, assembly GCA_029206835.1. NCBI lineage: Eukaryota > Metazoa > Chordata > Amphibia > Anura > Ranidae > Rana > Rana muscosa. Next base: position 336,341,731 of record CM055119.1, read on the forward strand.
CAAGTACTGGAGCAGTATTCTCACTGAACAGGCACAGTGGAGAATCTAGAAACTTCAGGCAGTGATCAAGTCAGGGACCCAACTAGCGCAGATGACGCTTGTATAGCAGCCTTGTGTGTCAAGCCAGGGATCGAAATGGTCAGCAGGGGTGAAGATTGAGAAGTATCTTGGGTGCCAAGCTAGGGACCCAGCAAGGAAGCATGGGTGACGCTTGAGGGAGATACCACCGCAAAGATTGGAGGAGCTCAAGGCATATAGAGTCAGTGAATCAGAGGGTCTAGTGAGAGACCAGGAGCTCAGTGTTGAAGAACTACAAGAAGCAGTTGTAGTGAAGCTAAAGGAACTGTTACGTTTGAGTTAGGAACTGTAAAGACTGTTGCCATAGGAGAAAGCATTCCTGCATGTGCAGATGTGGCGCCTTGTTGGGGCCTTTCCCTGCATGACTGTCCACCTATTGAAGTCACAGAGTCTTCTAATTGAATCTACAACTACTTAATGGTGTCCTGGTCCCAAACCTCTTTCCCCCAAAAATACAAAAAGGACTGTTAAGGGAAATAAAACCTCTTTTACATCCAAGAAGTGTCTGTCGCCCAATGACTTTAACCATCTTTGCACCCACTATGCCTCACAACCCACTACATTGTGAAGGATGTCAGCTATCTTTGGCCTTAGAGGTTCTCATTAGACTGGAAGAGGCTAAAGACTTTGCTATACCACTGGTAATACTCAATCATACAAAGACATTGTAGATAATTGTACTCTTCCAACCTTGTGGTAACAGTTTGGGGAAGTCCATTTTCTGTTCCAGCATGACTGTGCCCTTGTGTACAAAGCCAGCTCCATAAAGACTTTAGTGTGGAGGATCTCGAATGTCCTGTACAGAGCCCTGACCTCAACCCTACCGATCACCTTTGGGATGAAATGCTGATTGTGAATCAGGTCTTCCCACTGACCGCCAATGTAACAAACATTCTTCCCACTGACCATCAATGTAAGGAGTATTCTTCCCACTGACTACCAATGTAAGGGACATTCTTCTCATTGACCACCAATTGTAAGGAGCATTCTTCTCATTGACCACCAATGTAAGGAGCATTCTTCCCACTGACCACCAATGTAAGGAACATTCTTCCCACTGAACACCAATGTAAGGGACATTCTTCTCATTGACCACCAATTGTAAGGAGCATTCTTCTCATTGACCACCAATGTAAGGAGCATTCTTCCCACTGACCACCAATGTAAGGGACATTCTTCCCACAGACCAGGCACCAATGTAAAGAACATTCTTCCCAATGTGCCCCAATGTAAGGGACATTCTTCCTACTGATCACCAATGTAAGGGACATTCTTCCCAATGATTACCAATGTAAGGGACATTCTTCCCACTGAGCCCCAATGTAAGGGACATTCTTCCCACTGACCACCAATGTAAGGGACATTCTTCCTACTGACAAACAAGGTAAGGGGCATTCTTCCCACTGAGCACCAATGTAAGGGACATTCTTCCCAATGATTACCAATGTAAGGGACATTCTTCCCACTGAGCCCCAATGTAAGGGACATTCTTCCCACTGACCACCAATGTAAGGAACATTCTTCCCACTGACCACCAATGTAAGGGACATTCTTCCTACTGACAAACAAGGTAAGGGGCATTCTTCCCACTGACACCCTTGTAAGGGGCATTGTTCCCACTGACCACCAATGTAAGGGACATTCTTCCCACTGATCACCAATGTAAGGAGCATTCTTCCCACTGACCACCCTTGAAAGGGGCATTGTTCCCACTGACCACCAATGTAAGGGACATTCTTCCCACTGATCACCAATGTAAGGAGCATTCTTCACACTAACCACCAATGTAAGGGACATTTTTCTCACTGACCACCAATGTAAGGGACATTTTTCCCACTGGCCACCAATATAAAGGACATTCTTCCCACTGAGCACCAATGTAAGGAGCATTCTTCCCACTGACCACCAATGTAAGGGACATTCTTCCCACTGACCACCAATGTAAGGAACATTCTTCCCACTGATCACCAATGTAAGGAGCATTCTTCCCACTGACCACCAATGTAAGGGACATTCTTCCCACTGACCACCAACATAAGGAACATTCTTCCCACTGATCACCAATGTAAGGAGCATTCTTCACACTAACCACCAATGTAAGGGACATTTTTCCCACTGAGCACCAATGTAAGGAGCATTCTTCCCACTGACCACCAATGTAAGGGACATTCTTCCCACTGATCACCAATGTAAGGAGCATTCTTCACACTAACCACCAATGTAAGGGACATTTTTCCCACTGAGCACCAATGTAAGGAGCATTCTTCCCACTGAGCACCAATGAAAGGGACATTCTTCCCACTGACCACCTATGTAAGGGACATTCTTCCCACTGACCACCAATGTAAGGGGCATTTTTCCCACTGACCACCAATATAAGGAGCATTCCAATGAATTGGTTTAGTAGGGGTTTCCTGAGACCACAAAAAAAAAACATATTAGGGGTTCCTCTGGGGTAAAAAGGTTGAGAAAGGCTGCTATAGAATAAAGAAACAGCATGAAAAAAAGGAAAGAGGGCATTTCTTGGATAGTGGGGTCATTTGAAAAAAACGAGTTTGCTTGCAGATTCCTCATGAGATGTAATCTGCTGGGGATGTCCATACAGATCCACCACTGAGCCAAACTGTGCTAATTCAGTTCTGATACAACTAAATATAAAAAGCCATTTATCACCAATATTAAAGAAAAAAAGAAAAAACAACAAGCACTTACTTGATCTGATCCGTGAAGGACAAAAAGCCAAATTATGTGGCTTGATATAATAAAATAACCTGGCGGTTAATAATTGACTTTGTAATTAAAATGCTCCAATTGCTGGCAGCACTGCTTGTGCTGAAGGTTGCAATGTTCACCGCTCAGTGCTGCCTACAGAAAGTTGAACTTGATGGATCAGATGTATTCCTGGCCGATGTCTTGGTGCTTTTTTTTTAACCACAAATTACTTATAAATATTTTTTATTCATACAATAGGACATTGTGTGATTTTTGGGATTGTAAAGTACAGAGTAGGGGTAAGGCTGGAAGTAGGGCTTAGATGTACAGTATGGTAGTTAGGTTGAGGATTAGGGCTTTGGTTAGCAGCTTAGAGCTTCTATGAGGTTTTAATAAACAGTAGGTTTTTGTATACTTTAAATGTTAGGTTATGGAGGCTAAGACTAGGGTTGGCTAATATTGTTGAAGGTTAGGGTCATTGTTAGGGGTTAGCAGTTTAGTTAAGGGTTAGGATCCTGGTTAAGGGTTAGGGTTAGGGACAGGGTTGAGGGATAGGATTCATTATAAATGGTTATGGTTAGTGATAAAATTGAGGGTTAGAGTCATGGATCGAGGTTGGGGTTGGTTATTAGGTTCGTACATGGGCTTATGGTTAGTAAGTAGGTTGAGGGTTGGGGTCATAGTTAAGGGTTAAAGTTAGGAATTTTAACTAGCTTGAGAGCCCTTAACCACTTAACGACCGCTCACTGTATATATACGTCGGCACAATGGCACCGACAGGCACAATCACGTAGAGTGTACGTGATTGCCTTTGTACAGTTGGGGGGTCCGATCGGACCCCCCTTCTGTACAGTGAGCGGTCGGAATTCGTTGGGGAGCGATCCGACATGAGGGGACGGCCGTTCGATTCCGGCCACCCCCCCGCGATCGCTCCCGGCGAATAGAAATGCCCCCTCTGTCTGTCGAATGTACACACAGACAGAGAAAGCAGGAGGAAGTGATGTCATCTCCTGTGCGGCGCTCACATATACCGAGCGCCGTACAAGAGAAGACATCAAGGTTAGTGCACAAACACTACACTAACACCAGCACACATAGGCACATAAATCGCCCCCCCAGGCCCCCCCAGATCACCCCCCAGCCCCCAGTCACAGTGTCACTGATTGCAGTGACCATTTATTTACTGATCACTGCAATCAGTGACATTTGTGACTGTAAAAGTGTCACTACATTTAGTTTTAGGTCCAGTGTAGCCCCCTAACCCCCCCCCCTAATAAAGGTTTAACCCCTTGATCACCCCCCAGATAACCCTTTCACCCCCTAGCACCGCCGTCGCTAAGCGATCATTTTTCTGATCGATGTCTTAGCGTCGGTGATGCAGATCGGTAGCCAGTAATTTTTTTTAGGTTCGCCGCAGGTTTTTATAGCGTCAGGTACCCCCATAAATTATCTAATAAAGGTTTAACCCCCTTGATCGCCCCCAGGTAACCCTTTCACCCCCTATCACCACTGTCGCTAAGCGATCATTTTTCTGATCGATGTCTTAGCGTCGGTGATGCAGATCGTTAGCCAGTATTTTTTTTTTAGGTTCGCCGCAGGTTTTTATAGCGTCAGGTACCCCCATAAATTATCTAATAAAGGTTTAACCCCCTTGATCGCCCCAGGTAACCCTTTCACCCCCTATCGCCACTGTCGCTAAACGATAATTTTTCTGATCGCTGTCTTAGCGTCGGTGATGCAGATCGGTAGCCAGTAATTTTTTTTAGGTTAGCCGCAGGTTTTTATAGCATCAGGTACCCCCATAAATGATCTAATAAAAGTTTAACCCCCTTGATCGCCCCCCAGGTAACCCTTTCACCCCCTATCACCACTGTCGCTAAGCGATAATTTTTCTGATCGATGTCTTAGCGTCGGTGATGCAGATCAGTAGCCAGTATTTTTTTTTTAGGTTCGCCGCAGGTTTTTATAGCGTCAGGTACCCCCATAAATTATCTAATAAAGGTTTAACCCCCTTGATCGCCCCCCAGGTAACCCTTTCACCCCCTATCACCAGTGTCGCTAAGCGATAATTTTTCTGATCGCTGTCTTAGCGTCGGTGATGCAGATCAGTAGCCAGTATTTTTTTTTTAGGTTCGCCGCAGGTTTTTATAGCGTCAGGTACCCCCATAATTTATCTAATAAAGGTTTAACCCCCTTGATCGCCCCCCAGGTAACCCTTTCACCCCCTATCACCACTGTCGCTAAGCGATCATTTTTCTGATCGCTGTCTTAGCGTCGGTGATGTAGATCGGTAGCCAGTAATTTTTTTTAGGTTCGCCGCAGGTTTTTATAGCGTCAGGTACCCCCATAATTTATCTAATAAAGGTTTAACCCCCTTGATCGCCCCCCAGGTAACCCTTTCACCCCTATCACCACTGTCGCTAAGCGATCATTTTTCTGATCGCTGTCTTAGCGTCGGTGATGCAGAACGGTAGCCAGTAATTTTTTTTAGGTTCGCCGCAGGTTTTTATAGCGTCAGGTACCCCCATATATTATCTAATAAAGGTTTTAACCCCCTAATTGCCCCTAGTTAACCCTTTCACCAGTGATCATCATATAAGTGTTACGGGTGACGCTGGTTAGTTAGTTTGCTTTTTATAGTGTCAGGGCACCCGCCGTATATAACCCAATAAAGGTTTAACCCCCTGATCTCCCGGCGGGTGATATCAATTAGGTTTTAGCGTCAGAGAGGGTCTGCGTCACACCCCAGGCAGCGTCATGTTAGTGCCAGTAACGCTAACACCCACGCGTGAAGCATACACCCCCCTTAGTGGTATAGTATCTGAACAGATCAATATCTGATCTGATCAGATCTATACTAGCGTCCCCAGCAGTTTAGGGTTCCCAAAAACGCAGTGTTAGCGGGATCAGCCCAGATACCTGCTAGCACCTGCGTTTTGCCCCTCCGTCCAGCCCAGGCCACCCAAGTGCAGTATCAATCGATCACTGTCACTTGCAAAACACAACACACATAACTGCAGCGTTCGCAGAGACAGGCCTGATCCCTGCGACTCCAGTGCTGTAGGAGGTGATTTCACCACCACAGTTAAAAAAAAAAAGCAAATATGCCGAAGCATTGGGGCAGCAGGGGCGGAGGAGTGATTTTGCTCCTAATGCCGCGTACATACGGTCGAAATTCCGACGGAGGCTTGCCCGTGGAAAAGTCCGACCATGTGTGTGCGGCATAACTTTTTTGCGGGAGGATGCCCCCATGCTTCGGCATATATAAATGGTGCATGTATGCCCATCATTAGAAGTGGGTGGATGAAGGGCGGTATTCTAATGGTGGGCATACCCACCGATCAATCTCTTTTTTCGTTCAGCCACCTGGCTGCATGAAAAAAAAAGATTACAATACATGTCCAACAAGGACCAGCAACGTACTGGTATGTTGCTGGACTTTGATTGGTTATACCAGATTGATGCCTGCGGGTTTAGGTATCATCTTGGTATCATTCTTTTCAGCCAGCGGCCGGCTTTCATGTAAAAGCAATCCTAGTGGCTAATTAGCCTCTGGACTGCTTTTACAAGCAGTGGGAGGGAATGTCCCCCCCCCCGGATATAAAAAGCGCCATTGGGAAATTGGGAAAGCATTTTATCACACCGATCTTGGTGTGGTCAGATGCTTTGAGGGCAGAGGAAAGATCTAGGGTCTAGACCCCATTTTTTTCAAAAAAAGAGTACCTGTCACTACCTATTGCTATCATAGGGGATATTTACATTCCCTGAGATAACAATAAAAATGATAAAAAAAAAAAATAAATATGGAAGGAACAATTTAAAAATAAAATAAAAAAGCAAAAATAATATTTAAAAAAAAAAAAAAAAAAAAAAAAAAAATCACGCCTGTCCTGCCCTGCTCTTGCCCAATGGCGAACGCAAGCGTCGGTCTGGCGTCATATGTAAACAGCAATTGCACCATGCATGTGAGGTATCACCGCGAAGGTCAGATCGAGTGCAGTAATTTTAGCAGTAGACCTCCTCTGTAAATCTAACGGGGTAACCTGTAAAGGCTTTTAAAGGCTTTTGAAAATGTATGTAGTTTGTCGCCAATGCGCGTTTGTGTGAAATTTTAAAGCATGTCGTGTTTGGTATCTATGTACTCGGCCTAAGATCATCTTTTTTATTTCATCAAACATTTGGGCAATATAGTGTGTTTTAGTGCATTAAAATTAAAAAAAGTGTATTTTTTCCCCAAAAAATGCGTTTGAAAAATCGCTGCGCAAATACTGTGTAGAAAAAAAAATGCAACACCCACCATTTTATTCTGTAGGGCCTTTGCTTTAAAAATATATATAATGTTTGGGGGTTCAACATAATTTTTTTGCAAAAAAAAATATGTTTTCATGTAAACAAAAAGTGTCAAAAGGGCTTTGTCTTCAAGTGGTTAGAAGAGTGGATGTAAGCTTCCTAATGTTGTGTATAAAATGCCAGAACAGTTCAAAACCCCCACAAATGACCCCATTTTGGAAAGTAGACACCCCAAGCTATATACTGAGAGGCATGTCGAGTCCATGGAATATTTTATATGTTGACACAAGTTGCGGAAAAAAGACAATTTTTTTTTTTTTTGCACAAAGTTGTCACTAAATGATATATTGCTCAAACATGCCATGGGCATATGTGGAATTACACCCCAAAATACATTCTGTTGCTTCTCCTGAGTACGGGGATACCACATGTGTGAGACTTTTTGGGAGCCTAGCCGCGTACGGGACCCCAAAAACCAATCACCGCCTTCAGGCTTTCTAAGGGTGTAAATTTTTGATTTCACTTCTCACTGCCTATCACAGTTTCGGAGGCCATGGAATGCCCAGATGGCACAAACCCCCCCCCAAATGACCCCATTTTGGAAAGTAGACACCCCAAGCTATTTGCTGAGAGGTATTGTGAGTATTTTGCAGATCTCGCTTTTTGTCACAAAGTTTTGAAAATTGAAAAAAAAAAAATGTCCTTTCTTCATTTTCAAAAACAAATGAGAGCTGTAAAATACTCACCATGCCTCTCAGCAAACAGCTTGGGGTGTCTACTTTCCAAAATGGGGTCATTTGGGGGGGTTTTGTGCTATTTTGGCATTTTATGGCCTTCGAAACTGTGATAGGTAGTGAGGAGTCAAATCAAAAATTTGTGCCTAGAAATCCTGAAGGCGGTGATTGGTTTTCGGGGTCCCGTACGCGGCTAGGCTCCTAAAAAGTCCCACACATGTGGTATCCCCGTACTCGGGAGAAGCAGCAAAATTTATTTTGGGGTGCAATTCCACATATAACAATGGCATGTGTGAGCAATATATCATTTAGTGACAACTTTTTGTAATTTTTATTTTTTTTTGTCATTATTCAATCACTTGGGACAAAAAAAAAATATTCAATGGGCTCAACAGGCCTCTCAGCAATTTCCTTGGGGTGTCTACGTTCTAAAATGGGGTAATTTGGGGGGGTTTTGTACTGCCCTGCAATTTTAGCACCTCAAGAAATGAGCTAGGCAGTCATAAATTTAAAGCTGTGTAAATTCCAGAAAATGTACCCTAGTTTGTAAACGCTATAACTTTTGCGCAAACCAATAAATATACACTTATTGACATTTTTTTTACTAAAGACATGTGGCTGAATACATTTTGGCCTAAATGTATGACTAAAATTGAGTTTATTCGATTTTTCTTATAACAAAAAGTAGAAAATATCATTTTTTTTCAAAATTTTCGGTCTTTTTCCGTTTATATCGCAAAAAATAAAAATCGCAGAGGCAATCAAATACCATTAAAAGAAAGCTCTATTTGTGGGAAGAAAAGGATGCAAATTTCGTTTGGGTACAACATTGCATGTCCGCACAATTTACAGTTAAAGCAGCGCAGTGCAAAATTCTGAATTCACCTCTGGTCCTTTAGCTACCAAATGGTCCGGGGCTTAAGTGGTTAATAAGTGGTTAGGGTTAGTTATTAGATTGAGGGTTAGAGTCATGATTAGAGGGTGGAGTTGGTTATTAGGTTCATGGTTAGGCTCTTAGTTGGGGATTTTGGCTAGTGATTAGGTTGAGGCCTAGGGTCATGGTTAGGGTGGTTGATGATTAGTTTGAGGATTATGGTTAGGGGTTAGGGTTGATGATTAGGTTGAGGCTTAGGGTTATAGTTAGGATTTAGGGCCTGTTCGTATCGGAAAACAATTATCTTTTCTGTTCACACCATGCATGTTCAGTGGTGTGCAGTAAAAAGCAACAGACATGATGTGAACAAGCCAGAAGTGATTAGGTTGAGGGTTAGGCTCATGGTTAGGGGCTAGGTTTGGATATTAGCTTGGGAAATAAAGGTATAGTTAAGGGTTAGGATTTAGAAGTTAGGTTCAGGGTTAGAGTCATGGTTAGGGGCAGGGTTGGTTAATAGGTTTAGAGTTAGAGTAATGCTTGGGGGTTTACAATTTAGTGATTAGGTTATGGGTCATGGTTACTGGGTAGGGTTTGTTATTCGATTCCCGGTCAGGGTCATAGTTAGGGGTTAGGATTTAGTGATTATGTTTAGTGTTAGGGTCATTGTTATGGGGTAGGGTTGGTGATTAGGTTCAGAGTTAGGCTCAGGATTAGGGGTTAGGCTTTAGTGATTAGGTAGAGGGTTAGAGTCATGGTTATGCTTAGTAGTGAGTCATTGTTATTAGATAGAGGGCTAGAATCATTGTTATGCTTAGTAATTAGATGGGCTAGAGCGATGGCTATACTTAGTGATTAGGTGATTAGGTAGAGAGTCAGGGTCATGGTTAGAATTGATGATCTGATTAAGGTTTAGAATCATGGTTAGAGTTAAGGTTAGTAATTAGGGGATTACTAAGAACCCAGATCAATGTAAACTGAGAGGACTCTGTGACTTTAGCACAATTATAGTCAATGCAGAAAGCATTAGTCAATTACAGATTGCGTCCACTTAGTACTGGAATTGTGCATTCTATTAGGTCCCTGACTCATGCCCTGCTTGCCATTGCCCCTCATCCAGGCCCTGATTACTTCTACCTCTGCACAGGCTATGCATTGCATTCTCATTGCTGGAATATTGTACCGTGTACTCACAGTTCTCTCCACTGTACACCTGGAACACCTAGTACCTTGTGTAACTGATTGACTAACCAGTTGAATGTGGGTGACATGGAAAGCTGCTATTGCTTTGTGGGAGGCTTGTTTGAGCTTTCTTTTCTTTTTTTCTAAATACAGATCTGCTCAGCTACATGCGGAGGAGGAGAGGTGACCAGAGGAGGAGATGATGTGTCCACAGGTGGAGTTAAGGTGACCACAGAATGAGGAGGGTTGACCATGGAAGGATGAGGAGTGACCATGGGTGAAGGAGGGGTGGCCATAGGTAGAGGATGGGTAACCTTGGGAGGAGGAAAGGTGACTAATGGAATAGGAATGAAGGGTGGTCACAAAAGAATGAAAGAGAATGGGAGAAGAAGAGGTGACCATCGGAGTAGGGAAGGTGACCACAGGATGAGAAGCAGTAATCATGGGAGGTTGGGGGTGACCATGGGTGACATGGGGTGGCCACAGGGAGTGGAGAGATGATCATAGGAAGAGGAGGGGTGACCCCCCAGGAGAAGGGTTGCTCACAGGAGGGTGAAGGGTAACCACAAGGGGAGGAATGACCACTAGAAGCTTCCAATCCTTGCATGTTTGGGTGAAAAACTAAAGCTTGTAGACATCATATACAGTAAGTTTGGTGTTGCAGGAGGGCTGCAGATTTTCTAATGTGGTAATGATGTGTACTCATTTATATATAGAGCTTAGTGTTCTTTAAATTCTAGCCTGGTTTCTTTTTAATGGATAAATTAAGGAATGCAGAACGTTAATCGGTAACTCTGGAAATAATTGATGAAGAAAGCGTGCTGATAACAGCACAAAATCTCTTTTAGCATCACACAATACGGCTCTATTTATAAAGGTGACTTTGGCTTAAGTGGGCTACTCATGTCACCCCCCCCAAGAAAGTTCAGGAGGAAGAGAAAAACTGCAATGGACAGGATGAGATCCAAGAAGACTCCTCTAGGATAGGATGTAGGAATAAAAAGGACGTGTCTTGCAGCCAAGTGGAATGGGGGAAACTCTTAAAGGGGTCACCAGGTCAGTCTGGACTGTACCAAAATTAGATAAAAATGATAGTGGTCCAAACAGAAATGGCAAAGCTTTTAACAGTCAGTATCCATCATTGTCCATACCTGTTTATTTCTGCCTGTTTCTAAAGCTGCTTTGGGCAAAATATCAGTGTTCGCTGTGTTTAGCTGAAGTGAAAATAGTTGCAGTTTTTGCCAATTTACAAAAATGTTTTCACTTTTTTTTTTTACGTTTTTCCCTTTCCCCGTGATCAGCACCGCCACCCATTCTGCTATATGATCACTTTCCTATTTATAACATTGGCAATGGGCCCCATTTTTACCAGCCAAGTAGGAACTCCATGTGTGCTGCTAACTAAATGTTTAAAAGACCCTGAAACCATGACAAGAGCAGGAAGTGCCATGTTATAGGAGCTCAGCAGGGAATCACAAATTTGTAAAGTGTACAATACTGAGGTTAGGGGGAGACTTGAGGGGGAGTGGATCTGTGCTAGAAGGGGGGATTGGGGGGGTTGGGCTGAGGAGGGTTTGGGGGGAGATTTGTGCTAGGAGGGGTTATGGGGGGATTTGTGCCAGGAGGGGGGATTTGGAGGAGAGGATTTGTGCTAGGAAGGGGATGTGGGTATTTGTGCTAGGAAAGGGGGTTGGGGGAATTTGTGCTAGGAGGGGGAATTTGGGGGTAGATGATTTGTACTGGGGGGGGGGGGCTTTGGTAGGGAGGATGTGTGCTGGGAAGGGTACTTTGGAGGGGGTTGTGCTAGGAGAAAAGATTTGGGGGGAATTTATGCTAGAAGGGGGGACTGGGGGGGATTTATGTTAGATGGGGGGATTTGGGTGGAGGATATGTATTGGGGGGGGTATTTGGGGGGGGGTATTTGTACTAGGATGGGAAAGAGGATGGGTGATTATTTTGGGTGGGGCAGATTTGTGCTAGAAAGGGGGAATAGGGGGAATTGAGCTGGGAGGCAGGATTGAGCAAAGAGTTGTGCTGGGAGGGGGATTTGAACTGGGAGGAGGGGTAAATTTTGCATCTTTGATTGGGGAGAATTTAGGCTTGAATGGGAGAATAATGCTTAGGGGTGAGTGTGCTGATAAATGTTGATGTCTCAGTTTGCCATCTCACCCTCGGCATTAGATCATCTTGTCCCAGTACTGCCCGTACTGAACACATAGCACTCAATAGTTTTCCTCCTCTACACACATCGCATAGCTGAGATCAGATTCCCTTACAGATACAGCCTCGATCTGCACAGTGTGTAGCTGGCTGCTGTGTTGCAGTTCTGACCTGTGAAATTTCCAGATCGAAATGGCAGCTACAGTAGCCAGCTACACGCTGTGCAGATCGAGGCTGTGCCTGTGAGGGAATCCAAACTCAGCTATGTGGTGGGACACTGCCCTGCTGCTCCCTGTGCCCTTCCCTGCTATCCCCTTATACCCTGCCCTGATTACCAATTAGACACTGCCCTTTAAACTTCTGGCCTCTGTACACTGACCTACAAACTAATGGTCTCTGTACACTGCCCACAAACTAATGGTCTCTGTACACTGCCCTACAAACTAATGGTCTCTGTACACTGCCCACAAACTAATGGTCTCTGTACACTGCCCTACAAACTAATGGTCTCTGTACACTGCCCACAAACTAATGGTCTCTGTATACTGCCCTACAAACTAATGGTCTCTGTACACTGCCCTACAAACTAATGGTCTCTGTACACTGCCCTACAAACTAATGGTCTCTGTACACTGCCCACAAACTAATGGTCTCTGTACACTGCCCTACAAACTAATGGTCTCTGTACACTGCCCACAAACTAATGGTCTCTGTATACTGCCCTACAAACTAATGGTCTCTGTACACTGCCCTACAAACTAATGGTCTCTGTACACTGCCCACAAACTAATGGTCTCTGTATACTGCCCTACAAACTAATGGTCTCTATACACTGCCCACAAACTAATGGTCTCTGTACACTGCCCTACAAACTAATGGTCTCTGTACACTGCCCACAAACTAATGGTCTCTGTATGCTGCCCTACAAACTAATGGTCTCTGTACACTGCCCTACAAACTAATGGTCTTTGTACACTGTAGTGATGAGCCGAACACCCCCGGGTTCGGTTCGCACCAGAACCCGCGAACGGACCGAAAGTTCGTACGAACATTAGAACCCTATTAAATACAATGGATGCGAACGTTCGAATTCTAAAGTGCTAATTATAACAACTATTATGCATGTTATTGTCCTAAAAAGGGTTTGGGAACCCGGGTTCTGCACCAGGGGACATGTATCAATGCAAAAATAAGTTTTAAAAACGGTCGTTTTTCGGGAGCAGTCATTTTAATGATGCATAAAGTGAAAAAAAAAAAGTCAAATATTCCTTTAAATATCGTACCTGGGGGGTGTCTAAAGTATGCCTGTGAAGTGCCACGTGTTTCCCGTGTTTAGAACTGTCCCTGCACAAAATGACACTTCTAAAGGAAAAAAAAGCCATTTAAAACTGCTTGCGGCTTTAATGTAATGTCTGGTCCCGGTAATATGGATGAAAATCTTTAAGAAAAATGGCATAGCTACCCCATGACCCCCCCCCCCCCCCTACCCCAGCCCATTACCAGCCCCTTTGGGTCTTGTATGGATATTAAGGGGAACCCCGCACATAAAATAAAAAAGGCCCTATATACTCTGAACAGCCGTATACAGGCGGTGCATACAAGACAGGGACTGTAGGTTTGTTCTTATGTAGAATGTGTTTGTAATTTTGAACAGGTACATTGTTGAAGTGTAGCTCCAGCCCAAAAATCTATTTTTAAACTTTTTGGAAAACATAGGTAAGGGTTATCACCCCTGTAACATTTGTTTTGCTGTCTGTGCCCCTGTTCAGAACATTTCACCTCACTTTCCGTCCCAATGACAACTGTTTTTGAAATGTGGTGTTTTTCTTGAAACAAGGATTGCTGATAAAGCATCAGTACAGAGGAGACACCTTTCTCCCATATTTATTCTTACAGGAGAGAATTTTCCTTCCTAGGGGTAGATTTCCTCTCACTTCCTGTTGTCTTCTTGCGTTTGCAAGTAGGAGTCGTTTGTAAGTTGGATGTTTGAAAGTAGGGACCTGCCGTATATACTCTGCAGAAATAGGCCCCTTAGTTGTTGGTGTTGGCACAACACTGTAAGCACTCACAGTTACTCTTGGTTGGTGCTGGAACGCCCTGCTGTCAACTATTATATCAGGAATTTTAATTACATATAATTGTTGAACAGTGGTAGTAAAAATTGGGCCTTTGATGGTGGTGCTGGTGCCACAACACTGTAAGCCCTGACAGTTACTCTTGGTGGGTGCAGCAATGGGCCCTGCTGTGAATTATTACATCAAGAATTGTAATTGCATGCCCCTGTTGAACAGGGGCTGAAAAATTGGGCCTTAGGCACTGGTGGCACAACACTACAACCCCTCACAGATACTGTACTTGGAGCACAGCAATGAGCCCTGTTGCAAAGTATTGCTTCAAAAATTGTAATGACACGCCCCTGTTAAACAGGGGCTGAAAAATTGGGCCTTAGGCACTGGTGGCACAACACTACAACCCCTCACAGATACTGTACTTGGAGCACAGCAATGAGCCCTGTTGCAAAGTATTGCTTCAAAAATTGTAATGACACGCCCCTTTTAAACAGGGGCTGAAAAACTGGGCCTTAGGCACTGGTGCCACAACACTCCAACCCCTCACAGATACTGTACTTGGAGCACAGCAATGAGCCCTATGGCAAATTATTGCTAAAAAAATTGTAATTACACGCCCCTGTAAAACAGGGGCTGAAAAATTGGGCCTTAGCCACTGGTGGCGGCACCCATAAACAAAAATGATCTTCCAAGCTATCATCATCAATCGTATCATTGAGGACTCGGAGGAGGAGGATAGCCAGTCAACATAACAGCACAGGCACTCAGCATCAGCATCAGTCTTGAAGGGATGTGACATGTCAAAATCAATTAGTCTGTTATATCAGCATCAGGTGTGTGGTAGCTGGTGGTGATCCAAGACTGGTTCATCTTGATGAAAGTCAGTCGATCAACCGAGTCGGTGGACAGGCGCACCCTGTGATCCGTGACAAATCCTCCAGCAGCACTGAATGTGCGTTCCGAAAGAACGCTGGATGCAGGACAGGCCAGTAGCTCAATTGCATACTGTGCAAGCTCTGGCCAGTGATCCATCCTCAAGACCCAGTAAGCCAGAGGATTTTCGGTGGGGAAGGTGTCCAAGTCTGACCTTGCCCCTAGATATTCCTGCACCATGTTTATCAGACGCTGGCGATGGTTGCTGGAACCGATCATACTTTGGGGCTGCGGACTAAAGAATTGTCTGAACGCATCGGTCAGACGGCCACCTTCCCCACCGCTCCTTCTTTGACTGGCCGAAGCCTCAGCAACTCGTTGTCCAGGACCAGGAGTTTGTAACCTCCCAGTCTCTGGGAACGCGTTGCACAGACCTTTCTGCAAGGCCTCCCGGAGTTGTCTCATCCTCTGCTCCCTCTGCGACGGTAACATAAGGTCCGCAACCTTACCCTTGTACCGTGGATCAAGGAGAGTGGCCAGCCAGTAATGGTCCCTCTCCTTGATCCGAAGAATACGAGGATCCTTCCGCAGACTTTGCAGGATCAGGGAGGCCATGCAGCGTAGGTTTGCTGAGGCATTCGCTCCGGAGTCCTCTGGGTCACTAAGGACGACATGATCCGCAGCCACCTCCTCCCAGCCACGTACAAGTCCACTGGTTTCTTGGGACTGTAAATCATCCCTAAAAGACTGCTGCTGATGATGCTGAGTGCCAGCCTCCACCTCCATGCTGACACAATCCTCCTCCTCCTCCTCCTCCTCCTCCTCTTCCTGTGCGATGGGTGGGACAGAAGGAACACTGTCTGGGTAAAGGGGGCCTTGAGAGGCAAGGAAGTCCTCCTCTTCCTGCCTCTGTTCTGCCTCAAGTGCCCTGTCCATTATTCCACGCAGCGTGTGCTCCAACAGGTGGACAAGAGGTACAGTGTCACTGATGCATGCACTGTCACTGCTCACCATCCTCGTGGCCTCCTCAAATGGTGCCAGGACAGTGCATGCATCCCTGATCATGCCCCACTGGCGTGGAGAAAAAAAACCAAGCTCCCCTGACCCTGTCCTGGTGCCGTAGTCGCACAGGTACTCATTGATGGCCCTCTGCTGCGTGTGCAGCCGCTGCAGCATGGCCAACGTTGAGTTCCACCTGGTGGGCATGTCACATATAAGGCGGTTCTTGGGCAGGTTCAACTCCTTTTGCAGCTCAGCCAGGCGAGCACTGGCATTATAAGATCTGCGGAAATGCACACAGACTTTCCTGGCCTGCCTCAGGACATCCTGTAAGCCCGGGTACCTGCCCAAGAACCGCTGCACCACCAGGTTAAGGACGTGAGCCACACAGGGCACATGGGTCAGTTGTCCCTGTCGGAGGGCGGAGAGGAGGTTGGTGCCATTGTCGCAAACCACCATTCCTGGCTTAAGCTGGCGTGGCGTCAACCACCTCTCGGCCTGGCCCTGCAGAGCAGACAGGACCTCTGCCCCAGTGTGGCTTCTGTCCCCCAAACACACCAGCGCAAGCACGGCATGGCATCTTTTTGCCTGCGTACTTGCGTAGCCCCATGAACGGCTACGGAGCACCGCTGGTTCATAGGACAAACCACAGGAAGAGGCCATGGAGGAAGAAGAAGAGGAGGGGGTGGAGGAGAGAGGTGTGTCACAACCAGTAGTAGCATTTTGGAGGCGTGGCGGTGGAACAACCTCCAACACTACTGCACCTTGTCCTGCATCCTTCCCAGCTGCCAAAAGAGTGACCCAATGGGCCGTGAAAGAAAGGTAACGTCCCTGTCCATGCCTGCTGGACCATGAGTCAGCGGTAATATGCACCTTACCGCTGACCGCCCTGTCCAGCGAGGCCAAGACATTGCCTTCCACATGCCGGTAGAGAGCCGGAATAGCCTTCCGTGAGAAAAAGTGGCGTTTGGGAACCTGCCACTGAGGAACCGCACATTGCACAAACTCACGGAAGGGGGCCGAGTCTACCAACTGAAAAGGCAGCAGTTGAAGCGCTAGCAATTTAGCCAAGCTAGCATTCAACCGCTGGGCATGTGGATGGCTGGGAGTGAACTTCTTTCGACGGTCCAGCAGCTGGGGCAGGGAAATTTGCCTGCTAGAATCGGACGTCGGTGTACTGCTAGCAGAGTGGCCGCAAGTACTTGGCTGTGACACACCTAATTCTACACCTTCATTCCTCTCAGTGCATGTTTCAGAGAGGACTGAAGTTATAGTGGGGTTGGAGATCCCAGCTGATGCGGTGCAAGGAGAGGTCCGCTTTGTTCTTTGGTGTGGGTCTTTGAGGTAGGCTTGCCAACGAGCTGCATGGCAGGTCAACATATGTCTGGTCAGGCATGTGGTACCCAAGCGGCTGATGTTTTGGCCACGCGATATACGCTTGAGACATATGTTGCAAACAGCAGCTGTGCGATCTGATGCACTAGCCTCAAAAAAGGCCCACACCAAGGAACTTTTTGAATGACGGGCAGAGGCAGCGCCCTGCACAGGCGGAGCTCTGCGGTGTGATTCCGTCGGTGTACTGCCCTTACGCTGGCCACCAAAGGGCATCCTGCCTCGTTGGAGATGTGCCTCCTCCTCATCCTCCTCCTCCTCCTCTCTCCTATTAGGCACCCACGTGGAGTCAGTGACCTCATCATCCCCTCCCTCCTCATCACTGGAGCCAATCTGGCAGTATGCTGCAGCTGCTGGAACATGACTGCCAGATTGGTGTCCTTCTTGAGCATCCCCTCTGTCTGCTCTCACGCTACTGCCTTCCTGTAGCTGGGTTTCATCATCAGACCCTTCGAAACGCTGGGCATCCTCCTGGAGCATGTACCCAACACTGTGCTCAAACAGTTCGGGGGACTCCTCAGGAGGAGGACATGGTGGGTCTAGGGAAGGAGTGACTGGTGATGATGAGTCTGACATTGATACCAGGGAAGAGGACGCTTTGGCAGCTGCTTTGCCAGTACCCTGAGCCTGGGTGAGAGAGGATGAGGAGGAGGAGGAGGGCTTGGTCATCCACTCTACCAAGTCTTCGGCATGATGTGGCTCAACATGTCCAGCTGCCGAAAAGAAGGACAAGCGTGTCCCATGGCCATGTGCTGATGACAATGCACCGCGTCCACGACCAGCACTGTTGCCCCCAGACACAGAGCCTGCTTGCCCTCTTTTATTGCCTCCTGACTGTCTGCCTCTCCTTGTTTGCCTTCCAGACATTCTAATAGATGGCCTGCAGGGAGATGGGAAAAAAGCAATAAGGGCTACCTTCAGGTGTCCTTCTCTGTCCCTTTACTTAAGGATTTCTAAATATGGTTGAGGATGATTGCTTTTGCACAGAATAGCACAACGACAATTTCCCTGACTGTCCAAAAAACAAGGATTTCAAAGATGGTTGATGAGGAATGCTTTAGCACACTATAGCACAAGGAGAATTCCCCTCACTTTCCTTCTTTGTCCCTAGAAACAAGGACTTGCACAGTGAAAGAAACTGACACTCTCCCTACCTAGAGTTTTCTGTCCCTAGAAAAAATGTTTTTTTAAAGCACACTATAGCACAAGGAGAATTCCCCTCACTTTCCTTCTTTGTCCCTAGAAACAAGGACTCGCACAGTGAAAGAAACTGACACTCTCCCTACCTAGAGTTTTCTGTCCCTAGAAAAAATGTTTTTTTTAAAGCACACTATAGCACAAGGAGAATTCCCCTCACTTTCCTTCTTTGTCCCTAGAAACAAGGACTCGCACAGTGAAAGAAACTGACACTCTCCCTACCTAGAGTTTTCTGTCCCTAGAAAAAATTTTTTTTTTAAAGCACACTATAGCACAAGGAGAATTCCCCTCACTTTCCTTCTTTGTCCCTAGAAACAAGGACTCGCACAGTGAAAGAAACTGACACTCTCCCTACCTAGAGTTTTCTGTCCCTAGAAAAAATGTTTTTTTAAAGCACACTATAGCACAAGGAGAATTCCCCTCACTTTCCTTCTTTGTCCCTAGAAACAAGGACTCGCACAGTGAAAGAAACTGACACTCTCCCTACCTAGAGTTTTCTGTCCCTAGAAAAAATGTTTTTTTAAAGCACACTATAGCACAAGGAGAATTCCCCTCACTTTCCTTCTTTGTCCCTAGAAACAAGGACTCGCACAGTGAAAGAAACTGACACTCTCCCTACCTAGAGTTTTCTGTCCCTAGAAAAAATGTTTTTTTAAAGCACACTATAGCACAAGGAGAATTCCCCTCACTTTCCTTCTTTGTCCCTAGAAACAAGGACTCGCACAGTGAAAGAAACTGACACTCTCCCTACCTAGAGTTTTCTGTCCCTAGAAAAAATGTTTTTTTAAAGCACACTATAGCACAAGGAGAATTCCCCTCACTTTCCTTCTTTGTCCCTAGAAACAAGGACTCGCACAGTGAAAGAAACTGACACTCTCCCTACCTAGAGTTTTCTGTCCCTAGAAAAAATGTTTTTTTAAAGCACACTATAGCACAAGGAGAATTCCCCTCACTTTCCTTCTTTGTCCCTAGAAACAAGGACTCGCACAGTGAAAGAAACTGACACTCTCCCTACCTAGAGTTTTCTGTCCCTAGAAAAAATGTTTTTTTAAAGCACACTATAGCACAAGGAGAATTCCCCTCACTTTCCTTCTTTGTCCCTAGAAACAAGGACTCGCACAGTGAAAGAAACTGACACTCTCCCTACCTAGAGTTTTCTGTCCCTAGAAAAAATGTTTTTTTAAAGCACACTATAGCACAAGGAGAATTCCCCTCACTTTCCTTCTTTGTCCCTAGAAACAAGGACTCGCACAGTGAAAGAAACTGACACTCTCCCTACCTAGAGTTTTCTGTCCCTAGAAATTTTTTTTTTTTAAAGCACACTATAGCACAAGGAGAATTCCCCTCACTTTCCTTCTTTGTCCCTAGAAACAAGGACTGGCACAGTGAAAGAAACTGACACTCTCCCTACCTAGAGTTTTCTGTCCCTAGAAAAAATGTTTTTTTAAAGCACACTATAGCACAAGGAGAATTCCCCTCACTTTCCTTCTTTGTCCCTAGAAACAAGGACTCGCACAGTGAAAGAAACTGACACTCTCCCTACCTAGAGTTTTCTGTCCCTAGAAAAAATGTTTTTTTAAAGCACACTATAGCACAAGGAGAATTCCCCTCACTTTCCTTCTTTGTCCCTAGAAACAAGGACTCGCACAGTGAAAGAAACTGACACTCTCCCTACCTAGAGTTTTCTGTCCCTAGAAAAAATGTTTTTTTAAAGCACACTATAGCACAAGGAGAATTCCCCTCACTTTCCTTCTTTGTCCCTAGAAACAAGGACTCGCACAGTGAAAGAAACTGACACTCTCCCTACCTAGAGTTTTCTGTCCCTAGAAAAAATGTTTTTTTAAAGCACACTATAGCACAAGGAGAATTCCCCTCACTTTCCTTCTTTGTCCCTAGAAACAAGGACTCGCACAGTGAAAGAAACTGACACTCTCCCTACCTAGAGTTTTCTGTCCCTAGAAAAAATGTTTTTTTAAAGCACACTATAGCACAAGGAGAATTCCCCTCACTTTCCTTCTTTGTCCCTAGAAACAAGGACTCGCACAGTAAAACACACTGACACTCTCCCTACCTATCCTTCTCTTTCCCTAAACTAAAGGAATCCAGGTTAAGCAAGAAAGAAATAAATGTCACTGTCCCTGCCTATGCTTGTCTTTCCCTGCTCCGGAACACACTACACTAGGCCGCCGTGCTGGCGGCCTTTTATAGTGTGGGGCGTGTACTAAACACCCTCAGCAATAATTGGCCACAGGCATCCTGCCTGTGGCCAATCATTGCTCTCCTCGCTGCCGGCGCTGTGATTGGCCAAGCATGCGGGGTCACAGTGCATGCTTGGCCAATCACAGCGCCTGGATGACACTGCGATGGCGTAGTGCATTGTGGGCCGTTCGCGTCACTCGAATTTGGCGCGAACGGCCCAAATCGTTCGATCTTCGTCGAACGATCGAACAGCCGATGTTCGAGTCAAACGTATGTTCGACTCGAACACGAAGCTCATCCCTAGTACACTGCCCTACAAACTAATGGTCTCTGTACACTGCCCTACAAACTAATGGTCTCTGTACACTGCCCACAAACTAATGGTCTCTGTACACTGCCCACAAACTAATGGCCTCTGTACACTGCCCACAAACGAATGGTCTCTGTATACTGCCCTACAAACTAATGGTCTCTGTACACTGCCCTACAAACTAATGGTCTTTGTACACTGCCCTACAAACTAATGGTCTCTGTACACTGCCCTAAAAACTAATGGTCTCTGTACACTGCCCACAAACTAATGGTCTCTGTATACTGCCCTACAAACTAATGGTCTCTGTACACTGCCCTACAAACTAATGGTCTTTGTACACTGCCCTACAAACTAATGGTCTCTGTACACTGCCCACAAACTAATGGTCTCTGTACACTGCCCTACAAACTAATGGTCTCTGTACACTGCCCACAAACTAATGGTCTCTGTATACTGCCCTACAAACTAATGGTCTCTGTACACTGCCCTACAAACTAATGGTCTCTGTACACTGCCCACAAACTAATGGTCTCTGTATACTGCCCTACAAACTAATGGTCTCTGTACACTGCCCTACAAACTAATGGTCTCTGTACACTGCCCACAAACTAATGGTCTCTGTATACTGCCCTACAAACTAATGGTCTCTGTACACTGCCCTACAAACTAATGGTCTTTGTACACTGCCCTACAAACTAATGGTCTCTGTACACTGCCCTACAAACTAATGGTCTCTGTACACTGCCCTACAAACTAATGGTCTCTGTACACTGCCCACAAACTAATGGTCTCTGTATACTGCCCTACAAACTAATGGTCTCTGTACACTGCCCTACAAACTAATGGTCTTTGTACACTGCCCTACAAACTAATGGTCTCTGTATACTGCCCTACAAACTAATGGTCTCTGTACACTGCCCACAAACGAATGGTCTCTGTACACTGCCCACAAACTAATGGCCTCTGTACACTGCCCACAAACTAATGGTCTCTGTATACTGCCCTAAAAACTAATGGTCTCTGTACACTGCCCTACAAACTAATGGTCTTTGTACACTGCCCTACAAACTAATGGTCTCTGTACACTGCCCTAAAAACGAATGGTCTCTGTACACTGCCCACAAACTAATGGTCTCTGTATACTGCCCTACAAACTAATGGTCTCTGTACACTGCCGTACAAACTAATGGTCTTTGTACACTGCCCTACAAACTAATGGTCTCTGTACACTTCCCACAAACTAATGGTCTCTGTACACTGCCCTACAAACTAATGGTCTCTGTACACTGCCCACAAACTAATGGTCTCTGTACTCTGCCCTACAAACCAATGGCCTCTGTACACTGCCCACAAACTAATGGTCTCTGTACACTGCCCTACAAACTAATGGTCTCTGTACACTGCCCACAAACTAATGGTCTCTGTACACTGCCCACAAACTAATGGCCTCTGTACACTGCCCTACTGACTCCTATAGACTGCCCTACTGATCTTGCATCCTCTGCCCCACAGACAGTTATTACTGCCACACCCACATGACTAGATCTGGCCCTGATCTCCAGGGACAAGAAAAGATGGCTGCAAACAGAACTGCGAGCTATTGTTTTACCATCAGAACAATTAAAAATGACTAAGAATCCCTTTATGAGGGCCAGGGACTCTTTCAACATCACAGTGGACTACATCTTCAAGTGATCTGAATTCAGCACTTTTTAAAGACAAGATGGTCTCTACTAAAGAATTTTTTTTTTACTTTTAAAACATTTATTTTACTGCTGCTTATTTCTGTTTTGTAATATCTTTTCTGTAAATATTTCTTCCACCGTTTTTCTTTTTCATTAAAACAATATTTAAATAAACTGAATCTCAGAATGTTCTAACCACACATGGAGGACGTGTTTCTGGTACAAACCATGGTGGCAACAACCATGGGAGTGTAAAGCCCCCCATGGGCTGAATGTTGGGCGGCATTGGCTGGTTCAATAGAAACCGGACAACCTTCGGGCCGGGTGTACTGCAGCTGGCCCGACAGAAGCCTGTCATCCAGCCAGTATCTGTTGAAGGGGCATGGCTGCAAGGGTCTGCCGATCAGCACTCTCAGCCAATGGCTGACAGCGCTGACCGGTGTGTTCTGGTGGGGCCGTCCTCCTGTCAGAACACAATAGCTCAGCAGGGGAGATCACTATACTAACATGAACGAAAAAAAACTACTAGTGTGTACCAGGCTTTAAAGGAAAGGTAGACCCAAAGCTTGTTTCGTTCTGCACTCCTGTGACCCATTTTCAACAGACAGTGGGCTGAAGTCCATTGTGGGTTGACATCACAGAGCCGTTCCAGGTTCGGGAAAGATTGCGACCATACGGTCGGGGTCCATCCACCTGCCTGGACTGGTACCGGCTCAGGCTCTCAGCGAGTCGCTCCTGCCCCTCCCCAGCCCAGTGCTCCAGTGAGTGCAGAGCAGAGAGCCAGTGACTGACAGGGTTAGAGCCGGCGGCAGCGGTGTTTGATAGGTTGGTTCTCAGTGTTAGAGCCGGCGGGGGATGTAGCATCGGACCGCTAGGTAAGTATGATTCTAAGAAAAACCTGATTCCCATACTTCTCTTTTAAGGGTTAGCTTACGTCTTTGTAACAATGCATACAATGTAACAATTCTATGGACTGCTAGAGGGAATTAACAAATAAATGTAAACATTGGTTACATTTGTTTGGTAATTCCCTTTAGCATCCTCTATAATTATAAGGCTCCATGTACACAGAAGCTCAAAAACGGCCGTTTTTAACCACTTCAGATCCGCGCTATAGCCGAAAGACGGCTGCAGCGCGGACCTTAACTGCCGAGTGGACGTCCCCAGGACGTCCTTGTATTTACACTCTCCCTGCGCGCTCCCGAGAGCGCGCATCGGGGAAAATCTGTGTTGGCCGTGTCCCTTGGACACAGCCAATCACAGATCGTGCTGAATGGCCAATCACAGAGGCCATTCAGCACTCGATCTCACTGCCCAATGAGAGATGATCTCAAATGTAAACATATGAGATCATCTCTCATTGCCGGCTTTCTCTCCTCACACAGAGACCGCGTGTGAGGAGAGAGAGAGATCTGTGCTGCTGTCAGTGAGTTTATTACAATATTACAATCAAAGTAAAGTGAAGTAAAAAAACAGTGCCCTCTGCCAGTCCCATATCTGCCAGTGCCCTCTGCCAGTCCCATATCTGCCAGTCCCATATCTGCCAGTGCCCTCTGCCCGTGCCATCTGCCCGTGCCATCTGCCCGTGCCATCTGCCAGTGCCATCTGCCAGTGCCATCTGCCAGTGCCATCTGCCAGAACCATCTGCCAGTGCCATCTGCCAGTGCCATCTGCCAGTGCCATCTGCCCGTGCCATCTGCCAGTGCCATCTGCAAGTGCCATCTGCCCGTGCCATCTGCCCGTGCCATCTGCCAGTGCCATCTGCCATTAGTGCCACGTATAAGTGCCACGTATCAGTGTCATCAGTGCCACGTATCAGTGCCACGTGTCGTCAGTGCCAACAATGGCTAGAAGATTATTTTCAGCCGAGGAGGCATACAATATTCTTGCGGCCGACGAGAGCAACAGGGAGCTCTCCGATTCGGATTCCTCCGCAAGTTCAGACTATGAGCCTGACTATGAGTCTGACGTGGACTACGAGCCTGTCCTAAGCAGTGGAGCACTGACAGCCTCAGAAGAGGAGGAGGAGGAGGAGGAGGAGGAGGAGGAGGAGGGCCCGCCCGCCAGACGAAGGCGTTCTGCTGAGCAGGCAGTGCCATCCACCAGCACCGCAGTGCCATCCACCAGCACTGCAGTGCCATCCACCAGGCAAGCAAGGCCACGTACCAGTGGGGTGTCATCTCAGTCCCAAAGGGTTAGGTCCCATGCCAGCCTTCCCTATTCCCTTCAGAACCCCTTGTGGCTTCCTCCTAATTCAGGAGAAGCCAACATTCCCCCTTTCACTGCCCAGCCAGGAGTCCAGGTGGACACAGAAAATTTTGCCCCGATTGACTTTTTCAATTAAATTTTCACTGACGACATCCTTGCATCAATTGTGGCCCAGTGCAACCTATACGCCCAACAGTTCATAGCAAGCAACCCAACGTCCTATTATGCCCGTCCCTACCAGTGGAGAGCCCTCACAGTGGAGGAGTTTAGAATCTTTTTGGGCCTCACATTCTGCATGGGACTAAACGGAAAAAATCAAGTGCGTTCATATTGGTCATCCCGCCCCATCTACCATATGCCCATCTTTTCCTCAGTAATGCCCAGGTCCCGATATCTAATGATTATGAGATTCCTACACTACAACGACAATACCCAGTGCCCTCCCCGAAATGACCCAAATTTTGATAAGCTTTATAAAATTCGGCCGCTACTAAATTATTTTTCTGAAACCTTCCCCCAGTTGTTTACCCCAGACAAACACATATGCGTGGATGAGTCCCTAATAAAATGTTCTGGCAGGCTGGGCATAAAACAATTTATACCCAGCAAAAGGGCCCGCTATGGGGTGAAGCTGTACAAATTGTGCGACAGAGAAACTGGGTATGTGTATGGCTTCATCATATATGAAGGGAAGGACACCGAACTGAACCCCCCTAATTGCCCAATCTACATTGGAACCAGTGGGAAAGTAGTTTGGGAACTCATAAACCCACTCCTAGAGAAAGGATACCACTTGTATGTGGACAATTTTTATACAAGTTTGCCCCTGTTCCGAAACTTGCACAGAATGAAGACTCCAGCATGTGGCACCGTACGGACGAACCGGAAGGGCTTTCCTCAAAGCCTGGTCACCAAAAAATTGAAAAGAGGGGAGACGGCGAGTTTGAGGAATGAGGAAATTTTGGCTGTGAAGTGGAGGGACAGAAGAGACGTCTACGTGCTTTCTTCCATCCACAACAATGAATTCGTTGAAATCACCAGAAGGAATGGCCGGATACAAAAACCCAAATGCATCTACGATTACAATAAGTTCATGGGGGGTGTCGACTTCAACGACCAGATGCTCGAACCCTACCTTTCCACAAGAAGAACATACCAGTGGTATAAGAAAGTTTCCATTTATTTATTTAATTTGGCCATGTACAACTCATATGTAATATATCAAAAATCCACTATAAGACCCAAATCCTTCCTTTTCTTCCAGGAGGAAATCACCACTGCCCTTATATATCCGAACAGCCCACCAGTAAACATTAGATCCGATGTCATTAGCCGACTCTCTGAGCGCCACTTCCCAGATAAAATCCCTCCCAGACCAACAGGCCAAAAACGCCAGAAAAAATGCCGGGTGTGCTCCAAAAGAGGAGAGAGAAGAGACACCATTTATTATTGTTCCCAATGTCCTTCAGAACCAGGCCTCTGCATGATTGATTGTTTCCGCCGTTACCATACCAAAATAAATTATTAGTTCACTCCCTGCCATTTATCTTTACGCCCCTTATGCATCTGCTTTCTCTGTAACTGACCCTGGCTTGTTATTCGACCACGCTTCTGCCTACCGATTCTGTTTATACCTCTGCCTGATCTGGAACTGACCCTGGACTGTTATTTGACCACGCTTCTGCCTACCGATTCTGTTTATACCTCTGCCTGATCTGGAACTGACCCTGGAATGTTTGACCATGCTTTTTGCCTGCCTCTTGGACTGATCTTTTACCCTGCCAGTGGACTAGTGGGATTCATAACACAGGGGTCTCACATATGTGAGGGGCTCCAGAATTGTTTTTCTGGATGAAGAAAACAATTGTTTTTGTTTTCTCATTCCTAGATTAGGGTCTGGAGACTCGGAGGCTTCAAAGAGATTTGGGTGGGAGAAGCCTCTACCCCTGTCCCCATTCAGTCCTGAACGAGGCCCTACTTCTGCCTGCTGCCTGTAGGACCTATGCCATCATGCCTCTGCCTGTTGCATGAACTGACCACACCACATGGACCTGCCTACTATCAGGACCAATATTTTGTCACTGCTGACAATCTCTGCTTGCACTGACCCTGGACTGTATATAACAAAAAGACTGTTAACTATTGGAGTACTGCAGAATGCTCACCAGCTGCCTGTATGAACTATGGACAGTATTCCTGCCTGTTGCCTGGACAATTGCATTCGCTTTTGCTGACCAAGTCCCTGCCTGTTGCCTGGACCAGTGCTATCCTCCTGCGGACAACTGCGCTTCTAAAACAGGTAATCTTTTGTTTACCATTTGCTCAGCAGAATGTATTTTGGGGTGTAATTCTTGGTATGTGCATGTTATGTGTCCCTAGAACACCTGATGGTGTTCCTTGCATTTTGGGCCACTGTATGTGGCCAGGCTGTGTAAAAGTCTCACACATGTGGTATCGTCATACTCAGGAGGAGTAGCAGAATGTATTTTGGGGTGTAATTTTTGCTATGTGCATGCTATGTGTTGGAAATATCTTATAAATGGACAACTTTGCGTAAAAAAAATGCGTTTTCATTTTTTTCCCACATTTTCCCAAAACTTCTGGAAAAAAATGAAACATTCAAAAGACTCATTATGCCTCATAGATTATACGTTGGGGTGTTAGCTTTCCAAAATGGGGTCACTTTGTGGGCGTTTCCATTGTCCTGGTGCTCCAGGGCCTTCAAAATTGTAATAGGTGGTTGAGAAATTAGATGTGTAATTTATGCTCCTAGAACGCCTGACGGTGCTACTTCAATGTTGGGCCTCTGTATGTGGCCAGGCTGTGTAAAAGTCTCACACATGTGGTATCGTTATACTCAGGAGGAGTAGCAGAATGTATTTTGGGGTGTAATTTTTGCTATGTACATGCTATGTGTTGGAAATATCTTATAAATTGACAACTTTGTGTGAAAAAAATGTGTTTTAATTTTTTTCCCACATTTTCCCAAAACTTCTGGAAAAAAATGAAACGTTCAAAAGACTCATTATGCCTCATAGATTATACATTGGGGTGTTAGCTTTCCAAAATGGGGTCACTTTGTGGGTGTTTCCATTGTCCTGGTGCTCCAGGGCCTTCAAAAGTGTAATAGGTGGTTGAGAAATGAGATGTGTAATTTATGCTCCTAGAACGCCTCACGGTGCTACTTCAATGTTGGGCCTCTGTATGTGGCCAGGCTGTGTAAAAGTCTCACACATTTGGTATCGCCATACTCAGGAGGAGTAGCAGAATGTATTTTGAGGTGTCATTTTTACTATGTACATGCTATGTGTTGGCAATATCTTATTAATGGACAACTTTGCGTAAAAAAATTGCGTTTTAATTTTTTTCCCGCATTTTCCAAAAACTTCAGGAAAAAAAATGAACCATTCAAAAGACTCATTATGCCTCATAGATTATACGTTGGGGTGTTATCTTTCCAAAATGGGGTCACTTTGTGGGCGTTTCCATTGTCCTGGTGCTCCAGGGCCTTCAAAAATGTAATAGGTGGTTGAGAAATGAGATGTGTAATTTATGCTCCTAGAATGCCTGAAGGTGCCATTTCAATATTGGGCCTCTGT
Organism: Rana muscosa; assembly: GCA_029206835.1. Lineage (NCBI taxonomy): Eukaryota > Metazoa > Chordata > Amphibia > Anura > Ranidae > Rana > Rana muscosa. The sequence goes on from CM055119.1 coordinate 336,370,292, forward strand.
ATGTGGGCAGGCTGTATAAAAGTCTCACACATTTGGTATCGCCATACTCAGGAGGAGTAGCAGAATGTATTTTGAGGTGTCATTTTTGCTATGTACATGCTATGTGTTGGCAATATCTTATAAATGGACAACTTTGCGTAAAAAAATTGCGTTTTCATTTTTTTCCCGCATTTTCCAAAAACTTCAGGAAAAAAATGAACCATTCAAAAGACTCATTATGCCTCATAGATTATACGTTGGGGTGTTATCTTTCCAAAATGGGGTCACTTTGTGGGTGTTTCCATTGTCCTGGTGCTCCAGGGCCTTCAAAAGTGTAATAGGTGGTTGAGAAATGAGATGTGTAATTTATGCTCCTAGAATGCCTGAAGGTGCCATTTCAATATTGGGCCTCTGTATGTGGGCAGGCTGTATAAAAGTCTCACACATTTGGTATCGCCATACTCAGGAGGAGTAGCAGAATGTATTTTGGGACGTCATTTGTGGTATACACATGCCATGTGAGAGAAATAACCTATTACAATGACAATTTTGTGGAAAAAATAAAAAAATAAAAATAAATCTTCATTTTGCAAAGAATTGTGGGAAAAAATTACAATATCAAAAACCTCACGATGCATCTTACTAAATACCTTGGAATGTCTAATTTAAAAAAAGGGGTCATTTGGGGGGTATTTGTGCTTTGCTGGCTTGTTCGGGTCATAAGAAATGAGATAGGCCACCAGTGCATTAGGTGTGATCAATTGTTTATGATCCGCACCACAGCTTGTAGACTCTATAACTTTCACAAAGACCAAATAATATCCACTAATTTGGGTTATTTTTACCAAAGATATGTAGCAGTATAAATTGTGGCCAAATTTTATAAAGAAAAATTAATAATTTGCAAAATTTTATCACATAAACTAAAAAAAAGCCTTTTTTTTTCAAAATTTGCCGTATTTTTTCATTTATAGCGCAAAAAATAAAAAACCCAGAGGTGATCAAATACCACCAAAAGAAAGCTCTATTTGTATGAAAAAAAGGACAAAAAAATCATTTGGGTACAGTATTACATGACCGAGTAATTGTCATTCAAAATGTGAGAGCACTGAAAGCTGAAAATTGGTCCGGGCACGAAGGGGATTTAGTGCCCAGTTGTCAAGTGGTTAAAGCAGCAGAAAAAGCTAGCTTTTATCAGCGTTTTTTTTACTAGCTTTTATCAGCGTTTTTTTTACTAGCTTTTATTAGCGTTTTTCAGTGTAGCTTTTTTTAGCTTTAAAAAAAAAAAAAAAAAAAAAAAAAAATTTCAATGGACCAAAAAACGCTCGTGGCCAGCGTTTTTGAGCGTTTATGAGCGTTTTTCGGCGTTTTGCGTTTTTGGCGTTTTTTTCTGCCGAAAAACGGCACTTTGAACGCAAATTTCCTGCGTTCAGAAAAAAGCTCATTAACTCCACTGCTCATTAAAGCTAAAAAACGTTATGTGTACATGAACACATAGGCTAACATAGAGTGCAGTTAATGGGCTTTTAAAAAAAACGCCAAAACGCCCATTAACTGCAGTTTATCAGCTTCTTTGTACATGGAGCCTTAGACATGTGCACTGCCGAAAAATTTGTTAGTTTCCGTTTTCGTTTCATTCAGGGTTTTTTTTTCGTTTTCGGGTCCTTCGTTATGATTGCAATTCGTAAATTCGAAAATTCGTAAATTCAAATATTCATCAATTTAAAACAATTCCTAAAAATTTGTAAATCTGAAATAATAACTAACTAATAACTTAACGATTACTAACTATTAAATTATAGGTATTATAGATTGCAATTTCCTTTCAAATTTGGCTGTTATAAATACGAATTTATCCAAAGTTACGAATTATCCGAAATTACGAAATCTGCATCTGGCAATTGGAACGGAATGAATTAATAATAATAAATAACAATAATAATAATGAAAACTTTTATTTATTATTATTAGTATTTATTATTAATTTGTTTCGTACCATTTGTTTAGATGCAGCATTCGTTATTTCGGCATTCGTTATTTTGGATAATTCATAACTTTGGATAAATTTGTATTCGTTATGTTCACTAACAGACAAATTTGTAAGGAAATTCCAATACCTATAATTTAATAGTTAGTAATAGTTGAGTTATTATTAGTTAGTTATTATTTCAGGTTTTCGGATTTTCACATTTCGAATTTTTGTATTTACGAATTTTTACGAATTTACACATTTTTACTGACCTTTTCAAATTTACGTTTTTTAGAATATTCAAATTTACGAATATTCGGAAAAGTTCGTTAAACGGGTTTTCATTAATTCAGATATTTCTGATAATTCCGAATTAAAGAATTTGTCAAAATCCGTTAAAAAACTCATTTGAAACGAAACAAATTGCACATGTCTAATGCCCCATACACACGATCATTTTTCATGCCATTTTTTAAACCGACGTTTTTCTTGTCATTTTTTTTCATGTTTCCTCTCAAGCCCGTCTTGCGTACACACCATCATTAAAAAAAAACGCTCGAGCAAAGCGCAGTGACGTACAGCACGTACGACGGCACTATAAAGGGGAAGTTCCGTTCGAATGGCGCCACCCTTCATGATAGTAAAGTTTGTTGAGCGACGATTCGCGCTTTTCAGCCTCGTGCTTTTCAGTCCGTTACTGCGTGACGAATGTGCTATCTCCATTACGAACGCTAGTTTTACCAGAACGAGCGCTCCCGTCTCATACTTGATTCTGAGCATGCGCGTTTTTTTTCACGTCGTTAAAGCATACACACTATCGTTTTTCACGTCGTTAAAAAAAACGACATGAAAAACGACGTGAAAAAAGAGAGCATGTTCGAAATTTTTAATGCCCGTTTTTCACGTCGTTAAAAATGCTCTGGAGCATACACACGATCATTTTTAATGGCCATTTTTAAAAATGGCATTTTTAACGGCATGAAAAACGATCGTGTGTATGGGGCATAATAATTATTCCATGGTATCTCTTGTGACAGATATATGTGTTTCCTTTGCTCCTCATCTTCATCATCTAGTGGCCATATGGTGGTATTTTACTACTGCCCACAATTAAGGAACATTCATTCAGAAGAGAAAATATCCACAAAAGGAACTGACTTCATATTACTGGCCTTAGTTTTGGGGTGTACAAATGTGATGGTCAGGTGTCCACATTTTTGGCAATATAGTTTTCTTTTAAATGTCAACATATTGTTTCATTTTGATGTTTTTGAGATATAATAAACTCATATCTGTTTTCATGACTAACTAAGAACAGATGTGACCGGCCACAACTAGCACTTACAAGCCTCCATCTCTATTATATATGTATGGAGAAAAGAAAGGAAATGGTGGGACTTTACATGAGGCTAGTCTGTGCATTTGATAATAAAGAATGATTGATATAGATAATATGATAAAAGTTGATATGAACATGATGAAATGCATTGATTTCGCAGAACACTACAAAGCCATCGCATACATCCATTGAATTCATGAATGTCATTTGATTGCGGGACAATCAAGGGGTACTAGCAGTAATGATAACAATAATACATTACTACTAATAATGTTAATACCCATAATAATAATGATAATAATAATAATAATAATAACATTAACTCTAGTATTGATATGCTTTAATTAATAACACATCAATTTACAGTCAAATATTGAAAAGCATTGTTGATACAGAAATAAAAAAATGATAATCAAGGAAAAGCATATATAATCACATAGACATGATCAACATACCAAATCCAAAATAGCATCATACATCCAAAATACACCTCAATATATAGTATAAAAATAAAATATTGTATTAAAATCCATAATTATGACGAGCTTGTCTTAGCACCCAGGTTGTAGACTCAATGCGTTTCGTAGCCTTATAGCTACTCTTCAGGAGTGGGATGCAATGGTAAAACTAAAATTAAATGAATAACCAGAGGTCTATTAACATAGGATGTCCTCAAGGGGATGCAACTATGCAATAGGGGCCACAAATTCAACCAAAAACGTACAATTCTGCTCATGGACTAAACCCAACTCCAAGATGGAGAGGCGAGGGGCCCGGACGAAGTGTCTCACCCGGGGTTGAGACGGGAGGTTCCTCACCCCCTTCTCCCCCCATTTTGAGAAAAGAGGGGGGGGGGAATAAGATGTTGTCCCGGGGAAACAGCCAAAAAGTGTTCGACCAAGATGGAGAGGCGAGGGGCCCGGACGAAGTGTCTCACACTTTTTGGCTGTTTCCCCCCAGACACTTCGTCCGGGCCCCTCGCCTCTCCATCTTGGTCGAACACTTTTTGGCTGTTTCCCCGGGACAACATCTTATCCCCCCCCCCTTTTCTCAAAATGGGGGGAGAAGGGGGTGAGGAACCTCCCATCTCAACCCCCGGGTGAGACACTTCGTCTGGGCCCCTCGCCTCTCCATCTTGGAGTTGGGTTTAGTCCATGAGCAGAATTGTACGTTTTTGATTGAATTTGTGGCCCCTATTGCATAGTTGCGTCCCCTTGAGGACATCATATGTTAATAGACCTCTGTTTATTCATTTAATTTTAGTTTTACCATTGCACCCCACTCCTGAAGAGTAGCTATAAGGCTACGAAACGCGTAGAGTCTACAACCTGGGTGCTGAGACAAGCTTGTCATAATTATGGATTTTAATAAAATATTTTATTTTTATACTATATATTGAGGTGTATTTTGGATGTATGATGCTATTTTGGATTTGCTATGTTGATCATGTCTATGTGATTATATATGCTTTTCCTTGATTATCAATTTTTCATTTCTGTATCAACAATGCTTTTCAATATTTGACTGTAAAATGACATGTTTTTAATTAAAGCATATCAATACTAGAGTTAATGCTATTACCATTATTTTTATTATTATTATTATTATCATTATTATTATGAGTATTAACATTATTAGTAGTAATGTATTATTGTTATCATTACTGCTAGTACCCCTTGACTGTCCCACAATCAAATGACATTCATGAATTCAATGGATGTATGCGATGGCTTTGTAGTGTTCTGCGAAATCAATGCATTACATCATGTTCATATCAAAGTTTATCATATTATCTATATCAATTATTATTTATTATCAAATACACAGACACGCCTCATTCCTTTCTTTTCTACAATCATATCTGTTTTCAGTTTCTACGTTGGTGATAATCAATTTTTGCACCTGTAATGAATTGCTCCTCCAACCTGAACCCGCTACAGACTGATGAAGCAGTTGTTGTTTCCTCTCCTCCCATGTCCTGGCTCATTCATGAGCTGCACTCTCCACTTTTGACAACTCTCATCCATCAATGCATCACTCCTCTTTTCAGCGCAGTTAAAATAAAATAAACTTTTTTTTTTTTTAATTACAGTAAATAGTTTATTACAAAATCTGCCTGTAAACAAATAGTAAAACCGTCTGAAAACAATCAATGGAAGTGCAATACAGTTCATAAATTACAGTCGCCTACATGTCCGTCCCGAGGCGTCGGCGCCCACGTGATTCCTGTGATGGCTCACTGTAAGAAACCAAAAAATTCAAATAAAAAAGAGAAAAGGAAAAAAAAAAAAGTCTGTACGGACCTGCGTACAAAAATGTTCAAGTTTTAAAACAAACGTAGATAATGGCGTCTTCCTCCGAGCCCAAAGCAACCGGTCAGACACAGAGCATGTCAGGAGGCACAAAGTTGCTCGTGGGCGCAATCGTCCGACCGCCACAGAACTCGTAATGCAACGTTGTCAAGTCTTTTCTTATTAAGGCATAAATTAGAAACAAGTATCTGAGTTCCAATTTGGGTTAGTCTATCGCCTTCTACGTCTCCTGCTCACAGAAGAACAAGTCCAGTATTGGGGGAGGGGGCGCTCAGAGCACGGACAGGTCGTGGCAGGATTTGGACTTCTGTTTGAAAGCCATTTTCTTGTTGTTTTTGGCCACAATCTTCCCGAGGAACCTCTTGGCTTTCTTGCCTATGCTCTCCCGCCTCTTGCTGCTCGCCATTCGCCGGGCGTTGTCCTCCTTGCTGTCCTTGCGCAGTCTGATTTGGCGCACGATGCCCTCGAACAGGTCCTTGACGTTGTGGTGCAGGGAGGCCGAGGTCTCGATGAATTTGCAGTCGAACACGACAGCGCAGGCCCGGCCCTCTATGGGAGGAGGGGGAAAAACGTTACTCAATGTAATAAAATGTATCATTTCAAACATGTTCAATATTGATACCTCAAATATTCTGACTTCCTTATCCTAGACAGTAAATCCTATTCAGTTAAATAGACAAAGACAGATTTATTTTGTGTTGGATGGGTTGGAGCCCCTGTCATGTTATTGCTTGGGAAAGAGATTTATTAGCACTGAAACCCCTGGGGGTGCTTTTTTAAATGTATTTTATATATTTATATAGTTTACTATATTATTTATTATTATTAATATAATTATTATTATTAACTATTATTATTATTATTTCTTGTAATTATGTTTTTTATTTAGGCTTCATGCACACCGGAGGATTTTATCTCAGCTCCTGGGGGCGTCCGGCCTTTTGTTTTTCTGCCTCTAGACGCCTTGCATGTGTCCAGTCCACGTACAGAGGAGTTTAGAGGCAGAAAAAAAAAAAACCCTCTGTCATTGTGTCTAAGAGTAGCAATGTTTTGGCAGAAAAAACGATTGACACGCCTAAATGTGTCTAAATGCGTGTTAGCGCTAGGTACGTTAATTCATTTCAATGGATAGAATAAATTATTATTCTGGCCAATGAAAAGAGTTAACGCCCAAACGGTTGACTTGCCTAAACGCGTTACATGCGTCAAGTGTTTTTTCTGTTAGAGCGCCGCTGCCTGGATCAAAGCCATCTAGGAAAGATGGCCAAAGCATCCAATGTGCATCAGGCTTTCATTTTTTATTATTATTTTATATATATTTTAAATTCTTGTATTGTTTTTTATTTAATTTTTTTTAATCATTGTTAATATTATTATTATTATTTTTATTATTATTATTATTAGTAGTAGTAGTAGTAGTAGTAGTAGTAGTAGTAGTAGTATTGTTGCTTTTTATTATTCTGTTTTATTATTGTTGCTTTTTTCTTTATTTCAGATTCTTGTATGGCAGTGGTGTAAATTTAAAGAATCTGAATATTGGGCAGGCAGCTTCCAAATTGTGTCCAAGTGTCCCCCTTAGAAGATTTTTCCTGTTCTGGTGACAACTCAACTACATCTTTCACTTAAGCCCTGTACACATGGGCAGAATGTTGGGCCGACGTTCTGCCCGTGTGTATGTCGGTCTGTCCGACAGAAGCCGGCCGACTTCTGAGGGATGTGCATGCTGCATATATATATATATATATATATATATATATATATATATTTTATATATAATGTATTTTTAATAACAATTTTAAATATCTGTCCTTTATACTGGACATTTTTATTTCTAATGAAGTATTTCCCACACAAAATATAGTTTTATATATATTTATGTATTGTTTATGCATCATTATTTATATATTTTCGTTTTTTTTTTTTTATATGTTCTATATATGAATTTATATATGAATTTTAATATAACTAGATCTAAAATCTTTTAAATCTTTTAATTTAGATTCCTGAACTTTTATAGGTTTATTGATGGATGTCAATAGATCTTCATTGTATTACATATATTTGATTTAAGCAATATTTTATATTTTATATTTATATATTTAATATTTATTTACATTTATTATTATTATTATTATTTTATATTTATTATTTTAGCCGTACTGATATAAGTTTTACATTCACTATTTTAGCCCTGATGAAAGGGGTTCAGAAAGCCCCTGAAATGTGTCGGATGTTCACTTTTTGTCAATTCCTACCATAAAGAATATAAAAATTAAATCCCGAATTAGGACGTTTTTCCATTATCCTCTGCCCTAACTTTACTGAACTAGGCATGTACTTTCTCCTACTTTCCTATCTCTCTTTCTTTCTCTTCTTTCTCGCTACCTTTTTTTTTTCTCTCTCTCTTCTTATCTTTATTCCTTTTTTTATTATTATTTAATAAAGTCTCCCGGAGAAGTGTTAAAGGATCCTATTTACGGGTTAACTCTTTTTTATTATTAAACCAATACACAATAACTTAGGAGATGTATCATTCAGTTCTATTAGATACAATATTTTATTAACTTTTTAATTTTTTTCAAAAAAGAGGCTAGGAGGGATCTTATTTGAGTCCTTGTGGGAGATTGGTTGTCCTCCCTACGGGCACAGCAAGATCCCTTTTGGGGTGCCGTGGAGGGTCAGGGGCTCCCGTTCCTCCAGGGGACATTTCCACTGAGGCCTCTTGCTGTAGATTATCCGTTACGTTCATTTTTAAGATATCCTAATCAAATTATTACATACCTAATGTTTCTCTTTTCTTCGTCTTCTATCTTATATCTGTAATTAGTATATTAATTATCCTTTTTATCTTTTTTATAATTTTTCCCCGGGAAGACACTGGTTAATTCTGATTTGTATTTTAAACTATTGTGTGTAACTTATTATATACACAATGTTTCTTATTTCTTGAAAAAGAAAATACTTTGAAAATAAAAAGAATGAAATCCGGCTCACCATCCACAGACACTTCCCGCGATCTGACGAGGTCACTTTTATTCCCAACCAGGATAATCGGGATGTCCTCGGACTGGCGAGCTCGTCGCAGTTGGATTCGGAGTTCGGAGGCTTTTTCGAAGCTGGTTTTGTCGGTCACGGAGTACACAATGACATAGGCGTCCCCCATCTTCATACATTGGTTGTGGAGCCAGTGATTGTCATCCTGGAGAAATAAAGACATGACAATGATCAATTACGGATCACATGTCACATGTACTGCATGTTATTGATTCTAATATCACATATAAGTTAATAATTCTATCATAGCAGCCTCCATATAAAGATCATTCATTCATCCTTCTTAAAGGTGTAGACAGGATAACATCCCTTATAAGTCATCATAAGGCTTTAGGAGTCTCGGGGAGACCAACCATAGAAAAGCTGAGCTCCAAATGTATTTATTATTGTATAATTTCTTGCAATTATTCTATTAAAACAGTGTCAGTACCTTAATTTGATCTGTACAGCAGAGATCAGACTGGGTAGGAAGAAGCCGCACAAGGAGTTGTACTTGAGTGCTTATGTGCTAGCAAGGGAACGCATTGATTGGAGCAGAGAGCAGAGTGACAGAGGGATGAGCTTGTCAGTCTGCTGCCTCTCCTGGAAGTGTTAATGAACTACAGCAAGGAAAAACCAGGTCTCCTCCAGTGTTGTCAGCATAGGCGTGCGTACAGGGTGTGCCGTATGTGCTTGGGCACACCCTAATCACCATAGGTGTGCGCACAGGGTGTGCCAGGTGTGCCCAGGCACACCCCAATCGCTCTGTGCAGCACATATTCCCCCTACTGCTCTGGCTCCCCCCCTCTTTCCCCCACAGTGATGCTGGCTTCCCTCCTCTCCTCTCCTGCCGGGTGTAAATATGTCCCCTTCTGAAGGGACATCGTGAGAGATCGGTAGTGTGTGCTTGAGCTTTGGGGTGCACACCCTAATGCAATAGGCTGCGTACACCTATGCTAATCACCCTGTGCGGCACAGATTCTCCATGCTACTGACACCATCCACTGCTCTATTGACACCATCCACTACCCTGCTGACACCGTCTATGTTTTAAAACATTTTAAAATGTTTGTTTACATTTTTTGATAAGAGTGTGTATAATATATATATACTAGGGCTGCGGAAATTAACGATTAATTGCTCGATTAATCGTTAATTTCTTTGATCGATCAAATACATTTTGATCGAGGACGATCCGCCTGGTGAGCTCCGCGGCCTCGCCCATAGGAAAGGCCGCAGCTTCAGCCTAGCTCCAGAGCGGCGGCCATCTTGGTCCACCCGGCGGCGGCCTAGTAGCAGCGCGCTGACATCATCATCACCCACCTGCTTGTGCCGTCTACTCTGCGGACGGGTCTGCCTGCTGTCTATTCCGGACAGAGCGGACAATCGGAGATGTGGATATTACGGTATGGGGGGAGATGTGGGGAGATGTGGACATTACAGTAAAAAAATTTAAAAACTGTATGTGCGTTATAATTAATCGAAATTAGTCGACTGATCAATTTAAAAAAAAAAACAACGATTAATCGAACACGAAAATTTTAATCAGTAACAGCCTTAATATATATATATATATATACTGTATATACACACACACATGTGTGTTTGAGCTTTGGGGTGCACACTCTAATGCAATAGGCTGCACACACCTATGGCTGTGAGGCAGAGCTGTGTAAATCTTAGGACTGGATGGACAGAAATAAAGTTCCCTTGGCGGGGAAATCATCTCTCACCTATGTATTCAATCTGTGTGTTCTCCTTTATGTCCGGAGTTCAGCTCTAACTTATCATTCAACAAATGTGGAAATATGGATAGTGCTTTGCTTATAGAGCCTCCTAATTAAAGCAGAACTCCGGCAAAAAGCACTTTCTTCTAAATACATTTGTCATGTGTAGTCTTCTTGAAACTCAGTGTGCATGCAGGGTGACTGACGCCCCTCCCCCCCCCCCGAAGATTTCTGTAGTGGGTGGATCCTGCCAGGCCCCTCCCACAGCTCTATTCTCGGCACAGGCTATGTAAAGCACAGTAATGATGTCACTGCTACTTTAACAAGGCAATATCTGGGTTTGCAAAGGCACACAAAGTGGATTTATTGAGGAATATATTGAAATGAACATTTTTGCACCGAGTTCAGCTTTCTAGTTGGGATAATAAATCACGCAATGTATGTAAAAAAAAAAAAAACTTTAGCTATACAGAATGAATGTCACTTTATCCTAATAAACTAAAGACTGCAGAAAACTACAGAATACATAAAATCCATAAAAAAATAAAATAAAAAAGAATTCCTTTGGTAACAAATGTAATAAAGTGAATAATGATAATAAAGTACCTGCTCCCAAATATCGAAGACCAATAGGCTGGCTTCCTCCCCATCCACCATTATCGATCTGTCATACGTGTTTCCTAAAATAAAAATAATATATATAAAATTTTTAACAAAATAGATTTTTTTATCAGAGAAAAGTTTTGACAATGTTACAAAGTTGGTTTTGGCGATCAATACGGACATAAGGGGTGAGCAGCTGGGGAGACCAAATACCTAATGGGTGGGTGGAGTCTAAACCCTGATCATGGATAATGAACCAATGACAGAGGGGTTCCAGGGTGCAGATTTGCACTGTCATTCTCCAACTGTCATTGTACAATTCAGGATTGAATCTATTTGCTGTGACCATTCTTATGAAGGGACCTTCTTCTATTTTCACACCTTATGCTATGGGCACCACAGACAGTTCATCCTTCAGGCACCTTTACCTGTTTACATTACATATGGGGAATAAACGAGGGAGCTCAGTGATCAGAGATGAGTCAGAGCTCAATATAGATCGGAATCAGGTCAATCATCTGTTGTCTGACCTGATTCCGGTCTATATTGAGCTCTGACTCATCTCTGATAACTGAGCTCCCTTGTTTATTCCCCATATGTAATGTAAACAGGTAGCAGGTAAAGGTGCCTGAAAGATGAACTGTCTGTGGTGCCCATAGCATAAGATGTGTTAGTCATGGAGAAGGTGGCCATATCTCCAGCTATGACAGCCGTGTCACCAGCTCTAATTTTATACCCGGCTGGAGCTGTTTACCTTTATACTATTACCTGTGTTTCTAAATGAGTTCAGTCTAGGGTCACCTGGGACAGGCTCATCTTAAAAAGGCACCTTTCAGGACAGACACAGGGAGGTTGATTTACTAAAAATGGAGAATGCTAAATCTGGTGCAGCTGTGCATGCTGGCCAATCAGCTTCTAACTTCAGCTCACTCAAATAAGCTTTGAAAACAAAACCTGGAAGCTGATTGGCTTCTCTGCAGAGCTGAGCCAGATTATGCACTCTCCAGTTTTAGTAAATCAACCCCAATCTGTCACAGCTAATATACAAAAGCCATTTCATGATAAACCTAATTCCCAGTAGTATAACACAAAAAAACTGACACGTTTCGAGGGCCAAGCAAACTTCTTCAGGGCTCAGGTGTAGGGATGAGCTCCGGCGTGTTCGCATTGAATACGCGCAGAGCCCGCCAGGAAGTCGGCACCGCGCTGCGCTAATGACAGGCAGGGAGACATTTCCCGATGCTCGGCTGCAGAGATCGGGAAATGTCTCCCTGGCTGTGATTAGCGCAGCGCGGTGCCGACTTCCTGGCGGGCTCTGCACGTGTTCAATGCGAACACGCCGGAGCTCATCCCTACTCAGGTGTTGTAAGTGGTTGGAGACTCCTAAGATGGACAATCACCAAGTCATAATATCCTTATATTATTTTACATAATTATGATGTCTCCTTTGTGATTTGGCACCTTAAGAATACCTGAACCCGGAAGGCGTTTATTGTGCACCCGAAACGCGTTGGCTGTTTTATGTTATTCTGATGAGAACTCATTTTTTTATGAAATTATTTAAATGAATGTTTGGCTTTCTCCTTAGACTTATGAACTAAAGAAATCCTTTTTTAAATGGCTGCCCCCTTACTTTCTTTTACTATTACTACTTTTATTATTTAGTGGGAGTGTTTTTTGTACATGATAATTTAGTTTATGTGGCATTCTAGTCTTTCTATTTGTGCTTTTTCCTTATGAGATTTTTTGTGCACTGTTTGGTTGGAAAGAGTTTCTGTAACCCTCAGGAGAAAATTAAAGCCCACTGACCATTAAAGGCCATTTCACCCCAGAATCGGACCAAAAGCCACCATGATGTCACCTTCCACACCAACGCATTTCATCAAAAATAAGATATTGATCTGAAATCTCTTGAGATTTTGGGGAAATGAGAACTCTCAGTTTTGCTGATCCCTAGTTACCTTTAAGCATGCAGTTCTGTGTATTGTAACCTTACCTGCTTCTTCTACATCCTGAAGATCCTCCACACCACCGAAGATCCTGGCCAGGCTGGACTTGCCCACTCCATGCTCACCGAGCATGATGACCTTGAAGAGGTGGTCTTCGGAGTCACTTCCTGAGGATATGACAGAGTCTGAGGAATCGGAGGCCCAGCTCTCACGCTGCTCATCGGCCGGGTTGTAGGAGGGGTAGCGGACTAGTTTGGAGAGCTCCCCGGCAGGAGATTTCCCTCGGAGCTCCTTGTCGTCAGCTGGCATGCTCCTCCGGTGGAGCTGCTGGTGCATGGCGAGCGGCATGCTGCCCCGTCTCTTCTCCAGGCTTTTGATCCGGTCGCTGCGGTTCAGGGTCATTGCTGAAAGAGGAACATAACCAACATTATTTCCTGGAGACCCACAAATAGGTGAAAGGATTTGGAATTTGGAAGAGTGAACATTGCATCACAATGGAACAAGGGTTGTTTTCCCAATTATTAACATCATCTGCCAGAGACTGAACTAGAGGTGCTGAGGAAAGCTTCATACCATAAAATATGAAATTTACTTTTAATGAGAATCTTGTATCACAGAAAGCCAACATGTTTCAGGAGTTCAAATGGTCCCTCTTCATCAGGGCTACAAATAATTAAAGCCCTGATTGAGGGGGACCTCTTAAAACTCCCAAAACTGGATTTTATGATACAAAATTTCATAATAAATTTAGTGTGGATGTGACGAACCCTCGTCCTCAAACCGGACTATGTCCGCCGTCTGTCCAGAACCAGCACTATCCAAGACTCTTTAGCCCACCCAGTCACCAGCCGCAACACAGTGTAGAGTGGCACATAAGAGGGGTCGGGGAAGCTGGACACAGAGTTTCCAGAGCTCTCCAGTGTAAGCTGAGTTCCACAAACCCCCCACCCAAAGTGACTCCTGTCACAGTGGACTAGCCCTTATCTGAGAAAAAACAACCTTTGGTCATCACTCCTGGGAAAGCCTCCTAAGAGTAACCATTCCCTCTACACTACTTGAGACCTGACTGGGGATATCCCTTGTAATCTGAGATCCAGCACCCCCCACCTTCATTCTACCTTCTAGATTGGTTGGTTTCCCATAATTTATCTTGTTTTATATTACGGTGCCGGCTCTTGGTGGGGTTGGAGATTTCGGCATGCTGAGCCGAGAGGAATGGCTTTCTGCAAACAACTGACAAAAGCCATGTGTCAGGTCTGTTCTCATCATGAAGCCTCATTGCTGCCTCTAAGTGAAAGCGCCTGAGCCGTCTCCGAGGTACCGTCATTGTCCCCTCGTAGATCGAATTCACCTTCATGAATGAATCATTGGGATCCGAGCCCAGTCCTTTAAATTATTCTCCTGTGAAATACAAACCTTGCGGCACAGACACCACAATATCTATGAGGAGATGGCCAATCCAGGGGGGGGGGGGGGGGGGGGTGAATGTCTCAGCAGCCTTTTCTTCCCCTCATCTTCATAACGTAATAAATACATTATTTCATGGAACTTCTCTTACTGTATCTGCCCCCCCCCCGCCTCCCCTTCCATTATGTCCGCCTTCACCTTACAGCCTCTGCGCCATTTAAAGGGCCACAAGCCATGGAAATTTAGCAGTCGGTGTCGAACTACAAGTCCCAGCCATCAGGCACAGGCAAAGAAACATTCACCAATAGAAAGAGCCAAACGATAAAAAAAAAACCCAATTCATTGCTTTGGTTTAGCCATCAAACACAAGGGGCGCTCCACGGTCAGTCACCTCTTCCTTTTCTGGGGAACTACAAGTCTGAGCAAGCCCTGTGCTGGGAATTCCATCTCCTGGATGGTGGTCAGCCACCTCTTCCATTGCTGGGGAACTACAAGTCTGAGCAAGCCCTGTGCTAGGAATTCTATCTCCTGGATGGTGGTCAGTCACCTCTTCCATAGCTGGGGAACTACAAGTCTGAGCAAGCCCTGTGCTGGGAATTCCATCTCCTGGATGGTGGTCAGTCACCTCTTCCATTGCTGGGGAACTACAAGTCTGAGCAAGCCCTGTGCTAGGAATTCCATCTCCTGGATGGTGGTCAGTCACCTCTTCCATTGCTGGGGAACTACAAGTCTAAGCAAGCCCTGTGCTGGGAATTCCATCTCCTGGATGGTGGTCAGTCACCTCTTCCATTGCTGGGGGAACTACAAGTCTAAGCAAGCCCTGTGCTGGGAATTCCATCTCCTGGATGGTGGTCAGCCACCTCTTCCATAGCTGGGGAACTACAAGTCTGAGCAAGCCCTGTGCTAGGAATTCCATCTCCTGGGTGGCGGTCAGTCACCTCTTCCATTGCTGGGGAACTACAAGTCTGAGCAAGCCCTGTGCTGGGAATTCCATCTCCTGGGTGGCGGTTAGTCACCTCTTCCATTGCTGGGGAACTACAAGTCTGAGCAAGCCCTGTGCTGGGAATTCCATCTTCTGGGTGGCGGTCAGTCACCTCTTCCATTGCTGGGGGAACTACAAGTCTGAGCAAGCCCTGTGCTGGGAATTCCATCTCCTGGGTGGCGGTTAGTCACCTCTTCCATTGCTGGGGAACTACAAGTCTGAGCAAGCCCTGTGCTGGGAATTCCATCTCCTGGGTGGCGGTCAGTCACCTCTTCCATTGCTGGGGGAACTACAAGTCTGAGCAAGCCCTGTGCTGGGAATTCCATCTCCTGGATGGTGGTCAGCCACCTCTTCCATAGCTGGGGAACTACAAGTCTGAGCAAGCCCTGTGCTAGGAATTCCATCTCCTGGGTGGCGGTCAGTCACCTCTTCCATTGCTGGGGAACTACAAGTCTGAGCAAGCCCTGTGCTGGGAATTCCATCTCCTGGGTGGCGGTTAGTCACCTCTTCCATTGCTGGGGAACTACAAGTCTGAGCAAGCCCTGTGCTGGGAATTCCATCTTCTGGGTGGCGGTCAGTCACCTCTTCCATTGCTGGGGGAACTACAAGTCTGAGCAAGCCCTGTGCTGGGAATTCCATCTCCTGGGTGGCGGTTAGTCACCTCTTCCATTGCTGGGGAACTACAAGTCTGAGCAAGCCCTGTGCTGGGAATTCCATCTCCTGGGTGGCGGTCAGTCACCTCTTCCATTGCTGGGGGAACTACAAGTCTGAGCAAGCCCTGTGCTGGGAATTCCATCTCCTGGATGGCGGTCAGTCACCTCTTCCATTGCTGGGGAACTACAAGTCTGAGCAAGCCCTGTGCTAGGAATTCCATCTCCTGGATGGTGGTCAGCCACCTCTTCCATTGCTGGGGAACTACAAGTCTGAGCAAGCCCTGTGCTAGGAATTCCATCTCCTGGATGGTGGTCAGTCACCTCTTCCATTGCTGGGGAACTACAAGTCTGAGCAAGCCCTATGCTGGGAATTCCATCTCCTGGATGGTGGTCAGTCACCTCTTCCATTGCTGGGGAACTACAAGTCTGAGCAAGCCCTATGCTGGGAATTCCATCTCCTGGATGGTGGTCAGCCACCTCTTCCATTGCTGAGGAACTACAAGTCTGAGCAAGCCCTGTGCTAGGAATTCCATCTCCTGGATGGTGGTCAGCCATCTTCCATTGCTGGGGGAACTACAAGTCTAAGCAAGCCCTGTGCTGGGAATTCCATCTCCTGGATGGTGGTCAGCCACCTCTTTCATAGCTGGGGAACTACAAGTCTGAGCAAGCCCTGTGCTAGGAATTCCATCTCCTGGGTGGCGGTCAGTCACCTCTTCCATTGCTGGGGAACTACAAGTCTGAGCAAGCCCTGTGCTAGGAATTCCATCTCCTGGATGGTGGTCAGCCACCTCTTCCATTGCTGGGGAACTACAAGTCTGAGCAAGCCCTGTGCTAGGAATTCCATCTCCTGGATGGTGGTCAGTCACCTCTTCCATTGCTGGGGAACTACAAGTCTGAGCAAGCCCTATGCTGGGAATTCCATCTCCTGGATGGTGGTCAGTCACCTCTTCCATTGCTGGGGAACTACAAGTCTGAGCAAGCCCTATGCTGGGAATTCCATCTCCTGGATGGTGGTCAGCCACATCTTCCATTGCTGAGGAACTACAAGTCTGAGCAAGCCCTGTGCTAGGAATTCCATCTCCTGGATGGTGGTCAGCCATCTTCCATTGCTGGGGGAACTACAAGTCTAAGCAAGCCCTGTGCTGGGAATTCCATCTCCTGGATGGTGGTCAGTCACCTCTTTCATAGCTGGGGAACTACAAGTCTGAGCAAGCCCTGTGCTAGGAATTCCATCTCCTGGGTGGCGGTCAGTCACCTCTTCCATTGCTGGGGAACTACAAGTCTAAGCAAGCCCTGTGCTAGGAATTCTATCTCCTGGGTGGCGGTCAGTCACCTCTTCCATTGCTGGGGGAACTACAAGTCTGAGCAAGCCCTGTGCTGGGAATTCCATCTCCTGGATGGTGGTCAGCCACCTCTTCCATTGCTGGGGAACTACAAGTCTGAGCAAGCCCTGTGCTAGGAATTCCATCTCCTGGATGGTGGTCAGCCACCTCTTCCATTGCTGGGGAACTACAAGTCTGAGCAAGCCCTGTGCTAGGAATTCCATCTCCTGGATGGTGGTCAGTCACCTCTTCCATTACTGGGGAACTACAAGTCTGAGCAAGCCCTATGCTGGGAATTCCATCTCCTGGATGGTGGTCAGTCACCTCTTCCATTGCTGGGGAACTACAAGTCTGAGCAAGCCCTATGCTGGGAATTCCATCTCCTGGATGGTGGTCAGCCACCTCTTCCATTGCTGGGGAACTACAAGTCTGAGCAAGCCCTGTGCTAGGAATTCCATCTCCTGGATGGTGGTCAGTCACCTCTTCCATTGCTGGGGGAACTACAAGTCTAAGCAAGCCCTGTGCTAGGAATTCTATCTCCTGGATGGTGGTCAGTCACCTCTTCCATAGCTGGGGAACTACAAGTCTGAGCAAGCCCTGTGCTAGGAATTCCATCTCCTGGATGGTGGTCAGCCACCTCTTCCATTGCTGGGGGAACTACAAGTCTAAGCAAGCCCTGTGCTGGGAATTCCATCTCCTGGATTGTGGTCAGCCACCTCTTCCATTGCTGGGGAACTACAAGTCTGAGCAAGCCCTGTGCTAGGAATTCCATCTCCTGGATGGTGGTCAGCCATCTTCCATTGCTGGGGAACTACAAGTCTGAGCAAGCCCTGTGCTGGGAATTCCATCTCCTGGATTGTGGTCAGTCACCTCTTCCATAGCTGGGGAACTACAAGTCTGAGCAAGCCCTGTGCTAGGAATTCCATCTCCTGGATGGTGGTCAGCCACCTCTTCCATTGCTGGGGGAACTACAAGTCTAAGCAAGCCCTGTGCTGGGAATTCCATCTCCTGGATTGTGGTCAGCCACCTCTTCCATTGCTGGGGAACTACAAGTCTGAGCAAGCCCTGTGCTAGGAATTCCATCTCCTGGATGGTGGTCAGCCATCTTCCATTGCTGGGGAACTACAAGTCTGAGCAAGCCCTGTGCTGGGAATTCCATCTCCTGGATGGTGGTCAGTCACCGCTTCCTATTGCTGGGGAACTACAAGTCTGAGCAAGCCCTGTGCTAGGAATTCCATCTCCTGGATGGTGGTCAGTCACCTCTTCCATAGCTGGGGAACTACAAGTCTGAGCAAGCCCTGTGCTAGGAATTCCATCTCCTGGATGGTGGTCAGCCACCTCTTCCATTGCTGGGGGAACTACAAGTCTAAGCAAGCCCTGTGCTGGGAATTCCATCTCCTGGATTGTGGTCAGCCACCTCTTCCATTGCTGGGGAACTACAAGTCTGAGCAAGCCCTGTGCTAGGAATTCCATCTCCTGGATGGTGGTCAGTCACCTCTTCCATTACTGGGGAACTACAAGTCTGAGCAAGCCCTATGCTGGGAATTCCATCTCCTGGATGGTGGTCAGCCATCTTCCATTGCTGGGGAACTACAAGTCTGAGCAAGCCCTGTGCTGGGAATTCCATCTCCTGGATTGTGGTCAGTCACCTCTTCCTATTGCTGGGGAACTACAAGTCTGAGCAAGCCCTGTGCTGGGAATTCCATCTCCTGGATTGTGGTCAGCCACCTCTTCCTATTGCTGGGGAACTACAAGTCTGAGCAAGCCCTGTGCTGGGAATTCCATCTCCTGGATGGTGGTCAGTCACCTCTTCCATTGCTGGGGAACTACAAGTCTAAGCAAGCCCTGTGCTGGGAATTCCATCTCCTGGGTGGCGGTCAGTCACCTCTTCCATTGCTGGGGGAACTACAAGTCTGAGCAAGCCCTGTGCTAGGAATTCCATCTCCTGGATGGTGGTCAGCCACCTCTTCCATTGCTGGGGAACTACAAGTCTGAGCAACCCCTGTGCTAGGAATTCCATCTCCTGGATGGTGGTCAGTCACCTCTTCCATTGCTGGGGGAACTACAAGTCTGAGCAAGCCCTATGCTGGGAATTCCATCTCCTGGATGGTGGTCAGCCACCTCTTCCATTGCTGGGGAACTACAAGTCTGAGCAAGCCCTGTGCTAGGAATTCCATCTCCTGGATGGTGGTCAGTCACCTCTTCCATTGCTGGGGAACTACAAGTCTGAGCAAGCCCTGTGCTAGGAATTCCATCTCCTGGGTGGCGGTCAGCTTTCCACAACTCGGGGGAAATTGTGTAACCCTTTCCATGCTGCTCCATTCGTTTAAAACATATTTTTAATACCTTCCTTTGCTGCTTCTACATAAATATCGCACAAGAAGTCAAATTGGACAACTGACCTCATATAAAATATTTCTGTATAGTAGACACATGGAGGATGTATTTGGGCTGGTCGGGGGGGGGGGGGAGGGATTAGCTTTGCTGATTTTGTTGGAGACCCCCTTCCATACATGATAAGTTTATAGTGAAATAATCATTATTATTAAGCATTTCATTTCATTCAATGCCTTAAAATGCCAACACTGGACTTTGTGAAATCATGTGATGGCGTTGAATTGGCAGGCAGCCCATACACTGACGTATTCCCCGTGTCCCGGGGTTCCTATAGATCAGTGCAAGGCATGGTGGATATACAATCATTTATTGCAGTCTAATGATTCAAATAATTACATTCCAACCCGGATTATATATTTTTTTAAGTGCAATGTGTCACCATCAAACAATATTGATGGACTTCAGATGATACATTGTATGAATATACCGTAATGAATGAATTGCACATACATGAAATGATCGATTGTATCAGTGCAATCTATCACAACCATGTGCAGACAATACTTGATGGACTTCAGGCGATACATTGTATGAATATACTGAAATGAGCACAATGTACATTCATGGAATGGTATATCACTGTCAGACAATACTGATACCTACATACATTGAAGGATATATTGTAGCACCATCAAACGATACTTTATGGATATTAGATGATACATTGTATGAATGCACTGTAATAAAGTATTGTACATACACTGAATACTATATAGAATGATCAGACGATACATTGTACGACTACTATACCGGAATACATACATTGTACGACTACTATACCGGAATACATACATTGTACGACTATACCGGAATACATACATTGTATGACTATACCGGAATACATACATTGTACGACTATACCGGAATACATACATTGTACGAATATACCGGAATACATACATTGTACGACTATACCGGAATACATACATTGTACGACTATACCGGAATACATACATTGTATGACTATACCGGAATACATACATTGTACGACTATACCGGAATACATACATTGTACGACTATACCGGAATACATACATTGTACGACTATACCGGAATACATACATTGTACGACTATACCGGAATACATACATTGTACGACTACTATACCGGAATACATACATTGTACGACTATACCGGAATACATACATTGTACGACTACTATACCGGAATACATACATTGTACGACTATACCGGAATACATACATTGTACGACTACTATACCGGAATACATACATTGTATGACTATACCGGAATACATACATTGTACGACTATACCGGAATACATACATTGTACGACTATACCGGAATACATACATTGTATGACTATACCGGAATACATACATCGTACGACTATACCGGAATACATACATTGTACGACTATACCGGAATACATACATTGTACGACTATACCGGAATACATACATTGTACGACTATACCGGAATACATACATTGTACGACTATACCGGAATACATACATTGTACGACTATACCGGAATACATACATTGTACGACTATACCGGAATACATACATTGTACGACTACTATACCGGAATACATACATTGTACGACTATACCGGAATACATACATTGTACGACTACTATACCGGAATACATACATTGTACGACTATACCGGAATACATACATTGTACGACTATACCGGAATACATACATTGTACGACTATACCGGAATACATACATTGTACGACTATACCGGAATACATACATTGTACGACTACTATACCGGAATACATACATTGTACGACTATACCGGAATACATACATTGTACGACTACTATACCGGAATACATACATTGTACGACTATACCGGAATACATACATTGTACGACTATACCGGAATACATACATTGTACGACTATACCGGAATACATACATTGTACGACTATACCGGAATACATACATTGTACGACTATACCGGAATACATACATTGTACGACTACTATACCGGAATACATACATTGTACGACTATACCGGAATACATACATTGTACGACTATACCGGAATACATACATTGTACGACTACTATACCGGAATACATACATTGTACGACTATACCGGAATACATACATTGTACGACTATACCGGAATACATACATTGTACGACTATACCGGAATACATACATTGTATGACTATACCGGAATACATACATTGTACGACTATACCGGAATACATACATTGTATGACTATACCGGAATACATACATTGTACGACTATACCGGAATACATACATTGTACGACTATACCGGAATACATACATTGTACGACTATACCGGAATACATACATTGTACGACTATACCGGAATACATACATTGTACGACTATACCGGAATACATACATTGTACGACTATACCGGAATACATACATTGTACGACTATACCGGAATACATACATTGTATGACTATACCGGAATACATACATTGTACGACTATACCGGAATACATACATTGTACGACTATACCGGAATACATACATTGTACGACTATACCGGAATACATACATTGTATGACTATACCGGAATACATACATTGTATGACTATACCGGAATACATACATTGTACGACTATACCGGAATACATACATTGTACGACTATACCGGAATACATACATTGTACGACTATACCGGAATACATACATTGTACGACTACTATACCGGAATACATACATTGTACGACTATACCGGAATACATACATTGTACGACTATACCGGAATACATACATTGTACGACTACTATACCGGAATACATACATTGTACGACTATACCGGAATACATACATTGTACGACTATACCGGAATACATACATTGTACGACTATACCGGAATACATACATTGTATGACTATACCGGAATACATACATTGTACGACTATACCGGAATACATACATTGTATGACTATACCGGAATACATACATTGTACGACTATACCGGAATACATACATTGTACGACTATACCGGAATACATACATTGTACGACTATACCGGAATACATACATTGTACGACTATACCGGAATACATACATTGTACGACTATACCGGAATACATACATTGTACGACTATACCGGAATACATACATTGTACGACTATACCGGAATACATACATTGTATGACTATACCGGAATACATACATTGTACGACTATACCGGAATACATACATTGTACGACTATACCGGAATACATACATTGTATGACTATACCGGAATACATACATTGTATGACTATACCGGAATACATACATTGTATGACTATACCGGAATACATACATTGTATGACTATACCGGAATACATACATTGTATGACTATACCGGAATACATACATTGTACGACTATACCGGAATACATACATTGTACGACTATACCGGAATACATACATTGTACGACTATACCGGAATACATACATTGTATGACTATACCGGAATACATACATTGTACGACTATACCGGAATACATACATTGTATGACTATACCGGAATACATACATTGTATGACTATACCGGAATACATACATTGTATGACTATACCGGAATACATACATTGTACGACTATACCGGAATACATACATTGTACGACTATACCGGAATACATACATTGTACGACTATACCGGAATACATACATTGTACGACTACTATACCGGAATACATACATTGTACGACTATACCGGAATACATACATTGTATGACTATACCGGAATACATACATTGTATGACTATACCGGAATACATACATTGTACGACTACTATACCGGAATACATACATTGTACGACTATACCGGAATACATACATTGTACGACTATACCGGAATACATACATTGTACGACTATACCGGAATACATACATTGTACGACTATACCGGAATACATACATTGTACGACTATACCGGAATACATACATTGTACGACTATACCGGAATACATACATTGTATGACTATACCGGAATACATACATTGTACGACTATACCGGAATACATACATTGTACGACTACTATACCGGAATACATACATTGTATGACTATACCGGAATACATACATTGTACGACTATACCGGAATACATACATTGTACGACTATACCGGAATACATACATTGTACGACTATACCGGAATACATACATTGTACGACTATACCGGAATACATACATTGTACGACTATACCGGAATACATACATTGTATGACTATACCGGAATACATACATTGTACGACTACTATACCGGAATACATACATTGTACGACTATACCGGAATACATACATTGTACGACTATACCGGAATACATACATTGTACGACTATACCGGAATACATACATTGTACGACTATACCGGAACTATACCGGTAATAGTTTTGTACGACTATACCGGAATACATACATTGTACGACTATACCGGAATACATACATTGTACGACTATACCGGAATACATACATTGTACGACTATACCGGAATACATACATTGTACGACTTATACCGGAATACATACATTGTATGACTATGACTATACCGGAATACATACATTGTACGAATATACCGGAATACATACATTGTACGACTATACCGGAATACATACATTGTACGACTATACCGGAATACATACATTGTACGACTATACCGGAATACATACATTGTACGACTATACCGGAATACATACATTGTACGAATATACCGGAATACATACATTGTATGACTATACCGGAATACGATACATTGTACGACTACTATACCGGAATACATACATTGTACGACTACTATACGGAATACATACATTGTACGACTATACCGGAATACATACATTGTATGACTATACCGGAATACATACATTGTACGACTATACCGGAATACATACATTGTACGACTATAACCGGAATACATACATTGTATGACTATACCGGAATACATACATTGTACGACTATACCGGAATACATACATTGTATGACTATACCGGAATACATACATTGTACGACTACTATACCGGAATACATACATTGTACGACTATACCGGAATACATACATTGTAACGACTATACCGAATACATACATTGTACGACTATACCGGAATACATACATTGTATGACTATACCGGAATACATACATTGTATGACTATGACTATACCGGAATACATACATTGTACGAATATACCAGAATACATACATTGTACGACTATACGGAATACATACATTGTACGACTATACCGGAATACATACATTGTACGACTATATCGGAATACATACATTGTACGACTATACCGGAATACATACATTGTACGACTATACCGGAATACATACATTGTATGACTATACCGGAATACATACATTGTACGACTATACCGGAATACATACATTGTACGACTATACCGGAATACATACATTGTATGACTATACCGGAATACATACATTGTACGACTATACCGGAATACATACATTGTATGACTATACCGGAATACATACATTGTACGACTACTATACCGGAATACATACATTGTACGACTATACCGGAATACATACATTGTACGACTATATCGGAATACATACATTGTACGACTATACCGGAATACATACATTGTATGACTATACGGAATACATACATTGTACGACTATACCGGAATACATACATTGTACGACTATACCGGAATACATACATTGTATGACTATACCGGAATACATACATTGTACGACTATACCGGAATACATACATTGTATGACTATACCGGAATACATACATTGTACGACTACTATACCGGAATACATACATTGTACGACTATACCGGAATACATACATTGTACGACTATACCGGAATACATACATTGTACGACTATACCGGAATACATACATTGTACGACTATACCGGAATACATACATTGTACGACTATACCGGAATACATACATTGTATGACTATACCGGAATACATACATTGTACGACTATACCGGAATACATACATTGTATGACTATACCGGAATACATACATTGTACGACTACTATACCGGAATACATACATTGTACGACTATACCGGAATACATACATTGTACGACTATACCGGAATACATACATTGTACGACTATACCGGAATACATACATTGTATGACTATACCGGAATACATACATTGTAACGACTATACCGGAATACATACATTGTACGAATATACCAGAATACATACATTGTACGACTATACCGGAATACATACATTGTACGAATATACCAGAATACATACATTGTACGACTATACCGGAATACATACATTGTACGACTATACCGGAATACATACATTGTACGACTATATCGGAATACATACATTGTACGACTATACCGGAATACATACATTGTACGACTATACGGAATACATACATTGTATGACTATACCGGAATACATACATTGTACGACTATACCGGAATACATACATTGTACGACTATACCGGAATACATACATTGTATGACTATACCGGAATACATACATTGTACGACTATACCGGAATACATACATTGTATGACTATACCGGAATACATACATTGTACGACTACTATACCGGAATACATACATTGTACGACTATACCGGAATACATACATTGTACGACTATATCGGAATACATACATTGTACGACTATACCGGAATACATACATTGTATGACTATACCGGAATACATACATTGTACGACTATACCGGAATACATACATTGTACGACTATACCGGAATACATACATTGTATGACTATACCGAATACATACATTGTACGGACTATACCGGAATACATACATTGTATGACTATACCGGAATACATACATTGTACGACTACTATACCGGAATACATACATTGTACGACTATACCGGAATACATACATTGTACGACTATACCGGAATACATACATTGTATGACTATACCGGAATACATACATTGTACGACTATACCGGAATACATACATTGTATGACTATGACTATACCGGAATACATACATTGTACGACTATACCGGAATACATACATTGTACGACTATACCGGAATAACATACATTGTACGACTATACCGGAATACATACATTGTACGACTATACCGGAATACATACATTGTACGACTATACTATACCGGAATACATACATTGTACGACTATACCGGAATACATACATTGTACGACTATACCGGAATACATACATTGTACGACTATACCGGAATACATACATTGTACGATATACCGGAATACATACATTGTACGACTATACCGGAATACATACATTGTATGACTATACCGGAATACATACATTGTTACTGACTATACCGGAATACATACATTGTACGACTATACCGGAATACATACATTGTACGACTATACCGGAATACATACATTGTACGACTATACCGGAATACATACATTGTATGACTACTACCGGAATACATACAATTGTACTGACTATACCGGAATACATACATTGTACGACTATACCAGAATACATACATTGTACGACTATACCGGAATACATACATTGTACGACTATACCGGAATACATACATTGTACGACTACTATACCGGAATACATACATTGTACGACTATACCGGAATACATACATTGTACGACTATACCGGAATACATACATTGTATCGACTATACCGGAATACATACATTGTACGACTATACCGGAATACATACATTGTATGACTATGACTATACCGGAATACATACATTGTACGACTATACCGGAATACATACATTGTACGACTATACCGGAATACATACATTGTACGACTATACCGGAATACATACATTGTACGACTATACCGGAATACATACATTGTACGATGACTATACCGGAATACATACATTGTACGACTATACCGGAATACATACATTGTACGACTATACCGGAATACATACATTGTACGACTATACCGGAATACATACATTGTACGACTATACCGGAATACATACATTGTACGACTATACCGGAATACATACATTGTATGACTATACCGGAATACATACATTGTATGACTATGACTATACGGAATACATACATTGTACGACTATACCGGAAATACATACATTGTACGACTATACCGAATACATACATTGTACGACTATACCGGAATACATACATTGTATCGACTATACCGGAATACATACATTGTATCGACTATACCGGAATACATACATTGTACGAACTATACCGGAATACATACATTGTACGACTATACCGGAATACATACATTGTACGACTATACCGGAATACATACATTGTACGACTATATCGGAATACATACATTGTACGACTATACCGGAATACATACATTGTACGACTATACCGGAATACATACATTGTATGACTATACCGGAATACATACATTGTACGACTATACCGGAATACATACATTGTACGACTATACCGGAATACATACATTGTACGACTATACCGGAATACATACATTGTACGACTATACCGGAATACATACATTGTACGACTATACCGGAATACATACATTGTACGACTATACCGGAATACATACATTGTAGACTATACCGGAATACATACATTGTACGACTATACCGGAATACATACATTGTACGACTATACCGGAATACATACATTGTATGACTATACCGAATACATTGTACGACTATACCGGAATACATACATTGTACGGACTATACCGGAATACATACATTGTACGACTATACCGGAATACATACATTGTACGACTATACCGGAATACATACATTGTATGACTATACCGGAATACATACATTGTACGACTATACCGGAATACATACATTGTACGACTATACCGGAATACATACATTGTACGACTATACCGGAATACATACATTGTACGACTATACCGGAATACATACATTGTACGACTATACCGGAATACATACATTGTACGACTATACGGAATACATACATTGTATGACTATACCGGAATACATACATTGTACGACTATACCGGAATACATACATTGTATCGACTATACCGGAATACATACATTGTACGACTACTATACCGGAATACATACATTGTACGACTATACCGGAATACATACATTGTACTGACTATACCGGAATACATACATTGTACGACTATACCGGAATACATACATTGTACGACTATACCGGAATACATACATTGTACGAATCGAACATACATAGTACCGGAATACATACATTGTACGACTATACCGGAATACATACATTGTACGACTATACCGGAATACATACATTGTATGACTATACCGGAATACATACATTGTACGACTATACCGGAATACATACATTGTATGACTATACCGGAATACATACATTGTACGACTACTAAATACATACCGGAATACATACTGTACGACTATACCGGAATACATACATTGTAGACTATACCGGAATACATACATTGTACGACTATACCGGAATACATACATTGTACGACTATACCGGAATACATACATTGTACGACGGAATACATACATTGTAGACTATACCGGAATACATACATTGTACGACTATACCGGAATACATACATTGTATGACTATGACTATACCGGAATACATACATTGTACGACTATACCGGAATACATACATTGTACGACTATACCGGAATACATACATTGTACGACTATACCGGAATACATACATTGTACGACTATACCGGAATACATACATTGTACGACTATACCGGAATACATACATTGTACGACTATACCGGAATACATACATTGTACGACTATACCGGAATACATACATTGTACGACTATACCGGAATACATACATTGTACGACTATACCGGAATACATACATTGTATGACTATACCGGAATACATACATTATGACTATGACTATACCGGAATACATACATTGTACGACTATACCGGAATACATACATTGTACGACTATACCGGAATACATACATTGTACGACTATACCGGAATACATACATTGTACTGACTATACCGGAATACATACATTGTACGGACTATACCGGAATACATACATTGTTACGACTATACCGGAATACATACATTGTACGACTATACGGAATACATACATTGTACGACTATATCCGGAATACATACATTGTACGACTATACCGGAATACATACATTGTACGACTATACCGGAATACATACATTGTATGACTATACCGGAATACATACATTGTACGACTATACCGAATACATACATTGTACGACTATACCGGAATACATACATTGTAGACAATACCGGAATACATACATTGTACGACTATACGGAATACATACATTGTATGACTATACCGAATACATACATTGTACGACTACTATACCGGAATACATACATTGTACGACTATACCGGAATACATACATTGTACGACTATATCGGAATACATACATTGTACGACTATACCGGAATACATACATTGTATGACTATACCGGAATACATACATTGTACGACTATACCGGAATACATACATTGTACGACTATACCGGAAATACATACATTGTACGACTTATACCGGAATACATACATTGTATGACTATACGGAATACATACATTGTACGACTATACCGGAATACATACATTGTATGACTATACCGGAATACATACATTGTACGACTATACCGGAATACATACATTGTACGACTATACCGGAATACATACATTGTACGACTATACCGGAATACATACATTGTACGACTATACCGGAATACATACATTGTACTGACTATACCGGAATTACATACATTGTTACGACTATACCGGAATACATACATTGTATGACTATACGGAATACATACATTGTACGACTATACCGGAATACATACATTGTATGACTATACCGGAATACATACATTGTACGACTACTATACCGGAATACATACATTGTACGACTATACCGGAATACATACATTGTACGACTATACCGGAATACATACATTGTACGACTATACCGGAATACATACATTGTATGACTATACCGGAATACATACATTGTATGACTATGACTATACCGGAATACATACATTGTACGAATATACCAGAATACATACATTGTACGACTATACCGGAATACATACATTGTACGACTATGACTATACCGGAATACATACATTGTACGACTATACCGGAATACATACATTGTATGACTATACGGAATACATACATTGTTAACGACTATACCGGAATACATACATTGTATGACTATACCGGAATACATACATTGTACGACTATGACTATACGGAATACATACATTGTACGAATATACCGGAATACATTGTATGGACTATACCGGAATACATACATTGTATGACTATGACTATACCCGGAATACATACATTGTACGAATATACCAGAATACATACATTGTACGACTATACCGGAATACATACATTGTATGACTATGACTATACCGGAATACATACATTGTATGACTATACCGGAATACATACATTGTACGACTATATCGGAATACATACATTGTACGACTATACCGGAATACATACATTGTACGACTATACCGGAATACATACATTGTATGACTATACCGGAATACATACATTGTACGACTATACCGGAATACATACATTGTACGACTATACCGGAATACATACATTGTACGACTATACCGGAATACATACATTGTACGACTATACGGAATACATACATTGTATGACTATACCGGAATACATACATTGTACGACTATACCGAATACATACATTGTACGACTATACCGGAATACATACATTGTATGACTATACCGGAATACATACATTGTACGACTATACCGGAATACATACATTGTACTGACTATACCGGAATACATACATTGTACGACTACTATACCGGAATACATACATTGTACGACTATACCGGAATACATACATTGTACGACTATATCGGAATACATACATTGTACGACTATACCGGAATACATACATTGTATGACTATACGGAATACATACATTGTACGACTATACCGGAATACATACATTGTATGACTATACCGGAATACATACATTGTACGACTATACCGGAATACATACATTGTATGACTATACCGGAATACATACATTGTACGACTATACCGGAATACATACATTGTACGACTATACCGGAATACATTAACTTGTAACGAACATTGTACGACTATACCGGAAAATAATTGTATGAACGAATACTACATTGTACGACTATACCGGAATACATACATTGTACGACTATACCGGAATACATACATTGTACGACTATACCGGAATACATACATTGTACGACTATACCGGAATACATACATTGTACGACTATGACTATACCGGAATACATACATTGTACGACTATACCGGAATACATACATTGTACGACCTATACCGGAATACATACATTGTACGACTATACCGGAATACATACATTGTACGAATATACCGGAATACATACATTGTACGACTATATACCGGAATACATACATTGTATGACTATACCGGAATACATACATTGTATGACTATGACTATACCGGAATACATACATTGTACGACTATACCGGAATACATACATTGTACGACTATACCGGAATACATACATTGTACGACTATACCGGAATACATACATTGTATGACTATACCGGAATACATACATTGTATGACTATGACTATACCGGAATACATACATTGTACGAATATACCAGAATACATACATTGTTAACGACTATACCGAATACATACATTGTACGACTATACCGGAATACATACATTGTACGACTACTATACCGGAATACATACATTGTACGACTATACCGGAATACATACATTGTACGACTATACCGGAATACATACATTGTATGACTATACCGGAATACATACATTGTACGACTATACGGAATACATACATTGTATGACTATGACTATACCGGAATACATACATTGTACGACTATACCGAATCATACATTGTACGACTATACCGGAATACATACATTGTACGACTATACCGGAATACATACATTGTACGACTATACCGGAATACATACATTGTACGACTATGACTATACCGGAATACATACATTGTACGACTATACCGGAATACATACATTGTACGACTATACCGGAATACATACATTGTACGACTATACCGGAATACATACATTGTACGAATATACCGGAATACATACATTGTACGACTATACCGGAATACATACATTGTATGACTTATACCGGAATACATACATTGTATGACTATACCGGAATACATACATTGTAATGACTATACCGGAATACATACATTGTATGACTATACCGGAATACATACATTGTATGACTATGACTATACCGGAAATACATACATTGTACGACTATACCGGAATACATACATTGTACGACTATACCGGAATACATACATTGTACGACTATACCGGAATACATACATTGTATGACTATACCGGAATACATACATTGTATGACTATGACTATACCGGAATACATACATTGTACGAATATACCAGAATACATACATTGTACGACTATACCGGAATACATACATTGTACGACTATACCGGAATACATACATTGTACGACTATATCGGAATACATACATTGTACGACTATACCGGAATACATACATTGTACGACTATACCGGAATACATACATTGTATGACTATACCGGAATACATACATTGTACGACTATACCGGAATACATACATTGTACGACTATACCGGAATACATACATTGTATGACTATACCGGAATACATACATTGTACGACTATACCGGAATACATACATTGTATGACTATACCGGAATACATACATTGTACGACTACTATACCGGAATACATACATTGTACGACTATACCGGAATACATACATTGTACGACTATATCGGAATACATACATTGTACGACTATACCGGAATACATACATTGTATGACTATACCGGAATACATACATTGTACGACTATACCGGAATTACATACATTGTACGACTATACCGGAATACATACATTGTATGACTATACGGAATACATACATTGTACGACTATACCGGAATACATACATTGTATGACTATACCGGAATACATACATTGTACGACTACTATACCGGAATACATACATTGTACGACTATACCGGAATACATACATTGTACGACTATACCGGAATACATACATTGTACGACTATACCGGAATACATACATTGTACGACTATACCGGAATACATACATTGTACGACTATACCGGAATACATACATTGTATGACTATACCGGAATACATACATTGTACGACTATACCGGAATACATACATTGTATGACTATACCGGAATACATACATTGTACGACTACTATACCGGAATACATACATTGTACGACTATACCGAATACATACATTGTACGACTATACCGGAATACATACATTGTACGACTATACCGGAATACATACATTGTATGACTATACCGGAATACATACATTGTACGACTATACCGGAATACATACATTGTATGACTATACCGGAATACATACATTGTACGACTACTATACGGAATACATACATTGTACGACTATACCGGAATACATACATTGTACGACTATATCGGAATACATACATTGTACGACTATACCGGAATACATACATTGTATGACTATACGGAATACATACATTGTACGACTATACCGGAATACATACATTGTATGACTATACCGGAATACATACATTGTACGACTATACCGGAATACATACATTGTATGACTATACCGGAATACATACATTGTACGACTACTATACCGGAATACATACATTGTACGACTATTACCGGAATACATACATTGTACGACTATACCGGAATACATACATTGTATGACTATACCGGAATACATACATTGTACGACTATACCGGAATACATACATTGTATGACTATGACTATACCGGAATACATACATTGTACGACTATACCGGAATACATACATTGTACGACTATACCGGAATACATACATTGTACGACTATACCGGAATACATACATTGTACGACTATACCGGAATACATACATTGTACGACTATGACTATACCGGGAATACATACATTGTACGACTATACCGGAATACATACATTGTACGACTATACCGGAATACATACATTGTACGACTATACCGGAATACATACATTGTATGACTATACCGGAATACATACATTGTATGACTATGACTATACCGGAATACATACATTGTACGAATATACCAGAATACATACATTGTACGACTATACCGGAATACATACATTGTACGACTTATACCGGAATACATACATTGTACGACTATATCGGAATACATACAATGTACGACTATACCGGAATACATACATTGTACGACTATACCGGAATACATACATTGTATGACTATACCGGAATACATACATTGTACGACTATACCGGAATACATACATTGTACGACTATACCGAATACATACATTGTATGACTATACCGGAATACATACATTGTACGACTATACCGGAATACATACATTGTAATGACTATACCGGAATACATACATTGTACGACTACTATACCGGAATACATACATTGTACGACTATACCGGAATACATACATTGTACGACTATATCGGAATACATACATTGTACGACTATACCGGAATACATACATTGTATGACTATACCGGAATACATACATTGTACGACTATACCGGAATACATACATTGTACGACTATACCGGAATACATACATTGTACGACTATACCGGAATACATACATTGTAGGACTATACCGGAATACATACATTGTACGACTATACCGGAATACATACATTGTATGACTATACCGGAATACATACATTGTACGACTACTATACCGGAATACATACATTGTACGGACTATACCGGAATACATACATTGTACGACTATACCGGAATACATACATTGTACGACTATACCGGAATACATACATTGTACGACTATACCGGAATACATACATTGTACGACTATACCGGAATACATACATTGTATGACTATACCGGAATACATACATGTACGACTATACCGGAATACATACATTGTATGACTATACCGGAATACATACATTGTACGACTACTATACCGGAATACATACATTGTACGACTATACCGGAATACATACATTGTACGACTATACCGGAATACATACATTGTACGACTATACCGGAATACATACATTGTATGACTATACCGGAATACATACATTGTATGACTATGACTATACCGGAATACATACATTGTACGAATATACCAGAATACATACATTGTACGACTATACCGGATACATACTACATTGTACGACTATGACTATACCGGAATACATTACATTGTACGAATATACCAGAATACATACATTGTACGACTATACCGGAATACATACATTGTATGACTATACCGGAATACATACATTGTACGACTATACCGGAATAACATACATTGTATGACTATACCGGAATACATACATTGTATGACTATGACTATACCGGAATACATACATTGTACGAATATACCAGAATACATACATTGTATGACTATACCGGAATACATACATTGTATGACTATGACTATACCGGAATACATACATTGTACGAATATACCAGAATACATACATTGTACGACTATACCGGAATACATACATTGTATGACTATGACTATACCGGAATACATACATTGTATGACTATACCGGAATACATACATTGTACGACTATATCGGAATACATACATTGTACGACTATACCGGAATACATACATTGTACGACTATACCGGAATACATACATTGTATGACTATACCGGAATACATACATTGTATGACTATACCGGAATACATACATTGTACGACTATACCGGAATACATACATTGTACGACTATACCGGAATACATACATTGTATGACTATACCGGAATACATACATTGTACGACTATACCGGAATACATACATTGTACGACTATACCGGAATACATACATTGTATGACTATACCGGAATACATACATTGTACGACTATACCGGAATACATACATTGTACGACTATACCGGAATACATACATTGTATGACTATACCGGAATACATACATTGTACGACTATACCGGAATACATACATTGTATGACTATACCGGAATACATACATTGTACGACTATACCGGAATACATACATTGTATGACTATACCGGAATACATACATTGTACGACTACTATACCGGAATACATACATTGTACGACTATACCGGAATACATACATTGTACGACTATACCGGAATACATACATTGTATGACTATACCGGAATACATACATTGTACGACTATACCGGAATACATACATTGTATGACTATGACTATACCGGAATACATACATTGTACGACTATACCGGAAATACATACATTGTACGACTATACCGGAATACATACATTGTACGACTATACCGGAATACATACATTGTACGACTATACCGGAATACATACATTGTACGACTATGACTATACCGGAATACATACATTGTACGACTATACCGGAATACATACATTGTACGACTATACCGGAATACATACATTGTACGACTATACCGGAATACATACATTGTACGAATATACCGGAATACATACATTGTACGACTATACCGGAATACATACATTGTATGACTATACCGGAATACATACATTGTATGACTATACCGGAATACATACATTGTACGACTATACCGGAATACATACATTGTACGACTATACCGGAATACATACATTGTACGACTACTATACCGGAATACATACATTGTACGACTATACCGGAATACATACATTGTACGACTATACCGGAATACATACATTGTACGACTATACCGGAATACATACATTGTACGAATATACCGGAATACATACATTGTACGACTATACCGGAATACATACATTGTATGACTATACCGGAATACATACATTGTATGACTATACCGGAATACATACATTGTACGACTATACCGGAATACATACATTGTACGACTATACCGGAATACATACATTGTACGACTACTATACCGGAATACATACATTGTACGACTATACCGGAATACATACATTGTACGACTATACCGGAATACATACATTGTATGACTATGACTATACCGGAATACATACATTGTACGACTATACCGGAATACATACATTGTACGACTATGACTATACCGGAATACATACATTGTACGACTATACCGGAATACATACATTGTATGACTATACCGGAATACATACATTGTACGACTATACCGGAATACATACATTGTACGAATATACCGGAATACATACATTGTACGACTATACCGGAATACATACATTGTATGACTATACCGGAATACATACATTGTATGACTATGACTATACCGGAATACATACATTGTACGACTATACCGGAATACATACATTGTACGACTATACCGGAATACATACATTGTATGACTATGACTATACCGGAATACATACATTGTACGACTATACCGGAATACATACATTGTACGACTATACCGGAATACATACATTGTACGACTATACCGGAATACATACATTGTACGACTATACCGGAATACATACATTGTACGACTATACCGGAATACATACATTGTACGACTATACCGGAATACATACATTGTATGACTATACCGGAATACATACATTGTACGACTATACCGGAATACATACATTGTATGAATATACCGGAATACATACATTGTACGACCATCAGACGATACATTGTATGAATATACCGGAATACATACATTGTATGACCATCAGACGATACATTGTATAAATATACCGGAATACATACATTGTATGACCATCAGACGATACATTGTATGAATATACCAGAATACATACATTGTATGACCATCAGACGATACATTGTATGAATATAACGGAATACATACATTGTATGACCATCAGACGATACATTGTATAAATATAACGGAATACATACATTGTATGACCATCAGACGATACATTGTATAAATATACCGGAATACATACATTGTATGACCATCAGACGATACATTGTATGAATATAACGGAATACATACATTGTATGACCATCAGACGATACATTGTATGAATATACCAGAATACATACATTGTATGACCATCAGACAATACATTGTATGAATATAACGGAATACATACATTGTATGACCATCAGACGATACATTGTATGAATATACCAGAATACATACATTGTATGACCATCAGACGATACATTGTATGAATATAACGGAATACATACATTGTATGACCATCAGACGATACATTGTATAAATATACCGGAATACATACATTGTATGACCATCAGACGATACATTGTATGAATATAACGGAATACATACATTGTATGACCATCAGACGATACATTGTATAAATATACCGGAATACATACATTGAATGACAATCTCTTAAAGTGCTCCACAAACTAATAAAAGGCAAGCATGCTATACATTGGTAATCTATGGGGATCCCCTAGAAATGATCCGGACACCCCGGGTCCTCAGGTTCTGCATGCAATGTACAGCTGAATACATTCATGTGCAGCGCTGCAGTCTATGTTGGTGACATAGGTAAAGGTCTCGGTGCAGAATGAGATTTGATGCCAAGTTTGGAGCGATGATAGGAGGAAGGGGCCAGGATGGGGCACATGGAAGACAGAACGCCCACTTACTTGTGGCTGGCAGAGTGTCTGGTATAATCCCAGGGGAGGCAGGGAGAAGTCCTATGCAGTAATGTCCCTGTGATAGGCTGTGTGCGGATCCTGCTGCAGGCTGGAGTCTTATGTATGCCTGGAGGGGCTGACGTCACAGGGAGCCCAGCATATGGGAGCCCAGGATCCTCCCCACTTCCATATCAGTCCAGGTGTGATGTCACACAGCACTCTGCTTACTCAGACACCCCCCCCCCCCCCATCTGGTGCCATAGGAGCTCTGCCATCCACATGTGCCACCCTTCCAGAATATTCTGAATGGCTGTGCCCAGGCAACACTGCACCACTTAACCCCTTCAGGGGTGACACTGGATGTGCTGAGCTTTTATCTGTAAACCTACAATTGCAGAATTTTTTTTTCTTACCCTCTCTGTTTGTCCTAATATTGCTGAGAAAAAAAAAAAGTGATAGGGAATCCGAAATGTTCCAGTTGTCCCCAGAACAGGAAGTGAGGGGAAATGTTCCAGTGGGGACACCTACCTATAAGACCCCTTTCACACTGGGGCGGGCAGGAGCGGTGGCGGTATAGCAGCGCGATTTGCAGCGCTGCTATACTGTCGTTCTTACCGCGGTATGCGGTCGCTAGGGGGGTTAATTTAACCCCCGCTAGCGGCCGAAAAAGGGTTAATACCGCCCGCAAACCGCGGCTATTGCCGCGGTTTGCGGGCGGTATTACCGCACTGTCCCATTGATTTCAATGGGAGACCGCGGTAAAGGAGCGGTGAACACACCGCTCCTTTACCGCTGTAAAGAAGCGGCTAGCAGGACTTTTGGAGCGGTCCTGCTAGCGCACCGCTTCAGTGTGAAAGCCTTCGGGCTTTCACATTGAAGACACAGGGCAGGATTTTTTCATGCGGTATAACAGCGCTATTATTAGCGCTAAACCGCATGAAAAACGCCCCAGTGTGAAAGGGGCCTAAGTGTATTCCCTCACTTTGTATGTAGAGATATCCTCATTTCTTGTTGTGCCTCCAGGACAGGAAGTGAAGGAAAATCTCCCCAGTGTGACACAGACAGTGCAAACTAACCTCTATTTGTAAAACAAACAAACAAACAAACACATTGTGGATTTAGTTACACTTTAAGACAACATTCACACTTCAGCGTTTTGAATCGCGGGCAGATTTGCCGCAATTTTACTTGTGATTTCAAAGTGCTGACGAGTGAATGACAAATCGCAGGATGCACATTTGAGATGCCATTCATTTGAATGGCACCTAAAATCGCGGTGCGGTTCTGCCGCGATTGTCCTGTGATAAATTACACTGCAATCACGGCAACCCGCGTCGCGTGAAGCTCGTTGCCCAAATAAAGTTCAGGAGCTACTTTTGGGCGACAAGCTTGAATGGCATCTCAAATGTGCGTCCCGCGGTTTGTCATTCACACATCTGCGGCAAATCTGCCCGCAATTCAAAGCGCTGAAGTGTGAATGCCGTCTAAATCTGGACTCCAGAATAATAAAACCATTCCTCATGTGTGTTCTTCTTGAATCTTGGTGTGCTTTGTGTATTTCTATCAGATCTGTGCAGTAATCCAGTGTGAGACCTCCTGTAATAAAGACCACTCACTGCTGCTCTCTCACCTTGTGCAGGGTGACTTGTCTTGTCTCCACCCCCTCTTGTAGTGGGTGGAGCCTGTTGAGCCCCTCCCACAGCTCTGCTCCCTGCAGAGGCTAAGTATAGCACAGTGATGATGTCACTTCTACTTTTACAAGATAATATCTGGATTTACAAAGACATTTCGTGCAGATTTATAGACTTTGTAGCTAAAAATGTTGCAAACTTTTTGCAGCTTGCAAAGAAATATTAAAGTAGAACTGAACACCAATATAGGAATATTATTATTTCTGGAAGTAAAATAGGATTAAAAAAAAATAGGCAAGTTTGGTGGGGTTTTTTTCAGCCTGTAATGCCTGAAAATGCCTGAAAAAGCACATTGGACACATTGGATAACATGGAGGGGAGTTTCCAGGCAGAAAAAATGAGAACTCAAAAGCCTGTAGGAGCTGCTCCTTTGAGCTACAGGGTGCATGAGCCCTTAACCCCTTAAGGACCGGAAGGAAGGATTTGACTAATTGCCTCTTAATGACCAGGCCCTTTTTTGTGATACGGCACTGCGTCGCTTTAACTGACAATTGCGCGGTCGTGCGACACTGCACACCGACAAAATTTATGTCTATTTTTTCCCACAAATAGAGCTTTCCTTTGGTGGTATTTGATCACCTCTGCGGTTTTTATTTTTTGCGCTATAAACAAAAAAAGAGGGACAATTTTGGAAAAGAAAAACAATATTTTTTACTTTTTGCTATAATAATTATCCAAAAAAAACCAAAAAAACAAAAAAATTTCTTCATCAGTT
Source organism: Rana muscosa (assembly GCA_029206835.1). Lineage (NCBI taxonomy): Eukaryota > Metazoa > Chordata > Amphibia > Anura > Ranidae > Rana > Rana muscosa. The sequence goes on from CM055119.1 coordinate 336,412,040, forward strand.
TAGGCCGATACGTATTCTTCTACGTAGTTTTGGTAAAAAAATCGCAATAAGCGTATATTGATTGGTTTGCACAAAAGTTAAAGCTTCTACAAAATAGGAGATAGTTTATGGCATTTTTATTATTTATTTATTTTTTACTAGTAATGGCGGCGATCTGCGATTTTTAGCGGGACTGCGACATTGCGGCGGACAGATAGGACACTTTTGACATTTTTTTGGGACCATTGTCATTTATACAGCAATCAGAGCTAAAAATAGACACTGATAAATGTCACTTCCAGGGAAGGGGTTAACACTGGGAGGCGACCAAGGGGTTAAGTGTTCCCTAGGGGAGGGGTTTCTAACTTTGGGGGGAAGGGGACTGACTGGAGGAGGAGAGAGATCGCTGTTCCTGATCACTAGGAACAGAAGATCTGTCTCTCCTCTCCTGTCAGAATGGGGATTTGTCTGTTTACATTGACAGATCCCTGTTCTGGCTCTCTGTGGAGCGATCGCGGGTGGCTGGCGGACATCGTGGCCGCTTGCCATGTGCATTGTCTCCGTTGTCGTGCTGTGGGCTCGCACCCACCCTAGAGCTTTTAAAGTGGCCGACGTACACCTTCGGCGATTCGCGCAGGGGAGCCAACGTGCTGCAGTATAATGACGGCCGCTGGTCGGCAAGCGGTTAAGGTGCGTTACTTCAGCGCAAAGGTTGTGATGTTTAGGATTGGATGCCCTTTAAATGTAAAACCCGGAGAACTTTTTTCTACAGCCACGGACCAATCTATGAAGCCCTTATAGTGAGCCACAGGGACATTTCCAGGGACATTGCAGGGACCTTTCCAGGGACATTACAGGGACATTACAGGGACCTTTCCAGGGACATTGGAGGGACCTTTCCAGGGACATTGGAGGGACATTTCCAGGGACATTGCAGGGACCTTTCCAGGGACATTACAGGGACATTGGAGGGACCTATCCAGGGACATTGGAGGGACAATTCCAGGGACATTGGAGGGACATTTCCAGGGACATTGGAGGGACATTTCCAGGGACATTCCTCAGCCTTGGGGCCTGTCCCTGGAAATCCAGGAGAGTATACAGAGGACCGGCTGTGACGCTGACCCCGGAGAAGGGTGGAGGGGACACCTGGCCCGGTTACAGGCGGTGACGTGTGATCAGATCTGGTTACATCTGTGCCCAAAGTAGCATCTGGAAGTCATGGAAATAGCCGGTGACCAGGCTTCCCCTCCTGTCTGGGGGGTTCATTTGGCGTCCCCGGTGATTTCACCACCGACAGGTGCAGCTATATATATGACACATCTGCCCCCCGCCCCCGCCCACCCCTGTCCTGGGCTGATCTCCGTCTCCACAACAAACTGAAACAAAGTCATCATCACACGCCGGATACAAGTCACTGACTCAGAGAGCACCCGATGTATCCAACTATGGCTCCAACACTGGCCGTGGAGCTGTACACTAATGCTGGGCAATCTGCTGGCTTTTGGTGGGGGGCCCTTGCAGCCCAAAGAGGGCCAATCAGATCATTGAGTTGATTGTGCGAAATTTGCTTGAAAAAAAAAAATTATATATTTTTTTTTTTTACGTTTATTTATTAATAGTAATGTCTTTTATTTGATGTGGGAGTATTTCATTGTGTTTTTTTTTTTTACAATTACAATAACGATCTCTTCTTCATCGTAATCTAGTACAGATTGTATACAGACAGGGGAGCAACCTAAAAATAAAAAATAAACAGATCTGCCGTAACTTAAATGTTTCCATTCTTGTTGAGTCCAAATTTCACCATAATGATAACATTTTGCTAAAACTTATTTTTTCCCCAATTTCAAGGAAGTGAAAACAGTCTTGTTACTTCCACAACCATGTAAATCCTGGTGTCTGTACTGTTCTTGGCTTGGCACAGATCAGCCCCCTGCTGCCTCTTACTTTGTGACTTGTTACAATGTACAGTCTGATCACTGGGGAATAGGAGACTGAGGAAATGCTTCCTTCTGCCTGCAGCAGACTGATGACATCATCTCAGCCTAAGCCAAGTCCCACTGTCTGTGTCAATGGAAGTGGCAGCAGGAAGAGGAGCCAGGAGCGCCGGTGGGGGACCCAAGAAGAGGAGCAGCAGGAAGAGGAGCCAGGAGCGCCGGTGGGGGACCCAAGAAGAGGAGCAGCAGGAAGAGGAGCCAGGAGCGCCGGTGGGGGACCCAAGAAGAGGAGGATCGGGGATGCTCTGTGTAATTCTATTGCATAGAGCAGGTAAGTATAGACATGTTTGTTATTAAAAAAAAAAAATAATAATAACTTCACAACCACTTTAAGGATGTATATATTGTATATTGTTTTTCTGAAATATGATCCTGTTGGTGTATATTGTGACATGTCCGATAAATCCCCTATCATGGAGGCTTCTATAGCTGATGACAGGTGCACTTTACTCTCACCCATCCATCTTTGTGAATGGAGTCTTAAGACTGCTGAGGTCTCTCCTATTATGGATTGAGGCCCCTCCTATTATAGATTGTGGTCCCTCCTCCTATTATATATTGAGGCCCCTCCTATTATATATTGAGGCTCCTCCTATTATATATTGAGGCTCCTCCTATTATAGATTGAGGCCCCTCCTATTATAGATTTAGGTCCCTCCTCCTATTATATATTGAGGCCCCTCCTATTATATATTGAGGCTCCTCCTATTATAGATTGAGGCCCCTCCTATTATAGATTGAGGCCCCTCCTATTATAGATTGAGGCTCCTCCTATTATAGATTCTGATTCAGTGACTTCTCTGGGTGATCTCTTATTCATGACTTATTTATAGTCTGTATGTACATAGCTCTGTATGTCATCATTCACCAAATCCAAAGGGGCTGATCATTAGTATATCATCTGTCTGTACATCACATCCATCGGTCCTCCAGATTATTTCCGATCCCCAACAAATGTCTTCCACAACAATTCTTCCAATTAGGGAACTTTAACTCACCTACCTCTATGTACTCCACCTGTACCTACCTCTATGTAAATCTCCTGTACCTACCTCTATGTACTCCACCTGTACATACCTCTATGTACTCCATCTGTACCTACCTCTATGTACTCTACCTGTACCTACCTCTGTGTACTCCACCTGTACATACCTCTATGTACTCCATCTGTACCTACCTCTATGTACACCTCCTGTACCTACCTCTATGTACTATATTTGTACCTACCTCTGTGTACTCCACCTGTACATACCTCTATGTACTCTACCTGTACCTACCTCTATGTACACCTCCTGTACCTACCTCTATGTACTATATTTGTACCTACCTCTGTGTACTCCACCTGTACATACCTCTATGTACTCTACCTGTACCTACCTCTATGTACACCTCCTGTACCTACCTCTATGTACTATATTTGTACCTACCTGTGTGTACTCCACCTGTACATACCTCTATGTACTCTACCTGTACCTACCTCTATGTACACCTCCTGTACTTACCTCTGTGTACTCCACCTGTTACTACCTCTATGTATACCTCCTGTACCTACCTCTATGTACTCTACCTGTACCTACCTCTATGTACACCATCTGTACCTACCTCTATGTACACCACCTGTACTTACCTCAATTTACTCTTCCTGTACCTACCTCAATGTACACCACCTGTACCTACTAAGATGTACACCATTTGTACCTACCGAGATGTATTCCACTTGTACTTACCAATATGTACACTGGCTGAACCTACCTCAATATACTCTGCCTGTACCTACCTCTATGTATTCCACCCGTACCTACCAAATGTAAACCATTTGCACCAACCTCTGTGTAAACCTTGTACTATGTATTCTCCCCCTGCTGATCTGTGTACACCTCTTTCCCCCCCATAAATCTGAATTTCCCATAACACCCCCCCCCCCCCCCCCCCCTCATGTCCCTTCTTCCTGAACTCCTTTTATTTTCCTGACAGGGATTTTTATGGAGTTCCCGATCCTGCTACGAGTTGCCACATCTTCCGAGAAGAGCGACCTGTGACAGGACAGGCAATAACATCTATTTTTACTCTTTGTGATTGGAAGATGTTGGCGGCTCCGCTGCCGGGACAGTGCCAGCCATCCCCTGCAGGCTAATTCTGTAAAGCTGCCTGTAAATGGCTGAGCAACAGCCAAAGATATAGAGAGATGTGGAGGCCGACCCCGCTGACCTCCTTCTGGAACCCTACACAGTACATTTGTTCCCAGAAACCTCACCTGGCTGTCATGCTGATCCTCTGGATTCACCGCCTTATGAATACCTGACCTGAAAGAAGCATGCAGCCAGTGAAGGCAGAACTCTGCATCTGCAGTTACAGGAGAAGGTGGACAGTGGTGGCAGCCACATATCTCTGCCATGACGGGAGCGTTGTACATTGGAAGTCAAGTTTATGGCTGATGGGGGTGTCAGTCTGTAATGGCCTGTGTGTCTATGGGCTGCTGGAAGCTGACTCCTCTGTACAGCAGTGACTGAATGTTGGACTGTTGCAGGTGAGTTTTTGGTTTCATGTAACTTGAGGTCATCACAAGATGAAAAGGTTCCAAGATGGAGGTAAGATGATCCACAGAGCTCCACCGCACCGCCTGCCCTCTCCACGCTATACGGCGCACCCAACAGGGAATTCCCTATCTCACTGGCCAGCCGTATCACAGGATCTGAGATACGATCGTTATATATACTGCGTACAAACATGGCGCTGAATAAAACTACATTCCACTCAAAATCCAAAAGTAACCTGAAACACACTTTTGTGATAAAATGCATATTCCCCGCAATGCATATCAGTGCATGTTATCTGCGTCACTGCGTTTCCCCGAAAATAAGACCTACCCCGAAAATAAGACCTAGCGCTATTTTCCAGGAGGGCTGCAATATAAGCCCTACCCCGAAAATAAGCCCTAGTTTTAAAATGCTTGTAAAATCCTATAATCCACTCTATTACAGGAGTATATAATGTACAATGTGTGTGTTTCTGTAATATAATTGTGGGGAAGAGATCTCTGGCGGGTCACAGAAGCGCAGAGCAGCGCTATAACGAAGGTATTTGGCACAATTATATTACAGAAACACACACATTGTACATTATATAACACTAATAGAGGGGATTATAGGATTTAACAAGCATTTTAACTCAGTTCACACTGGGGATTCCTGACAGGCAGGGAGAGAGAGGAGGAGAGAAGACATCACATTACATGGTAAGACCTAACCCGAAAATAAGCCCTTCTGTGTCTTTTGTTGCCAAAATTAATATAAGACCCGGGCTTATTTTCGGGGAAACACGGTAGCAATCTCCAGCGCCATTCATTTTCATTGATCAAAGGCAACTCCGCTCAGACGCATAGCCATTGCAGCACACCGCAAAACATGGCAACGCATTTCACAAAAAATGTTCCACCACCGTTCTTTGATTGGTTGCTGTGTGCTGGCAGATGACTGGGCGGCCCTAACGCAACGCACCTTAACATGTGACACAACATTAGGAGACGCGTGTTACACTGACCAACAATGGAGAATTGTAAAGGGGCTCATGCCATGTATATCTTTGCATTGTTGTGACATATGTTAGATGCAATGTGGTAAAACTCTCTATGAGTGTACTAAGGGCCTGTACACACGTTACGAAGATCGGAAGATTTGTCCGAAGTGCGATCTGGCGCTTTTCAGATCACTAGTACGGTGGTGCTTTCGACAGCTGATTCTGACTTTTCGGATGACAAAAGCTGGATGTGCAGGCTATACAATTTTTTGTCGGGTGTAAACACAACGTGCGATTTTCGTTTAATTAGTACGGTTTTCGTCCAAAAAAATAAAAAAACGTGAGAGCAAGACTACACATGCTCAGAAACGAAAGAACACATAGAATACTATTCACCACATGACGTCACTTCTGAAGTTGAATTCTGTCACACGAGAATTTTCGTATGCTGAGTAAGTAACCTCTTCACTTTCGATATGAGACTAGCATGCAACAAAAAACTGACGAACGTTTAAATCTGATCGTGAGTACGAGGCTTTAAGCAGCAAACCTCCATTGCAGTACTCTACAATGCACGGATCGACAAATTTGGGGTTGCCTTAACCACTTAGGCCCTGGACTATTTCGCTGGCACCAGAGCACTTTTTGCGATTCGGCACTGCGTCAATTTAACTGACAATTGCGCGGTCGTGCGACGTGACTCCCAAACAAAATTGACGTCCTTTTTTTCCCACAAATAGAGCTTTCTTTTGGTAGTTTTTGATCATCTCTGCGGTTTTTATTTTTTGCACTATAAACAAAAATAGAGTGACAATTTTAAAAAAAAATTCTATATTTTTTACTTTTTGCTATAATAAATATCCCCCAAAAAATCTATAAAAAAACTAAATTTTTCCACAGTTTAGGCCGATATGTATTCTTCCACATATTTTTGGTAAAAAATCACAATAAGCGTTTATTGATTGGTTTGCGCAAAAGTAATATTGTCTACAAAATAGGAGATAGTTTTATGGCATTTTTATTATTAATTCTTTTTTTTACTAGTAATGGCGGCGATCTGCGATTTTTATCATGACTGCGACATTATGGCGGACACATTGGACACTTTTGACACATTTTTGGGACCATTGTCATTTTTACAGCAAACAGCGCAATAAAAGTGCACTGATTACTGTGAAAATGACACTGGCAGTGAAGGGGTTAACCACTAGGTGGCGCTGAAGGGGTTAAGTGTGTCCTAGGGAGTACTTCTAACTGTAGGGGGGATGGGCTGTGTGTGACATGGCAGTGATCACCGCTTCCGATTACAGGAAGCTGTGATCAGTGTCCTGTCACTAGGAAGACTGGGGAAATGCTTGTTTACATCAGCATTTCCCCCGTTCTTCCTCACCGTGACACGATCGCGGGTATCCCCGTGGACATCGATTCATGGCGCTCGCGGGGATGTATATATACGTCCATCTGCCTGTGCCATTCTGCCGACGTATATCATCGTGCTGCAGTCGCTATGTGGTTATAGCAACGCAACATAAAGCGCATTAAGTCATGTGCACTGACACACCACAACAACGTAAATGGGCCCAATGTATGCAGGGGCCCAAAGAATACTCACCCTCCAACAGTACACGCACCACCAGGCTTCTAGTGTTCGGATCCCCTGGGAACACCATCTCAAAAGGTTGGTAATGTGTTCCCAGCTCCTCCCACTGTGGAATTTTCTGCTTGGTGGCACAGAGACTTCACCATCACGATGTCCCTGTCCCACCTCCCCCTCCTTACTCTTCTGTGGTCTCCATGCCCAACATCAGGAGCAGAGTCTACCCGGCTCTCTTCAGTGAATTCCTCTCCCCACCAACTCAAACTGACATCTGGTGCTATTAATTAGGATTCTGCTCTGGTGCTGCAGCTTGTAAAAATGAATCACTCAATCCATCCATTCATCCATTCATCATTCAACCCGTCCCTCAATCTATCCATCTATCATGAAATCCCTCCATTATGGAAACCATCAATCATTTAATTCATCCATCCATCCATCCATCCATCCATCAATAAATCAATCAATCCTTCAATGATTTGCTCAATCCATCAATCAACCCATCCATCCATCCATCATTCAGGAAATCCATCCATCCATCCATGTATTATTCAATCCATCCATCCATCCTTCAGAAAATCCATCCATCCATCTATTCATCATTCAATACATCTATTTACCCATCCATTATTTAGTCCATCCATCTATCATTAAAACAATCAATCCATCAATGATTCACTCAATCCATCAATCAACCCATTCACCCATCCATCATTCAGGAAATCCATCCATCAACCCATCAATCAATTAACCCATTCATTCATCAGTCAATCTATCCATCCATCCATTATTTAGGAAATCCATCCATTCATAATTCAATACATCCATGTAACCTTCCTTCAGAAAATCCATCCATCTATCCTTCAATTCATCATTCAATCTGTCCATCCATCATTTAATCCATCCATCCCTCCTTCTATTCACCCATCCATCCTTTCATCATTTATTCTATCTATCTATCTATCTATCTATCTATCTATCTATCTATGTATCTATCTATCTATCTATCTATCTATCTATCTATCTATCTATCTATCTATCTATCTATCTATCTATCTATCTATCTATCTATCTATTTATCTATCTATCTATCTATCTATTCACTTAATTCATCAACCAAACCATCAATCAACCAATCAATCAAGTTTCTGTTGAAAATGAAATCTCCACCTACAATTACTGTAAAACACCATCTTTGATTGAACTGTTCCTTTAAACGCTCCCCTCCATTCTCCATTCCATGTCAGCATTTTTCCAGCGTCCTCCACTCTGGTGATGATTCACCGATTCGGCCTCGGTGCGCAGACAAACAAGGTCATCTCTCCTCCTCAGCGTCCGCGTTGATCTGAGTTATCGGTGTTAAAGTGGTGATTTCTGTTAAACGTTCGGAGTTTAGGGGCCATTTCTCAGCACAATTTTCCCATCACAGCCCCCAGCTGACGCGGTCAAGGTGAAGACAGGCGATGAAAAATGTCATAAAACCAAAAATCAGCTGAAACAATGAATGAAAAATGGTCGCTATTTCACGCTTCATGTGTGGTGGAGACCGAGAGGCGAAAGAAATTCTGAGCGCAATTCGCTGAGCTTTCTTATAAATGAGTTTAGGCTGCTGTGATAATCGCACATTAATGCATTTATTTTTAATGGTGTCCCAACGCACTAAAGCAATGCAGCTCCAACGTGCATACATTGCATCGCAGCACAACGCACAGCCCACGCCTATACTACACTAGCCTGTCTATATACTACCCTAGCCTGCCCCTATACTGTCTTAGCCTCTCCATATACTACCCTAGCCTGTCCATATACTACCCTAGCCTATCCATATACTACCCTAGCCTGCCCCTATACTGTCTTAGCCTCTCCATATACTACCCTAGCCTGTCCATATACTACCCTAGCCTGTCCATATACTACACTAGCCTGTCTATATATACTACCCTAGCCTGCCCCTATACTGCCCTAGCCTGTCTATATACTACACTAGCCTGTCTATATACTACCCTAGCCTGTCTATATACTACCCTAGCCTGCCCCTATACTGTCTTCGCCTGTCCATATACTACCCTAGCCTGTCCATATACTATCCTAGCCTGTCTATATACTACCCTAGCCTTCCCCATACTACCCTATCCTGTCTATATACTGCCCTAGCCTGTCTATATACTACCCTAGCCTTTCCCTATACTACCCTATCCTGTCGATATACTACCCTAGCCTATCTATATACTACCCTAGCCTGCCCATATACTGTCTTAGCCTCTCCATATACTACCCTAGCCTGTCCATATACTATCCTAGCCTGTCTATATACTACCCTAGCCTGCCCCTATACTGCCCTAGCCTGCCCCTATACTACCCTAGCCTGCCCCTATACTGCCCTAGCCTGTCTATATACGACCCTAGCCCACCCCTATACTGCCCTAGCCTGTCTATATACTACACTAGCCTGTCTATATACTACCCTAGCCTGCCCCTATACTGTCTTCGCCTGTCTATATACTACCCTAGCCTTCCCCTATACTACCCTATCCTGTCTATATACTGCCCTAGCCTGCCCCTATTCTCCACTAGCCCGCTCCTATACTGCCCTAGCCTGACCCTATACTGCCCTAGCCCGCCCTTATACTACCCTATCCTGTCTATATACTGCCCTAGCCTGCCCCTATACTGCCCTAGCCCGCCCCATACTGCCCTAGCCTGACTATATATTACCCTAGCCTGCCCCTATACTGCCCTAGTCTTCCTCTATACTGCCCCTATACTGCCCTAGCCCACCCCTATACTGCTTTAACCTGCCCCTATACTGCCCTAACCTGCCCCTATACTGCCCTAGCCCGCCCCTATACTGCCCTACCCCGCCCCTATACTGCCCCTATACTCCCCTAGCCCCCCCCATACTGCCCTAGCCTGCCCCTTGGAATTGAACATAATGGTATGTCATATCATTTTGCATATAGAAGGTGCTGTTGCATGTAAATCTGACTGTCTGATAAATTTAATTTTAGTTTTAATTATCATGATATAAAATAATGGATGTGGGGGCCTGTTGGCGAGCGTGATTTATTTCATTCTTGGACCCAAGCAGCATAATGTCTTGGGCCAGCTCTGGGCGTCTCTATGCACCTTGCTAACGCACTTGCTTTGGCGAATGTTCGCATGCACCAAAATAAATGGTAACGTTGCTTTTTTTTACAGTAAAAAGGGCTGTGCATTTATTTTGTAAATTTTTCGGACAACCCACTGAAATGAACGAGCGACCCTAAAAACGATGCGCAAAACCGCATGCCCTCGCTGCGCCTACATATGTGAAATACAGGAAATATTCCTAAAGTATGATGTTATGTGTTCTGCTGCATGGACACATTCTTTTTAATGAGAAGCCCCCGCCAGGATGCGTCAGCGGCATTGAAAGGGTTAATCGGTGTGCGCTCTGCGATGGAAGGAAGGTGTGTTGTGAACGTTGGATTATAACAATGAGAGTGATGTCATCCCCCCCCCACATTGCCGTATAAGGCAGGATTCTCTGTATCCGGGGAAGCCCCCGTTATGAATTATTCCGGAGGTGGAGGATTCTCTGTGCTGCCCACGCCTGTCATCACACATCTACATTAACAATGGCAGGACAGCTTGTCAATTACATTGCTACAGTACAGGGAAGTCACATATTGTGTGTGAGGGCTGAGCGCCACCTAGTGCCGTGACAGTGCACTGCAGCACACAGGAGATGAGGATGAGCGGATGGATGGGATTGGTTATCATTGAGGGTCTGTTTATTATAGGGACAGTGAGAACAGCAAAACCCAGAACAATTTGTGCCTCAATTGTGGCCCTGACATCCCACGGGGGATCTATGTAAACTATGTCAGTGGCGGCCGCTCCATTAGGGGCGCCGCCCCCCTAATCCATGCACACGGCTCTTAGCCACCTCAATACCGGGCACTTTCACCCCCTTCTTGCCCAGGCCATTTTTCAGCTTTCAGCGCTGTCACACTTTGAATGACAATTTTTATAATTTTTTCCCCACAAATAGAGCTTTCTTTTGGTGTTATTTGATTACCTCTGCGGTTTTTATTTCTTGCGCTATAAACAAAAGAAGAGGGACAAGTTTGAAAAAACACAATATTTTTTACTTTTTGCTATAATAAATATCCCAATTTTTTATTTTTTTAAATAACAGTTTTTCCTCAGTTTAGGCCGATACGTATTCTTCTACATATTTTTGGTAAAAAAATTGCAATAAGCGTATATTGATTGGCTTGCGCAAAAGTTATAGCGTCTACAAAATAAGGGATAGATTTAAAGCATTTTGATTTTTTTTAGTTTTTTTACTAGTAATGGCGGCGATCTGCGATTTTTATCATGACTGCGATATTGCGGCGGACATATCGGACACTTTTGACACATTTTTGGGACCATTCACATTTAAGCAGCGATCCGTGCTATGAAAATGCATTGATTACTGTGTAAATGTGACTGGCAGGGAAGGGGTTAACACTAGGGGGCGATCAAGGGGTTAAATGTGTGTCCTAGGGAGTGATTCTAACTGTAGGGGGAGGGGACTGACCGAGAGAGATGACCAATCGGTGTCCCTATGTAAAAGGGACACACCATCGGTCTCCTCTGCTCTGACAGGACGTGGGTCTGTGTTTACACACACAGATCCACGGTCCTGCTCAGTTACTGGGCAATCGCGGGTGCCTGGCGGACATCGCGGCCGCCGGGCATGCGCATCGGGTCCCCAGTGACGTGGCAGGCACGTGCCCCCTAGTGGCCCGGAAAGGGGAAGACGTCATATGACGTCCGCCCAGAATGAGAGCCTCCTCGTCCCGCCGTCATATGACGGTGGGCGGGCGGCTAGTGGTTAATCTACATGCAGGGTGCCGGAAGCATTGAATTTCAATGGATTTTTTTTTTAAGCCTCTAATTGGCTTCAAAAGGGTGGGCTCGGGGTGCAGACCACTGCGCCCCGAGACCACCCAGTTGTGTGACATTATCAAATTAATATTCGCTAATGTCTTCCTGCTTCTCCTCCCAGCCAATCAGGAAGCGGGTCCCAGGCCCTCATCCTGTTCGGCCAGGAGGAGAAGCATTGAATGCCTGAGGAAGGAGCACGCATGCGCATGCGCGCACCTCCCCGCTCCATCTAACATGTGGTAATAATGTCAGCGGCTTCCTCTATTGTAAACCCATGGACTAGGAAGTGCTGGAAGCCACCAGCACGGCCACGACCAGAGGGACACCCCACTTGCCGCAGCATGTCCTCCACACAGAGCGGATGAACCCTGTACTGCAGTGGCGGTGCATCCATAAAGGGCGCAGGAGCGTCGCCCCCTCTCTCCTGCACCACTCTATCATCATAGATAGATTCATGCATTGCATGAATCTATCTTTGTTCACTGCTGACACCCCCTATTCAGGTGTCCGGCCCATTTTCGGGTGCGGGCACCTGAATTACAGCGGCGGGGGTGTTTTTTGGAAGCACCTAATTAAAACCATAGGCTCTAATAGGCGCCAAAAAATGTGAACAGCGGGCGCCATGCTGGGCGTTCGCTGTTTACTCAGCTGTGCGTTAGCAAAGCGAAGGAATTCACTTTGCTAACACTGAACCGCCTCTCAGCCAATCAGGTTGCCGGGTCTGTTACCGGTCACCTGATTGGCTGAAACGTCAGGTGCTGTGATTGGACACCTGAGAGAGGACAGAAGAAGACACGGAGGACGTGCAGGAGACCGCCGCTGACCCGCTGCGAGACAGGTAAGTGCCGAGCAGCATCTGATGGGGCACAGTAGCAACAATTGATGGGCACACTGGCAGCATCTGATGGGGCACAGTAGCGACAATTGATGGGCACACTGGCAGCATCTGATGGGGCACAGTAGCGACAATTGATGGGCACACTGGCAGCATCTGATGGGGCACAGTAGCGGCAATTGATGGGCACACTGGCAGCATCTGATGGGGCACAGTGGTGGCAATTGATCGGCACACTGGCAGCATCTGATATGGCACATTAGCGGCAATTGATCGGCACACTGGCAGAATTTGATGGGGCACAGTAGCAGCAATTGATGGGCATACTGACAGCATTTGATGGAGCACACTGGCGGCAATTGATGGGCACAGTGTCAGCTTTCGATGGCACAGTGGCGGCAATTTATGGGTATAGTGGCTGCGTTTGATGGCACAGTGGCGGCAATTTATGGGTACAGTGGCTGCGTTTGATGGCACAGTAGCTGGGTTTGGCACAGTAGCTGCGTTTGATGGGCACAGTGGCTGCAATTGATGTTTTTTTTTTTTTTTTCAGTTTGTTTGCGCCCCCCCTCCCCCCCAAAAAAAAAAAATTTGGAGCACTAGCCGCCACTGCTGTACTGTACAACGCTGATCTTCCTAATTTTATTCTGTAAATGTACATATTCTTTGTTGCCATTAAACCATTTGTAATACTACATTTAGATGGTGCTGCTCTTTCTCCTTGCCTTTTGTACCTGCAGAGTTTCTTTCTCGCTCTTTGCTGAGCCTGCAGCCCGCAGTTCATCCCATAGACTGTTCATCAGAGACTCCTAGAGACACACAGTTGCTCTCTTAGCCCATATCCACTCCTCGTAAAGCTTCAGTGCGCCATTATTGTGTTTTTATACTCACTGTCCAATCACACACAGCGATTAGTGCACTCTCTGCTCTGCACAAAGGTGACTCTGGCTGTCCACACATCTGAGCTCAGCAATTCGGATCCCGCTCAGGCTACCATTATTCAGCGGTGGTGATGCACATTGGACAGCAATACGCACTCTCCGGACTCCCTCATGACAAAAGGAAGCTGTGTCCTATACAGATTGGGAAAGTGCAGGTCTTTCCCCTCCTCCTGGCAATCTCTCTCTGGGAAATGCAGTTCAAAAGTTCTTGATTACAGTAGTCTCCCTCTCTCCTCTGGACTACAGTTCCCACAGTGCAGTGCTGCCTGACTCAGTCTATTGAAAACTTTCTGCTAAGCAGCTCCCTCCTCTGGCTGATAAAGCTGTTACCAGTTCAGCACTGCAGGGCAGCATCTACAGCCAGTGGTTCTCTCACTCTCCATTCTTAGCCAAGCACTTGGCTACAGAGGATTGTCAGAGACTGTTCATATACTGCTGGAGATGGTCAGAGACTGGGGACATGTAACATGAGACTGCTTTACAGATAAATGCCAGGGCCAGGCGGGTGGGGGAAGACATCCCCAGCATGAGAAGACAGTGATTATTGCTAGCAGCTATAGCAGCCGCTAGCAATAATGGCAAGAGAATCCAGCAGGCTAGTTGTACCCAAGTTAAACGATCAATCAACTTGGTACATTCAGCCTTCCCATTAACTGTTTGAATATTGTCCAGTTCCTGCTGAACTGGGCGAGATTCAAACCATGTATGACCGGCCTTGTGCCCCTTTCACAACAGCTGCGATACGCTTGCTCAGTAGGGGATCTGTCCACTGATCCCTGCTGAGCAGGCGGATGACAGGTCCATGTCTGCTCCGCTTATGCAGAGCAGACACAGACACAGCCCACTCTCCTCTATAGGTGGTCGGATGTAAACGGATCTCCTGTCTGTTTAGTGGATCGGATTGGATTTTGGCAGGTGTAAACAGACACGTCACGGACACCCGCCGCTCCATAGAGGAGAATAGAGGTTCCGATCAGGTCCACCTGAAAAATGGACAGGCAGACCTGATCGGAAAGGTTCATGTGAAAGGGGCCTAAGGTTTTTGGTCACTAGGGGTAATGTTCCAAAATCTTAAATGCCAGTGGTTACTGCGAATCCTAACTCTCCACAACCTAACCTCCTAGGGCAGCCTAGCACTGAGGCACTCAGGACTACAGTTACTGTATATCTCATTATACAATGCATTTGTTTATTACATACAGTGCCTTGAAAAAGTATTCATACCCCTTGACATTTTCCACATTTTCTCATGTTACAACCAAAAACCTTAAATGTATTTTTATTGGGATTTTATGTGATAGACCAACACAGAGTGGCACATAATTGTGAAGTGGAAGGAAAATGACTTTGTAGAACCACCTTTTGCTGCAATTACAGCTGCAAGTCTTTTCGAGGGTCTCTACCAGCTTTGCACATCTAGAGAGTGACTTTGTACATCTATCTCAAGCTCTGTCAGATTGGATGGAGAGCGTCTGTGAACAGCAATTTTCAAGTCTTGTCACAGATTCTCAATTGGATTTAGGTCTGGACTTTGACTGGGCCATTCTAACACATGAATATGCTTTGATCTAAACCATTCCATTGTAGCTCTGGCTGTATGTTTCGGTCGTTGTCCTGCTGGAAGGTGAACCTCCCCAGTCTCAAATCTTTTGCAGACTCTAACAGGTTTTCTTCTAATGCCGTGTACACACGACCGTTTTTAATGACGAGAAAAATTGAATTTTTTAAAATGGTCATTAAAAATGATCGTGTGTGGGCTTCAGAGCATTTTTCACGACGTGAAAAATGGGCATGAAAAAATTGGAACATGCTCTAATTTTTCTCGTCGTTTTTCACCTCGTCGTTTTTCTCGTCATGAAAAACGGCCGTGTGTGGGCTTTAACGATGTGAAAAAAAATGCACATGCTCAGAATCAAGTATCAGACGGGAGCGCTTGTTCTGGTAAAACTAGCGTTCGTAATGGAGATAGCACATTCGTCACGCTGTAACGGACTGAAAAGCACGAGGCTGAAAAGAGCGAATCGTCTCTCAACAAACTTTACTAACATGAAGGGTGGCGCCATCCGAATGGAACTTCCCCTTTAAGCCGCGTACACACGATCGGTTTTACCAATGAAAACAGTCCGATGGATTTTTTTCATCGGACAAACCGATCGTGTGTGGGCCCCATCTGTCTTTTTTCCATCTGTGTCAAAAAATAGAACATGTTTTAAATTTTTCCGATGGATAAAAAACCGATAGAAAATTCCGATCGTCTATGGGCAAGTCCATCGGTTAAAAAACCCACGCATGCTCAGAATCAAGTCGACGCATGCTCAGAAGCATTGAACTTAATTTTTCTCGGCTCATCGGAGTGTTTTATGTCCCCCCGTTTGGAACGGTCGGTTTTTTGACTGATGCTGTGTAGGCAAGACTGATGGAAGTCAGCGTCATCGGATTTCCGATGGAAAAATCCATCGGTTTAAAACCATAGGAAATCCGATCATGTGTACAGGGCTTTATAGTGCCGTCGTACGTCACCGCGCTTTACTCGAGCATTTTTTTTCACGATAATGTGTAGGCAAGGCAGGCTTGAGAAGAATCACGTCAAGAAAAATGCAGTTTTTTTCAATGACATTAAAAACGGTCGTGTGTACGCGGCATTTGATTTCCCTGTATTTGGCTCCATCCATTTTCCCATCAACTCTGACCAGCTTCCCTGTCCCTGCTGAAGAAAAGCATCCCCACAACATGATGCTGCCACCACCATGTTTCACGGTGGGGATGGTGTGTTCAGGGTGATGTGCAGTGTTAGATTTCCGCCACACATAGGGTTTTGCTTTTAGGCCAAAAAGTTCAATTTTGGCCTCATCTGACCAGAGCACCTTCTTCCACATGTTTGCTGTGTCCCCCACATGGCTTCTTGCAAACTGCAAACAGGACTTCTTATGGATTTCTTTCAACAATGTCTTTCTTCTTGTCACTCTTCCATAAAGGGCAGATTTGTGGAGTGATGACTAATAGTTGTCCTGTGGACAGATTCTCCCACCTGAGCTGTGGATCTCTGCAGCTCCTCCAGAGTTACCATGGGCCTCTTGGCTGCATCTCTGATGAATGCTCTCCTTACCCGGCCTGTCAGTTTAGGTGGACGGCCATGTCTTGGTAGGTTTACAGTTGTGCCATACTCTTTCCATTTTTGGATGATGGATTGAACAGTGCTCCGTGAGATGTTCAAAGCTTGAGATATTTTTTTATAACCTAACCCTGCTTTAATCTTTATCCCTGGCTTGCCTGGTGTGTTCCTTGGCCTTCATGATGCTGTTAATTCACTAAGGTTCTCTAACAAACCTCTGAGGGCTTCACAGAACAGCTGTATTTATACTGAGATTAAATTACACACAGGAGGACTATATTTACTTATTAGGATACTTATGAAGACAATTGGCTTCACTAGATTTTAGTTAGGGCTATCAGTGTAAAGGGAGCTGAATACAAATGCACGCCACACTTTTCACATATTTATTTGTAAAAAATGTTGAAAACCATTTATCATTTTCCTTTCACTTCACAATTATGTGCCACTATGTGTTGATCTATCACATAAAATCCCAATAAAATACATTTATGTTTTTGGTTGTAACCTGACAAAATGTGGAAAATTTGAAGGGGTATGAATACTTTTTCAAGGCACTGTATATATATATATATATTTAGATGTGTTATAATAAAAGGGTCCAAGTCTGGGATTTGGGGGTTCTGGGTACCATGGAAGGACAGGGGGAGTGGCTGAGGGAGTCCAGGGGGGTCAAACATTGGACTAAGTTAGCATTACGCGGTTACCCATAATCCCCCTGTGTAGCGGCGTCCTTTACCCAGAGACCTCCCCTGGTGTACAGTGTTACATGAAGTCACCCTCTTCAAAGCCGCACGATAATCTGTCTACTAAAAGACATTTAATCCCCGAGCAATTAGCGGACAATGCTGGATACATTCACAGGGCTTCCTCCAGCCAGCCGCCAAAGGGGGAGGAGGATCCTGAGAAGTGGTGTACTTAGGTTTTGTGCTGCCCTAGGCCTGACTAAACTTGTGCAACCCCTTAACCCTGTCATGCCTAAGCCTATTTCTGACATTTGGTGTTTACAAGTTAAAATCCGTATTTTTTGCTAGAAAATTACTTAGAACCCCCAAACATTATATATACAGGGTTCGTACGGTCATTAAATTCCTGGAAAAGTCATGGGATTTTGACATGGTACTTTCCAGGCCTGGAAAAGTTTTGGAAAATGACTGAATCCACTAAGTTTTGGAAAAGTCATGGAATATTTTAGTCACTACTAGTCGTGCAACGGATCGTAAGCGATCCGTGATCCGAACAGGTCATCCTGTTCGGATCGGCACACGGCGCGATCCCCGGAGCGCTCCGGGGCCTCGGCCATTAGGAAAGGCCGCGGCTTCGGCCTATCTCCGGAGCCGCGGCCATCTTGGTACACCCGGCGGCAGCCTATTGGCTTAGCGGCACGCTGACGTCAGCAGGAACTGGAGGGACACACACTGCGCCGTGTATTGCTGTTCTGAGGTCTGTAAGGGGTGGGGGGGTGCCTGCATTACTGGGGGGTGTCTGTACTGAGAGGTCTGCACTGGGGGTGTCTGCACTGGGGGTGGCTGTACTACTGGGGGTGTCTGCACTGGGGGTGTCTGCACTGGGGGTGTCTGCACTGGGGGTGTCTGCACTGGGGATGTCTGCACTGGGGGTGGCTGTACTACTGGGGGTGTCTGCACTGGGGGTGTCTGCACTGGGGGTGTCTGTACTGGGAGGTCTGCACTGCAAGGTCTGCACTGGGGGTGGCTGTACTACTGGGGGTGTCTGTACTACTGGGAGGTCTGCACTGGGGGTGGCTGTACTACTGGGGGTGTCTGCGCTGGGGGTGTCTGCACTGGGAGGTCTGTACTGGGGGTGTCTGCACTGGGAGGTCTGTACTGGGAGGTCTGTACTGGGAGGTCTGTACTGGGAGGTCTGTACTGGGAGGTCTGTACTGGGGGTGGCTGTACTACTGGGGGTGTCTGTACTGGGAGGTCTGCACTGGGGAGGTCTGTACTGGGGGTGTCTGCACTGGGAGGTCTGTACTACTGGGGGTGTCTGTACTACTGGGGGTGTCTGTACTACTGGGGGTGTCTGTACTGGGAGGTCTGCACTGGGGGTGTCTGTACTGGGAGGTCTGCACTGGGGGTGTCTGTACTGGGAGGTCTGCACTGGGGGTGGCTGTACTGGGAGGTCTGCACTGGGGGTGGCTGTACTGGGAGGTCTGCACTGGGGGTGGCTGTACTGGGAGGTCTGCACTGGGGGTGGCTGTACTGGGAGGTCTGCACTGGGGGTGGCTGTACTACTGGGGGTGTCTGTACTGGGAGGTCTGCACTGGGGGTGTCTGTACTGTACTGACGTCAGTACTACAGTTTGAATTTATTTGTGTGAACTGTGAAGTTAAGTCATGGATTGTGGAAACTAACTAGTGTCGGGTGATTGTATATAGTGTTCATACCACATTTTACCACTGACTAATGCAGAGTTGCAATGCAAGGAGATCAGCTAAAGTAGTTGGATCTGTGCGTGCGTTATAATTAATTAATCAAAATTAGTCGTTTAATCGATTTAAAAGAAAAAACGATTAATCGAACATATAAATTTTAATCAGTAACAGCCCTAATTTATATTAGTAAAAATATGCTGGGTGTGACATGGATTTTCTTCTTATTTAACATGTATACATAGACATTTCATGAAACATAAGGTCATGAATATTTATACGTGAAGTCATGGAAAAGTCATGGAATTTCATTGGTAAAAATGTGTATGAACCCTGTATATACTGTATATATATATATATATTTTAGCAGAGAATCTATAGAATAAAATGGCGATTGTTGCAATATTTTGTGTCACACGGTATTTGTGCAGCAGTGTTTTAAATGCAACTTTTTGGGGAAAAAATACACTTTCATGAATTTTAAAAGAACCAAACAGTAAAGTTAGCCCAAATTTTTTGGATAACGTGAAAGATGAAGTTACGCCGAGTAAATAGTGAATAAATATATTGGTGCGCTAAAACCAACCCTAAAATGCAGCACAAATAATTAAAAATATATACACATCCAATAAATAAATGGTGTGCTAATAATGCAATAAAAGTGCAAAATGAAACATCAATAAATGTGACTCCGTGCAGAAAATAGAGCAGCAATGAATGGGCATAAAGTGCAAAATTGATACTATGCAGTACCATCAATAACAGCAGCAATGAATAGGTGTACAATGCAATATATAGCTAAATGCAATAACAACAATAAGAATAATGACATAAAAGCGAATCCAAATGAACATGAAAGGAATTCAGGAAAGTTTATATCAGGTGTAAGGTTCCACAATCATCCACCGGAGGCACTAGACCAGTTTACAATGATAATAATGTTTGTATCTTGTTTAATCCATATGTGAAGTGGACATATCAAAACAAGAGAAAGCGATCATAGTGCAGCATATTGTGATAACAGAATCACACCCAACAGACTCGATTGGTATACCACTCACATGTACCAGGGATCAGAAGCGCATAACACAGCTCAGCATTGAGTGTCTGTATGTGATAGACACCTGCTGACAGCATCACTCGGTTCCTCCCTATGTGTTACATCAGAGCCACCTGACTTATTCATGGGTGAGTAAATAGATACCAAACATGTCACGCTTTAAAATTGCACACACTCGTGGAATGGCGACAAACTACGGTACCTAAAAATCTCGCTTTAATTTTTTTTTACGGTTACCAGGTTAGAGTTATAGAGGAGGTCTAGTGCTAGAATTATTTCTCTTGCTCTGATGATCGCGGCGATACCTCACATGTGTGATTTGAACGTCCGTATGCGTTTTCTTTGCTGCGCGAGCTCGCGAGGATGGATGCGCTTTAAAAAAAATCATTTTTATATTTTTACATTGTGTATAAAAAAATAATAATTTTGATCACTTTTATTGCTGTCAGGAGGAATGTAAACATCCCTTGTGACAGTAATAGGTGGTGACAGGTACTCTTTATGGAGGGATCGGGAGTCTAAAAGACCGCCAATCCCTCCTTTGCACTTCAAAGTATTCAGATCGCCGAAAACTGCGATTCTGAATACTGTATATTTTATTTTCTTTTTTACAAGAAGATACTGTATTTTTTTTTAAATCCGCCGCCATTGGCACTCGAGTAAACCTTCAGTGATGTTGTGGCGTCGCTTCCGTGGCTACATACAGGAGACTGGCACAAAGACGTTACCGGCTTCGTACCAGTCTCTGTCTAGACGCTGGAAGAGGCAGATCATAGATCGGGTCTTTCGTGGGACGGGAGGCCCGTAAGAGCGGCGGAAGGCAGCGGGAGGGGGGATGTCCCCTCCTGCCCCCCCCCCCCCCCCGGGATAACAACCGAGCGGCTTTTAGCCACATCAGTTGTAATCCCTGGAAAGCCGACCGCTGGCTCTAAAAAACGGTGCCGGGATGATGCCTGCAGCTGCGGATGTGATAAGTATATGTGATGTGCTTTTGTCATATACTCTGCTGTTATACTTTACGTTAATGTTTTCATAGTAGCAATTCCCTACTTTCCTGGGAAATAAATAAGATATTGTTTTAACAGCAGTGTGTTTACTTTCATAGACAACCTTACATCATTGTGCTTATCAGAGTCTTAATAGAATAACTAATTATAGGCTTAGACAAGTTAATACATTTATTTATATATATTCATTAGTTTGTATATCGCATATTTCCTTCAATTGGCACCCCAGAAGGCGTGTGGAATTTATTTCTGCACAGAATCCACAAACCCTAATATATATTTTTGCCTTGAGTCCCTATAAGCTGGGACTGAAGGCTTTCCCTACCGTGAATAAAGATTTGCGCTGGTTCGTGAAGTCGGAAGCCCTGCTTGAATGGTCCTGAAAGTTCTATGAAATATTTCATCAGTGAGCGGACGCGCAAAATCTGGTGAGATTTTTTGCTGGTATCTAATATTGTTGGGCGGCGAATAATGATATCAAAATAAGGTCACACTCCCCTAAAACGACCCCAAGGCGTTATGAAGTTTATTCTGTGAGATGGGGTAGCAATCCAAGGCATAGAGGTCATAGTACTCAGACGCTTTTCCCTTTTAAGACCCATATGCAGAGAATCCAAACTGAAAATAGCCAATTAAGACAGCAAAGGCATTACTGTGCAAAATGGAGGGAGCCGCATGTTCATTCAAATATAGCACTGGGGGGGGGGGAGGGGGGCGGGGGAACAATGTTAGCAGCCCTTAGTGAGCGGCATGGATAGTAAGAATTTTCTGGTTAAAGTTTCTTTGCTATGAATAAGGTTTAGATGTGAGTTACAGAGATTTGCCCTTCATGTTTGGAGGACCTTGATATATATATATATATATATATATATATATTAGTATTTTTAAGGATAAGCCTCTGGATTGTTATTTTGTTAAAAAATACTCTTATTTTGATTTTTTTTTATAAATTTGTTAAAATTTTTGATGTTGACTGGAGTTGAAAGAAAAACCCGGACTGGAGTTGAAAAAAAAAAACCGGACTGGAGTTGAAAAAAAAAAACCCGGACTGGAGTTGGAAACAAAATCTGGACTAGATTTGGAAAAAAAAACGGATGTCAAATACTCTCTGAAAAGCGATCTGAATGCAGTACCCACTTACGGGGTTATTTTTTATATAATAAAGGTTGCTAAATATAAGTGTAAAAAATAACCCTGTAAGTGGGTACTACATTCAGATCGCTTTTCAGAGAGTATTTGACATCCGGGTTTTCTTTCAACTCCAGTCTGGGTTTTTATTTAAAAAAAATATAAAAAAAAAAAATGTAATAATTTGTTTTGCTAAAAAATAAGTGTAAAAAATGTCCGGGTTTTTATTAATTTTTTTTTTATAAAAAAGTAAGTTTTTTTTTTTCAACTCCAGTCCGGGTTTTGTTGCTTAAAACTAAGTGTAAAAAATAACCCCGGAAGCGGGTACTGCATTCAGATCGCTTTTCAGAGAGTATTTGACATCCGAGTTTTTTTTCAACTCCAGTCCAGGTTTTTTTTCCAACTCCAGTCCGTTTTAAAAAAAAAATCCAGTCCGGGTTTTTTTTTTTTAACTCCAGTCTGTTTTTTTTTTTTAAATCCAGTTCGGGGTTTTTTTTTAACTTCAGTCCGGCTTTTTTTCAAATCCAATCCAGGTTTTTTTTTTCAACTCCAGTCCGGGTTTTTATTAAAAAAAAAATTAGTAAAGGTGGGTGTGTTGCTAAAAAATAAGTGTAAAAATTAACCCGGTAAGTGGGTACTGCATTCAGATCGCTTTTTAGAGAGTATTTGACAGGCATTTTTTTTTTCAACTCCGGGATCCAACAATACATTACAGCCGTGAGCAGTTTTTTAAATTAAATTTTTTCCTTTAGAAATGTCATTTTGCTGTGGCACTGTTATAAACATGAGAAAGATGCACTACTTTACAGGCATACTAAGGACACCCTCCAGGCACGATATTTAAAGGAATATTTCATTTTTATTGTTTCACTTTAAGCATTATTAAAATCACTGCTCCCGAAAAAAGACGGCCGTTTTTAAAACTTTTTTTTGCATTGATACATGTCCCCTGGGGCAGGACCCGGGTCCCTTTTTATGGCAATAACTTGCAAATAAGCCTTTAAAATTAGCACTTTTGATTTTTCACATTCGTGTCCCATAGACTTTAACCGCTTGCCCACCGCGAAGACATACGTTGGCAGAATGGCACGGCTGCACAAAGCAACGTATATATACGTTGCTTTGAATTTCGCGCTGTGCGGGCGCCCCTCCCGCGAGCTCCGTGATCGTACCTGCGGGACTCGATGTCACCCAGTGTCCTGCGATCGTTTACCAAAAATATGGAGACTACGTATCGGCCTAAACTGAGGAAAAAAATTTATTTTTTATATATTTTTTGGGGATATTTATTAAAGCAAAAAAGTAAAAAATATTGTTTTTTTTTTCAAAATTGTCGCTCTTTTTTTGTTTATAGCGCAAAAAATTAAAACCGCAGAGGTGATCAAATAACACCAAAAGAAAGCTCTATTTGTGGGGAAAAAGGACATTAATTTTGTTTGGGTGCCACGTCGCACGACCGCGCAATTGTCAGTTAAAGCGACGCAAAGCTGAATCGCAAAAAAATGGCCCGGTCATTGGGCAGCCAAATCCTCCGGGGCTGAAGTGGTTAAGCAAATTTATGGAGGACTAAGAGGATATAACCATGCCAGTGGTGCAGCAGAAAACATGTAGCACAGTGATGAAGGTATGTGGTCCAGGCAGTGAGCAAAGGGAGGATTGGGGGCGGGAACAAATAAATCCATCTGTTTATTTTTCTCATCAGCAATCAACAGAAACAAAATTAAGATTCCTTAATATGTACAACTGACACAGGCAAAGGATTGCAGGAGAGTCCTACTACCTACCTGCCAGGTATAGGTGACCATGTCAGTGTCCCTTGTGTTTTCACCATCCCTATCATACCGGCAGCAGTGCAGCCGCTTTATGGGGGCGCCAGACCGTTTTTTCTTGCGGCCCAGTCCACCTCATAAGACTGGCCCTATACGTGTAGCGCAAGCCGGTGAGGACTCTTTTCATGCTGCCCCTCTGCAAAGTGCTGCCCTAGGCCTGGGCCTTGTTGGCCTAGGCCAAGATACAGCGTTAATCGTGATAGACGCCTATATCACCACCATTATCAATGTCCTCCGTTCTGAGCGGAGCCCGAAACTTCTACATATCAATGAATAGAATTTAAAGTCATCGGGACAAGAAGTCATGGGAAATCTGACATGGGGACATCACAGGCAGTAATGAAAACTGACTGTAGTTTTAAAACTGGACTCCAGGCAGATATAAAAGACACAAATGATCACAGAAAGTACCACTAAATGTGACCTAGTATCAGCCCTTTGCAATCAATGTACAGCAGAGCTCAGACTGGGAAAGTGAGAAGCAGTACTACAAGCCAATCAATTGTGCTACAGTGTTAATTTGCTAACAAGGGATGTGTTGATGGGAGAAAAGAGCAGAGTGACAGAGAGATTAGCGCATCAGCCTCCTGTTTTCCCATTTACTGTCCGCTGACAGCCTGAGTTTGGAGAAGTGAGTTGAACGATGCTGGCTATCAATCGGCCTGGAAGATTGAGGACATCCTCTGGCAGAAAAGAAGTACTGTCCAAGCATAGGTTGTGGGCAGGTCCAGATTGACCTGGGCTCAAAGGAAGTGTGTTGATTGATATTGGCCAGCAGACTGAGGACATCTATTGGAAGAAACAGAGTACTGCAGGGGAAATCTCTGGCTTAAAGGTGAATATTGCAGAATGACCTGGGCTCAGAGAAAATGTGTTGATAGATGATGGCTAGCAGACTGAGGACATCTTGTGGCAGAAAAGAAGCACTTTCCAGTCATACACTGGGGGCAGGTCCAGAATAACCTGGGCTCAGAGGAAGTGTGTTGAACGATGATGGCTAGCAGACTGAGGACATCTATTGGAAGAAATAAAGTACTGCAGGGGAAATATCTGGCTTAAAGTGATTGTAAACGGTCACTTTGTAAAACATCCCATTCAGTTTAAAATAGAAATGAAAGGCAAAAGCTATAAAAATACATTATAAAAAAAAAAAATCCGATTTTTTATAAGTGGTCACATTCCCTCTGTTCTCATGCGGGAAGGTAGTGGAGTTGGGACTTTAATTGAGGTATAGGGGTATAATAAATGAAATAAGATAAATAACTTGGATGTCATGGTTCCCTCTATTGGCATGATACAGTATAAGTAAACCAGTAATCACAATACATTTATGATACAGAAATGTAATCACAAAGGAACAATTCATAATCATCATTCATTTAATAACACATGATTAATTGGGGAATATGATTAATGACATACAAACATAGTAATAAATAAATCAATGAATAATAAATATGTAAGTAATAACAACATGATCAACACGTATGTAATTGATAAATAATAATATGGGCTGATGTAGAGCATCCGAGGATGTAAACTCTACGCGTTTCATGGTCGCCTACCACTCATCAGGAGTTTGGATGCCTGAAAGTAATCTAAAATGAGGTAAATGGAAAAATTTGTTGTGGTAGTTTCTGGGGATCCACTAGTCCCCATAAACAAACCCAATGCAGTGAAAAAATGTGAGAAAAAAGGAATGAAAATGTAGCAATATTTTACCTTGCCAGACAGCCCTCTGTTCTCAGCTGCATATGAGCTGGGGGAAGGAGAAGCAGCAGCACACTGAGCTTCCCAGAGAATGACTGTGCAGCGGGGGCATGTCAGGACAAGTCTGATCATTGGAGGAGAGCACACTGAGTTCCCAGCATGGCCAGAGAACTGACCACAGTGTGTTCTCCTGCTTAGTGTGGTCAGTTTTTAATAGGAAAGTAGAGGGACTGACAGGAACACCAGGGATTTCACATAAAGGAAGCAAAACAAAGAGAACAGGATACTTTCCCATACAAGTACATGAAACAGCAGGCACATATGAGGAATATGAAGTGTTGGGGTAACAAACGCTTTAAAGTTGAATATTGCAAAATGACCTGGGCTCAGAGAAAAGGTGTTGGATGATGCTGGCTAGCAGACTGAGGACATCTTGTGGCAGAAAAAAAAGTACCGTCCAATCGTAGGCTGGGGACAGGTCCAGAGTGACCTGGGCTCAGAGGAAGTGCGTGGAATGATGTTGGCCAAGAGACTGAGGACATCTAGTGGCAAAAATAAAGTACTGTAGGGGAAATCTCTTGCTTGAATGTGAATATTTCAATAAAAAGTGGCTTTGATTTTTTTTTTTTAAGAGCTTTTCATTTTCTACCTCGTATGTATGGAGTGGTGCTTTTCCTTAACTCTTCACTGTTCTACCTAACACTAATGTTTAGCTGGAATTGGGGGGGGGGGGGGGTAATAATCCTTTAGCCATTTTTTATATCTCCAGCACCATTCACATGCAGCTCTGATTGGCTATCTCAGCAGAGATCTTTATGAAAAGTCTCCATCGCTGGGAATGTTATTGGAGTCGCCGTTGTGGGAGGAGCCTGCACATATGAAGTTGCCAAGAGTCGTCACATTAATCAGATTGTGTGGACACAGCGGAGGAGACACTCCTAGTCCTCCTGAGCAGAGCCGCTCCTCCTGAATGCAGAGCCAGGGAGGCTGAGAGCTCAGCAGGTGAGAGATGGCAGAGTGTGTATGAGCAGATGCAGCTGCTTCCTATCCCTGAGCTGTCAGGTGCAATGACACCTCTGTCTTCTATTGGATAACAGGAAATCTTCTTCATCCTTGCCGGCATTTAACCAATTCAGTGCAGTGGTGTGTCAGACCTCTGCAGAGGGACCACTGCTTCCACACAGAGAGCAAGGGACTCTCTCTATAGCATGCTGGCAGGGGATGAGCTTTTCTGCTGATATACACATCCTCTACTGACACCCTCCTATTCCACTGCAGATCGGATGAGAACACATCCATAAGGTGGGTACTTCCTAGTGGAATTTATTTTGTCATTTTTTTTTTGTAAGAACGTTTCTTCAGTTTTCTAATCATTATTGGGGTCAAATCGACAAATATTTTCACCCGCAGTGACTAGAAAATTAGAGGGAGCGGGATGGAAAGTTTTTCTTGAATGTAAAATTTTCTAACAGTGAAGCCACACTGCTCACACGGCCGGGAATCCCGTCGGAAAAAAAAACTTCGGTTTTCCCGACTGGATTCCTGGCAAGCTTTCCTTGCCAAGGCCTGTGTACAGACGTCCGCTAAAAAACACGCCGTTCTTTTGAATGGCAAGAACGCGGTGACGTCATCGACTACGACGAGCCTGTGTCTCGTCACATTAGATTCCGTCGCCGCCATCTTGCTACACCCCACACTAGCGTTGTATGCGCATGCGTCGCAGTGTTATCAAGCATGAGCGGTTTTACCTATATCCAGGTAAGCATGCAGGCGACCGGTTTTCTCAGCAGGAAACACTCTGCCGGGAATCCCGACGGGAAAATAGAGAGCAGGTTCTCTATTTTTCCCGGGCAGTTTTCCTGTTGGGAAAACTGCTAGGAAAAAATTTTAATGGCAGTTTTTCTGCCGGGAAAACCCGTCATGTGTATGAGGCTTGAATGTGGTTTTCATTTGGGAAAGTCCATTTATTTCAAAATCTACACTATATTACCAAAAGTATTGGGACGCCTGCCTTTACACACACATGAGCTTTAATGGCATCCCAGTCTTAGTCCATTGGGTTCAATATTGAGTTGGCCCACCCTTAGAACAGCTTCAACTCTTCTGGGAAGGCCGTCCACAAGGTTTAGGAGTGTGTCTATGGGAATGTTTGACCATTCTTCCAGAAGCGCATTTGTGAGGTCATGCACTGATGTTGGACGAGAAGGCCTGGCTCGCAGTCTCTAATTCGTCCCAAAGGTGTTCTATCGGGTTGAGGTCAGGACTCTGTGCAGGCCAGTCAAGTTCCTCCACCCCAAACTGGGTTTGGGGTGGAGGAATTTTAACCCCTGCTAGCGGCCGAAAAAGAGTTAAACCCGCCCGCAAACGCTGCTGCAGTGGCGGTTTGCAGGCAGTACGGCCGCACTGTCCCATTGATTTCAATGGGCAGGGGCGCTATAGGAGCGGTGTATTCACCGCTCCTACAGCGCCTCAAAGATGTGGCTGGCAGGACTTTTTTTACCGTCCTGCCAGCGCACCGCTCCAGTGTGAAAGCCCTCAGGCTTTCACACTGGATAGAAAGGAGCAGCTCTTTCAGGGCGCTTTGCAGGCTCTATTTTTAGTGCATTAGCGGCTGCAAAGCGCCTCAGTGTGAAAGCAGACTTAAGCCCCGTACACACGATCGGTTTTCCTGCCAAGAAAACTGCCATGAGAGCTTTTGACCGGAAAAACCGGCCGTGTGTATGCTTCATCGCAGTTTTCCCGACAGGAAAACTGCCACGAATCGCGCCGGGAAAAAAGAGAGCTGGTTCTCTATTTTCCCGTTGGGATTCCCTGCGTTTTTTTCCCCGCCAGATTTACTATGGGAAACACTGCGAGGCAGTGCCGATGGAGCATACACACGGCCGGGTTTCCCAAACAAAGCTCTCATGGCAGTTTTCCTGCCGGGGAAAGACGGCCGTGTGTAGGGGGAAAAAGCTACCGAGCAGGTTCTTGGTTTTCCCCTCGGTTTTCCCGGTGGACTTTTTACCGCCGGGAAAACTGATCGTGTGTGCAGGGCTTCAGAGCTGCACTCCAGAAATTAGGCTCCATTCACACTTGTACGACTCCAAAATGATGACAACAGCATGACTTTGTAGTAAAAGAGTCTGGGTACTTAACTGGCCTGCCTGCCCTCAAGACCTTTCACCAATTGAAAATATTTGCAGCTACTTGAAATGAAAAATATGACAAAGAAGACCCAGGACTGTTGAGAAGTTAGAATTATATATCAGGCAAGAATGGGACAACATTCCTCTCCCAAAACTCCAGCAACTGGTCTCCTCAGTTCCCAGAAGTTTACAGAGTGTTGTTAAAAGAAGAGGGGAAGCTACACCGTGCTAATCATGGCCCTGTCCCAACTTTGCTGTCTTTGTGTTGCTGCCATCAATTTCAAAATGACCTTATTTTTTTATTTAAATGGTACATTTTCTCAGTTTAAACATCTGATATGTTTTCTATTTTTCTATTGTGAATAAAATATGGGTTTATGAGATTTGCAAATCATTGTTCTTATGTAGATTTTACACAGTGTCCCAATTTTTTTGAGAATTGGGGTTGTAGTTGTACTTTTCACCATTATGTCTATTCTGTTCCAACTCTGTTGCAGATCAGGAGACAGATCAGGAGACAGATCAGGAGACAGATCAGGAGACAGCATGGAGGCTTTAGAACGCAGTGGGTGGTCTGAGCTGCACCACGCGGCTTACAAGAATCACGTCTCGCTGGTAGAATGTCTCAACGAGTTCTCTGGACTGGCTAACTTGGACACCACAACGGATGACTCCATTCAGAACACGCCGCTGCTGCTGGCCGTCTCCAGCGGGAGCCATCAGATGGTGAACTTGCTGGTCAAACTTGGAGCAGTTGTTACTTTTGTAAACAGACAACGGCAGGGAGTTGTAGAAATCTGTGCTCTTCATGGCCATCTTCACCTTCTCCAATACTTCATTGGTCTTCACAACAAGAATCTGAATGTGTATAAGAAACTTATTGCACTACTGGACTCTGATGAAGAAGAAGACAACGTCATTGGGTCTTGTTCCATGATTTCTCAATTGACCAGCCCATCGGTGGATGGGTCAGATGGCCATCTACAAAGTTTTATAGATGAAGGCCTGGTTTCTGGGTTGGTTGACGTCTTACGGAGAAGTTTTGGTGAGAAGGTCAAGACTACAACATTGTATCTGCTGAAAAATATCTTGAGGTGTAAAAATGGAAGAAGGAAGTTACTGGAGATTGATGGAATCCAAGTCCTTGTGTCTCTCATCGACAGTAAGTTGAGGAATTTATTTCCCACCATAATGGACTCAGTATGTGAACTGAGTGCTGAGAAAGACTCTGCTGAAGAGCTCTCAAAAACCTTCATTCCAACCCTCACAAAAGTACTGTCCATCCTGGAAGAGGAGGCTCCAGAGGAGGTCCTACAGCCAATTTTACAAGACACAGGCCTCCTGGCTGCCTCTTCTCCTCCATGTAAGGATGCAATGGGGAGGCAAAGTGGTCTTCTCACCCTCATAGTGAAATTATTTCAGGTCTGCCAGACAAAACCCCTTATAATTTCATGGAGTGATGCTGTGGGACGTATCTCTGAAGGCAACCAAAATAACCAAAATATTCTCATCAATGAGAACGCGGGCTTGTGCCTTCACCACATGCTGAAATCCAAAAACAGAGATGTCCAGATGTCGGCTGTGGAAACGTTATACAGGTAAATGAATCTGAAAATGTGTGTCTGTAAATGCTCTGTATTAGTTGTCTCAATCAACCATGTGAGCTCACAACTCTTGAATAAAGGGGGGGGACACTTACATTTGGGCCCCCCGATCTCATATAATCAGGCAAGGTTGTACCCAATGCAGTCAGTGCTCCAGAGTCAGCACTAAACAATAGAAGACACAGATGAAGAGCAGAAAGGAACCGTTTTACTTGCCAAAAGATCTGTAAAATAACCACATGTATATACAGTACACTATATTACGAAAAGTATTGGGACGCATGCCTTTACACGCACATGAACTGTAATGGCATCCCAGTCTTAAGCCCTGTACCCAGGGGCGAATCCCGTCAAAAAAAAAAACATTGGTTTTCTCAACAGGATTCCTGGCAAGCTTTTCTTGCCAAGCCCTGTGTACACACGGACATTCAAAAGAACCGCCGTTTTTTTGAATGGCAAGAACGCGGTGACGTCATCGACTACGACGAGCATGTGCCCGTCACATTCGATGCCGTCGCCGCCATCTTGCTTCACCCTACACTACCCTTGTAAGCTACTGCGCATGCATCGAAGTCTCATCGAGTATGCGCGGGCTTACCTATGGACAGGTAAGCATGTAGCCTCGTACAGACGCACGGTTTTCTCGTCGGGAAACAGGCCGAAGAGAATCCCAACGAGAAAATAGAGAGCTGGTTCTCTTTTTTTCTCGTCGAGATTCCCGGCAGTTTTCCCGACGAGAAACCATACACACGACCGGTTTTCTCGGCAAAAAGCTCTCCCAGCTGTTTTCTTGCAGAGAAAACCGGTCATGTGTACGAGGCTAGAGTCCGTAGGGTTCAGTGCAGGGACTGAAGGAAAAGCTTGGATAGCCGCACTCCAAAAATTGGTTGATTTTATTTAAAAAAAAGGAAAAAATCACATCAACACAAAATCACAGCAAAGCACAGCAATGGAGCTGACGCGTTTCACACTACAGATCAGTGCTTATTCATAGCTGAGCTATGAATAAGCACTGATCTGTAGTGCGAAACGCGTCAGGTCCATTGCTGTGATTTTGTGTTGATGTGATTTTTTTCCTTTTTTTAAAATAAAATCAACCAATTTTTGGAGTGCGGCTGTCCAAGCTTTTCCTTCAGTCCCTGCATTGCTATATGCAATTGCCTGCACCCTATGCTGAGGGTCTAGTGAGCAGAGCAACAGCTTCTTTT
Source organism: Rana muscosa (assembly GCA_029206835.1). Classification (NCBI taxonomy): domain Eukaryota; kingdom Metazoa; phylum Chordata; class Amphibia; order Anura; family Ranidae; genus Rana; species Rana muscosa. Next base: position 336,444,000 of record CM055119.1, read on the forward strand.
GAGCGGTAACTTTCTCTCTTATCCGTAGGGTTCAGTATTGAGGTGGCCCTTTTGCAGCTATAACAGCTTCAACTCTTCTGGGAAGGCCGTCCACAAGGTTTAGGAGTGTCTATGGGAATGTTTGACCATTCTTCCAGAAGTGCAATTGTGAGGTCTTTCATCTTTACTACAAATTCTCCTTGTAGTTCTTTAGCCCACCGAGCTCCCGGTCTCTCACTAGACCCTCTGATTCACTGCCACTGAATCCCTTGAGCTCCTCCAATCTTCACAGTGGTATCTACCTCAAGCGTCACCAACGCTTCTCAGCTGGGTCCCTAGCTTGGCACTCCCGATACTTCTCAAGCTTCACCCCACTGGCCTGTTCGGTTCCTGGCTTGGCACACAAGGCTGCTCTGCAAGCGTCACATCCGCTGGTTGGGTCCCTGACTTGATCACTGCCTGATCAGTGAGAATACTTCTCCAGTATTTGCTTCAGTTACTCACTGTGGTCCCTGTTAATAAGCTGGTTGGTCCCTTAATGGCAACAGCTTCCCTTCTACCTCCGACCACGACAGGTTCTCTGGCCAGCAGAACCGGAACTTTTGGTTGGACTGCAAGCCGCAATCCCAACCCTGTGCTGCTCTCTTGCTTCTGGATAGGCCCTCAGACAGCCTGGCAGCCAGATGCCCCGGGATAGGCCCAATCTCCGGCCTAGCAGCCCGGAGGAAACACGTCCACCCAGACAGCCGTCCAGGTGGCACAGAACATAGATCACCTGACTTCACCCAAATATATAGGCTCTCCAAGCAGGCCAAGGGATTTAAGAAAACCCCTGCCCATTGGCTGAGATACCCCATATACCCATAACCTGACCTTGAGTTGCCCTTCTCATATCTATTACCACCAAGTAGGGATGAGCTTCGTGTTCGAGTCGAACATACGTTCGACTCGAACATCGGCTGTTCGATCGTTCGACGAAGATCGAACGATTTGGGCCGTTCGCGCCAAATTCGAGTGACGCGAACGGCCCACAATGCACTACGCCATCGCAGTGTCATCCAGGCGCTGTGATTGGCCAAGCATGCACTGTGACCCCGCATGCTTGGCCAATCACAGCGCCGGCAGCGAGGAGAGCAATGATTGGCCACAGGCAGGATGCCTGTGGCCAATTATTGCTGAGGGTGTTTAGTACACGCCCCACACTATAAAAGGCCGCCAGCACGGCGGCCTAGTGTAGTGTGTTCCGGAGCAGGGATAGAGCAGCATAGGCAGGGACAGTGACTGTTATTTCTTTCTTGCTTAACCTGGATTCCTTTAGTTTAGGGAAAGAGAAGGATAGGTAGGGAGAGTGTCAGTGTGTTTTGTGCTTGTGCTATAGTGTGCTTAAAAAAAACATTTATTCTAGGGACAGAAAACTGTAGGTAGGGACAGTGTCAGTTTCTTTCACTCTGCAAGTCCTTGTTTCCAGGGACCTGGAAGGACAGTGAGTGAATTGTCCTTGTGCTATATTGTGCTTAAAAAAACATTTATTCTAGGGACAGAAAACTGTAGGTAGGGAGAGTGTCAGTTTCTTTCACTCTGCAAGTCCTTGTTTCCAGGGACCTGGAAGGACAGTGAGTGAATTGTCCTTGTGCTATATTGTGATTAAAAAAAACATTTTTTCTAGGGACAGAAAACTGTAGGTAGGGAGAGTGTTTTTTTTCTTTCACTCTGCAAGTCCTTGTTTCCAGGGACCTGTAAGGACAGTGAGTGAATTGTCCTTGTGCTATATTGTGATTAAAAAAAACATTTTTTCTAGGGACAGAAAACTGTAGGTAGGGAGAGTGTCAGTTTATTTCACTCTGCAAGTCCTTGTTTCCAGGGACCTGTAAGGACAGTGAGTGAATTGTTCTTGTGCTATATTGTGATTAAAAAAAACATTTTTTCTAGGGACAGAAAACTGTAGGTAGGGAGAGTGTTTTTTTTCTTTCACTCTGCAAGTCCTTGTTTCCAGGGACCTGGAAGGACAGTGAGTGAATTGTCCTTGTGCTATATTGTGCTTAAAAAAACATTTATTCTAGGGACAGAAAACTGTAGGTAGGGAGAGTGTCAGTTTATTTCACTCTGCAAGTCCTTGTTTCCAGGGACCTGTAAGGACAGTGAGTGAATTGTCCTTGTGCTATATTGTGATTAAAAAAAACTTTTTTTCTAGGGACAGAAAACTGTAGGTAGGGAGAGTGTTTTTTTTCTTTCACTCTGCAAGTCCTTGTTTCCAGGGACCTGTAAGGACAGTGAGTGAATTTTTCTTGTGCTATATTGTGATTTAAAAAAACATTTTTTCTAGGGACAGAAAACTGTAGGTAGGGAGAGTGTTTTTTTTCTTTCACTCTGCAAGTCCTTGTTTCCAGGGACCTGGAAGGACAGTGAGTGAATTGTCCTTGTGCTATATTGTGCTTAAAAAAACATTTATTCTAGGGACAGAAAACTGTAGGTAGGGAGAGTGTCAGTTTATTTCACTCTGCAAGTCCTTGTTTCCAGGGACCTGTAAGGACAGTGAGTGAATTGTCCTTGTGCTATATTGTGATTAAAAAAAACATTTTTTCTAGGGACAGAAAACTGTAGGTAGGGAGAGTGTTTTTTTTCTTTCACTCTGCAAGTCCTTGTTTCCAGGGACCTGTAAGGACAGTGAGTGAATTTTTCTTGTGCTATATTGTGATTAAAAAAAACATTTTTTCTAGGGACAGAAAACTGTAGGTAGGGAGAGTGTTTTTTTTCTTTCACTCTGCAAGTCCTTGTTTCCAGGGACCTGTAAGGACAGTGAGTGAATTTTTCTTGTGCTATATTGTGATTAAAAAAAACATTTTTTCTAGGGACAGAAAACTGTAGGTAGGGAGAGTGTTTTTTTTCTTTCACTCTGCAAGTCCTTGTTTCCAGGGACCTGTAAGGACAGTGAGTGAATTTTTCTTGTGCTATATTGTGATTAAAAAAAACATTTTTTCTAGGGACAGAAAACTGTAGGTAGGGAGAGTGTTTTTTTTCTTTCACTCTGCAAGTCCTTGTTTCCAGGGACCTGTAAGGACAGTGAGTGAATTTTTCTTGTGCTATATTGTGATTAAAAAAAACATTTTTTCTAGGGACAGAAAACTGTAGGTAGGGAGAGTGTTTTTTTTCTTTCACTCTGCAAGTCCTTGTTTCCAGGGACCTGTAAGGACAGTGAGTGAATTTTTCTTGTGCTATATTGTGATTAAAAAAAACATTTTTTCTAGGGACAGAAAACTGTAGGTAGGGAGAGTGTTTTTTTTCTTTCACTCTGCAAGTCCTTGTTTCCAGGGACCTGTAAGGACAGTGAGTGAATTTTTCTTGTGCTATATTGTGATTAAAAAAAACATTTTTTCTAGGGACAGAAAACTGTAGGTAGGGAGAGTGTTTTTTTTCTTTCACTCTGCAAGTCCTTGTTTCCAGGGACCTGTAAGGACAGTGAGTGAATTTTTCTTGTGCTATATTGTGATTAAAAAAAACATTTTTTCTAGGGACAGAAAACTGTAGGTAGGGAGAGTGTTTTTTTTCTTTCACTCTGCAAGTCCTTGTTTCCAGGGACCTGTAAGGACAGTGAGTGAATTTTTCTTGTGCTATATTGTGATTAAAAAAAACATTTTTTCTAGGGACAGAAAACTGTAGGTAGGGAGAGTGTTTTTTTCCTTTCACTCTGCAAGTCCTTGTTTCCAGGGACCTGTAAGGACAGTGAGTGAATTGTTCTTGTGCTATATTGTGATTAAAAAAAACATTTTTTCTAGGGACAGAAAACTGTAGGTAGGGAGAGTGTTTTTTTCCTTTCACTCTGCAAGTCCTTGTTTCCAGGGACCTGTAAGGACAGTGAGTGAATTGTTCTTGTGCTATATTGTGATTAAAAAAAACATTTTTTCTAGGGACAGAAAACTGTAGGTAGGGAGAGTGTTTTTTTTCTTTCACTCTGCAAGTCCTTGTTTCCAGGGACCTGTAAGGACAGTGAGTGAATTTTTCTTGTGCTATATTGTGATTAAAAAAAACATTTTTTCTAGGGACAGAAAACTGTAGGTAGGGAGAGTGTTTTTTTTCTTTCACTCTGCAAGTCCTTGTTTCCAGGGACCTGTAAGGACAGTGAGTGAATTTTTCTTGTGCTATATTGTGATTAAAAAAAACATTTTTTCTAGGGACAGAAAACTGTAGGTAGGGAGAGTGTTTTTTTTCTTTCACTCTGCAAGTCCTTGTTTCCAGGGACCTGTAAGGACAGTGAGTGAATTTTTCTTGTGCTATATTGTGATTAAAAAAAACATTTTTTCTAGGGACAGAAAACTGTAGGTAGGGAGAGTGTTTTTTTTCTTTCACTCTGCAAGTCCTTGTTTCCAGGGACCTGTAAGGACAGTGAGTGAATTGTTCTTGTGCTATATTGTGATTAAAAAAAACATTTTTTCTAGGGACAGAAAACTGTAGGTAGGGAGAGTGTTTTTTTTCTTTCACTCTGCAAGTCCTTGTTTCCAGGGACCTGTAAGGACAGTGAGTGAATTTTTCTTGTGCTATATTGTGATTAAAAAAAACATTTTTTCTAGGGACAGAAAACTGTAGGTAGGGAGAGTGTTTTTTTTCTTTCACTCTGCAAGTCCTTGTTTCCAGGGACCTGTAAGGACAGTGAGTGAATTGTCCTTGTGCTATATTGTGATTAAAAAAAACATTTTTTCTAGGGACAGAAAACTGTAGGTAGGGAGAGTGTTTTTTTTCTTTCACTCTGCAAGTCCTTGTTTCCAGGGACCTGTAAGGACAGTGAGTGAATTTTTCTTGTGCTATATTGTGATTAAAAAAAACATTTTTTCTAGGGACAGAAAACTGTAGGTAGGGAGAGTGTTTTTTTTCTTTCACTCTGCAAGTCCTTGTTTCCAGGGACCTGGAAGGACAGTGAGTGAATTGTCCTTGTGCTATATTGTGCTTAAAAAAACATTTATTCTAGGGACAGAAAACTGTAGGTAGGGAGAGTGTCAGTTTATTTCACTCTGCAAGTCCTTGTTTCCAGGGACCTGTAAGGACAGTGAGTGAATTTTTCTTGTGCTATATTGTGATTAAAAAAAACATTTTTTCTAGGGACAGAAAACTGTAGGTAGGGAGAGTGTTTTTTTTCTTTCACTCTGCAAGTCCTTGTTTACAGGGACCTGTAAGGACAGTGAGTGAATTTTTCTTGTGCTATATTGTGATTAAAAAAAACATTTTTTCTAGGGACAGAAAACTGTAGGTAGGGAGAGTGTTTTTTTTCTTTCACTCTGCAAGTCCTTGTTTCCAGGGACCTGTAAGGACAGTGAGTGAATTTTTCTTGTGCTATATTGTGATTAAAAAAAACATTTTTTCTAGGGACAGAAAACTGTAGGTAGGGAGAGTGTTTTTTTTCTTTCACTCTGCAAGTCCTTGTTTCCAGGGACCTGTAAAGACAGTGAGTGAATTTTTCTTGTGCTATATTGTGATTAAAAAAAACATTTTTTCTAGGGACAGAAAACTGTAGGTAGGGAGAGTGTTTTTTTTCTTTCACTCTGCAAGTCCTTGTTTACAGGGACCTGGAAGGACAGTGAGTGAATTGTCCTTGTGCTATATTGTGCTTAAAAAAACATTTATTCTAGGGACAGAAAACTGTAGGTAGGGAGAGTGTCAGTTTATTTCACTCTGCAAGTCCTTGTTTCCAGGGACCTGTAAGGACAGTGAGTGAATTTTTCTTGTGCTATATTGTGATTAAAAAAAACATTTTTTCTAGGGACAGAAAACTGTAGGTAGGGAGAGTGTTTTTTTTCTTTCACTCTGCAAGTCCTTGTTTACAGGGACCTGTAAGGACAGTGAGTGAATTTTTCTTGTGCTATATTGTGATTAAAAAAAACATTTTTTCTAGGGACAGAAAACTGTAGGTAGGGAGAGTGTTTTTTTTCTTTCACTCTGCAAGTCCTTGTTTCCAGGGACCTGTAAGGACAGTGAGTGAATTTTTCTTGTGCTATATTGTGATTAAAAAAAACATTTTTTCTAGGGACAGAAAACTGTAGGTAGGGAGAGTGTTTTTTTTCTTTCACTCTGCAAGTCCTTGTTTCCAGGGACCTGTAAGGACAGTGAGTGAATTTTTCTTGTGCTATATTGTGATTAAAAAAAACATTTTTTCTAGGGACAGAAAACTGTAGGTAGGGAGAGTGTTTTTTTTCTTTCACTCTGCAAGTCCTTGTTTACAGGGACCTGGAAGGACAGTGAGTGAATTGTCCTTGTGCTATATTGTGCTTAAAAAAACATTTATTCTAGGGACAGAAAACTGTAGGTAGGGAGAGTGTCAGTTTATTTCACTCTGCAAGTCCTTGTTTCCAGGGACCTGTAAGGACAGTGAGTGAATTGTCCTTGTGCTATATTGTGATTAAAAAAAACATTTTTTCTAGGGACAGAAAACTGTAGGTAGGGAGAGTGTTTTTTTTCTGTCACTCTGCAAGTCCTTGTTTCCAGGGACCTGTAAGGACAGTGAGTGAATTTTTCTTGTGCTATATTGTGATTAAAAAAAACATTTTTTCTAGGGACAGAAAACTGTAGGTAGGGAGAGTGTTTTTTTTCTTTCACTCTGCAAGTCCTTGTTTCCAGGGACCTGTAAGGACAGTGAGTGAATTTTTCTTGTGCTATATTGTGATTAAAAAAAACATTTTTTCTAGGGACAGAAAACTGTAGGTAGGGAGAGTGTTTTTTTTCTTTCACTCTGCAAGTCCTTGTTTCCAGGGACCTGTAAGGACAGTGAGTGAATTTTTCTTGTGCTATATTGTGATTAAAAAAAACATTTTTTCTAGGGACAGAAAACTGTAGGTAGGGAGAGTGTTTTTTTTCTTTCACTCTGCAAGTCCTTGTTTCCAGGGACCTGTAAGGACAGTGAGTGAATTTTTCTTGTGCTATATTGTGATTAAAAAAAACATTTTTTCTAGGGACAGAAAACTGTAGGTAGGGAGAGTGTTTTTTTTCTTTCACTCTGCAAGTCCTTGTTTCCAGGGACCTGTAAGGACAGTGAGTGAATTTTTCTTGTGCTATATTGTGATTAAAAAAAACATTTTTTCTAGGGACAGAAAACTGTAGGTAGGGAGAGTGTCAGTTTCTTTCACTCTGCAAGTCCTTGTTTCCAGGGACCTGGAAGGACAGTGAGTGAATTGTCCTTGTGCTATATTGTGATTAAAAAAAACATTTTTTCTAGGGACAGAAAACTGTAGGTAGGGAGAGTGTTTTTTTTCTTTCACTCTGCAAGTCCTTGTTTCCAGGGACCTGTAAGGACAGTGAGTGAATTGTCCTTGTGCTATATTGTGATTAAAAAAAACATTTTTTCTAGGGACAGAAAACTGTAGGTAGGGAGAGTGTCAGTTTATTTCACTCTGCAAGTCCTTGTTTCCAGGGACCTGTAAGGACAGTGAGTGAATTGTTCTTGTGCTATATTGTGATTAAAAAAAACATTTTTTCTAGGGACAGAAAACTGTAGGTAGGGAGAGTGTTTTTTTTCTTTCACTCTGCAAGTCCTTGTTTCCAGGGACCTGTAAGGACAGTGAGTGAATTTTTCTTGTGCTATATTGTGATTAAAAAAAACATTTTTTCTAGGGACAGAAAACTGTAGGTAGGGAGAGTGTTTTTTTTCTTTCACTCTGCAAGTCCTTGTTTCCAGGGACCTGTAAGGACAGTGAGTGAATTTTTCTTGTGCTATATTGTGATTAAAAAAAACATTTTTTCTAGGGACAGAAAACTGTAGGTAGGGAGAGTGTTTTTTTTCTTTCACTCTGCAAGTCCTTGTTTCCAGGGACCTGTAAGGACAGTGAGTGAATTTTTCTTGTGCTATATTGTGATTAAAAAAAAAAATTTTTCTAGGGACAGAAAACTGTAGGTAGGGAGAGTGTTTTTTTTCTTTCACTCTGCAAGTCCTTGTTTCCAGGGACCTGTAAGGACAGTGAGTGAATTTTTCTTGTGCTATATTGTGATTAAAAAAAACATTTTTTCTAGGGACAGAAAACTGTAGGTAGGGAGAGTGTTTTTTTCTTTCACTCTGCAAGTCCTTGTTTCCAGGGACCTGTAAGGACAGTGAGTGAATTTTTCTTGTGCTATATTGTGATTAAAAAAAACATTTTTTCTAGGGACAGAAAACTGTAGGTAGGGAGAGTGTTTTTTTTCTTTCACTCTGCAAGTCCTTGTTTCCAGGGACCTGGAAGGACAGTGAGTGAATTGTCCTTGTGCTATATTGTGCTTAAAAAAACATTTATTCTAGGGACAGAAAACTGTAGGTAGGGAGAGTGTCAGTTTATTTCACTCTGCAAGTCCTTGTTTCCAGGGACCTGTAAGGACAGTGAGTGAATTTTTCTTGTGCTATATTGTGATTAAAAAAAACATTTTTTCTAGGGACAGAAAACTGTAGGTAGGGAGAGTGTTTTTTTTCTTTCACTCTGCAAGTCCTTGTTTACAGTGACCTGTAAGGACAGTGAGTGAATTTTTCTTGTGCTATATTGTGATTAAAAAAAACATTTTTTCTAGGGACAGAAAACTGTAGGTAGGGAGAGTGTTTTTTTTCTTTCACTCTGCAAGTCCTTGTTTCCAGGGACCTGTAAGGACAGTGAGTGAATTTTTCTTGTGCTATATTGTGATTAAAAAAAACATTTTTTCTAGGGACAGAAAACTGTAGGTAGGGAGAGTGTTTTTTTTCTTTCACTCTGCAAGTCCTTGTTTCCAGGGACCTGTAAGGATAGTGAGTGAATTTTTCTTGTGCTATATTGTGATTAAAAAAAACATTTTTTCTAGGGACAGAAAACTGTAGGTAGGGAGAGTGTTTTTTTCCTTTCACTCTGCAAGTCCTTGTTTCCAGGGACCTGTAAGGACAGTGAGTGAATTGTTCTTGTGCTATATTGTGATTAAAAAAAACATTTTTTCTAGGGACAGAAAACTGTAGGTAGGGAGAGTGTTTTTTTTCTTTCACTCTGCAAGTCCTTGTTTCCAGGGACCTGTAAGGACAGTGAGTGAATTGTTCTTGTGCTATATTGTGATTAAAAAAAACATTTTTTCTAGGGACAGAAAACTGTAGGTAGGGAGAGTGTTTTTTTTCTTTCACTCTGCAAGTCCTTGTTTCCATGGACCTGTAAGGACAGTGAGTGAATTTTTCTTGTGCTATATTGTGATTAAAAAAAACATTTTTTCTAGGGACAGAAAACTGTAGGTAGGGAGAGTGTTTTTTTTCTTTCACTCTGCAAGTCCTTGTTTCCAGGGACCTGTAAGGACAGTGAGTGAATTGTTCTTGTGCTATATTGTGATTAAAAAAAACATTTTTTCTAGGGACAGAAAACTGTAGGTAGGGAGAGTGTTTTTTTTCTTTCACTCTGCAAGTCCTTGTTTCCAGGGACCTGTAAGGACAGTGAGTGAATTTTTCTTGTGCTATATTGTGATTAAAAAAAACATTTTTTCTAGGGACAGAAAACTGTAGGTAGGGAGAGTGTTTTTTTTCTTTCACTCTGCAAGTCCTTGTTTCCAGGGACCTGTAAGGACAGTGAGTGAATTTTTCTTGTGCTATATTGTGATTAAAAAAAACATTTTTTCTAGGGACAGAAAACTGTAGGTAGGGAGAGTGTTTTTTTCCTTTCACTCTGCAAGTCCTTGTTTCCAGGGACCTGTAAGGACAGTGAGTGAATTGTTCTTGTGCTATATTGTGATTAAAAAAAACATTTTTTCTAGGGACAGAAAACTGTAGGTAGGGAGAGTGTTTTTTTTCTTTCACTCTGCAAGTCCTTGTTTCCAGGGACCTGTAAGGACAGTGAGTGAATTTTTCTTGTGCTATATTGTGATTAAAAAAAACATTTTTTCTAGGGACAGAAAACTGTAGGTAGGGAGAGTGTTTTTTTTCTTTCACTCTGCAAGTCCTTGTTTCCAGGGACCTGTAAGGACAGTGAGTGAATTTTTCTTGTGCTATATTGTGATTAAAAAAAACATTTTTTCTAGGGACAGAAAACTGTAGGTAGGGAGAGTGTTTTTTTTCTTTCACTCTGCAAGTCCTTGTTTCCAGGGACCTGTAAGGACAGTGAGTGAATTTTTCTTGTGCTATATTGTGATTAAAAAAAACATTTTTTCTAGGGACAGAAAACTGTAGGTAGGGAGAGTGTTTTTTTTCTTTCACTCTGCAAGTCCTTGTTTCCAGGGACCTGTAAGGACAGTGAGTGAATTGTCCTTGTGCTATATTGTGCTTAAAAAAACATTTATTCTAGGGACAGAAAACTGTAGGTAGGGAGAGTGTCAGTTTATTTCACTCTGCAAGTCCTTGTTTCCAGGGACCTGTAAGGACAGTGAGTGAATTTTTCTTGTGCTATATTGTGATTAAAAAAAACATTTTTTCTAGGGACAGAAAACTGTAGGTAGGGAGAGTGTTTTTTTTCTTTCACTCTGCAAGTCCTTGTTTACAGGGACCTGTAAGGACAGTGAGTGAATTTTTCTTGTGCTATATTGTGATTAAAAAAAACATTTTTTCTAGGGACAGAAAACTGTAGGTAGGGAGAGTGTTTTTTTTCTTTCACTCTGCAAGTCCTTGTTTCCAGGGACCTGTAAGGACAGTGAGTGAATTTTTCTTGTGCTATATTGTGATTAAAAAAAACATTTTTTCTAGGGACAGAAAACTGTAGGTAGGGAGAGTGTTTTTTTTCTTTCACTCTGCAAGTCCTTGTTTCCAGGGACCTGTAAGGACAGTGAGTGAATTTTTCTTGTGCTATATTGTGATTAAAAAAAACATTTTTTCTAGGGACAGAAAACTGTAGGTAGGGAGAGTGTCAGTTTCTTTCACTGTGAAAGTCCTTGTTTCAAGGGACAGAGAAGGACACCTGAAGGTAGCCCTTATTGCTTTTTTCCCATCTCCGTGCAGGCCATCTATTAGAATGTCTGGAAGGCAAACAAGGAGAGGCAGACAGTCAGGAGGCAATAAAAGAGGGCAAGCAGGCTCTGTGTCTGGGGGCAACAGTGCTGGTCGTGGACGCGGTGCATTGTCATCAGCACATGGCCATGGGACACGCTTGTCCTTCTTTTCGGCAGCTGGACATGTTGAGCCACATCATGCCGAAGACTTGGTAGAGTGGATGACCAAGCCCTCCTCCTCCTCCTCATCCTCTCTCACCCAGGCTCAGGGTACTGGAAAAGCAGCTGCCAAAGCGTCGTCTTCCCTGGTATCAATGTCAGACAAATCATCAGTCACTCCTTCCCTAGACCCACCATGTCCTCCTCCTGAGGAGTCCCCCGAACTGTTTCAGCACAGTGTTGGGTACATGCTCCAGGAGGATGCCCAGCGTTTCGAAGGGTCTGATGATGAAACCCAGCTAGAGGAAGGCAGTAGCGTGAGAGCAGACAGAGGGGATGCTCAAGAAGGACACCAATCTGGCAGTCATGTTCCAGCAGCTGCAGCATACTGCCAGATTGGCTCCAGTGATGAGGAGGGAGGGGATGATGAGGTCACTGACTCCACGTGGGTGCCTAATAGGAGAGAGGAGGAGGAGGAGGATGAGGAGGAGGCACATCTCCAACGAGGCAGGATGCCCTTTGGTGGCCAGCGTAAGGGCAGTACACCGACGGAATCACACCGCAGAGCTCCGCCTGTGCAGGGCGCTGCCTCTGCCCGTCATTCAAAAAGTTCTTTGGTGTGGGCCTTTTTTGAGGCTAGTGCATCAGATCGCACAGCTGCTGTTTGCAACATATGTCTCAAGCGTATATCGCGTGGCCAAAACATCAGCCGCTTGGGTACCACATGCCTGACCAGACATATGTTGACCTGCCATGCAGCTCGTTGGCAAGCCTACCTCAAAGACCCACACCAAAGAACAAAGCGGACCTCTCCTTGCACCGCATCAGCTGGGATCTCCAACCCCACTATAACTTCAGTCCTCTCTGAAACATGCACTGAGAGGAATGAAGGTGTAGAATTAGGTGTGTCACAGCCAAGTACTTGCGCCCACTCTGCTAGCAGTACACCGACGTCCGATTCTAGCAGGCAAATTTCCCTGCCCCAGCTGCTGGACCGTCGAAAGAAGTTCACTCCCAGCCATCCACATGCCCAGCGGTTGAATGCTAGCTTGGCTAAATTGCTAGCGCTTCAACTGCTGCCTTTTCAGTTGGTAGACTCGGCCCCCTTCCGTGAGTTTGTGCAATGTGCGGTTCCTCAGTGGCAGGTTCCCAAACGCCACTTTTTCGCACGGAAGGCTATTCCGGCTCTCTACCGGCATGTGGAAGGCAATGTCTTGGCCTCGCTGGACAGGGCGGTCAGCGGTAAGGTGCATATTACCGCTGACTCATGGTCCAGCAGGCATGGACAGGGACGTTACCTTTCTTTCACGGCCCATTGGGTCACTCTTTTGGCAGCTGGGAAGGATTCAGGACAAGGTGCAGTAGTGTTGGAGGTTGTCCCACCGCCACGCCTCCAAAATGCTACTACTGGTTGTGACACACCTCTCTCCTCCACCCCCTCCTCTTCTTCTTCCTCCATGGCCTCTTCCTGTGGTTTGTCCTATGAACCAGCGGTGCTCCGTAGCCGTTCACGGGGCTACGCAAGTACGCAGGCAAAAAGATGCCATGCCGTGCTTGCGCTGGTGTGTTTGGGGGACAGAAGCCACACTGGGGCAGAGGTCCTGTCTGCTCTGCAGGGCCAGGCCGAGAGGTGGTTGACGCCACGCCAGCTTAAGCCAGGAATGGTGGTTTGCGACAATGGCACCAACCTCCTCTCCGCCCTCCGACAGGGACAACTGACCCATGTGCCCTGTGTGGCTCACGTCCTTAACCTGGTGGTGCAGCGGTTCTTGGGCAGGTACCCGGGCTTACAGGATGTCCTGAGGCAGGCCAGGAAAGTCTGTGTGCATTTCCGCAGATCTTATAATGCCAGTGCTCGCCTGGCTGAGCTGCAAAAGGAGTTGAACCTGCCCAAGAACCGCCTTATATGTGACATGCCCACCAGGTGGAACTCAACGTTGGCCATGCTGCAGCGGCTGCACACGCAGCAGAGGGCCATCAATGAGTACCTGTGCGACTACGGCACCAGGACAGGGTCAGGGGAGCTTGGTTTTTTTTCTCCACGCCAGTGGGGCATGATCAGGGATGCATGCACTGTCCTGGCACCATTTGAGGAGGCCACGAGGATGGTGAGCAGTGACAGTGCATGCATCAGTGACACTGTACCTCTTGTCCACCTGTTGGAGCACACGCTGCGTGGAATAATGGACAGGGCACTTGAGGCAGAACAGAGGCAGGAAGAGGAGGACTTCCTTGCCTCTCAAGGCCCCCTTTACCCAGACAGTGTTACTTCTGTCCCACCCATCGCACAGGAAGAGGAGGAGGAGGAGGAGGAGGAGGAGGAGGATTGTGTCAGCATGGAGGTGGAGGCTGGCACTCAGCATCATCAGCAGCAGTCTTTTAGGGATGATTTACAGTCCCAAGAAACCAGTGGACTTGTACGTGGCTGGGAGGAGGTGGCTGCGGATCATGTCGTCCTTAGTGACCCAGAGGACTCCGGAGCGAATGCCTCAGCAAACCTACGCTGCATGGCCTCCCTGATCCTGCAAAGTCTGCGGAAGGATCCTCGTATTCTTCGGATCAAGGAGAGGGACCATTACTGGCTGGCCACTCTCCTTGATCCACGGTACAAGGGTAAGGTTGCGGACCTTATGTTACCGTCGCAGAGGGAGCAGAGGATGAGACAACTCCGGGAGGCCTTGCAGAAAGGTCTGTGCAACGCGTTCCCAGAGACTGGGAGGTTGCAAACTCCTGGTCCTGGACAACGAGTTGCTGAGGCTTCGGCCAGTCAAAGAAGGAGCGGTGGGGAAGGTGGCCGTCTGACCGATGCGTTCAGACAATTCTTTAGTCCGCAGCCCCAAAGTATGATCGGTTCCAGCAACCATCGCCAGCGTCTGATAAACATGGTGCAGGAATATCTAGGGGCAAGGTCAGACTTGGACACCTTCCCCACCGAAAATCCTCTGGCTTACTGGGTCTTGAGGATGGATCACTGGCCAGAGCTTGCACAGTATGCAATTGAGCTACTGGCCTGTCCTGCATCCAGCGTTCTTTCGGAACGCACATTCAGTGCTGCTGGAGGATTTGTCACGGATCACAGGGTGCGCCTGTCCACCGACTCGGTTGATCGACTGACTTTCATCAAGATGAACCAGTCTTGGATCACCACCAGCTACCACACACCTGATGCTGATATAACAGACTAATTGATTTTAACATGTCACATCCCTTCAAGACTGATGCTGATGCTGAGTGCCTGTGCTGTTATGTTGACTGGCTATCCTCCTCCTCCGAGTCCTCAATGATACGATTGATGATGATAGCTTGGAAGATCATTTTTGTTTATGGGTGCCGCCACCAGTGCCTAACGCCCAATTTTTCAGCCCCTGTTTAACAGGGGCGTGTAATTACAATTTTTGAAGCAATACTTTGCAACAGGGCTCATTGCTGTACTCCAAGTACAGTATCTGTGAGGAGTTGCAGTGTTGTGCCACCAGTGCCTAAGGCCCAATTTTTCAGCCCCTGTTTAACAGGGGCGTGTCATTACAATTTTTGAAGCAATACTTTGCAACAGGGCTCATTGCTGTGCTCCAAGTACAGTATCTGTGAGGGGTTGCAGTGTTGTGCCACCAGTGCCTAAGGCCCAATTTTTCAGCCCCTGTTCAACAGGGGCATGTAATTACAATTCTTGATCTAATAATTCACAGCAGGGCCCATTGCTGCACCCACCAAGAGTAACTGTCAGGGCTTACAGTGTTGTGGCACCAGCACCACCATCAAAGGCCCAATTTTTACTACCACTGTTCAACAATTATATGTAATTAAAATTCCTGATATAATAGTTGACAGCAGGGCGTTCCAGCACCAACCAAGAGTAACTGTGAGTGCTTACAGTGTTGTGCCAACACCAACAACTAAGGGGCCTATTTCTGCAGAGTATATACGGCAGGTCCCTACTTTCAAACATCCAACTTACAAACGACTCCTACTTGCAAACGCAAGAAGACAACAGGAAGTGAGAGGAAATCTACCACTAGGAAGGAAAATTCTCTCCTGTAAGAATAAATATGGGAGAAAGGTGTCTCCTCTGTACTGATGCTTTATCAGCAATCCTTGTTTCAAGAAAAACACCACATTTCAAAAACAGTTGTCATTGGGACGGAAAGTGAGGTGAAATGTTCTGAACAGGGGCACAGACAGCAAAACAAATGTTACAGGGGTGATAACCCTTACCTATGTTTTCCAAAAAGTTTAAAAATAGATTTTTGGTCTGGAGCTACACTTCAACAATGTACCTGTTCAAAATTACAAACAGATTCTACATAAGAACAAACCTACAGTCCCTGTCTTGTATGCACCGCCTGTATAGGGCTGTTCAGAGTATATAGGGCCTTTTTTATTTTATGTGCGGGGTTCCCCTTAATATCCATACAAGACCCAAAGGGGCTGGTAATGGGCTGGGGTAGGGGGGGGGGGGTCATGGGGTAGCTATGCCATTTTTCTTAAAGAATTTCATCCATATTACCGGGACCAGACATTACATTAAAGCCGCAAGCAGTTTTAAATGGCTTTTTTTTCCTTTAGAAGTGTCATTTTGTGCAGGGACAGTTCTAAACACGGGAAACACGTGGCACTTCACAGGCATACTTTAGACACCCCCCAGGTACGATATTTAAAGGAATATTTGACTTTTTTTTTTCACTTTATGCATCATTAAAATGACTGCTCCCGAAAAACGACCGTTTTTAAAACTTCTTTTTGCATTGATACATGTCCCCTGGTGCAGAACCCGGGTTCCCAAACCCTTTTTAGGACAATAACATGCATAATAGTTGTTATAATTAGCACTTTAGAATTCGAACGTTCGCATCCATTCTATTTAATAGGGTTCTAATGTTCGTTCGAACTTTCGGTCCGTTCGCGGGTTCTGGTGCGAACCGAACAGGGGGGTGTTCGGCTCATCACTACCACCAAGTACCCGGCCACCTAGTGGTAGAAGAGAAAAGTGCAAAAAGGCAAAACTTAGGGAGAAATCAATAGATCTCTAACAATCAACCAGAATAACTACTCCTGGCATGTAAATTTGTGAGGAGAATCCCTGCCTAAACTCCAGGGTGCTACATAAAATTTTAAGCGATTTTCTTTTCACTAAAAGTGATCCAGTGGCTGATTAGCCTGCTGGATCGCTTTTAGAACCAGTGGGAGGAGTCCCCCCGTCTCCCTGGGAAGCCCAGGATCCGATCCGGTGGTTTGCGTGGCTGGCCATAGAGGTGAAGAGGGACCAGATTGTCTCTTCTCACCTCTATTATCTGGGAGTCCGGCCTCATGACGTAACATCCAGTTTAGGGCAGATGCAAAAATGTTTATTTTTTGGAAAGCATCAGATCAATGTTTTTGTTTTGTTTTTTTGAGCTGATGCTTTCGAGGGTCTTACAGCAGGACCTGTCATGCTTTATTGTTACATAAGGGATGTTTACATTTATTGTGATAGCAATAAAAGTTATAATAAAAAAAGTTAAAGGGACATTGTAAAAAAAAAAAAAAATTAATAAAAAAATAATTGCATTTTTTTTTTTAAGTGCCCCCGTCCCCCCAAGCTCACGCACAGGCGAACGTATATGAAGGCCGTGCACGCATATGCAAAAAGTGTTCGTATTACACATGTGAGGTATCACTGCAAACGTTATAGGGAGAGCAATAATTCTAGCACAATACCTCCTCTGTAACCTCTAAACGGGTATCCTGTAAATAAATTGAAAGCGTCGCCTATAGAGATTTTTAAGTATCGTAGTTTGTCGCCAGGGGCGGCCCGTTCATTAGGGGCACCCGGGCGCCACCCCTATCCTCGCCACACCCCTATATGCAGTGGATAGATTCATGGATAGTGGATAGCCGCTGCAGCCGCCCCCTATTCATGTGTCCGGCCCCTTTGGGGTCACCGTGCATATGAATTAGAGTGGCCAGTTTATTTTTTTTTGAAGAACCTGATTAGAGCCATAGGCTCTAATAGGCTTCAAAATAGGGTGGACTCAGAACGCAGAGCATTGCGTCTGGAGCCCACCCAGGTGTGTTGTAACACTGATCCTCGTCCCGCCCAATCGGGAAGCAGGTATGAAACCTGTTTCCCGACTGGCCGAAACCTCAGGCAATCCTATTGGATGCTTAGCGCTGGGAGGAGGAGAGAGGAGACATCGTGGAAGCTGCTCCAGGAGAGGACACCGGAGCAGCTTTCTTCGAGCCCGCAACGCTCTCACCGCCCGCATCCAGGGTAAGGACAGCGGGTGGTGGTGGGGGGAGGGGAGTAGTGCCGCTCCACTGGTGGCCAGGGGGGGGGGTTGTTTACACACCCTGTTGTGCTGTATATCTACATAATTTAGATGCCCCCCCCTCCCCACTTGCTTTTTGGAATGTAAGCCCAAAACCGCTTTTTCTCTCTGGCTCATTCTCGGGATCTCATTCACTGTGTTGTAATCACCACTTTGTAATTAGGCCCAACACCCTTCTCAGAACTGAAGTGACTGGCCTCAAGTTATACACAAAGATGAAAAAATCCTCCTATATAAGTTGTATCTGTTTATCTGCAATCTTCTCTTCTCGACAGCCCTTCAAAGTTGCTGAATTTATAAGCTTGTCGGAGAGTTCAGAAAAAAGGGGGCGGAGAGCTGAATTTACACTCTGCATAGCTCAGTGAGGGGAGCTCTGAGAGCTGATTGGAGGGAAGAGACACACCCCCTCCCTATTCACACATCACACTGGAACAGAGCTGAAGCTGTCAATCTGCTGGAGGTCCCTCCCCGTCACCAAAATTCAGAAGTGATTCATGATGATAGCAGGGGAACAAAGCAGTGGAAAAAAATAACACTTAGTGCTCTTAATTGAGACAAGTACACAGTATAGAGGGACATGCTTTGTTCATATTTCTTGTTTGAAGTTTACAACCACTTTAACCCCATCTCATGTATTTGTCTCAGGTTGGTGGAGGGGAATCCTCACACCAGAAGGCGAGTCATGGAGTCAGGCAATCTATCCAGCCTCATCCACCTGC
This sequence comes from Rana muscosa, assembly GCA_029206835.1. Taxonomy (NCBI): domain Eukaryota; kingdom Metazoa; phylum Chordata; class Amphibia; order Anura; family Ranidae; genus Rana; species Rana muscosa. Next base: position 336,462,028 of record CM055119.1, read on the forward strand.
TGCGGAGGAGCAAATCTCAGCGTACACAGGAGGCGATGGCCCGTGCAGTGTGGACCTTGGCAGGGGACGAGATGGAGGCTCAGAGAATGGTGGCTGCCAGGATAGGTGCGGATCAGATGACCATTCAGCAGTACAATTCTCTGATGTGTAATTTTCTGATGCCAGACAGCGCCAATCCTGCTTTGTATACAATACAGAACCATAATTATTATCAGCGGCACCTGTACGGTGTCACCTGTCTTGTAATTTCAGGGTATAGAATTCCTCTTACTGGCAGCTACAGGTCGACGGAAAGTTCCTCCTATATACAGGAGGGGGCGCTAACCCTAGAAGGAAACCATAGTGTGTTTCCAGTAAGATCCCAGTCTGAATTTTATCTCACCTGAGAATTCAAAGCCAAATCCAAAAAATCTTTTATTTGTTTTGGACAAAATGGGGAAAGGTAAGAGACCCAAGTTTTTTGTTGCTGAATGTGTCTACGATTGGGACATTTTCTCTCATTTCCTGTCAATGCAGAAAATTATAGAAAATCTCTCCAACAGGGAAACATACAGTAAATAAAAAACAGATTGGGGAAGGGAAACAACTTCTGGTGATACTTTTATTACTGTCTCAGTTATTCTGTCCTTGCGACAAAGGCATTGGGAAAATCGTGTCAGTGGGGTGAGATATATAGATATTCAATGTTTATAAACAATGTTACTTTGTATCTCTCTATCTCCTGTCTGAACAATGTTTGTAAACAATGTTACTTTGTATTTCTTAAGACCCCATTCACACAGGGGCGACTCGTCAGGCGACTCAGCCGCCTGACAAGTCGCGTCCTGTTCTGTACAATGGAACCGTTCTAATCGGAGCGACTGGAGTCGCTCCGACTTAGAAAAAGGTTCCTGTACTACTTCAAGACGACTTCAGGGCGACTTCCAAGTCACCTTTATCTCTCCGCCTGATCAATGTTTATAAACAATTATATGGTTTATTTCTTTATCCCCCATCTGATCAATATTTATAAACAATGTTACTTTGTATCTTTCTATCTCCTGTATTATCAATGTTTATAAACAATGTTACTTTGTATCTTTCTATCTCCTGTCTGATCAATGTTTATAAAGAATGTTATTTTGTATCTCTCTCTCCTGTCTGATCAATGTTTATAAACAATGTTACTCTGTATCTTTCTATCTCCTCTCTGATCAATGTTTATAAAGAATGTTATTTTGTATCTCTCTCTCCTGTCTGATCAATGTTTATAAACAATGTTACTCTGTATCTTTCTATCTCCTGTCTGATCAATGTTTATAAACAATGTTACTGTATATCTCTTTATTGCCAAAGTTTAGGAACCGAATGTCAGTCGTTTTTTTTTTTGTGTTTTTTTTTACACGGCAGCTTCTATAACTGTAGTGTTTACATAACAGTACAAGGGGAGGAAGGATAGGATATACCACACATTCCCTGTATACCTTTCAGTTTTTTAGGCAAGTGTAGCATGCAGAGGGTCCTCAATCTGTTATGATAAAAATAGGAGTCTGCCATTGTTTTATTTTTCCAAATTGCTAGTTGACTGGTTCTGTCCGGATTCAAAATACTTGACTCTGAGGCCAGGGCGCAGCATGCAGTGTATCAGAAAAAGTGTTGCTGGCAGGATCAGCGGGTGGAAATAAAGCAAAAAAAAACTTGAGAAAAGAAAACGAATGCAGCCACCACATCTAAGGACTGGTTAGCTGAAATCTATTACTATTGTTATGATATAGTTATGTTATGTTAGGACTAGATATGTTCTTGGGTTGTTTTTCCAGGTGTACCTCTACTGGTTGAATTCCTCTCCCTTCTGTCTTGTACACTGAACTTGATTGGGACCGGCGGTCTCAGCGCTCTAGTCCAAGGACCCTACGATGTGAGAAACGCAGTGATGTCTGCCGAGGGAGCCCGCCATCTTGTCCGCCTTCTGAGATCGCAGGAGGAGGATGTGGTGCTGAGCGCCATCCGAGCCCTCCAACACATCTGCCTTGGAGTTGGTATGTGGCAAGCATAAGGAAAGGCTGCGAGGAAATGACACGTAATAATATATATATATATATATATATATATCAGGTGGTAAATGTTCAAACATGATCAACAGCTATCTGTTGGATATGATGTGAAAAAGACTAGCAGGAGAGATCAGACTATACAGATTGTTTAACCTCTTAAGGATCGCTCCATGCAGATATACTGCGGCATGGCAGACCTCCTGTGCGAAATCACCTACCTGTACGCGATTTCGTGCACGGGGTCTGGGGCGTGTGCCGCCGGCAACCCACTACCGCTGTGATTGGACACAGGGGGAGCCAATCACAACCCGCCGATCGCTCTGAGGAGAGGCAGAACGGCTGTCTGCCTATGTAAACAAGGCAGACCGCCGTTCTGCCAGAGGGGAAAATGAAAGCAGAAACATGGATCTCTGTCCCCCCCCCATCAAAGCACCCCCTCCCACAGTTAGCAAGCACCCCCTAGGGACACACTTAACTCTTTGATCGCCCCTGATGTTAACCCCTTCCCTACCAGTGTTATTAGTACAGTGGCAGTGCATTTTTTTTAGCACTGATCACGTAATGGATGTCACTGGTCCCCAAAAAGTGTCAAAAGTGTCAGTAAGGCCCCTTTCACACTGAGGCGCTTTGCAGGCGCTATTGCGCTAAAAATAGCGCCTGCAATGCACCCCAAAAAAGCCGCTTAATTGTATCCAATGTGAAAGCCCGAGGGCTTTCACACTGGAGCGTTGCGATTGCAGGAGGGTCAAAAAACTCCTGCAAGCCGCATCTTTGAGGCGCGATAGGAGTGGTAAAAATAGCGCTCCTATAGCGCCCCTGCCCATTGAAATCAATGGGGTAGCGCCTCCAAAACGCCGCAAAGAGGCGTTATTGCAGGCGTTTTTAACCCTTTTTCGGCCGCTAGCGGGGGTTAAAATCCCCCCGCTAGCGCCCGCAAATCGCGGCAAAAAATATGGTATAGCGGCGCTAAAAATAGCGCCGCTATACCGCCAGTGCATCCAGCGCCTCAGTGTGAAAGTAGCCTTAGTGTCTGATTTGTCCACCACAATATCCCAGTCCCTCTAAAAATCGCTGATCGCCAATCATTACTAGTAAAAAAAAAATGTTCCATAAAAATATCCCATAGTTTGTAGACGCTGTAACTTTTGAGCAAACCAATCTATATACGCTTATTGGGATTTTTTTATCAAAAATATGTAGCAGAATACATATTGGCCTAAATAAGTGCTTGACAATTTTGCTTGGAATCTAGGAGCCAGCTAAAAAAAGTTAGGAGCCAGGAACGCGCCCCGTCCCGCCGAGCTCGCGCGCAGAAGTGAACGCATACGTGAGTAGCGCCCGCATATTAAAGCGTTGTTTAAACCACACATGTGAGGTATCGCCGCGATTGGTAGAGCGAGAGCAATAATTCTAGCACTAGACCTCCTCTGTAACTCAAAACATGCAACTTGTAGAATTTTTTAAACGTCGCCTATGGAGATTTTAAAGGCTAAAAGTTTGTCGCCATTCCACGAGCGGACACAATTTTGAAGCGTGACATGTTGGGTATCAATTTACTCGGCGTAACATTATCTTTCACAATATTAAAAAAAAAAATTGGGCTAACTTTACTGTTGTCTTATTTTTTCATTTAAAAAAGTGTATTTTTCCCCCAAGAAGTGCGCTTGTAAGACCGCTGCGCAAATACGGTGTGACAGAAAGTATTGAAACAACCGCCATTTTATTCTCTAGGGTGTTAGAACAAAAAATATATGTAATGTTTGAAGGTTCTAATTAGAGGGAAGGAGATGGCAGTGAAAACAGACAGGGTAAGCTATATTAGCATTGCTGGTTGTCTTGTCATACCAACGGCCACAACAAGATGGCGTCAGATCACAGAAGGAAGCCTAGGCCTGCAGAAGGCCGTAAAGCCGCGGCCTCAATCACCGGCCGGCGCTGCCCGACGCGATCGCGCGGCGGGGGGGCGCACAGAGACACAGGATACCCCAGCTGTGCCGCCCCAGGCGCCAGGTCGCTAATTCTAGTCGCAATGGCGACCTGGCGCCCCGGGGTTTGTCAAACCCTGGCCTAAATAGATGAAGAAATTCGATTTTTTTTATTTTTTAATTATTGGATATGTTTTATATCAGAAAGTAAAAAATATTGTGTTTTTTTTTTCAAAATTGTCGCCCTTTTTTTGTTTATAGCGCAAAAAATAAAAACCGCAGAGGTAATCAAATACCACCAAAAAGAAGCTTTATTTGTGGGAAAAAGGGACATCAATTGTATTTGGGTACAGCGTCACACGACCGCGCAATTGTCAGTTAAAGCAAAGCAGTGCCATATCACAAAAAATGGCCTGGTCATGAAGGGGGTAAACCTTCCGGGGCTGAAGTGGTTAATGATTAAATGAATGAAAGAAGGGAAACATCTCTCCCTCTCTCCTAGCAGAGAAGAGACCATATTGTTTAGTCAGTTGTAAACATACTACCAGCAACCATACAGTCATTGTGCCATGCATGCACCGCAAATTATTTTTTTGATTTAGTACAAATAATTTAAAGTAGAACTAATATTATTTTAATTTTTTTAAATAAGTAAGGAAGTAAAGGTTATAACCCCTGTCAGATTTGTTTTTTTCCGCCATCCGTGTCCCATTGTGGAGATTTCCCTTCACTTCCTGTCCCAAAGCCGAACAGGAACTCTTTGAGGACCACCAGGTCACCAGAACTAGTGTCCCCATTGGAACATTTCACCTCAATTTTTAATGATAATGGTAAACAGGACAGATAGAGGGGGTGCATCTCCCTAATAGGGGCACAGACAGCAATAAAAACAAACAAGTATTCTAATCCCTTTCCACTATCCAAAAAAAAAGAGAAAAAAAGAAACGCCTTTTGTTATACGTTAAGGACATAAAACATCAGTTTATAAATCTATAGCGGAATTGATATTTTGCTGTGTTTTGTTGATGACAGGTCCACTTTATGGAAAGCAGAGTCAGATTTCTCATTAGACACAGTTGCAGTCTAGTGATGAGCCGAACACCCCCGGGTTCGGTTCGCACCAGAACCCGCGAACGGACCGAAAGTTCGAACGAACATTAGAACCCTATTAAATACAATGGATGCGAACGTTCGAATTCTAAAGTGCTAATTATAAAAACTATTATGCATGTTATTGTCCTAAAAAGGGTTTGGGAACCCGGGTTCTGCACCAGGGGACATGTATCAATGCAAAAATAAGTTTTAAAAACGGTCGTTTTCCGGGAGCAGTCATTTTAATGATGCATAAAGTGAAAAAAAAAAAGTCAAATATTCCTTTAAATATCGTACCTGGGGGGTGTCTAAAGTATGCCTGTGAAGTGCCACGTGTTTCCCGTGTTTAGAACTGTCCCTGCACAAAATGACACTTCTAAAGGAAAAAAAAGCCATTTAAAACTGCTTGCGGCTTTAATGTAATGTCTGGTCCCGGTAATATGGATGAAAATCTTTAAGAAAAATGGCATAGCTACCCCATGACCCCCCCCCTACCCCAGCCCATTACCAGCCCCTTTGGGTCTTGTATGGATATTAAGGGGAACCCCGCACATAAAATAAAAAAGGCCCTATATACTCAGAACAGCCGTATACAGGCGGTGCATACAAGACAGGGACTGTAGGTTTGTTCTTATGTAGAATCTGTTTGTAATTTTGAACAGGTACATTGTTGAAGTGTAGCTCCAGACCAAAAATCTATTTTTAAACTTTTTGGAAAACATAGGTAAGGGTTATCACCCCTGTAACATTTGTTTTGCTGTCTGTGCCCCTGTTCAGAACATTTCACCTCACTTTCCGTCCTAATGACAACTGTTTTTGAAATGTGGTGTTTTTCTTGAAACAAGGATTGCTGATAAAGCATCAGTACAGAGGAGACACCTTTCTCCCATATTTATTCTTACAGGAGAGAATTTTCCTTCCTAGTGGTAGATTTCCTCTCACTTCCTGTTGTCTTCTTGCGTTTGCAAGTAGGAGTCGTTTGTAAGTTGGATGTTTGAAAGTAGGGACCTGCCGTATATACTCTGCAGAAATAGGCCCCTTAGTTGTTGGTGTTGGCACAACACTGTAAGCACTCACAGTTACTCTTGGTTGGTGCTGGAACGCCCTGCTGTCAACTATTATATCAGGAATTTTAATTACATATAATTGTTGAACAGTGGTAGTAAAAATTGGGCCTTTGATGGTGGTGCTGGTGCCACAACACTGTAAGCCCTGACAGTTACTCTTGGTGGGTGCAGCAATGGGCCCTGCTGTGAATTATTAGATCAAGAATTGTAATTACATGCCCCTGTTGAACAGGGGCTGAAAAATTGGGCCTTAGGCACTGGTGGCACAACACTGCAACCCTTCACAGATACTGTACTTGGAGCACAGCAATGAGCCCTGTTGCAAAGTATTGCTTCAAAAATTGTAATGACACGCCCCTGTTAAACAGGGGCTGAAAAATTGGGCCTTAGGCACTGGTGGCACAACACTGCAACTCCTCACAGATACTGTACTTGGAGCACAGCAATGAGCCCTGTTGCAAAGTATTGCTTCAAAAATTGTAATTACACGCCCCTGTTAAACAGGGGCTGAAAAATTGGGCGTTAGGCACTGGTGGCGGCACCCATAAACAAAAATGATCTTCCAAGCTATCATCATCAATCGTATCATTGAGGACTCGGAGGAGGAGGATAGCCAGTCAACATAACAGCACAGGCACTCAGCATCAGCATCAGTCTTGAAGGGATGTGACATTTTAAAATCAATTAGTCTGTTATATCAGCATCAGGTGTGTGGTAGCTGGTGGTGATCCAAGACTGGTTCATCTTGATGAAAGTCAGTCGATCAACCGAGTCGGTGGACAGGCGCACCCTGTGATCCGTGACAAATCCTCCAGCAGCACTGAATGTGCGTTCCGAAAGAACGCTGGATGCAGGACAGGCCAGTAGCTCAATTGCATACTGTGCAAGCTCTGGCCAGTGATCCATCCTCAAGACCCAGTAAGCCAGAGGATTTTCGGTGGGGAAGGTGTCCAAGTCTGACCTTGCCCCTAGATATTCCTGCACCATGTTTATCAGACGCTGGCGATGGTTGCTGGAACCGATCATACTTTGGGGCTGCGGACTAAAGAATTGTCTGAACGCATCGGTCAGACGGCCACCTTCCCCACCGCTCCTTCTTTGACTGGCCGAAGCCTCAGCAACTCGTTGTCCAGGACCAGGAGTTTGCAACCTCCCAGTCTCTGGGAACGCGTTGCACAGACCTTTCTGCAAGGCCTCCCGGAGTTGTCTCATCCTCTGCTCCCTCTGCGACGGTAACATAAGGTCCGCAACCTTACCCTTGTACCGTGGATCAAGGAGAGTGGCCAGCCAGTAATGGTCCCTCTCCTTGATCCGAAGAATACGAGGATCCTTCCGCAGACTTTGCAGGATCAGGGAGGCCATGCAGCGTAGGTTTGCTGAGGCATTCGCTCCGGAGTCCTCTGGGTCACTAAGGACGACATGATCCGCAGCCACCTCCTCCCAGCCACGTACAAGTCCACTGGTTTCTTGGGACTGTAAATCATCCCTAAAAGACTGCTGCTGATGATGCTGAGTGCCAGCCTCCACCTCCATGCTGACACAATCCTCCTCCTCCTCCTCCTCCTCCTCCTCCTCCTCTTCCTGTGCGATGGGTGGGACAGAAGGAACACTGTCTGGGTAAAGGGGGCCTTGAGAGGCAAGGAAGTCCTCCTCTTCCTGCCTCTGTTCTGCCTCAAGTGCCCTGTCCATTATTCCACGCAGCGTGTGCTCCAACAGGTGGACAAGAGGTACAGTGTCACTGATGCATGCACTGTCACTGCTCACCATCCTCGTGGCCTCCTCAAATGGTGCCAGGACAGTGCATGCATCCCTGATCATGCCCCACTGGCGTGGAGAAAAAAAACCAAGCTCCCCTGACCCTGTCCTGGTGCCGTAGTCGCACAGGTACTCATTGATGGCCCTCTGCTGCGTGTGCAGCCGCTGCAGCATGGCCAACGTTGAGTTCCACCTGGTGGGCATGTCACATATAAGGCGGTTCTTGGGCAGGTTCAACTCCTTTTGCAGCTCAGCCAGGCGAGCACTGGCATTATAAGATCTGCGGAAATGCACACAGACTTTCCTGGCCTGCCTCAGGACATCCTGTAAGCCCGGGTACCTGCCCAAGAAGCGCTGCACCACCAGGTTAAGGACGTGAGCCACACAGGGCACATGGGTCAGTTGTCCCTGTCGGAGGGCGGAGAGGAGGTTGGTGCCATTGTCGCAAACCACCATTCCTGGCTTAAGCTGGCGTGGCGTCAACCACCTCTCGGCCTGGCCCTGCAGAGCAGACAGGACCTCTGCCCCAGTGTGGCTTCTGTCCCCCAAACACACCAGCGCAAGCACGGCATGGCATCTTTTTGCCTGCGTACTTGCGTAGCCCCGTGAACGGCTACGGAGCACCGCTGGTTCATAGGACAAACCACAGGAAGAGGCCATGGAGGAAGAAGAAGAGGAGGGGGTGGAGGAGAGAGGTGTGTCACAACCAGTAGTAGCATTTTGGAGGCGTGGCGGTGGGACAACCTCCAACACTACTGCACCTTGTCCTGAATCCTTCCCAGCTGCCAAAAGAGTGACCCAATGGGCCGTGAAAGAAAGGTAACGTCCCTGTCCATGCCTGCTGGACCATGAGTCAGCGGTAATATGCACCTTACCGCTGACCGCCCTGTCCAGCGAGGCCAAGACATTGCCTTCCACATGCCGGTAGAGAGCCGGAATAGCCTTCCGTGAGAAAAAGTGGCGTTTGGGAACCTGCCACTGAGGAACCGCACATTGCACAAACTCACGGAAGGGGGCCGAGTCTACCAACTGAAAAGGCAGCAGTTGAAGCGCTAGCAATTTAGCCAAGCTAGCATTCAACCGCTGGGCATGTGGATGGCTGGGAGTGAACTTCTTTCGACGGTCCAGCAGCTGGGGCAGGGAAATTTGCCTGCTAGAATCGGACGTCGGTGTACTGCTAGCAGAGTGGGCGCAAGTACTTGGCTGTGACACACCTAATTCTACACCTTCATTCCTCTCAGTGCATGTTTCAGAGAGGACTGAAGTTATAGTGGGGTTGGAGATCCCAGCTGATGCGGTGCAAGGAGAGGTCCGCTTGGTTCTTTGGTGTGGGTCTTTGAGGTAGGCTTGCCAACGAGCTGCATGGCAGGTCAACATATGTCTGGTCAGGCATGTGGTACCCAAGCGGCTGATGTTTTGGCCACGCGATATACGCTTGAGACATATGTTGCAAACAGCAGCTGTGCGATCTGATGCACTAGCCTCAAAAAAGGCCCACACCAAAGAACTTTTTGAATGACGGGCAGAGGCAGCGCCCTGCACAGGCGGAGCTCTGCGGTGTGATTCCGTCGGTGTACTGCCCTTACGCTGGCCACCAAAGGGCATCCTGCCTCGTTGGAGATGTGCCTCCTCCTCATCCTCCTCCTCCTCCTCTCTCCTATTAGGCACCCACGTGGAGTCATTGACCTCATCATCCCCTCCCTCCTCATCACTGGAGCCAATCTGGCAGTATGCTGCAGCTGCTGGAACATGACTGCCAGATTGGTGTCCTTCTTGAGCATCCCCTCTGTCTGCTCTCACGCTACTGCCTTCCTCTAGCTGGGTTTCATCATCAGACCCTTCGAAACGCTGGGCATCCTCCTGGAGCATGTACCCAACACTGTGCTGAAACAGTTCGGGGGACTCCTCAGGAGGAGGACATGGTGGGTCTAGGGAAGGAGTGACTGATGATTTGTCTGACATTGATACCAGGGAAGACGACGCTTTGGCAGCTGCTTTTCCAGTACCCTGAGCCTGGGTGAGAGAGGATGAGGAGGAGGAGGAGGGCTTGGTCATCCACTCTACCAAGTCTTCGGCATGATGTGGCTCAACATGTCCAGCTGCCGAAAAGAAGGACAAGCGTGTCCCATGGCCATGTGCTGATGACAATGCACCGCGTCCACGACCAGCACTGTTGCCCCCAGACACAGAGCCTGCTTGCCCTCTTTTATTGCCTCCTGACTGTCTGCCTCTCCTTGTTTGCCTTCCAGACATTCTAATAGATGGCCTGCAGGGAGATGGGAAAAAAGCAATAAGGGCTACCTTCAGGTGTCCTTCTCTGTCCCTTGAAACAAGGACTTTCACAGTGAAAGAAACTGACACTGTCCCTACCTAGAGTTTTCTGTCCCTAGAATAAATGTTTTTTTTAATCACAATATAGCACAAGGACAATTCACTCAATGTCTCTCCAGGTCCCTGGAAACAAGGACTTGCAGAGTGAAAGAAACTGACACTGTCCCTACCTAGAGTTTTCTGTCCCTAGAATAAATGTTTTTTTTAAGCACAATATAGCACAAGGACAATTAACTCACTGTCCTTACAGGTCCCTGGAAACAAGGACTTGCAGAGTGAAAAAAAAAAAACACTCTCCCTACCTACAGTTTTCTGTCCCTAGAAAAAATGTTTTTTTTAAGCACAATATAGCACAAGGACAATTAACTCACTGTCCTTACAGGTCCCTGGAAACAAGGACTTGCAGAGTGAAAGAAAAAAAACACTCTCCCTACCTACAGTTTTCTGTCCCTAGAAAAAATGTTTTTTTTAATCACAATATAGCACAAGGAAAATTAACTCACTGTCCTTACAGGTCCCTGGAAACAAGGACTTGCAGAGTGAAAGAAAAAAAACACTCTCCCTACCTACAGTTTTCTGTCCCTAGAAAAAATGTTTTTTTTAATCACAATATAGCACAAGGAAAATTAACTCACTGTCCTTACAGGTCCCTGGAAACAAGGACTTGCAGAGTGAAAGAAACTGACACTGTCCCTACCTAGAGTTTTCTGTCCCTAGAATAAATGTTTTTTTTAAGCACAATATAGCACAAGGACAATTAACTCACTGTCCTTACAGGTCCCTGGAAACAAGGACTTGCAGAGTGAAAGAAAAAAAACACTCTCCCTACCTACAGTTTTCTGTCCCTAGAAAAAATGTTTTTTTTAATCACAATATAGCACAAGGAAAATTAACTCACTGTCCTTACAGGTCCCTGGAAACAAGGACTTGCAGAGTGAAAGAAACTGACACTGTCCCTACCTAGAGTTTTCTGTCCCTAGAATAAATGTTTTTTTTAAGCACAATATAGCACAAGGACAATTAACTCACTGTCCTTACAGGTCCCTGGAAACAAGGACTTGCAGAGTGAAAAAAAAAAAACACTCTCCCTACCTAGAGTTTTCTGTCCCTAGAAAAAATGTTTTTTTTAAGCACAATATAGCACAAGGACAATTAACTCACTGTCCTTACAGGTCCCTGGAAACAAGGACTTGCAGAGTGAAAGAAACTGACACTGTCCCTACCTAGAGTTTTCTGTCCCTAGAATAAATGTTTTTTTTAATCACAATATAGCACAAGGAAAATTAACTCACTGTCCTTACAGGTCCCTGGAAACAAGGACTTGCAGAGTGAAAGAAACTGACACTGTCCCTACCTAGAGTTTTCTGTCCCTAGAATAAATGTTTTTTTTAATCACAATATAGCACAAGGAAAATTAACTCACTGTCCTTACAGGTCCCTGGAAACAAGGACTTGCAGAGTGAAAGAAACTGACACTGTCCCTACCTAGAGTTTTCTGTCCCTAGAATAAATGTTTTTTTTAATCACAATATAGCACAAGGAAAATTAACTCACTGTCCTTACAGGTCCCTGGAAACAAGGACTTGCAGAGTGAAAGAAACTGACACTGTCCCTACCTAGAGTTTTCTGTCCCTAGAATAAATGTTTTTTTTAATCACAATATAGCACAAGGAAAATTAACTCACTGTCCTTACAGGTCCCTGGAAACAAGGACTTGCAGAGTGAAAGAAACTGACACTGTCCCTACCTAGAGTTTTCTGTCCCTAGAATAAATGTTTTTTTTAAGCACAATATAGCACAAGGACAATTAACTCACTGTCCTTACAGGTCCCTGGAAACAAGGACTTGCAGAGTGAAAGAAAAAAAACACTCTCCCTACCTACAGTTTTCTGTCCCTAGAAAAAATGTTTTTTTTAATCACAATATAGCACAAGGAAAATTAACTCACTGTCCTTACAGGTCCCTGGAAACAAGGACTTGCAGAGTGAAAGAAACTGACACTGTCCCTACCTAGAGTTTTCTGTCCCTAGAATAAATGTTTTTTTTAATCACAATATAGCACAAGGACAATTAACTCACTGTCCTTACAGGTCCCTGGAAACAAGGACTTGCAGAGTGAAAGAAACTGACACTGTCCCTACCTAGAGTTTTCTGTCCCTAGAATAAATGTTTTTTTTAAGCACAATATAGCACAAGGACAATTAACTCACTGTCCTTACAGGTCCCTGGAAACAAGGACTTGCAGAGTGAAAGAAAAAAAACACTCTCCCTACCTACAGTTTTCTGTCCCTAGAAAAAATGTTTTTTTTAATCACAATATAGCACAAGGAAAATTAACTCACTGTCCTTACAGGTCCCTGGAAACAAGGACTTGCAGAGTGAAAGAAACTGACACTGTCCCTACCTAGAGTTTTCTGTCCCTAGAATAAATGTTTTTTTTAATCACAATATAGCACAAGGACAATTAACTCACTGTCCTTACAGGTCCCTGGAAACAAGGACTTGCAGAGTGAAAGAAACTGACACTGTCCCTACCTAGAGTTTTCTGTCCCTAGAATAATTGTTTTTTTTAAGCACAATATAGCACAAGGACAATTAACTCACTGTCCTTACAGGTCCCTGGAAACAAGGACTTGCAGAGTGAAAGAAAAAAAACACTCTCCCTACCTACAGTTTTCTGTCCCTAGAAAAAATGTTTTTTTTAATCACAATATAGCACAAGGAAAATTAACTCACTGTCCTTACAGGTCCCTGGAAACAAGGACTTGCAGAGTGAAAGAAACTGACACTGTCCCTACCTAGAGTTTTCTGTCCCTAGAATAAATGTTTTTTTTAATCACAATATAGCACAAGGACAATTAACTCACTGTCCTTACAGGTCCCTGGAAACAAGGACTTGCAGAGTGAAAGAAACTGACACTGTCCCTACCTAGAGTTTTCTGTCCCTAGAATAAATGTTTTTTTTAAGCACAATATAGCACAAGGACAATTAACTCACTGTCCTTACAGGTCCCTGGAAACAAGGACTTGCAGAGTGAAAGAAAAAAAACACTCTCCCTACCTACAGTTTTCTGTCCCTAGAAAAAATGTTTTTTTTAATCACAATATAGCACAAGGAAAATTAACTCACTGTCCTTACAGGTCCCTGGAAACAAGGACTTGCAGAGTGAAAGAAACTGACACTGTCCCTACCTAGAGTTTTCTGTCCCTAGAATAAATGTTTTTTTTAATCACAATATAGCACAAGGACAATTAACTCACTGTCCTTACAGGTCCCTGGAAACAAGGACTTGCAGAGTGAAAGAAACTGACACTGTCCCTACCTAGAGTTTTCTGTCCCTAGAATAAATGTTTTTTTTAAGCACAATATAGCACAAGGACAATTAACTCACTGTCCTTACAGGTCCCTGGAAACAAGGACTTGCAGAGTGAAAGAAACTGACACTGTCCCTACCTAGAGTTTTCTGTCCCTAGAATAAATGTTTTTTTTAAGCACACTATAGCAGAAGCACAAAACACACTGACACTCTCCCTACCTATCCTTCTCTTTCCCTAAACTAAAGGAATCCAGGTTAAGCAAGAAAGAAATAACAGTCACTGTCCCTGCCTATGCTACTCTATCCCTGCTCCGGAACACACTACACTAGGCCGCCGTGCTGGCGGCCTTTTATAGTGTGGGGCGTGTACTAAACACCCTCAGCAATAATTGGCCACAGGCATCCTGCCTGTGGCCAATCATTGCTCTCCTCGCTGCCGGCGCTGTGATTGGCCAAGCATGCGGGGTCACAGTGCATGCTTGGCCAATCACAGCGCCTGGATGACACTGCGATGGCGTAGTGCATTGTGGGCCGTTCGCGTCACTCGAATTTGGCGCGAACGGCCCAAATCGTTCGATCTTCGTCGAACGATCGAACAGCCAATGTTCGAGTCGAACGTATGTTCGACTCGAACACGAAGCTCATCCCTATTGCAGTCTTTGTAACTGACATTCGCTGATTTGATCTTCTGGAGTTCCTCTCTATCACCTACTATCTTGTGTTGAAAACGCTTGGACAGCCGCACTCCAAAAAAGGTTATTTTATTTAAAACAAAAGCACAAATAACTGCGATTCAGTGCTTAATCATTGGCTATGATTAAGCACTGAATCGCAGTGCAAAACGTCAGCTCATACTTGCTGTTTTTTTGCTGTGGCATGTTGTTTGTGCTTTTGTTTTAAATAAAAGAACCTTTTTTTGGAGTGCGGCTGTCCAAGCGTTTTCCTCAGATTTTTTGCATTGTCATATGCATTGCCTGCACCCACGGCTCTGGATCTTGTGAATGAGTCACCAGTCACATCTGAGCGGTAACTCTCTCCTACTATCTTGTGTTGTTCAGGTTTTGTTCCACATGTCAAGAACCAATGTGCCGTGGCCAGCTCCAGCGGACTCAAATTTCTCATCGCATTAATGCGGCACTGCGACTCCAAGCGGGTTCAGGTGGAAGCTTCTCTCGCTATCGCTGCCTCTGTTCTAGGTGGGTAGGCAAAATGAGCCTCTATGTCTTTTTAACGTTATTTTTCATTTATTTCGTTACTTGACTTTTTTGAAAGAAAGAAGAGAAAACAGAAAATTCAACTTTTCAAAGTGGAAATCCAACTCTGAGCTCCAACCGTACATATACCTTTTTACCTGCAGTCTACAGGCTGGTCTGATGATATCTCAGGTCCTTCCTCTTGTGTCATGGGTGGTGGTGGCCCACCCCATCTAGAGCCCAGGTCGAACATGCCAAATTGCAGCCCCCCCCCCCCTCAAGATGCATGAGTATTACGTGTCAGCAAAAATCCCCTCCCCCCAAAATTATGAGTGCTAACCTGCATGCTTAGCTCAAATCCTTTAATTTCACATATGCTCCCAGCACAACCCCCCACTCCAAAAAAAAATATCAATTTCCTAGCACAAATTCTTTACCCCTCAAATTTCCCCTCCAAGCACAAATCCCCCCCTCCACCCTCCAAATCCCCCTTCCAGCACAAATTCCCCTCCTCCAATTCCCATCCTAGCACAAATCTCCCCCCCCCAAACGTCCCCTCCTAGTACAAATGCCCCCCAATCATCCCTACTAGCACAAGTCCCTGTCCTAAAAAAAATTCCCCTCCTAGCACAAATCTCCCCCCCCCCACCATATTACCTTTTGTAGCACAACCCCCCCCCAAATCCCCCTTCTAAGCACAAATGTCCCCCTCCAAATGTCCCCTCCTAGCACAAATACCCCCCAATCATCCCTACTAGCACAAGTCCCTGTCCTAAAAAAAAAAATTCCCCTCCTAGCACAAATCTCCCCCCCCACCATATTACCTTTTGTAGCACAACCCCCCCCCCCCAAATCCCCCATCCTAGCACAAATGTCCCCTCCTAGCACAAATGCCCCCCAATCATCCCTACTAGCACAAGTCCCTCTCCTAAAAAAAATCCCCTCCTAGCACAAATATCCCCCCCACCATATTACCTTTTGTAGCACAACCCCCCCCCCCAAATCCCCCATCCTAGCACAAATCTCCCCCTCCAAATGTCCCCTCCTAGCACAAATGCCCCCCAATCATCCCTACTAGCACAAGTCCCTGTCCTAAAAAAAAAAAAATTCCCCTCCTAGCACAAATCCCCCCCCCCCACATTACCTTTTGTAGCACAACCACCCCCCCCCCCCAAATCCCCAATCCTAGCACAAATCCTCTTCTCTCATCTCTCCTCCCAACACAAATTACCTCAAATCACCACTCCTAGCACACACCCCCAAATCTCCTCTCCTAGAACAATTCTTGTCTCCCATAGACACCCTCCTAAACCTTGTGGAGAGCCTTCCCAGAAGAGTTGAAGCTGTTATAGCTGCAAAGGGTGGGCCAACTCAATATTGAACCCTACAGACTAACGCCCCGTACACACGTTCCGATTATCGGATGATAAAAATCGCTTTCGGATAGATCGATAATCTGATCGTTATCACACCGCTTTCGACAGCCGATCACAACAGTCCGTCCAACAAAATCCGAAGGGACAAACACGAAAACTTTGCTCGGACGACAGCCCATTGTACGACAATCGTTTAATCAGTACAGTATGCGTCCGCTAAAAATCGATAGACAAACACTGCGCATGATCGTAAACACGAAAATAAACCAGAAGGGGTCACACGTATTCTACATCATTTCAGAGACGTAGCTATGCACACCGTGAGGTTTTTCCAGAATCTTACGACAAAAATCTTACTTTTCGTAGAGCACATTTTGCACGGTTGTATTCGATATTAGTTTTTTACAACAAAATGCGGACGATGCGTCGTACGATAATCGGAACGTGTGTGCGAGGCATTAGACTGGGATGCCATTAAAGTTCATGTGTGTGTAAAGGCAAGCGTCCCAAAACTTTTGGTAATATAGTGTATCTCTGATCTCTTTGATTTGTAGACCTTTTATGTGTATTGGAAATGTTGGCCGCCGTACACGCCCGCTATCTCAGATGTTTGTTGTACGGACTGACCCGAGTGTATTTGATCTTTTCACGTCTCAGTGCCTGGCTATAAATGTTGGGGAAATATTTACCTTCATGTCGCCGGTTGTCGCAGTGACGGGCGCTGTGTATCAAAGCGTGAATTGCTGGTTATAGATCTGCCGTACAGTTTGATTGATATCCGCTGGGATGGACAAGTGCTCACATGCCTGCCGGACGGTGCGAGACGGGCGGAGTGTTTATTCAACATAAAATAAATGTATAGACCACAGACCATATACCTTGTCCTTGTAGGAGAGTATAGAGAGGTGGAAAATCTCTGCAATCAATCACAATGGATCTTCTATTTCTGGAATTATTTATTCTAACTATACTGTATATGGGAATTAGTGTTGTGTCAGTCATTGTTATATATTATTATGTCGCTGTATACGGTAACTTCTATACATTGTGCATGTATCCTCTTATATCTGTACAAGGATGGGGGGGATTATTTGCTTACTTACTACATATCCATACCAGAATAGTGCTTGTACTTTACTGATTGGCCTCATGCACACCGGGCTTACAACCGTAGTAAACCCCAAACCATAAATTTAATGTATTGTAGCTTACCAGTCATTAGATGTGGTGGCTGCATTCGTTTTTTTTTTGTTTTCTTTGGCTCAATCCCCGTCTGTTTTCATCTGGTGATCCTGCCAGTAATACGACTCCTGTATTAGTAAGACACAACTCTGGAAGAATGAGCACAGGAGGTACAGCAGACAGTAGCATTGTCAGTCTGGGGGGGGGGGGGGGTGTTAAATGTATTAGCAGATTTGAATGCACTAATAAAGTTCAGCTTACAATTTATAAGCAATTATAGCAAATGGTTTTGTTCCTTTTGGGATAAAGGTTTTGCATAAAGCCTCTCACACACGACCGGATTTCCCAGCAGGAAAACTGCCAGGAGAGCTTTGGCCCGGGAATCCCAGCCGTGTGTGTGCTCCCTAGCGATTTTCCCGACAGGAAAACTGCCCGGGAAAAATAGAGAACCTGCTCTCTATTTTCCCGTCGGGATTCCCCGGCAGAGTTTTCCTGCTGAGAAAATCGGTCGTCTGTATGCTCACCTGAAGGGTAACGAAACCGCGCATGCTCGATAACACTTTGACGCATGCGCGGTAGCATACAAAGTTAGTGTGGGGTGTAGCAAGATGGCGGCGACGGAATCGAAAGTGACGAGACGCCGGCTCGTCGTAGTCGATTACATCACTGCGTTCTTGCCAGTCAAAAGAACGGCGGGTTTTTGGATACAGTGTGTATGCAAGGAAAGCTTGGAAGGAATCCCGTCAAGCTGGGCAGGAATCCCGTTGGGAAAACTGAGGTTTTTTTGCGAGGGGAAAAATGGTCGTGTGTACAGGGCTTTTTTTGGTTATTTGGAGATTCGGATGTATCGAATAACAATAGTAACGAATTTTGTTGAAATTTGTTTTGTTTATTTGTTTTATAACAAATTCCAAATTTTCAGAACGATTTGAATTAGAATTGGTGGAAAATTTATCGCCTGATCCAAATTCTGTGTGAAAAATAGCTAATGGTTAAAGGAGCGGGTCGGGAAGCCGGCCGCCGCATCGTTAACCATAGTGAATATTTCGCCCTCTGTGGTCAGTCCTGGTAAATGTTCACCCCTCTGCGGTCAGCTTTATTGAATGCTCAGCCGTCTCCAGTCTTTATTATAGTAAATCCTTTTTGCAATGACCAGGAAATCCGGAAAACCTGGAACTCATCAGTAAGTCCTCGGGGTTCAGTTACAGCCACATTCTCCGTCTTCTGCACTCACCCAATGATGAGGTCCGCTTAACTGCTGGAGCGGCCATCGCCACCTTCGCCTTCAACAGCCCCAGCCAGCAGAAGGAGATTGTCCAGAGTGGAGGGGTGACCTGGGATGACTTCAGCCCCTTCCTGGAAACAGACGATGAGAATCGAGGAGCCAGCACAGCCTTCCAGGTATGAAGTTTATGGATCATTCAGTTTATATTAGATAGATTGGTGTATACTGTATATTGGATGGTGTAAACCAGGGGTCTCCAAACTTTCTAAACAAAGGGCCAGTTTACGGTCCTTCAGACTTTAGGGGGGGGCCAGACTAGGGCCATTGGGAGTAGAAAATGTCCAGTGGGAGTAAATAGTACCATATCTTTGGTGTCAGTGGGAGGACTAGTGCCCCATCGTTGGTGTCAATAGAAAGAATTGATGGTGTCAGTTGGAGGAATAGTGCCTCAATGGTGTCAGCAACAAGAATTATGCCCAATTAGAGTTGGATGGAATAGTGCCCCAAGGGCCGCATTAAGGCAAGCAAAGGGCCGCATCTGGCCCCAGGGCCGCAGTTTGGAGACCCCTGGTGTAAACCAAGTAATTCTGATCCTTATAATACTGAACACGATGTAGTAGATATCATATACATCACAATTCCATCCCTCATTTGCTGTCATTTGTTGTTTTTTCTGCTGGCTATTCATTGGAATTCTTATATAGTTCTGTTCTGGTGGCCAGAGAAATTCCTAGAAGATCCAGAGAAGACCACGAAGAGAGAGATGCAACGCCCAGATCATTTTCGCCACGGAGGCGGACTGACGGTGCTCCTGGTCAGAGTGTCTTTCCAGCAATAATGCACAATGAAAATGTAGAAAATAGAGCCGGCAACATGTACTTCCAAATAAGTTACTTTATTTCATCTGGTGGAGTGTACAAATAGCAGTGGCTTACGCGTTTCGGCAATAAGGCTTAATCATAGCCATGGCTATGATG
Source organism: Rana muscosa (assembly GCA_029206835.1). Classification (NCBI taxonomy): domain Eukaryota; kingdom Metazoa; phylum Chordata; class Amphibia; order Anura; family Ranidae; genus Rana; species Rana muscosa. The sequence continues at coordinate 336,481,501 of CM055119.1, forward strand.
GTCAAGGCTTGTTGCCGAAAAGCTTAAAGGGGTTGTAAAGGTATTTTTTTTAAAATAACAAACATACAATACTTACCTCCACTGTGCAGTTCGTTTTGCACAGAGTGACCCCGATCCTCGTCTTCTGGGGTCCCTCGGCTGTCTCAGCTCCTCTCTGCAACAGCTAACCCCCGTTCTGGGAAGCGCTCTCCCAAGTGGGTTAGGTTGCCGGCGCGCTCCCGTGATACAGTCAGCGGCCATAGTCGCCGACTGTATCACTCGGCCCCGTCCCCGGCGCGCCGCGTCATTGATTTGATTGACAGCAGCGGGAACCAATGGCTGCGCTGCTATCAATCTCCAATGAAGAGCCACCTCAAGCTAGGGGAAACCATCGCGGGATCGAGCACAAGGAGTTTCATGTCTCAGGTAAGTAAAATGGGGGGGGGGGCTGGGGGGCCCGAGAGTGCGAGGTGTTTTTTCACCTTAATGCATAGGATGCATTAAGGTGAAAAAACACAAAGCTTTACAACCCCTTTAAGCCACAGCTATTTGTACACTCCACTCCATGAAATAACGTGACTTATTCAGCAGAACGAGTTTCTAGCTCTATATTCTACATTTTTATCCAGAGATAAGTTCTATGCTCAGCACTTACTCAGGATGCCAAATGTAGATTTAGAGCAGCCGTTCTCAATCAGGAATCCAAACATTCCTCAAGAGGTTGCTAGAGGTTCCCTGAGCTGTTGCTAACTGACCTCTCCTACCTGATAGTGTCTACTTAGTTCCAGGTCTTGGCAGAGTTATTAGTATGACCAGGGCCGCTGATAGGCCAGTACAACTGGCCCTGTTGTACTGGGCACGGCCAGCAGGGGGGCCCGGGCAAACTGAACAGATAGCTAATTAATGTAAAATGAAAAAAAATCCTCCAGCCATCGTCCGTCCAGCGTCCAGGCATCCCACAACCCCCCCCCCCCCCGTTTACTTCTTATGTTTTTCTTTTTTATAGCACTGTAACTTCAATGTGCTAGTATGTGGCTGCAGGGGGAGGGACTATTTCTTCTATTTCGGGCGCAGAAGAGGCATTCTTCCGCGCCCGCTCCTCATGCTGGCTAAAAGTCACAGCCAGCGCGTCCTTTATATTGGCGCGGTGCAGTGATTCCTCAGCAGTGAGGCGAGCGGTGGCAGAAGAAGAAGCAGCTGGCATCCAACTGGAATAGTTTGTGTCCCCACTCCAGCCGTCGAACACAGGTGTGTCGTGTGTGCTTGCTTGGGGGGGGGAGGATTCAAGATCTACTACTACTGCAACAGTCAGCATCTATACATTATGGCATTGGTGGCATGGGTGGCACTGTCTGCAGGTAGCACATGCGTTTTGGCCCATAACGCACGTGCTGCCTGCAGAGACAGTGCCACCCATGCTGCAATGTGCTGCAGAGACAGTGCCACCCATGCCGCCAATGCCGTAATGTGCTGCAGACAGTGCCACCCATGACGCCAATGGAATAATGCCATTGACAGCATGGGTGGCACTGTCTCTGCAGGCAGCACATGCGTTTTGGAATTAGCGTCATGGGTGGCACTGTTTGCAGCACATTACGGCATTGGCAGCATGGGTGAAAAAAATAAATATCACTTGTAGACAAACCTGCACTTTGTTTCAAGGCGGGTCTGGGGAGGGGCCAGGGGTGGGGCTGAAGGGGGGGCCAGGGAAGGAGCTAGAGGGGGGCCCCATCAGGTAGGCTGTACGGGGCCCCATGATTTCTATCAGCGGCCCTGAGTATGACTGCAGGGGTGGCGATCTGACCACCGTTTTTAGTTGGAACATTCATTTCAATAATCACCAATGTAAGGGACATTTTCAATGACTCCCAATGGACTAGCTAGCAGGGGTTCCTGGAGACCTTAAAATTATTTTAAGGGTCCCTCAGAGGAGGTGTTGGTCATCTTACTTTAAAAAAGTAATTAGTTACAGTTACAAATTACTTCTCCCAAAAAGTAATTGCGTTAGTAACTCAGTTACTACATTGAAAAAGTAATTAGTTACTCAGGAAAGTAACTGACTTTTTTTTGGAGGGCACATAGCACATCAGGGCTTGTGGCACATAGCACATCAGGGCATGTGGCACATAGCACATCAGGGCATGGGGCACATAGCACATCAGGGCACGGGGCACATCAGGGCACATAGCACATCAGGGCATGGGGCACATAGCACATAGCACATCAGGGCACGGGGCACAGGGCACATAGCACATGAGGGCACATCAGGACATGGGGCACATAGCACATCAGGGCACATAGCACATCAGGGCATGGGGCACATAGCACATCTGGGGACATAGCACTTTGGGGCACATAGCACATCAGGGCACATAGCACATCAGGGCACATAGCACATCAGGGCATGGGGCACATAGCACATCAGGGCATGGGGCACAGGGCACATAGCACATGAAGGCACATCAGGACATGTGGCACATAGCACATCTGGGCAGGGCACATAGCACATTGTTTACCAGCCATGCAGAGTAGCGCAGTAAGCGTGTGTAATAAGTTCTCTCTCATGTCGCGGCACTGACGGCAGTCACGCTACTCCCCGGCGGCCCCTCCTCTCTTCTCGTCCAACCCAGATGATGTCACAAGCAAATGGGGATGGACGAGAAGAGAGGAGTGGCCGCGGGGAGCAGCGTGACTGCCGTCAGTGCCGTGACATGAGAGAGACCCGGTCATAGAGGAGAGGAGGAATTACACTACTGCCATCCAGTGGTGGTAGATGTAATTGGGGTAAGGCCGCCCAAGTAATGGTAACTGCGTTACCATGAGGGGAAGAGTAATCAGTTAGATTACTTGTTACCCTCTAAAGTAATTGTGTTACGTAACTCTGTTTATTCTAACTCAGTTACTTACATCACTACTCAGAGGTTAAATGATTGAGAAAGGCAGACTTATAGGTATCTCCAGACAGAAGAGAACATACTTTGATCATTTATGGTGAGACTGAGGAACATTTGTGTCTGAGCTTTCCCCATACCTCTCGCTGAGCCTTCTCAAATGTTGGCTGGCTGGGGTGGATTTTTCTTGGCCAGTTGCTGTTGTTTTTGCACAAAAAAGCCAGTTCTGGGGGTCATGAGAATGTTCCTCTCCATAAGAACATATTATTGTTTGATGTGACCCCCGAATGTCTGTTGGACCCTCACCACAACAATCTAATCAGGGATCACCTTAGCGGTGCCAGCGTTAAGTGCTAATATGTAAAAGTACCAATTTGTCCTTCATCCCCACCACCTGGAATACCAACCTCCACCTACTGCCACATTCAAATAATGCCGCGGCCCTTGTCAATGGGCTTTTGTTCTCATCAAAGCTTTTCCCGACATGCAAGTCTAGGGGAATGCAAAACCCATTGGAAGTCAGAAGAAGGTCAATGGCACCTGTCAATGAATTCTGAATTCTCAAACTGATGTCAAATGCCCTTTATAGCACACTGCATTGCCCTTCCACACAAGCCCAAAGCCCATTGACACAGGCTGCCATACACCTTGTAATCTGAATGTGTAATTCCTATTCACTTTAGATCTACTAAATATATGTGGTAGGAGCCTACCTTAACAATCCACTAAATTTGTATTTAGTCTGGTATGCCGTGTACACACGATCGGAAATTCCGACAACAAATGTTCGATGTGAGATTTTGGTCGGAAATTCTGACCGTGTGTAGGCTCCATCGGACAATTGCTGTCGGAATTTCCGACAACAAAAATTTGAGAGCTGGTTCTCAAATTTTCCGACAAGAAAAGTTCTTGTCGGAAATTCTGATCGTCTGTATGCAATTCCGACGCACAAAAAAACATGCATGCTCAGAATCAAGCAGAAGAGCCGAACTGCCTATTGAACGTCTTGTATGTCACCACGTTCTCGACGGTCGGAATTTCCGACAAGATTTGTGTGACCGCGTGTATGCAACACAAGTTTGAGCCAACATTCCGTCGGAAAAAAATCCACGGTTTTCTTGTCGGAATTTCCGATCGTGTGTACTCAGCATTCGGGTACTTGTTGGTTGAGCTTAGACATGTGCAATTAGTTTAGTTACCAATCAAAACTTGGACAACATTTTTGTTATCCATAGTTTCGGATGTATCCGAATTTTCAAATCACAATAGTAACGAATGTAAACAAATCCAAAATAGATTATGCTAAAACCAATTATTTGAATTTGAAAATGAATTTGAATTTGAAAATGAATTCGAAACATATTGCAATAAATGCAGTAAGGTATAAAAGTGAAATTAGATGATGATTCCTACTTAGGCTGCTGAATAGAATAGAACAGAACTGAATAAAATCGAAAAAAAAATAGAATAGAAAAAAAAGAATTTAATAGAAAGAAACAGAATAGAATAGAATAGAATAAAAAAGGATAGAATAGAAAAAATAGAACAGAATAGAAAATAAAAGAATAGAATAAAATAGAACCAATATAGCCATCTTCCGAAATTCAAATTTCAAATTTCGAAATTCTGATTTTGAATCGAATCGATTTGAAAATAACGACTTTATGAAACAAATCCAAATTTATGAAATGAATTATTCAAACATAACAAATATGACGAAATTAAATTATTATCTTAACTAACAAATCCGAACGAAACTAAACACATTTTCCTGTCGCATATCTCTAGTTGATCTAAAGAAGATTGTTCAAGCAGATTGCACAATGAATGGCCAGCTTTAAACATGTGACTTAACGTACCCAGAGCTATATACAGTATCCCTCCATTGGTGTAAAAAATACATCAACAGTTCGATTTGATTAGTGAAATCATCCATCATATAAAAAGAGGGGAGAACCATGATGTCACTCTTGGAGATACTCCCCTGATGGATTGCAGACCCTCTTAGTGAATGATGAAGTCATGTAGTATAATGATGACATCACACAAAGGCTTTGTGAAGTTCTAGTATTATAGTGAATAATGTGCCCTCTTTGTAAATGACGTCTGTTTTCTTGCAGCTGGTGGTTTTGGCTCCAATTATTCCCGATAAAGATCCATCGTATACCTGCGCGGTGGGAATTCAGACCCTGATTGGGCTGCTGGAGAAATCACAATCTAACAAGACGCAGGCGCTGGCAGCTGATTGTGTGGCCAGATTGTCCCACTGCCGGGCAGGTAACACAATGACGAACATGATGCATGTATTATATGATGGATGGTGATGTCAGGGAACGAGAGCAGGACCTGCTGTGTGCTGGCTCCATATGCCGGATATTTAGGGTGAGATCTGAACTGAAATACTCCTCCTAGTCCCTGATCTAATCTGGGGATTGTCTCTAAGCAGGTGCTGACTGGGGTATTTCTGTGCTGGTTATGTTCAGTACTTTTGGGATTAAGTATATTTTTTGCTTTGTATGTTGCCCAGCAGAGGTGGTTCTGTTTGGTAGGTAAGGGTTAACTTTGCTGGCCAGGTTTTCCCGGGCTTTTCTGAAGAGCGCCGCCCTCTGCTGGGCAAAACGTATAAAAATGGAACTGAATCTAAGTCAAGAGTTCTTTGAGGACGGAACTGCTAAAATCTAAGCTGCCACTCTTCCAGGTTACCACCCATTGTGGGAGCCCAGGAGGTATGGACTTATAGGAACCCATACTGCCAGTCACCGATTTACTGCCAACTATGGATTATTGCTACCAAATTATAGATTAACCGGCAATAATGGAATCTTGCCCTGCAAAGGACCTTTGATGGAATATACTACCTAAAAAAAGTACCGTATGTACTCGAGTATAAGCCAAGTTTTTCAGCACATTTTTTTGTGCTGAAAATGCCCCCTCGGCTTATACTCGAGTCACCATTTTGCGCCTGATCTCCCGGACAAAGTTTGTTGTCCAGGGGACCTACGGCCGGGGAGCACAGATTTTTCAAAGCCGGGCACCCCTTCCATAGATTCCCATGTTAAATGGTCATTTCTCTGGTGAATTTGGGGACCCAGTACCGGCCTGTTGTAGGTCCCCTGGACCCCAAACTTGGCACACATATAGCCCCACTTCTCCTCTATAAATGTGTAAAGTTTTTAGTCTGGGGGACCTCCTGCCGGGGAGCACCGATTTTTCAAAGCCGGGCACTCCTTCCATAGACTCCTATGTTAAACATCAGTCTAGTCATGGACACAGTGAGGCATGGGCACAGTGAGGCATGGACACAGTGAGGCATGGACACAGTGAGGCATGGACACAGTGAGGCACAGTGAGGCATGCAGATGGACACCCTAGGCTTATACTCGAGTCAATACGTTTTCCCAGTTTTTTGTGGTATAATTAGGTGCCTCGGCTTATATTCGGGTCGGCTTATACTCAAGTATATACGGTATGTCTACCTTATGGGGTACTTACTACAACAAGGGCACTTAGAGAGCGCTGTGAGGAATGTTTGTGGAAATATCTTGGAGAACTGTTTTTTGATAGCCTCAAATACTTTATGTTTAAAGATAGGTCAGGGGCATGTCCTGGACCAGGCTGTACTGCTTACCTGCAGTATATTGTGCAGAGAGGTCCAGGTACAAGTGTAGCACTACCTCCACAGGAGCTGCTGGATTTCTGGTCCTCCTATTCCTGCACAGCCAGGCATAACGCAGTTCCAACTTGCATCCAGACACGTAATCAGTCCATGTGCTTGCTTTTGTTGTTTTATTGGGGAAACATTTTGGATTGGGTAAAGGATCATGGGATGTCCAAAATGACTTGAAGAAACAGATGAGGACAACTTTCTTCTCTATGTACACAAAAAAAAAAAAAAATCTTGGGCTGTACTCCCTCAGGAATAATTGCAGTTTCGGTGGATCAGTGGCAAAGTTCTTTACAAACCAGGAACTCTCAGTCCCCTTAGTGAAATAGAACAAAGTTGCAAAGGATGCCCCAAGACAAGGGATTGGGATTTAGTTCAAAGCTGTCCCAGTAAATTATGCTACACCTGGCACTTTCTCCTCTTGTATGCCCCTGGGTGTGCTGAGGTAATCACACTGTCCGTTTCTCCTCACTGCACTGGGCAAGACTCCTGTTCAGGCCTCCTACAGTCCAGTTCTTCCAATGCCAGCCAGGATGTCTTCTGCACAAGACCCAAAGGTAACAGAGATTCCTCTATTAGGTTTCCTCTGCTCAGCTCCCAGCCTGGAGGCAGAACCCCCCAGCCCCAGGTCCCCTCCCAGGCTTCACAACAGAAACAACATCACTCCATCTTCCACCCAACTCCCCTGCTGGCCAGGCTCCATGATATTTAGGGGTTAATCCAGCCACCCTGCCAGGGCTTTCTGCCTGGGGATTGGCCAGATATCCTCAAGTATGCAGATTGGGACCTCCTACCCACTAACTTCCAGAATCTTCTCTGAGCTTCTAGAAGCAGGGGGAAGCTAGAGACCTGCCCTTCAACCTGACCTACAATAACCCAACCTAATTACAGACTCACACAGCTACTATGAGTCAACAAATAAATGTACTTACACTAGTTGCACACTGGAGGGTGCTACAGAAGCATACTGTAACTTAAGCCACTACTCTTGGCTCAGCATGAGAGCTAGGCAACTAGCATTTTCAGAAGAAGGTCAGTAATAGTTGGAATTGGTAGAAATATTAACTAGGGACCTGTGATCTCTCCATGTCACCTCAGGTTTAGCGGCTGCCATGGTCTCCATAGATGTTGTCAGCTTCCTGTGTCGTCTTCTGTCCAGTCCATCCGAGCAGGTGAAGGGCTCCGCCGCCATCGCTCTGAGCTTCCTCAGTCTGCACCCTCTTGCCGAAAGACAGTTGCTGAGAAGGTATCTGAAATTGCAGATCTTAACTGGACATTGGTATGGTAGCCCCAATCCAAATTTTAAGCAGAACTAAACCAATTAAAACGGTTTCCCAAAACAGTTACATTCCTAGCCTGCTGTGAATGATAGCTATCACAGTTGCTTGTGTTCTCAACTGAACTGTCAAGCCATCAAATAGCCAGTAATTGATCACATGGCAAGTTCAAATCAAATAGAGGCTAAGATTGCAGTTTCCTTAGCTGTAAAGGATAGGAGGGTTTAGTTCCACTTTAAGAGGTTGTATCAATAAGCACATCTTTTACTGTTTGTATTGTGTTTGTACTAAAGTCAGTTTGTTCTGACAGAAAGAAAGAAATATATATTTATGGTTACATTAAAACATAACTTTACCCAAAAGAGGAAGTTCCAATTGTTTGCATCCCCCCCCTCCACTGCCACATTTTGGGGGGAGTGGGTACCTGGTTTGACAGGTATCCACTCCCATTTCCAGCTCAGATCACCATGGCAAACTGAGCCTGAAGTTCGGCCCCCCCTCCTTTCCCTACAGTCTTCTGGGACACATCACAGGTCCAAGAAGACTATGGGACCAATCACAAGGCACAGCACGGCTCGCACGTGCGCAGTAGGAAATTGGCTGTAAAGCCCCAAGGCTTTACTGTCTGTTTCCCTTACTTAAGATTCCGGCACTTGCACCCAATGCCGATTGAAGAATTGGCTGGGGTGACGATACCGCTGGATCCCTGGACAGGTAAGAGTCCTTATATTAAAAGTCAGCAGTTACAGTATTTGTAGCTGGTGACTTTTATTTTTTTGGGGGGAGCCTGGAGCTCCTATTTAAGTTCTAGGGTTAGGGCTGTGGTTAGGTTTTGACTTAGGATAGGGTTAAATCTAAGTTTGGGTCTAGGGTTAGATTTAGGACCAGAGATAGAGGTCATGTTTGTAGCGCTTACTCCTGGAAATATGCTCAGTAGTGATGAGCCGAACACCCCCGGGTTCGGTTCGCACCAGAACCCGCGAACGGACCGAAAGTTCGAACGAACATTAGAACCCTATTAAATACAATGGATGCGAACGTTCGAATTCTAAAGTGCTAATTATAACAACTATTATGCATGTTATTGTCCTAAAAAGGGTTTGGGAACCCGGGTTCTGCACCAGGGGACATGTATCAATGCAAAAAGAAGTTTTAAAAACGGTCGTTTTTCGGGAGCAGTCATTTTAATGATGCATAAAGTGAAAAAAAAAAAGTCAAATATTCCTTTAAATATCGTACCTGGGGGGTGTCTAAAGTATGCCTGTGAAGTGCCACGTGTTTCCCGTGTTTAGAACTGTCCCTGCACAAAATGACACTTCTAAAGGAAAAAAAAGCCATTTAAAACTGCTTGCGGCTTTAATGTAATGTCTGGTCCCGGTAATATGGATGAAATTCTTTAAGAAAAATGGCATAGCTACCCCATGACCCCCCCCCCCTACCCCAGCCCATTACCAGCCCCTTTGGGTCTTGTATGGATATTAAGGGGAACCCCGCACATAAAATAAAAAAGGCCCTATATACTCTGAACAGCCCTATACAGGCGGTGCATACAAGACAGGGACTGTAGGTTTGTTCTTATGTAGAATCTGTTTGTAATTTTGAACAGGTACATTGTTGAAGTGTAGCTCCAGACCAAAAATCTATTTTTAAACTTTTTGGAAAACATAGGTAAGGGTTATCACCCCTGTAACATTTGTTTTGCTGTCTGTGCCCCTGTTCAGAACATTTCACCTCACTTTCCGTCCCAATGACAACTGTTTTTGAAATGTGGTGTTTTTCTTGAAACAAGGATTGCTGATAAAGCATCAGTACAGAGGAGACACCTTTCTCCCATATTTATTCTTACAGGAGAGAATTTTCCTTCCTAGTGGTAGATTTCCTCTCACTTCCTGTTGTCTTCTTGCGTTTGCAAGTAGGAGTCGTTTGTAAGTTGTATGTTTGAAAGTAGGGACCTGCCGTATATACTCTGCAGAAATAGGCCCCTTAGTTGTTGGTGTTGGCACAACACTGTAAGCACTCACAGTTACTCTTGGTTGGTGCTGGAACGCCCTGCTGTCAACTATTATATCAGGAATTTTAATTACATATAATTGTTGAACAGTGGTAGTAAAAATTGGGCCTTTGATGGTGGTGCTGGTGCCACAACACTGTAAGCCCTGACAGTTACTCTTGGTGGGTGCAGCAATGGGCCCTGCTGTGAATTATTAGATCAAGAATTGTAATTACATGCCCCTGTTGAACAGGGGCTGAAAAATTGGGCCTTAGGCACTGGTGGCACAACACTGCAACCCCTCACAGATACTGTACTTGGAGCACAGCAATGAGCCCTGTTGCAAAGTATTGCTTCAAAAATTGTAATGACACGCCCCTGTTAAACAGGGGCTGAAAAATTGGGCCTTAGGCACTGGTGGCACAACACTGCAACTCCTCACAGATACTGTACTTGGAGCACAGCAATGAGCCCTGTTGCAAAGTATTGCTTCAAAAATTGTAATTACACGCCCCTGTTAAACAGGGGCTGAAAAATTGGGCGTTAGGCACTGGTGGCGGCACCCATAAACAAAAATGATCTTACAAGCTATCATCATCAATCGTATCATTGAGGACTCGGAGGAGGAGGATAGCCAGTCAACATAACAGCACAGGCACTCAGCATCAGCATCAGTCTTGAAGGGATGTGACATGTTAAAATCAATTAGTCTGTTATATCAGCATCAGGTGTGTGGTAGCTGGTGGTGATCCAAGACTGGTTCATCTTGATGAAAGTCAGTCGATCAACCGAGTCGGTGGACAGGCGCACCCTGTGATCCGTGACAAATCCTCCAGCAGCACTGAATGTGCGTTCCGAAAGAACGCTGGATGCAGGACAGGCCAGTAGCTCAATTGCATACTGTGCAAGCTCTGGCCAGTGATCCATCCTCAAGACCCAGTAAGCCAGAGGATTTTCGGTGGGGAAGGTGTCCAAGTCTGACCTTGCCCCTAGATATTCCTGCACCATGTTTATCAGACGCTGGCGATGGTTGCTGGAACCGATCATACTTTGGGGCTGCGGACTAAAGAATTGTCTGAACGCATCGGTCAGACGGCCACCTTCCCCACCGCTCCTTCTTTGACTGGCCGAAGCCTCAGCAACTCGTTGTCCAGGACCAGGAGTTTGCAACCTCCCAGTCTCTGGGAACGCGTTGCACAGACCTTTCTGCAAGGCCTCCCAGAGTTGTCTCATCCTCTGCTCCCTCTGCGACGGTAACATAAGGTCCGCAACCTTACCCTTGTACCGTGGATCAAGGAGAGTGGCTAGCCAGTAATGGTCCCTCTCCTTGATCCGAAGAATACGAGGATCCTTCCGCAGACTTTGCAGGATCAGGGAGGCCATGCAGCGTAGGTTTGCTGAGGCATTCGCTCCGGAGTCCTCTGGGTCACTAAGGACGACATGATCCGCAGCCACCTCCTCCCAGCCACGTACAAGTCCACTGGTTTCTTGGGACTGTAAATCATCCCTAAAAGACTGCTGCTGATGATGCTGAGTGCCAGCCTCCACCTCCATGCTGACACAATCCTCCTCCTCCTCCTCCTCCTCCTCCTCCTCTTCCTGTGCGATGGGTGGGACAGAAGGAACACTGTCTGGGTAAAGGGGGCCTTGAGAGGCAAGGAAGTCCTCCTCTTCCTGCCTCTGTTCTGCCTCAAGTGCCCTGTCCATTATTCCACGCAGCGTGTGCTCCAACAGGTGGACAAGAGGTACAGTGTCACTGATGCATGCACTGTCACTGCTCACCATCCTCGTGGCCTCCTCAAATGGTGCCAGGACAGTGCATGCATCCCTGATCATGCCCCACTGGCGTGGAGAAAAAAAACCAAGCTCCCCTGACCCTGTCCTGGTGCCGTAGTCGCACAGGTACTCATTGATGGCCCTCTGCTGCGTGTGCAGCCGCTGCAGCATGGCCAACGTTGAGTTCCACCTGGTGGGCATGTCACATATAAGGCGGTTCTTGGGCAGGTTCAACTCCTTTTGCAGCTCAGCCAGGCGAGCACTGGCATTATAAGATCTGCGGAAATGCACACAGACTTTCCTGGCCTGCCTCAGGACATCCTGTAAGCCCGGGTACCTGCCCAAGAAGCGCTGCACCACCAGGTTAAGGACGTGAGCCACACAGGGCACATGGGTCAGTTGTCCCTGTCGGAGGGCGGAGAGGAGGTTGGTGCCATTGTCGCAAACCACCATTCCTGGCTTAAGCTGGCGTGGCGTCAACCACCTCTCGGCCTGGCCCTGCAGAGCAGACAGGACCTCTGCCCCAGTGTGGCTTCTGTCCCCCAAACACACCAGCGCAAGCACGGCATGGCATCTTTTTGCCTGCGTACTTGCGTAGCCCCGTGAACGGCTACGGAGCACCGCTGGTTCATAGGACAAACCACAGGAAGAGGCCATGGAGGAAGAAGAAGAGGAGGGGGTGGAGGAGAGAGGTGTGTCACAACCAGTAGTAGCATTTTGGAGGCGTGGCGGTGGGACAACCTCCAACACTACTGCACCTTGTCCTGAATCCTTCCCAGCTGCCAAAAGAGTGACCCAATGGGCCGTGAAAGAAAGGTAACGTCCCTGTCCATGCCTGCTGGACCATGAGTCAGCGGTAATATGCACCTTACCGCTGACCGCCCTGTCCAGCGAGGCCAAGACATTGCCTTCCACATGCCGGTAGAGAGCCGGAATAGCCTTCCGTGAGAAAAAGTGGCGTTTGGGAACCTGCCACTGAGGAACCGCACATTGCACAAACTCACGGAAGGGGGCCGAGTCTACCAACTGAAAAGGCAGCAGTTGAAGCGCTAGCAATTTAGCCAAGCTAGCATTCAACCGCTGGGCATGTGGATGGCTGGGAGTGAACTTCTTTCGACGGTCCAGCAGCTGGGGCAGGGAAATTTGCCTGCTAGAATCGGACGTCGGTGTACTGCTAGCAGAGTGGGCGCAAGTACTTGGCTGTGACACACCTAATTCTACACCTTCATTCCTCTCAGTGCATGTTTCAGAGAGGACTGAAGTTATAGTGGGGTTGGAGATCCCAGCTGATGCGGTGCAAGGAGAGGTCCGCTTTGTTCTTTGGTGTGGGTCTTTGAGGTAGGCTTGCCAACGAGCTGCATGGCAGGTCAACATATGTCTGGTCAGGCATGTGGTACCCAAGCGGCTGATGTTTTGGCCACGCGATATACGCTTGAGACATATGTTGCAAACAGCAGCTGTGCGATCTGATGCACTAGCCTCAAAAAAGGCCCACACCAAAGAACTTTTTGAATGACGGGCAGAGGCAGCGCCCTGCACAGGCGGAGCTCTGCGGTGTGATTCCGTCGGTGTACTGCCCTTACGCTGGCCACCAAAGGGCATCCTGCCTCGTTGGAGATGTGCCTCCTCCTCATCCTCCTCCTCCTCCTCTCTCCTATTAGGCACCCACGTGGAGTCAGTGACCTCATCATCCCCTCCCTCCTCATCACTGGAGCCAATCTGGCAGTATGCTGCAGCTGCTGGAACATGACTGCCAGATTGGTGTCCTTCTTGAGCATCCCCTCTGTCTGCTCTCACGCTACTGCCTTCCTCTAGCTGGGTTTCATCATCAGACCCTTCGAAACGCTGGGCATCCTCCTGGAGCATGTACCCAACACTGTGCTGAAACAGTTCGGGGGACTCCTCAGGAGGAGGACATGGTGGGTCTAGGGAAGGAGTGACTGATGATTTGTCTGACATTGATACCAGGGAAGACGACGCTTTGGCAGCTGCTTTTCCAGTACCCTGAGCCTGGGTGAGAGAGGATGAGGAGGAGGAGGAGGGCTTGGTCATCCACTCTACCAAGTCTTCGGCATGATGTGGCTCAACATGTCCAGCTGCCGAAAAGAAGGACAAGCGTGTCCCATGGCCATGTGCTGATGACAATGCACCGCGTCCACGACCAGCACTGTTGCCCCCAGACACAGAGCCTGCTTGCCCTCTTTTATTGCCTCCTGACTGTCTGCCTCTCCTTGTTTGCCTTCCAGACATTCTAATGGATGGCCTGCAGGGAGATGGGAAAAAAGCAATAAGGGCTACCTTCAGGTGTCCTTCTCTGTCCCTTGAAACAAGGACTTTCACAGTGAAAGAAACTGACACTCTCCCTACCTACAGTTTTCTGTCCCTAGAAAAAATATTTTTTTTAAGCACAATATAGCACAAGGACAATTCACTCACTGTCCTTACAGGTCCCTGGAAACAAGGACTTGCAGAGTGAAAGAAAAAAAACACTCTCCCTACCTACAGTTTTCTGTCCCTAGAATAAATGTTTTTTTTAAGCACAATATAGCACAAGGACAATTCACTCACTGTCCTTACAGGTCCCTGGAAACAAGGACTTGCAGAGTGAAAGAAAAAAAACACTCTCCCTACCTACAGTTTTCTGTCCCTAGAAAAAATGTTTTTTTTAATCACAATATAGCACAAGGACAATTCACTCACTGTCCTTACAGGTCCCTGGAAACAAGGACTTGCAGAGTGAAATAAACTGACACTCTCCCTACCTACAGTTTTCTGTCCCTAGAATAAATGTTTTTTTAAGCACAATATAGCACAAGGACAATTCACTCACTGTCCTTACAGGTCCCTGGAAACAAGGACTTGCAGAGTGAAAGAAAAAAAACACTCTCCCTACCTACAGTTTTCTGTCCCTAGAAAAAATGTTTTTTTTAATCACAATATAGCACAAGGACAATTCACTCACTGTCCTTACAGGTCCCTGGAAACAAGGACTTGCAGAGTGAAATAAACTGACACTCTCCCTACCTACAGTTTTCTGTCCCTAGAATAAATGTTTTTTTTAAGCACAATATAGCACAAGGACAATTCACTCACTGTCCTTCCAGGTCCCTGGAAACAAGGACTTGCAGAGTGAAAGAAAAAAAACACTCTCCCTACCTACAGTTTTCTGTCCCTAGAAAAAATGTTTTTTTTAATCACAATATAGCACAAGGACAATTCACTCACTGTCCTTACAGGTCCCTGGAAACAAGGACTTGCAGAGTGAAATAAACTGACACTCTCCCTACCTACAGTTTTCTGTCCCTAGAATAAATATTTTTTTTAAGCACAATATAGCACAAGGACAATTCACTCACTGTCCTTACAGGTCCCTGGAAACAAGGACTTGCAGAGTGAAAGAAAAAAAACACTCTCCCTACCTACAGTTTTCTGTCCCTAGAAAAAATGTTTTTTTTAATCACAATATAGCACAAGGACAATTCACTCACTGTCCTTACAGGTCCCTGGAAACAAGGACTTGCAGAGTGAAATAAACTGACACTCTCCCTACCTACAGTTTTCTGTCCCTAGAATAAATGTTTTTTTTAAGCACAATATAGCACAAGGACAATTCACTCACTGTCCTTACAGGTCCCTGGAAACAAGGACTTGCAGAGTGAAAGAAAAAAAACACTCTCCCTACCTACAGTTTTCTGTCCCTAGAAAAAATGTTTTTTTTAATCACAATATAGCACAAGGACAATTCACTCACTGTCCTTACAGGTCCCTGGAAACAAGGACTTGCAGAGTGAAATAAACTGACACTCTCCCTACCTACAGTTTTCTGTCCCTAGAATAAATGTTTTTTTTAAGCACAATATAGCACAAGGACAATTCACTCACTGTCCTTACAGGTCCCTGGAAACAAGGACTTGCAGAGTGAAAGAAAAAAAACACTCTCCCTACCTACAGTTTTCTGTCCCTAGAAAAAATGTTTTTTTTAATCACAATATAGCACAAGGACAATTCACTCACTGTCCTTACAGGTCCCTGGAAACAAGGACTTGCAGAGTGAAATAAACTGACACTCTCCCTACCTACAGTTTTCTGTCCCTAGAATAAATGTTTTTTTTAAGCACAATATAGCACAAGGACAATTCACTCACTGTCCTTACAGGTCCCTGGAAACAAGGACTTGCAGAGTGAAAGAAAAAAAACACTCTCCCTACCTACAGTTTTCTGTCCCTAGAAAAAATGTTTTTTTTAATCACAATATAGCACAAGAACAATTCACTCACTGTCCTTACAGGTCCCTGGAAACAAGGACTTGCAGAGTGAAAGAAAAAAAACACTCTCCCTACCTACAGTTTTCTGTCCCTAGAAAAAATGTTTTTTTTAATCACAATATAGCACAAGGACAATTCACTCACTGTCCTTACAGGTCCCTGGAAACAAGGACTTGCAGAGTGAAAGAAAAAAAACACTCTCCCTACCTACAGTTTTCTGTCCCTAGAATAAATGTTTTTTTTAATCACAATATAGCACAAGGACAATTCACTCACTGTCCTTACAGGTCCCTGGAAACAAGGACTTGCAGAGTGAAATAAACTGACACTCTCCCTACCTACAGTTTTCTGTCCCTAGAATAAATGTTTTTTTTAAGCACAATATAGCACAAGGACAATTCACTCACTGTCCTTACAGGTCCCTGGAAACAAGGACTTGCAGAGTGAAAGAAAAAAAACACTCTCCCTACCTACAGTTTTCTGTCCCTAGAAAAAATGTTTTTTTTAATCACAATATAGCACAAGGACAATTCACTCACTGTCCTTACAGGTCCCTGGAAACAAGGACTTGCAGAGTGAAATAAACTGACACTCTCCCTAACTTCAGTTTTCTGTCCCTAGAATAAATGTTTTTTTAAGCACAATATAGCACAAGGACAATTCACTCACTGTCCTTACAGGTCCCTGGAAACAAGGACTTGCAGAGTGAAATAAACTGACACTCTCCCTACCTACAGTTTTCTGTCCCTAGAATAAATGTTTTTTTTAAGCACAATATAGCACAAGGACAATTCACTCACTGTCCTTACAGGTCCCTGGAAACAAGGACTTGCAGAGTGAAAGAAAAAAAACACTCTCCCTACCTACAGTTTTCTGTCCCTAGAAAAAATGTTTTTTTTAATCACAATATAGCACAAGGACAATTCACTCACTGTCCTTACAGGTCCCTGGAAACAAGGACTTGCAGAGTGAAATAAACTGACACTCTCCCTACCTACAGTTTTCTGTCCCTAGAATAAATGTTTTTTTTAAGCACAATATAGCACAAGGACAATTCACTCACTGTCCTTACAGGTCCCTGGAAACAAGGACTTGCAGAGTGAAAGAAAAAAAACACTCTCCCTACCTACAGTTTTCTGTCCCTAGAAAAAATGTTTTTTTTAATCACAATATAGCACAAGGACAATTCACTCACTGTCCTTACAGGTCCCTGGAAACAAGGACTTGCAGAGTGAAATAAACTGACACTCTCCCTACCTACAGTTTTCTGTCCCTAGAATAAATGTTTTTTTTAAGCACAATATAGCACAAGGACAATTCACTCACTGTCCTTACAGGTCCCTGGAAACAAGGACTTGCAGAGTGAAAGAAAAAAAACACTCTCCCTACCTACAGTTTTCTGTCCCTAGAAAAAATGTTTTTTTTAATCACAATATAGCACAAGGACAATTCACTCACTGTCCTTACAGGTCCCTGGAAACAAGGACTTGCAGAGTGAAATAAACTGACACTCTCCCTACCTACAGTTTTCTGTCCCTAGAATAAATGTTTTTTTTAAGCACAATATAGCACAAGGAGAATTCACTCACTGTCCTTCCAGGTCCCTGGAAACAAGGACTTGCAGAGTGAAAGAAAAAAAACACTCTCCCTACCTACAGTTTTCTGTCCCTAGAAAAAATGTTTTTTTTAATCACAATATAGCACAAGGACAATTCACTCACTGTCCTTACAGGTCCCTGGAAACAAGGACTTGCAGAGTGAAATAAACTGACACTCTCCCTACCTACAGTTTTCTGTCCCTAGAATAAATGTTTTTTTAAGCACAATATAGCACAAGGACAATTCACTCACTGTCCTTCCAGGTCCCTGGAAACAAGGACTTGCAGAGTGAAAGAAACTGACACTGTCCCTACCTACAGTTTTCTGTCCCTAGAATAAATGTTTTTTTTAAGCACACTATAGCACAAGCACAAAACACACTGACACTCTCCCTACCTATCCTTCTCTTTCCCTAAACTAAAGGAATCCAGGTTAAGCAAGAAAGAAATAACAGTCACTGTCCCTGCCTATGCTGCTCTATCCCTGCTCCGGAACACACTACACTAGGCCGCCGTGCTGGCGGCCTTTTATAGTGTGGGGCGTGTACTAAACACCCTCAGCAATAATTGGCCACAGGCATCCTGCCTGTGGCCAATCATTGCTCTCCTCGCTGCCGGCGCTGTGATTGGCCAAGCATGCGGGGTCACAGTGCATGCTTGGCCAATCACAGCGCCTGGATGACACTGCGATGGCGTAGTGCATTGTGGGCCGTTCGCGTCACTCGAATTTGGCGCGAACGGCCCAAATCGTTCGATCTTCGTCGAACGATCGAACAGCCGATGTTCGAGTCGAACGTATGTTCGACTCGAACACGAAGCTCATCCCTAATGCTTAGGTTTCAATCTAGTAGATTGCCCCGTGGCAGGCACACAATCTCAGCCACACTTTTCCTCAATAACCAGTCCAGGGGTGTTATTGTTGTTTTTATTTTTGGAGAACTTGGATAGGGTTGAGGGAATTGAGTGGATACTCCAAAAACAGAACTATGTACAGATTGAGGACGTTGATCTCCTTTCTGTCCTTCTATATAGAAAACTGTGGACTTGGATTTGTAGTAGAAGCAGTTAACGGCACACAAGCTTCTTTCTTCTGAGCACCAAGAGCAGAGTCCCTTCACATAGAACTAGATAGACTGAGTTTTTCAGGACCCTAGCTGATGTCACCTTTAGCAAAAACACAGCTGACTCTCTAGCACAGCAGGGGTGGCAGCAGCCCAAACATCTCTAAGATCTCTCACAGCAGTCAGTACTCACGAATGTCCAGGGACAGTTGGTTGTCTCCTTCCAACATTCATGCAACACCTTTCTCCAGTGATACCAGACTAGATCTTCTGACAACAGTCCCTCAGTCAGCTCTCTGTAGCTTCAGCATCCAGGCCCTTAAATCGCCCACCTGAGGCCTCATGAACAGCAAGCAAATGACAACGTTGCCCTCCAGGTTCGACTGATCCTCTGCATGAAAAGACCACAACTGTGTCCCAGAGAATATATACAGACTGCCAGCAGCCTTCAGGGCCCTGCTCCCTGGGATTGGCCAGGGCTGTATAAATATTCATACTGCCATCTGCATAGCTCCACACCTATGTTCCAGAGACTTCTCACAGCTCTCTGGAAAGCAGAGGGAGCCATCAGACCGGAAGCAGCTGAGAACACTGAACTGACCCAAATAATCAGTTGCGCTGGCTACAGTCAGCAGAACTAAATTTACCTAACACAATCATCACAGGCACACTAGTAACAGTGAGGCAAGCTTAATGTACCTAACAAAAACACACCCAGATCCACTGAATACAGTGAGCCAGCATTAAATCTAAATAATCCTAGCACCTATCTACCTATCTAGGAGGGTGTACACGTTAAAGCTAGAAACTGGGTTAGGGTTGGAGCAATGGTTAGAGCTAAGGTTAAGGTTCCAGACAGGACTAGGACTAGTGTTACAGTTAGGAATTAGGGCTCTGGCTAGGGATAGGGTTAGTGTTCTGCCTCCAGCTGGCTTTGCCTGAAATATTAAAATTGACCACTAGATAGAGCCCAGAATAAATTTACCTTTTTGCAGAAACTAGAAACTGTTCACCTTTAATAAAAGTTCCCACTATCTTCAGTCTAAGAAAAGGAAACAGGTGTACCCTGGGTGCTCAGATTCCATCTTAGACACTCAGAGGGAAGGAACCAGCTATCAGAGCACATGTTGGAGTAAAACTGTTTTGTTAATACATTTTCAAAATGACATCCAGTCTGGCTTATTGCAGAATAGGAAGGTTTAGCTTTATGTCAAGTTACACACTGGTAAACGTGTAGCAAGGACAGAACAATAGGGATGGTTTTAGTGTTATGCCGCGTACACACGACCGTTTTTCATGACGAGAAACATGCCATTTTTTAAATTGGTCGTGAAAAACGGTCGTGTGTAGGCTCCAGAGCATTTTTCTCGATGAGAAAAATGGGCATTAAAAATTTAGAACCTGCTCTATTTTTTTGGTCGTTTTTCTCGTCGTGAAAAACGGTCGTGTGTACGCTTTAAAGATGGGAAAAAAAACGTGCATGCTCAGAAGCAAGTTATGAGACGGGAGACCTCGTTCTGGTAAAACTAGTGTTCGTAATGGAGATAGCACATTCGTCATGCTGTAACGGACTGAAAAGCACAGAGACTGAAAAGCGCGAATCGGCTAACACCAAACTTTTACTAACACGCGGTAACACAAAATCAGCAAAAGCAGCCCAAAGGGTGGCGCCATCCGAATGGAACTTCCCCTTTAAAGTGCCGTCGTACGTGTTGTACGTCACCGCGCTTTGCTTGAGCATTTTTTTTCACGATAGTGTGTATTCAAGGCAGGCTTGAGAAGAATCACGTCGATAAAAACGTCGGTTTTTTCCATGACATTAAAACCGGTCGTGTGTACGCGGCATTAGAATTAGGGACAAAAGTAATGGCAAGGGATAGAGCTGGAGATGCAGCTAGTACTGAAGTTAGGGTTATGGATGGGTCAAGACTAAGGTTAGAATTAATCATAGGGCTAAAGATAGAGCTTGGACTAGGGTTAAAGTAAAGTTTAAGGCTACAACAAGGCTTGTGTCTTGGGTAAGAGTTAGGGTTAGGTTAATAGTTGGAGCAAGGGTTCTGGCTAGGGTTAGAACTAGGGTTAAGGCTAAACTTATGGTTAGAACAAAGCTTGGGTCTAGGGTAAGTTTATGGTTAGAGCAGGGTTTGGGGCTGCGGTTAAGTTAAGGCTGAAGTGAAGGCTAGGATTTGGCTTTGGCATTGGGTTAAGGCTGAGGTTAGGACTAAAGTTATAGTTAGGGCCACAGATAGTGTTTTGGTTGGGTTTAGAGTCTACTTTAGTGTTAGAGCTAGGCTTGTAAAGCAATCTATGGCTCAAGCTTGGATAAGGTTGAGGTTAGAGGAAAACTAAGCTGAAGGGACAGAGAGTCATCATTCCACCCACCTAGAACTGGAACTTTATCTTGTCTATATAATAATATTATATGATATCTCCACCCTGAGCCACTCACTGTGCATAGGTGAAGTCTTGTTGCCTCTACACACTGTCCATCCTCCTCTGACCATAGTCTCTGCTCTGGTTGCAGATGCCGGGAGGATCCTGAGATGATGAAAGTTCTAATCTTCTACAATAAGAAGCGAAGGTGGCCGGAAAACTTCCTGGAGCGCTGGAGACACATGAGGGCGCTGACTCTGCCACCCATCCGGAATCTATCTACAGAGGGGCACACAGAGCCCAGGAGGTATGCAGGGTCCATACTCATCCCCAACTTTTTCATCTTTGCCCGTTACAAGGGGTTCCCTCCCTGGGATGAGTTTTTATGTCTGCACAACTACTGTGCCTATTATTAGAGGTTCCCACCATTCTTGGGTCTGCATACCAGCTCCACCCATTATGGGGGTTCCCACCATCCCTGTGCTGAGTTCCTCAATCTGTACACCTGCTGTGCCCATTATGAGGGGTTCCCACCATCCCCGTGCTGAATTCCCAGGTCTGTACACCTGCTGTGCCCACAATAGGGGGTTCCACCATCCCTGTGCTGAATTCCCAGGTCTGTACACCCGCTGTGCCCATTATGAGGGGTTCCCACCATCCCTGTGCTGAATTCCCAGGTCTGTACACCTGCTGTGCCCAATATAGGGGGTTCCACCATCCCTGTGCTGAATACCCAGGTCTGTACACCTGCTGTGCCCATTATGAAGGGTTCCCATCATCCCTGTGCTGAGTACTTCAGTAAGGAATTTTGTCAGGGAAATCTTACTGTTGGAATATCCAAGATATATAAGAATCCAGGAACTGACTGAGCCCACCAAGTTCCACCTATAAATAAAATACCAGTTTTTGTGAAATTGGCCCTTTAAACGTTCCTTTATGTTTGTAAATGTAATTTGCTGTATTATTATTTCTGTTCTCTTTCATGATAAAATTGGGAGGGTTTTCATTGGCTGAGAATAATGTTTCTCCAGTCCCAGGCGTATGCGAATATTTGTGACATCAGCCGATGATCAGACGAAGATGACATGGAAGAATTCTGCGGTGAATGAGACCCCCACAGATCCATCACTTCCTGCCGGTGGGAATGTTGTCAGTTTTCTCCATTAATAAATGAACAGATTTTCCATCCTGAACAATGAAGCAGCGTCATCCCCATCCACATTAGAAGATCAGAAGCAAAACTGTGACCAGATTTATCTATAGAGATCAGAACCAAGTCACCAAAAAAAAAAAAGGTTTATTTTAGGGTGGATACAGATAAAAATATAAAGCGATATTTCAGGTGTTGATGACTTTCTCTCCTGTCACATAACATCCTGTCCTCCAATATCCAGATCCAGACTGGGAGGTGACCAATAGGAACACGTGAATCTGATTTCCAGATACGACGATCAATGACATCACTGATCACCCAATACGGCGAATAATACATTTCACATGAATTTTTACCTTGTATCATATAATCTGCAATTCTTGTGGAAACAATAAAAATACACAATTTCATGTACTTACCTGCTTGTGTCCTGTATATTAGATAAATCCTTCAGATATAGAAATCACATTCTCCTATCCGTCCAGACGATGAGCTGGATGTGTTCTGGAATCCTCCTTTATATTAACAAATTCCATGTACGCATATATATGGCAGCCAAAAATCTGCTTTATTCTGTGCTGAGTTTGATGCTGGTTGCTGGGAGATCTATTGTTGCTTGTGGGGGTCTTTTTTTCCAGTGGGGTCTATTGTTGCTGGCTGCAGGGGATCGATTTTATTGCTTTTTATGTTTCATTAACAAATTACTTGGCACCACAAAATGATACTGGTTCTGTATTCTCTAAAAATGGCGGGACTGGGAGGTGGGCAGCACCAAGGGACAGTGCTCTGAGGTGGGTAGGGGGTGGAACCAAGAGACAGTGCTCTGAGGTGGGTAAGGGGTGGAGACAAGGGACATGGCTCTGAGGTGGGTAGGGGGTGGAACCAAGGGACAGTGCTCTGAGGTTGGTAGGGGGTGGAACCAAGGGAGAGTGCTCTGAGGTGGGTAGGGGGTGGAACCAAGGGAGAGTGATCTGAGGTGGGTAGGGGGTGGAGACAAGGGACATGGCTCTGAGGTGGGTAGGGGGTGGAACCAAGGGACAGTGCTCTGAGGTGGGTAGGGGGTGGAACCAAGGGAGAGTGCTCTGAGGTGGGTAGGGGGTGGAGACAAGGGACATGGCTCTGAGGTGGGTAGGGGGTGGAACCAAGGGACAGTGCTCTGAGGTGGGTAGGGGGTGGAACCAAGGGACAGTGCTCTGAAGTGGGTAGGGGGTGGAGACAAGGGACAGTGCTCTGAGGTGGGTAGGGGGTGGAGACAAGGGACAGTGCTCTGAGGTGGGTAGGGGGTGGAACCAAGGGACAGTGCTCTGAGGTGGGTAGGGGGTGGAACCAAGGGACAGTGCTCTGAGGTTGGTAGGGGGTGGAGACAAGGAACAGTGCTCTGAGGTGGGTAGGGGGTGGAACCAAAGGACAGTGCTCTGAGGTGGGTAGGGGGTGGAGACAAGGAACAGTGCTCTGAGGTGGGTAGGGGGTGGAGACAAGGAACAGTGCTACGAGGTGGGTAGGGGGTGGAGACAATGAACAGTGCTCGGAGGTGGGTAGGGGGTGGAGACAAGGGACAGTGCTCTGAGGTGGGTAGGGGGTGGAGACTAGGGACAGTGCTCTGAGGTGGGTAGGGGGTGGAGACAAGGGACAGTGCTCTGAGGTGGGTAGGGGGTGGAGACAAGGGACAGTGCTCTGAGGTGGGTAGGGGGTGGAGACAAGGGACAGTGCTCTGAGGTGGGTAGGGGGTGGAGACAAGGGACAGTGCTCTGAGGTGGGTAAGGGGTGGAGACAAGGGACAGTGCTCTGAGGTGGGTAGGGGGTGGAGACAAGGGACAGTGCTCTGAGGTGGGTAGGGGGTGGAGACAAGGGGTTACTCAGAATAGGGAGTACCTGCACCTATTCTCTGAAAAAAAAGCCCTGGTTACTGTTATCTGCAGTCTTGGGTTCCCCCCAGCAGCATCAGCTCTTATAAAGCTGGAAATGGATCAAGCCAGAGTGAGGAACACAAACTCTTAGTTGCAGTCTCATTGACTGTTATGCCGTGTACACACGACCGTTTTTCCCGTCGAGAAAAATTACATTTTTTCCTTTGGACGAGAAAAACGATCGTCTGTGGGCTTTTTGACGTTTTTCTCGACGGGAAAAACGGCATTAATCACAACGAGAAAAATTAGAACATGCTCTAATTTTTCTCGTCGTGATTCCCGTCATTTTTTGCCGCGGCAGTTTTCCCATAGGGAAACACTGCCGCGGAGCCCACACACGGTCGTTTTTTTCGACCAAAAAAAAATGGCATTTAAAAGGGCCGTGTGTGGGGGGAACAAGCTGTTCCTCGTTTTTCACGTCGATTTTCTCGACGGTGTTTTCACCGTCAAAAAAATCGATCGTGTGTACGCGGCATTAGAGACATGGCAGCCTTGATAGTCTCTTATTTCATCCATTCTGGTAGGAGGAATTACTGCTGTGTGCTTCCAATACAGATGGAGTCTTCTGCACTGGGTCATCTGCTGGCTTCTTGTATCTCTTGTGGGACACCCTTATTCTGTGCCCTTTAAGTTTTATTTTTTCCAGACCCATTGTTAGTTTCCGGAATCCACCAAACAATGCCATGTCTGTTTTGGGTGAAGTGGCACTTGAAAGGAAATCAGAAATCATGACAGCCAGGGAACTAGCATTTTCAGAAGGAGAAGCCGACATTGAGCCCCCTTCCAGGGCACAGATTCCACCCAGCCCTAAAGCTGGCCATACACTATGAAATCTGATTGTACAATCTCCTTTAGAATTAGTTCACACCTACAGGTGCGTCCAAGCTCAGGTGCATTTCCATGTGTTCCTTCCCACGTGGCGGGCAGACCATTCATTTCTATGCGTGAGAAATGCGGAAAGGAAGTCCCTGACTCTTTTTCAAAAACAGACCACACAGCACCATGCAGTTTGGCGCGAAAATTTGCAGATGTGTGGGGATGCTATTACCAATAATTGTCACCGCCGCGTATCTGCTAAAGAGCAGCGTTTTTCTCTATGGGTCAGGAAAACTGATGATTTTTCACGCATTTCCAACACGCAAAGATCTGAACCTAGCCTTAACCACTTAAGCCCCGGACCATTTGGTAGCTAAAGGACCAGAGGTGAATTCAGAATTTTGTACTGCGCTGCTTTAACTGTAAATTGTGCGGACATGCAATGTTGTACCCAAACGAAATTTGCGTCCTTTTCTTCCCACAAATAGAGCTTTCTTTTAATGGTATTTGATTGCCTCTGCGATTTTTATTTTTTGCGATATAAACGGAAAAAGACCGAAAATTTTGAAAAAAAATGATATTTTCTACTTTTTCGAATAAACTCAATTTTAGTCATACTGTGAGGGGGTTAGCTCGGCAGCGGGTGTGTGTGATCCCCTGGATGGGCTCCCCACACAAAAACAGGCCCAGCAGACGGAGGTTGTGGTTTTCAAGATCAAAAAGGTGCGGTTTATTTCTCTATTTACAGTGACAAAAAACACAGCAAAGCAAAAAGAAACATAAACAAAATAAACCCTGGTCAGCTTGACCTCTGACTAAACATGCAGGTTTCCTAACTAACAACTGGGATCAGCCTGGTGCTGTCCTAGTCCCTAAGTCCCTGGTTTAGTAAATGTCCAAACAAATAGCCACACAGGCTTTGTCTCACCGCACAGGGGTTCACTCTCCCTAGACAGTCCACACAGGTCTGGTTCCAGGCATGAGCAAACACCTAATGAAGCTGGGAGTTTTTATAGAGGCCTTAAACGAGCTGACAAGCTTCAGCTGGTCTCATCAACTCCCTGCCTGCACGACGCCCAGCACTCTCCCTAGAGGTATGAATCATCCATGAGCCCACTAGCCTCAGCTGGGCTTCATCAACTCTCTCCCTAGTTGTATAAGTCGGCATAAAGCCTGAATCTGGGAGAAATATACCTACCCCCCTGGATGCAACCAGGTGACTTTACCTTCCTGCTGTCACATACCCCCCCTCTTGTTTTAACCTTGGGGTTGGAACACCAGCAATCAGGCATTCATGTACTCGAGACAAAGCATCCACATTCCCCATTTGAACGCCAGGGCGATGCTTTACTGTGAAGTTGAATTCCTGTAGGGCCAGGAACCACCTATTTACTCTTCTATTTGTCTCCTTGTTTTGAGCCATCCACTTTAACGGAGCGTGATCCGTAACCATGTCAAAGTGCCTACCTAGCAGATAGTACCGAAGGGAATCTAGAGCCCACTTCACCGCTAAACACTCCTTTTCAACCGTGGCGTAATTTACCTCATGGGACTTCAACTTCCTGCTGAGGTAAATGACTGGGTGCTCTTCCCCGTTCCAGACCTGGGACAATACTGCTCCTAACCCCACATCTGACGCATCACTTTGTACGACAAAGTCTTTAGAGAAGTCGGGTGAGTACAACACTGGCTGGCTACATAAGGCTTGTTTCAAGAATTGGAACGCTGCCTCAGCCTCGGGGGTCCATTTAATCATGACCGACCCTTTCCCTTTCGTCAGGTTGGTTAGGGGCACAGCCTTAGAAGCAAAGTGGGGAATGAAGCGCCGATAATAACCCGCGATTCCCAGAAAGGCTCGTACCTGCTTCTTGCTGTTGGGACGTGGCCAACTCTGGATGGCCTCGACTTTGTTGAGTTGGGGTTTTATTACTCCCCTGCCAATGGTGTACCCAAGATATTTGGCCTCCTCCTGCCCAATGGTACACTTCTTGGGGTTAGCCGTAAACCCCGCTTCCCGGATAGAGTCTAGGACTGCTTGCACTTTTGGCAGATGTGAGGCCCAATCTGTGCTATGGACAATTACGTCATCCAGGTAAGCCGCAGCATACTTCCGATGGGGCCTCAGTATCTGGTCCATTTTCCGCTGGAATGTGGCCGGCGCATTCTGTAACCCGAACGGCATTCTCTTATATTGGAACGCCCCGTCTGGGGTTACAAATGCGGTTTTCTCTTTGGCCGACTTGGCCAGGGGAATTTGCCAATACCCTTTTGTGAGGTCAAGAGTCGTCATGTATCGGGCTGTTCCCAGCCGGTCGATCAACTCATCTATACGTGGCATGGGGTAGGTGTCAAATTTTGTAACTTTGTTCAACTGACGAAAATCGTTACAAAATCGCCAGCTCCCATCCGGTTTAGGCACCAACACAATGGGACTAGACCAATCACTTTGGGACTCCTCTATCACCCCTAAGTTCAGCATTTTCTGTACTTCCTCCCGTATTGCCTCCCGTCGGGCCTCTGGGATCCGATAGGGTTTTAACTTCACCCTTTCACCGGGCGGGGTAATAATATCATGCTCTACCCCAGATGTTTGTCCCGGCAGCTCAGAGAACACCTCCTTGTTGCGAAGCACAAACTCCTTAACCTCCTGTTGTTGGGGTTGTGACAAGGTGGCTGCTATTCCAACCTCCGGAATCACGCAACCAGTTTGAGCTGGTGACCAAGTTTCTGCGACTAGGGACTCTCTATCCCTCCAGGCTTTCAACAGATTAACGTGATAGATCTGTTCGGGCTTTCGCCTTCCTGGTTGTCTGACCTTGTAATTCACTTCGCTCACTTTTTCCATTATCTCGTAGGGGCCTTGCCATTTGGCAAGGAATTTACTTTCAACCGTATGGACAAGTACCAATATCCTATCCCCCGGGGAAAAGGTACGGGTCTTGGCTCCACGGTTGTACACTCTCTGCTGTGCCAACTGCGCTTGGGCCAAATGTTCCTTCACGATGGGCATTACCTGTGCAATTCGATCTTGCATCAGGGCGACATGCTCAATCACACTCCTGTGGGGAGAACTCTCACTTTCCCAAGTTTCCTTGGCAATATCCAACAGCCCTCTTGGGTGTCTCCCATACAGTAACTCAAAGGGGGAGAATCCCGTAGAGGATTGGGGCACCTCCCTAATAGCAAACATCAAATAAGGAAGTAGACAGTCCCAATCCTTTCCATCTCTATCCACCACTTTCTTCAACATTTGTTTTAGGGTTTTGTTGAATCTTTCAACCAGCCCATCGGTTTGGGGGTGATACACAGACGTACGCAATTGCGTCACTTTGAACAATTTACACAGCTCTTTCATAACCCGGGACATAAAGGGTGTACCTTGGTCCGTAAGCAGTTCTTTACAAATACCCACCCGGCTAAAAACAAGAGATAGCTCTTTGGCTATGGTTTTGGCCGAGGTATTTCGGAGAGGGATCGCTTCTGGATAACGGGTGGCATAGTCCATTATAACTAATATGTACTGGTGCCCCCTAGCGGACTTGATTATAGGACCTACCAAATCCATTGCGATCCTCTCAAACGGGACCTCAATGATGGGTAGAGGGACCAGCGGGCTACGGAAATGTGGCATCGGGGCCGACCTCTGACACACAGGGCAGGAGGAACAATAATTTTCTATGTCCTTCATCACCCCAGGCCAATAGAATCTCTGTAATACCCTCTCTCGGGTTTTCTCTGTCCCCAGATGACCTCCAAGAATGTGCCCATGGGCCAACTCCAACACCAACTTCCTGTAAGGTTTGGGCACCACAAGCTGCTCAACGGTTTCTTCTGCCCTTTTTGCCACCCGATACAGTAGGTCCTTCTCTACACTGAAGTATGGGTAAGTGCAGGTATTATCTGGGTTCACTAACTCGCCATCTATTTCCACTACGTTTTCCCGTGCCTTTATTAGGGCGGGGTCTTTTAACTGTTCTGTGGCAAAATTTTCCCTGTGAACCTCAAGATCAGAAAACTCCACAGACGGTAGGTTTTCGTCTGAGGAGGTGGGCTCCTCTCCAGTTTCTTGAGTCTCGCCTGCCAATACTGACAAGGGAAATTCTGGAGAGTCCTCACCACTCTCAGAGGAGTTCTGGCTATCACCTTCCTGGTACATAGGGGCACCAGTGGGGGGCTCAGGATCATCCCACAGTTCCCAGAACTTCGGAAAATCCCTTCCCACAATGGCATCATGCGGTAATTGAGATACTAACCCCACTGGATGAGAGAGGGTACCTTTGGGGGTCTTGAAACACACTGTAGTCACTGGATACTCTCGGGTGTCCCCATGCACACAAATAACAGCTACCTTGCTATTCCCAGAGACCTCTGTTTTACCTAATTCAGCCTTTATCAGGGTCACAAGGCTACCTGAATCCAGTAATACCACAACATTTCTACCATTAATACACATTTTGCATAAATGTTTCTCAGTTCCCCGAATGGCAGTGCATGCGACTGTCGCACACAGCGACTGACGTCTGTCCGTCAGAAAGTCACATTGCATGGGTTCCTCCACAACCGGGCAATTTGCTGCAATATGTCCCGCTTGCCGGCAGCGGTAGCAAACAATCCATTTGGCTGCCTCTTGAGCCCCTGACTTCCCAGGCTGTTCTCGCCAAACTTTGGGTAGAGCTCCCACCCTCTCACTCTCTCCACCCTCACCCCTTGGAATCCTCTTATCCGCCCCTGGGGATGGTCTAGTCTTAGGGTGGAAAGTCCGAGAGTCTCTGGAAGAGGCCGTCAGGTTCTCTGTAGCCAAGTATTTCTCTACACGATCCACAAGACCACCGGCCGTCTCTGGGTCTCCATGGCTTACCCACTTTTGGATGGCAGTAGGAAGAGCTCTCAAAAACCGATCCATTACAACACGTTCCACAATCTCTGGTGCGGACAAAGTCTCTGGCTGTAGCCACTTTCTGCTCAGGTGAATGAGATCATACATTTGAGACCTGGGGGGTTTTCCAAGCTGGAAAGTCCAGTTATGCACACGCTGAGCCCGGACAGCCAGGGTGACACCCAGCCTTGCCAATATTTCAGCTTTTAGCATCACATAGTCTTTTGCTTGTTCAGGCTCTAGGTCATAGTAAGCCTTCTGCGATTCACCAGTTAACAGAGGAGCCACCAGTCCAGCCCACTGCTCCTCAGGCCACTTTTCTCTTTCAGCAGTCCTTTCAAATGTGGTCAAAAATACCTCTGGATCATCCTCTCCAGTCATTTTTGTCAATAAACGACTCACCCCAAAGGACGCGGTATTAGTGGGACGGCTTTCCTCACTGGTCTGCGGACGTTGCTGCATTACTGCTTCCATTTGTTGTAGTCTCTGCTCTTGCTTCTGTAACAGGTCTATGAAGCGGGCCTCAGATTGCTGCTGGGCTGCAAGGCTCTGTTGATGAGCTTGCTGCTGGGCTGCGAAGCTCTGTTGTTGAGCTGCAAGGCTCTTTTGCAAACCTGCATTTGTCTGCTGTTGATTGGCATTTGCTAGAGCCAGCTGTTTCAGTATCTCCTCCATGCTGGCTTAAAAAAAAAACTGCCCGCATTCTCCACCAACTGTGAGGGGGTTAGCTCGGCAGCGGGTGTGTGTGATCCCCTGGATGGGCTCCCCACACAAAAACAGGCCCAGCAGACGGAGGTTGTGGTTTTCAAGATCAAAAAGGTGCGGTTTATTTCTCTATTTACAGTGACAAAAAACACAGCAAAGCAAAAAGAAACATAAACAAAATAAACCCTGGTCAGCTTGACCTCTGACTAAACATGCAGGTTTCCTAACTAACAACTGGGATCAGCCTGGTGCTGTCCTAGTCCCTAAGTCCCTGGTTTAGTAAATGTCCAAACAAATAGCCACACAGGCTTTGTCTCACCGCACAGGGGTTCACTCTCCCTAGACAGTCCACACAGGTCTGGTTCCAGGCATGAGCAAACACCTAATGAAGCTGGGAGTTTTTATAGAGGCCTTAAACGAGCTGACAAGCTTCAGCTGGTCTCATCAACTCCCTGCCTGCACGACGCCCAGCACTCTCCCTAGAGGTATGAATCATCCATGAGCCCACTAGCCTAGCTGGGCTTCATCAACTCTCTCCCTAGTTGTATAAGTCGGCATAAAGCCTGAATCTGGGAGAAATATACCTACCCCCCTGGATGCAACCAGGTGACTTTACCTTCCTGCTGTCACAATACATTTAGGTCAAAATGTATTCAGCCACATGTCTTTAGTAAAAAAAATGTCAATAAGCGTATATTTATTGGTTTGCGCAAAAGTTATAGCGTTTACAAACTAGGGTACATTTTCTGGAATTTACACAGCTTTAAATTTATGACTGCCTATCTCATTTCTTGAGGTGCTAAAATGGCAGGGCAGTACAAAACCCCCCCAAATGACCCCATTTTAGAAAGTAGACACCCCAAGGAAATTGCTGAGAGGCATGTTGAGCCCATTGAATTTTTTATTTTTTTTTGTCCCAAGTGATTGAATAATGACAAAAAATAAAAAAAAAATTACAAAAAGATGTCACTAAATGATATATTGCTCACACATGCCATGGTTATATGTGGAATTGCACCCCAAAATACATTCTGCTGCTTCTCCTGAGTACGGGGATACCACATGTGTGGGACTTTTTAGGAGCCTAGCCACGTACGGGACCCCGGAAACCAAGCACCGCCTTCAGGATTTCTAAGGGCGCAAATTTTTGATTTCACTCCTCACTACCTATCACAGTTTTGAAGGCCATAAAATGCCAAAATAGCACAAACCCCCCCCCCAAATGACCCCATTTTAGAAAGTAGACACCCCAAGGAAATTGCTGAGAGGCCTGTTGAGCCCATTGAATATTTTTTTTTTGTCCCAAGTGATTGAATAATGGCAAAAAAATAAAAAAATTACAAAAAGTTGTCACTAAATGATATATTGCTCACACATGCCATGGTTATATGTGGAATTGCACCCCAAAATAAATTTTGCTGCATCTCCTGAGTACGGGGATACCACATGTGTGGGACTTTTTAGGAGCCTAGCCACGTACGGGACCCCGAAAACCAAGCACCGCCTTCAGGATTTCTAGGCACAAATTTTTGATTTGACGCCTCACTACCTATCACAGTTTCGAAGGCCATAAAATGCCAAAATAGCACAAAACCCCCCCAAATGACCCCAAATGACCCCATTTTGGAAAGTAGACACCCCAAACTGTTTGCTGAGAGGCATGGTGAGTATTTTATTTTATTTTTTTTTCAAATATAAGTTTTTTATTTAAGGTTTCAAGAAAAGACAGAAAATGAGGCTCAAGCCCCAGCAGAACTTACAATCATATAACTTTAGTGAAGGTCGCAGCCTCCCGGGTTCAAGTCACAGACATCAGCAGTACATTATACATTATATTATATCAACCCGTCATCCTCCTATTATCGTACAAACTTCTTGTGTAACGTTGGTCTCTGGACCAGGGTAAGGTTAACCACCTATGTCTCACCCGGTAGGCTATCCATGTAAACCACTAGATTGTTGTTTAAGAGAGTAAAGAGAAAAGGAAAGAAGAGGGAATAAGCACAGGTCAGAAAGGGTCGAGATGGGGGGGGAGGAGGGGGGGGGGATAACCGCATGTCTCAACAGTTTGATATCGGGTCGTGCTCCATGTTGCCAACGAGAATGAGCAGATTTAGATTGAGATTCAGGTCCCTAAGAGGGCTTTCCCTTCATCTGAAAGGATGAAGATGTTCCATAAATCCCAAGTCTTCTTATAGGTTTCATGTTTATCCTGTGCGGTCAGTATGAGGTCTTCCATTTTGTTTATGTCTTCCACTTTCCGCAGCCACAGTGCCACAGTTGGCGGGCATTGTTGTTTCCACAGCAGTGGTATACAGGCCTTAGCTGCATTTGTCAGATGTCTCAGTAAGGATTTCCTGTATCTCTTGGGAGATAGGGTAGATAAGTGGAGCAGGAAAAATGCTGGGTCGTCAGGGATCTGAAATTCTGTGAACTTCTGGGACGTGGTGCGGACCACAGCCCAAAAGGATGTTAACAATGGGCAGGACCAGAACATGTGTAACAGTGTCCCCCTTTCTCCCTGGCACCTCCAGCATAGCTCAGAGGATTCAGGAAAAATCTTGTGTAGCCGGCTAGGCGTGAAGTACCACCTAGTCAAGATTTTATAACTTGTCTCCTGTATTTTAGTACAGATGGAGGATTTAAGGGCAAAGTTTATCATGTTCTGCCTCTGTGTCGCCGAAAAGGTACAGTGCAGGTCTGCTTCCCACCCCTCAAAGAACGCCAAAGTCGGCGTTCCCAATGGCGTGTTCAGCAGAGTGTACATGTTCGAAAGGACCTGCGTTAAAGGTTCCTTCCCCGTTAGGAATTCCTCAAATGTAGTCCTCTGTCTAGCGTGTAGATAGGGTTCTGGTATGCTATGTAGGAAATGATGCAACTGGGCCGCGTTCCAAAATGGCAATTGGTAAGTGCCATTCGGGGCCGTCAACTCCCCTATGGTAGGCCATCTATCCTGTATCACAAATGCACCTGCCAGTGTTTGGTCGTTGCTTCTCAGCGTCTGAAAATTCGTGGGGGAGTTCCCCGGGGGGAAGCTAGGGTTGCCTATGATCGGAGTCATAGGGGACTTCTTGGTCGTCTGTGCTGTCTGAAGGGTCGCCTGTCTGCATTGTCTTAAAGTGTTCCCAATCAAGGGATGTGTCCTTATCTCTGTGGGCAGTGAGTCGTAGCACCAAATTGCCGTTCCCAACGGTGTCTCCGTCTGACTTTGTTCTATCTGGGCCCACAGTTTCAGCTCTTGGTGTCGTGTCCAGTCCACCACCCTCCCAAGGTGTATAGCTTGATAATACCGTTTAACGTCTGGGAGTGCTAGGCCTCCGTGTTGTTTAGGAGCCGTCAGCAGGGCGTGTGGTAAACGTGTTTTTTTTATTTGCCCACACAAATCGGGTGAACACCGCTTGCACTTGCCGAAAGTAGCCAGGGGGTATTCTAATCGGTAGGGCCTGAAACAGGTATAAAAATTTGGGTAGGATGCTCATTTTTATTAAATTGCACCTCCCGAACCAGGAGTGTATTCCCTTGTGCCAGTGCTCCAATAGAATTTTAGTTTTTGTCAATAGGGGGGGGAAGTTAGCTTCGTAAATTCGCGTCAGGTCTGAAGGGACCTTCGTACCCAGGTAAGTCAAAGTGGACGAGGTCCAGCGAAACCTAAAACTCGTTTGTAAGGTAGTGATGTCTTGTGTTGGTATTGATATTCCCATGGCCTCAGATTTATTATAGTTAATTTTGAGATTGGACATTTTCCCAAATGTGTCTAGCTCTTTAAGTAGGTTGGGGAGTGATGTCCCTGGGTCAGTCAATGAGAAGAACATGTCGTCGGCATACGCCGATATTTTATGTTGTCGTCGGCCGTCTGATATGTCGTGAATGTCAGTATTAAGTCTGATTGTGGAAAGCAATGGTTCCAATGAAAGTGCATATAACAAAGGGGACAATGGACATCCCTGTCGCGTGCCATTAGTTATAGGGAGAGCATCTGACAATACTCCATTTACTTTCACTTGGGCTGTCGGATTACTGTAAATGCCGGCTATGCGGTTAAGCATTTTCTCTCCTAGACCTACTCCTCTCAGGACAGTGAACATGTATGGCCAGTTGACTCTGTCAAACGCCTTTTCGGCGTCTGTGTTTAGGAAAACACACGGAATTTGTTTGTTTTTTACAATATGTAGCAGATTTAACACTTTAGTGGTGCTATCTCTAGCTTCTCTTGAAGGTATAAAGCCCACTTGATCTAAATGAATGAGTTGCTGCAGGTGTAGTGCAAGTCGGGTAGCCAGTATTTTCGTGTACAGTTTGAGGTCGACATTAAGCAGCGATATGGGTCTGTAGCTCCCACATACCGCCGGGTCTTTCCCTTCCTTCCATATCACTGAGATGTGCGCATTCAACGTATCTCTGGCGAATGCACCTCCTTCTCCAATTGCATTAAAGACTTTTAAGAGGCGGGGTCCTAGTATTGGGAGCAGTGTTCTGTAGTATTGCAACGTGTAACCGTCTGGGCCTGGCGCTTTCCCCGGCTTCATTTGCTTTACAGCCTGCTGCAATTCCAGCAGGGTAATGGGGGCGTCTAAATCAGTTCGGGTTTCTGCGGAGAGGGTCGGAAGTTGGGCAGATGACACATATTCATCTAACTCTCGTTGTGGCACTGTCACTGGTGGCAAGTTGTACAGAGTGGCATAAAAGGATTTGAATTCCTGGGTAATTTGCTTGGAGAGGGTTACCCTACTCCCGTCTGGTGTAGTGATGTGTGGGACGTAAGTGGAAAGTCTGAGGTCTTTAACTGATTGAGCTAACAGTCTCCCGCATTTATCCCCAGAATCATATGTAGTTTTGCGGCAGACCTGTAAGGCTGCTTTTGCCCTGTACTGTAGTATATCATTTATCTGTTTCCTAATCATCTCCAGGTCCACTGTCAACTGTTGGGTGGGGGCATGTTTGTGCCTGGATTCCATTACTTTAAGATCTCTGAGCAGTTGGGTGAGTTTCTGGTTCCGTTCTCTTTTAATCCTGGCCCCGTGCTTAATAAGGATACCCCTAATCACCGCCTTATGGGCCTCCCATAGGATCCCTGGTTCACAGTCTGGTCGGTCGTTTTCTAAGAAGTAAACGTTAAGTTCTCTAGAAACCTCAGTTAAGACCTCTGGAGTCTGTAGTAGGCTCTCATTTAGTCTCAAAAATTTTTGGCTGGTGGTGGAGGAGTCCGTAAGCTTGTACGTCAGGAATACGGGAGCGTGGTCCGACCATGTCCTAGTTCCTATATCAGTGTGTTCTGCAGCTTCCAGTTGGTTGTGTGGGATCATAAAATAGTCTATCCTAGTATATGTCTGGTGTAACGGGGAGTGGTATGTGTAGTCTCTATCGCCCGAGTGGTGCAGGCGCCAAATGTCAATTAGCTGCATCCTATGTAAGGTTTTGGATATCCGTTTAAGTTGGGTAATAGGTATCGAGGTCCTGCCCAGCGAGGTGTCAACCGAGGGAGTCAAGGGGGCATTAAAGTCTCCACCTAATATCAATTTCCCCTCCGTGAACCTCTGGAGGTGTTCCAGCGTTCCTTCCAAGAACGCGGCTTGGCCTTCGTTGGGAGCATATATTGCTGCCATGGTCAATAAAGTGGTTCCAATTAGGCCTTTGATAAAAACAAACCGGCCCGCAGGGTCCAGTTGGCATCCCTTGCACTGCCAAGGGATTTTACCTGACAGTAGTATGGTCACCCCTTTGGACTTCGCACTTGGGTTAGTAGAGTGGTATGCAACTGGGTAGTATTTGTTTCTGAGATAAGGTAGTTTGGTGTCTTTAAAATGGGTCTCCTGCAATAGGGCTACATCTACCTGTGATCTTCTAAGGTCATTAAGCAACATGCGTCTCTTCTCTGGCGTATTCAGGCCCCTTACGTTAAATGACATCACTTTTACACTTTGTGTCGTCATCGTGTATGATGTTATATTTGTATGGTTGAGTCGGCGGTGTGGTTAGGGGGGGTGTAAGGGTGGGGTGAGAAGGGTAGTAGAAAGTCAGAATACAGAAAATTAGTGAATAAGTGTAGTTAGAAGGGAAAAGGATATGGAGTTGGTATTCAATTACCAAATTGGGGCTAGGTCTAGTACCCTGGCCCCAGAGAAAAAACCTTTATGTGCGCGTATGTCGATCAGGGAGTTATTCACTTCCCCGACCGAGGCACGCTATCCTATGTGGAGGAACGGTAGGACAAGGCTCAACCGGGTGAGCCCTCCGCCGTCCCTCTCCCGCAATCTGGCTAGTCTGATGAACTATGCACAATTTCACTATCCTGAAAAAACATCATATGGAACATTCTGCC
The DNA here is from genome assembly GCA_029206835.1 of Rana muscosa. Taxonomy (NCBI): domain Eukaryota; kingdom Metazoa; phylum Chordata; class Amphibia; order Anura; family Ranidae; genus Rana; species Rana muscosa. The sequence goes on from CM055119.1 coordinate 336,518,151, forward strand.
AACCGTTCAAACGTTTCACATTTATGGCAGTCTAATAGTATAAAATCTCAACAGAACTGCTGCTTAGCCCATGCCCTATTATCACTAGACCCCCTGTCTCCTGGACCTAACTGTAACTACCAGATGACCCCACGTCTAAGCCCCCTCATCACTTCACACCCACAACCTGGGAGCCCCCTATTCCATCTCCCCTCAACCCCACCCCCCCAAGGGCACCAACCCGGCCCCCTCCCTCCCAGCCATGCCTCAAGTTCCCTGAGGTTGTTAAAACAAGTTAGGCTCCATCTTGCCGGTAAACCTCTGTCTACTCCCCTAAGTGGCTCAGCAGATTATAACAGTGCATTGCTCTATAGTGCATGGCAAACCATGAAGAATCTATACCTTAGTACGTCACTACTCATAACATTTCTAATGTGGCCCTGATTCATATGCTGCGTGAATACACTTATCGTTTCTGACTTAGGCCTCAGGGAAAGTGAACGTTGTTCTCAAGTCTCTGTTCCTTGGTTGCTGCAAATACCCCCGGTATTCCAACTATACCTCCACCTCTGGTGCCATCCCCCCCCATAAACAGAGGAAGAAAACAAAAAGTATAAAAATCAAGGTCAGAAAAATCCGGAGGGATGGCATAAACACAGATGTTAGTTAGCATGATTGGGCATTGGGCAGCAGACCTCTCCCTCAGGCTGCCATGTGATAAGTGGTCTTAGGCTTGTTCTCCCCTGTGCAGCCCACAGATGTGTCGTGCTCGGTACACACCCATTAGTCTCCCGAATGGCCTGTGTTGACTCCAGGTACCGCTGCTAGGCTAGAAGGTGTCCGAGGGGAGGACGGGTCGAGGGGGGGGGCACCTACCCATAACATAGAAAGGGCCAGGGGGTCACTCCACCGATAGGGGCCTAGTCCGTGAGCAGTATCCAGGGGTCAATGTATCTTACTAACAGTAACATGGTCGCTGGCATTAAAACATTATCGTCCGCCCAACTCAATCAACTAAACCATGGCGGCGGGCATTGATAGCAACAGTACCTTAGGACTCTCTCGCTGGCCCTTGTGATGTCTCCCTTGGCCTGCGGCGGTTCCTCTGCGGTCTTGGTGAGAAATCTTCTCTCTGTCCGTAAGCAGACGGCCGTCCCTTCGGTCCTGGGAGGAGGGCTAGCCAGTCGGGGAGGTCGATCGGTTCTACTCCCAGGAAGGTAAACAGCTCCTGTAGGGCGTCCGGCCTGCGTAAGGTGAAGTACCGCTGATCCTTCCGGAAGGTCACTGAAAGCGGGTAACCCCACCTGTAAGTAAACTGGCGTCTGCGGGCTATCTCCAACAGGGGCTTCAGCATGGCCCTCCTCTGCAGCGTGGCCCTTGAGAGGTCCGGCAATATCTTGAGCGCAGCGCCATCAAACTCCAGGTCTCCCGCCTCCCATGCCTTGCGGAGCACTTGTTCCTTATGTCCATAGTGATGTAGCCGGCATATCACGTCACGCGGTCTCTGGGGATCTGTAGGCCTCGGGCCTAGCGCCCTGTGGATTCTGTCGAATATCAATCTGTCCGGGAGGTCGATACCCTCTATTGCTCGGAACACCGCAGTGGCTGTATCCGCCAGGTCCTCAGGACCCGTAGCCTCCGGGAGGCCCCGGATCCGCAGGTTGTTCCTGCGGCTCCGGTCCTCCATTTCCTCCGTGCGGAGTTGCTGCTCCGTCAGGGCCTCCATGTGAGTCGTCTGAGCTCGCTCCACTGCCGTGACCCTCCGGACCATCTCGGCCAGGGATTTTTCCCCCGTCTCTAGTCTGGCTGTCAGGGACGTAATGTCCGCTCTTACCACCTTCATCTCCTCGCGGTGCGCCGCCTCCACCGTCCCAATGAGCGCCACTATGTCTGCTTTAGTCGGTAAGGCCTGTAGGAGGGCCCGGAGCTCCGGGTTTACGCCGCTCATCTGGGGGGGTGCCTGCGAGTGCTCCCCCCCCCCTTCTACATGTGGGTCCAGCGGGGAGTTCCCATACGCCTCCGAGGGTTGCGATGTAGAAGCAGGGGACATAGAAGCGTGCGATGATCTGTCCTCCCCCTCCTCCGCACGTGGCGCCGCCATCTTTAGCTCCGGGGAGCCGAGCTGGGATAGCAGGAAAAGTCTCCCAATTTCTCCTGATGATGAGGGTTGCACCGGCGGCTTTGTGGTCTTGTTGTTCCTCTTGGTATAGCGCTTCTTGGCAGAGTGCATAGTGCTGTATGAATCAGTATAATAGCGGGATATGTGAGAGACGGACGGGAGCTCTGAGAAACACGTCTCTATTCAGCCATGTCCAGGCCACGCCCCCTTGGTGAGTATTTTACAGCTCTCATTTGTTTTTGAAAATGAAGAAAGAACATTTTTTTTTTTCTTTTTTTTTTCAATTTTCAAAACTTTGTGACAAAAAGCGAGATCTGCAAAATACTCACAATACCTCTCAGCAAATAGCTTGGGGTGTCTACTTTCCAAAATGGGGTCATTTGGGGGGGTTTTGTGCCATCTGGGCATTCCATGGCCTCTGAAACTGTGATAGGCAGTGAGAAGTGAAATCAAAAATTTACACCCTTAGAAAGCCTGAAGGCGGTGATTGGTTTTTGGGGTCCCGTACGCGGCTAGGCTCCCAAAAAGTCTCACACATGTGGTATCCCCGTACTCAGGAGAAGCAACAGAATGTATTTTGGGGTGTAATTCCACATATGCCCATGACATGTTTGAGCAATATATCATTTAGTGACAACTTTGTGCAAAAAAATAAAAAAAAAATTATTTTTTCCGCAACTTGTGTCAACATATAAAATATTCCATGGACTCGACATGCCTCTCAGTATATAGCTTGGGGTGTCTACTTTCCAAAATGGGGTCATTTGGGGGGGTTTTGAACTGTTCTGGCATTTTATACACAACATTAGGAAGCTTACATCCACTCTTCTAACCACTTGAAGACAAAGCCCTTTTTGACACTTTTTGTTTACATGAAAACATATTTTTTTTTGCAAGAAAATTATGTTGAACCCCCAAACATTATATATATTTTTAAAGCAAAGGCCCTACAGAATAAAATGGTGGGTGTTGCATTTTTTTTTCTACACAGTATTTGCGCAGCGATTTTTCAAACGCATTTTTTGGGGAAAAAATACACTTTTTTTAATTTTAATGCACTAAAACACACTATATTGCCCAAATGTTTGATGAAATAAAAAAGATGATCTTAGGCCGAGTACATAGATACCAAACACGACATGCTTTAAAATTTCGCACAAACGCGCATTGGCGACAAACTACATACATTTTTAAAAGCCTTTAAAAGCCTTTACAGGTTACCCCGTTAGATTTACAGAGGAGGTCTACTGCTAAAATTACTGCCCTCGATCTGACCTTCGCGGTGATAGCTCACATGCATGGTGCAATTGCTGTTTACATATGACACCAGACCGACGCTTGCGTTCGCCATTGGGCAAGAGCAGGGCAGGACAGGGGTGCTTTTTTTTATTTTATTTTTTTATTATTAATTTTGCTTTTTTAATTTATTTTTAAACTGTTGCTTCCATATTTATTTATTTTTTTTTATCATTTTTATTGTTATCTCAGGGAATGTAAATATCCCCTATGATAGCAATAGGTAATGACAGGTACTCTTTTTTGAAAAAACTGGGGTCTATTGGACCCTAGATCTTTCCTCTGCCCTCAAAGCATCTGACCACACCAAGATCGGTGTGATAAAATGCTTTCCCAATTTCCCAATGGCGCTTTTTATATCCGGGGGGGGGGGGGGACATTCCCTCCCACTGCTTGTAAAAGCAGTCCAGAGGCTAATTAGCCACTAGGATTGCTTTTACATGAAAGCCGGCCGCTGGCTGAAAAGAATGATACCAAGATGATACCTAAACCCACAGGCATCATTCTGGTATAAACATTCAAAGTCCAGCAACATACCAGTACATTGCTGGTCCTTGTTGGACATGTATTGTAATCTTTTTTTTCATGCAGCCTGTTGGCTGAACGAAAAAAAAGATTGATCGGTGGGTATGCCCACCATTAGAATACCGCCCTTCATCCACCCACTTCTAATGATGGGTAGGCTTGTGCAATTCGTTTCGTAACGAATCAAAATTCGTCCGAATTTAGCAACTTTCGGACATTCGGAAGCATTCGAATTTCCGAACAAAGCAATTACGAATAAAACCGAATCCGAAATAAATTATACCGCAAAATAGCGAATGCCCGAATGTCTTCGGCATAATTCGTTATGAAAAAAGTTACGAATGTACGAATCCATTCGAAGCACAATAACACTCACTCTGCTCTCTGCTTCTCCCTCACCATGCTGAACTCCCTCTCAAAATGGTGTACAGGGGCGGAGGCTATAGCCGCATGAAAAAACGAAAGTAAAATACGAGATTTTGAATCGTTACAAATAACCGCTATGTATTTAGAAAAGTACAAATCCATTCGAAGCACATTAGGCATAATAGGCAGCGTCGTTGTGAGAGAGACACGGAAAATTACGAATCAACGAACCCAAAAAAAGTTACGAAAGTAGGAGTTGTGTCCAGAATCAACGAAAAACAACGTACTCTACCGAAAGTACGAATTATAAAGCAACAAAAAATTCAACGAAAAATGTCGCTTGCGAAAATATGAATTAGTCCGAACACGAAAAATCCCGTCTAGCAAAATTACGAATGATTACGAATCAACAGGACCGGAAAGAAACGAACCGAAACGGAACTAATTTTTCCGTTGTGCACAAGAAGCGAACCGAAACGGAACGAATTTTTCCGTTGTGCACAAGTCTAATGATGGGCATACATGCACCATTTATATATGCCGAAGCATGGGGGCATCTTCCCGCAAAAGTTATGCCGCGTACACATGGTCAGACTTTTCCACGGGCAAGCCTCCGTCGGAATTTCGACCGTATGTACGCGGCATTAGGAGCAAAATCGCTCCTCCGCCCCTGCTGCCCCAATGCTTCGGTATATATGCTTTTTTTTTTTTAACTGTGGTGGTGAAATCACCTCCTACAGCACTGGAGTCGCAGGGATCAGGCCTGTCTCTGCGAACGCTGCAGTTATGTGTGTTGTGTTTTGTAAGTGACAGTGATCGATTGATACTGCACTTGGGTGGCCTGGGCTGGACGGAGGGGCAAAACGCAGGTGCTAGCAGGTATCTGGGCTGATCCCGCTAACACTGCGTTTTTGGGAACCCTAAACTGCTGGGGACGCTAGTATAGATCTGATCAGATCAGATATTGATCTGTTCAGATACTATACCACTAAGGGGGGTGTATGCTTAACGCGTGGGTGTTAGCGCTACTGGCACTAACCTGACGCTGCCTGGGGTGTGACGCAGACCCTCTCTGACGCTAAAACCTAATTGATATCACCCGCCGGGCGATCAGGGGGTTAAACCTTTATTGGGTTATATACGGTGGGTGCCCTGACACTATAAAAAGCAAACTAACTAACCAGCGTCACCCGTAACACTTATATGATGATCACTGGTGAAAGGGTTAACTAGGGGCAATAAGGGGGTTAAAACCTTTATTAGGTAATATATGGGGGTACCTGACGCTATATAAAAACCTGATGGCGAACCTAAAAAAAAATTACTGGCTACCTATCGGCATCACCGACACTAAGACAACGATCATAAAAACGATCGCTTAGCGACAGTGGTGATAGGGGGTGAAAGGGTTACCTGGGGGGCGATCAGGGGGTTAAACCTTTATTAGATAATATATGGGGGTACCTGACGCTAAAAAAAACCTGCGGCGAACCTAAAAAAAATTACTGGCTACCGATCAGCATCACCGACGCTAAGACATCGATCAGAAAAATGATCGCTTAGCGACAGTGGTGATAGGGGGTGAAAGGGTTACCTGGAGGGCGATCAAGGGGGTTAAACCTTTATTAGGTAATATATTGGGGTACCTGACGCTATAAAAACCTGCGGCGAACCTAAAAAAAATTACTGGCTACCGATCAGCATCACTGACGCTAAGACATCGATCAGAAAAATTATCGCTTAGCGACGGCGGTGCTAGGGGGTGAAAGGGTTACCTGGGGGGTGATCAAGGGGGTTAAACCTTTATTAGGTAATATATGGGGGTACCCGACGCTATAAAAACCTGCGGCGAACCTAAAAAAAATTACTGGCTACTGATCAGCATCGCCGACGCTAAGACATCGATCAGAAAAATTATCGCTTAGTGACAGTGGTGATAGGGGGTGAAAGGGTTACCTGGGGGGCGATCAAGGGGGTTAAACCTTTATTAGGTAATATATGGGGGTACCCGACGCTATAAAAACCTGCGGCGAGCCTAAAAAAAATTACTGGCTACCGATCAGCATCACCGACGCTAAGACATCGATCAGAAAAATGATCGCTTAGCGACGGCGGTGCTAGGGGGTGAAAGGGTTATCTGGGGGGTGATCAGGGGGTTAAACCTTTATTAGGGGGGGTTAGGGGGCTACACTGGACCTAAAACTAAATGTAGTGACACTTTTACAGTCACAAATGTCACTGATTGCAGTGATCACTAAATAAATGGTCACTGCAATCAGTGACACTGTGACTGGGGGCTGGGGGGTGATCTGGGGGGTGATCTGGGGGTGTCTGGGGGGGCCTGGGGGGGCGATTTATGTGCCTATGTGTCCTGGTGTCAGTGTGCTGTTTTGTGCACTAACCTGCATCTTCTCCTGTACGGCGCTCGGTATATATGTGAGCGCCGCAGGAGAGATGACATCACTTCCTCCTGCCTGTGTAAACAGTACACAGGCAGGGGAAGCTCTCATTCGCCGGGAGCGATCGAGAGGGGGGGGCCGGAATCGAACGGCCGTCCCCTCATGCCGGATCGCTCCCGAAGGTAAAACGACCACCCACTGTAAAGAAGGGGGGTCCGATCGGACCCCCCAACTATACAAAGGCAATCACGTATATGTACGTGATTCTGCCTGTCGGTGCCATTCTGCCGACGTATATTTACAGTGGGCGGTCGTTAAGTGGTTAAGCCTAGTACACACCTGCTGGGTCGAATGAAAAAAATCTGACAGCTCAGATCAGACCTGCTGTACTAACTATCCGATGTTAGTACAACGATCTACCCTGCTGAGCTATTGTGTTCTGACAGGGGGAAGCCCCCCCCCGCCAGAATAATCCGGTCAGCCATTGGCTGAGAGTGCTGATCAGGAGCCGGGGGCAGGTGTTGGTTTTCCAGCATGCTCGTCTGTCGGACCGGCTGCCAAACACACAGGCCGAATGTCAGCCGGTTTTTATTGAACTGATGTCGCTCGACATTCGGCTCATGTGTAGAAGGCTTTAGATTTACCAAAACGATGGTAATATAAGGACACACCTAAACAACCCATTCAGTTTGCTTCCAATCAGGCAGGCCCTTATACTTCATAGTTGACGGTAGCACTAAAGGAGATTGTACAATCAGATTGCAATGTGTGTGGTCACTTTCAGAAAGCTGGCAGTTTGTATAAAGGAAAAGCCTGAATTGGCTGAGAAGAGATTTTGCGGTGATCATAGGCCGGGACATTTTTCCTATTGGATGGGGTCTTTGTCCCAGGTGGAGGAGTTTCATATACTGTAGATGGTAATGTTGTACTTTGCTCCACATAACACGAGATGAATATACAGGAGTGTATGGAACTTTAGACTCGTAAATCTGCTGAGCTGGTGGGGTTGTGAAGATTATATGTACAGAGGGGCGTGTCTGTCCTGTCAAGGCGCCAACATCATCACTCCGAGATACTGAACAATTATAAGAATCTCATTCCAAATATCAGAACACCTGACTGCAGGTTGTAGAAGAACGGCGGAGGAACGATGAAGGTGTGCGCTCTCCTCTGCCTTTCCTCATTCATCCTCCTCAGGACAGGTGAGATCTCAGGTCACCTACTGTACAGTATATGATTGCCTTCTATACTTCAGTGACAATTAGTGATCTCCCCTGTCTGGTTACTATATTTTTCTGGAGTGTTTTATTAGCTGCATAATATGATATAGGGCACTGTGCTACTTCCAGCTCCAGAGTGGTTTTAGCAGTTATCTCCATTTCCAGGCAGTTCCAAAGCCTAAACAAACCCCCAGCTAACACCAAGCAGAACCTGAAAATCCCAACTCCAGGCAGATCCAGAAACCCCCAGCTCCCAACAGATCCAGAAACCAGCAACTCCAGGCAGATCTAGAAACCCCCAGCTCCCAACAGATCCAGAATCCGGCAACTCATGGCAGATCCAGAAACCCCCAGCTCCCAACATATCCAGAAACCCCCAGCTCCCAACAGATCAAGAAAACCCCCAGCTCCCAACAGATCCAGAAACCGGCAACTCCAGGCAGATCCAGAAACCCCCAGCTCCCAACAGATCCAGAAACCGGCAATTCCAGGCAGATCCAGAAACCCCCAGCTCCCAACAGATTCAGAAACCGGCAACTCCAGGCAGATCCAGAAACCCCCAACTCCCAACAGATCCAGAAACCCCCCGTTCCCAACAGATTCAGAAACCGGCAACTCCAGGCAGATCCAGAAACCCCCAACTCCCAACAGATCCAGAAACCCCCCGTTCCCAACAGATTCAGAAACCGGCAACTCCAGGCAGATCCAGAAACCCCCAACTCCCAACAGATCCAGAAACCCCCCGTTCCCAACAGATCCAGAAACCGGCAACTCCAGGCAGATCCAGAAACCCCCAGCTCCCAACAGATCCAGAAACCGGCAACTCCAGGCAGATCCAGAAACCCCCAGTTCAGGGCAGAACCAGAATCCCCCAGCTCTGGGCAGATCCAGAGACCTCCAGCTCCAAATAGATCCTTAAAATTCCCAGCTCTAGGCAGGGCCATCTTAATGCAAGGGCACTGCCCAGGGGCCCCCAGGTACATGGGGGGCCCCACAATAATCTTGCATTACATCATACTTGCCAACTGTCCCAGATTTGCTGGGACAGTCATGCTTTTTACTAAACTGTCCTGATATGGTCGTGTCCCAGGAAGTGTCCCAGAACCTATACTGTGCCCTCCTGATTCCAGTGTTGTGCCATCCTGACCCCCCCCCCCCCATACTGTGCCCTTATGCATTCCCTCCTGTACTGTGCCCTTTGTGTTGACTAGTCTTTGATTTATGGAATGTTTTCCTTTAGTAAAATCGATTTCATTGAAAGTTCTAATGAATATATGTTTAATTCTATCAACTTTATTTCTTAAAAGTAGGTGTGTAAATTGGGGCAAGCTGGTGGGGCCCCAGTTACTTTGCCCAGGGACCCATGATGCTATTAAGACGGCCCTGGCTCTAGGCAGATATGGACCTCCAGGCAGATATAGAAACCCCCAGTTCCAGGCAGATACAAAATCTCCCAACACCAGGTACAGTAGATCCAAAAACCCCAAGCTTGGGGCAGTTATAGAAACCCCCAGGATTTCCCAGCTCCAAGTAGATCCAGTAGCCCAGCTCTATCGCCATCTCTTGACAACTCAAGAAGCCCCCAAACCCAGGTAGACACATAAACCCCCAGCTCCAGGTACATCCAGAGAAACCCAACTCCAGATAGATCCAAAAAAAAACAAAAAACAGATCCAACGTTGGGCATCTTTAGAAACCCACAGCTTCGGGGAGATTCAAAAAACCCCAGCTCCGACTCCAAGCAACTTCAAAACCCCCAGCTTCAAGGAGATCCAGAAACGCCCAGCTCCATCTCCAGGTAGATCTGGAAACCCCCTGCTCCAGGTAGCTCCAGAAAACTTCAGCTTTAACCCCAAGCAGCTTCAGAGAAGCAAAAACCTCCAGCTCAAACTCCAGCATGCTTCAGAAACCCTCAGCTTCAGGAAGACCCGAAAGGGACCCCACCATCGTTGTTGTTTTTGGGAGAAATAGGGCTCTCATTGTTAATGTCCGTGGGAGAAACAGTGCCCATCATTGGTATCAGCAGAAGGAATAGTGTCTCATTGTTGGTGTCAGGAGGAGGTACAGTACCACATCACTGGTGTCAGAGGGAGGAATAGTGCCCCATCATTGGTGTCAGTGGAAGGAATAGTGCCCCATTGCTGGTGTCAATGAGAAGAAAAATGCCCCATCATTAGTGTCAGTGGAAGGAATAGTGCCCAATCGATTGTGTCAGTGGAAGGAATAGAGCCCCATCATTGGTGTCAGTGAGAAGAATAGTGCCCCATCAAGGGGAGGGCTGGCGGCCTTAGGCCTGGGGGGCAAGTCCAGTCAAGTGGCCCATTGAACTGACGAATCAGCTCACCATCCATGGCCCACCTGGTTTTTCAATGCAGCCTCACCAGTGCCCATCAGTGCAGCCAACTCCAATGCCCATCAATGCAGCCTGATCACTGGGGCACATGGAGTGTATGGGGGGTCAGCTAGGGTTGTCCGGGTCTCTCACCTCAGTGATCTCAGCTCAGCAGGTCCTTGCACGCCACGGTCTCCTGGGGGGATAATGCTCCTGATCCTGGGGTCAAGTTGCAGCCAGCGCTCAGCCCTGCAGCCCGACTCCCTGGCACACCCTGCCTCTGCCTGCTTCCAAGAATCCGGTCCCAGGGAGTTGTAGTTTCCTCTGCGCTGCTGTGTTTTCCACCCACCAGAAGATTGAGTGCAGACTACAACTCCTGGAATGCAACAGCTAGTGGTCGTCCGCCATGGCCATGCCCCCGGCCTGACTTCCTAGACCAGAATAAAAAAGAAAATGGTAGCGGGCAGCGGCTGCCGCTCATTTTGAACATAAGTTAGGGTGGCCTGGGAGGCAATTGCCACCCTGCCCCATGGCCCAGCCCTCCCCTGGCCCCCTCATTGGTGTCAGTGAGAAGAATAGTGCCCCATCATTGGTGTCAGTGAGAAGAATAGTGCCCCATCATTGGTGTCAGTGAGAAGAATAGTGCCCCATCATTGGTGTCAGTGAGAAGAATAGTGCCCCATCATTGGTGTCAGTGAGAAGAATAGCGCCCCATCGTTGGTTAAAGGTCCAGTTAAAGGAGAGTGAAGAACTGCAGTTTGGGCATCACTGTTATAGAATGTTTGTCTTCATTATAGGTTAAATTAATTTATTATTACTTTTTATTTTGGTAAAACCAACGGATTTCTTGAAATGCCCCTCCCCCTTCAGGTAGAGTTCACCTCACTTCCTGTCTCTGTGACACCAGGACATGAATGATGGGAGAGTTTATCACTGGGACAGAAAGACACCGACACTAAGTAGAATTTTTTTTGCTACAGTTGGGCTTTAATAAATGCTAATATCTTTTACTTGTCAGGAATCCAGTGCAGCATTGAAGTTATCTCTCAATAGATAATAATCATGAGGAACTCTATATCCCCGGTGCCCAACCTGCGGCCCTTTAGTGCTTGTTGTGTGGCCCTTGGATCCCAGCTATTATTATAATGTAACATGTCAGCAATCTTCAACATAACCTGTTGTATGTTCCCAGTCTCTGATTTTCCTCTCTAGCATTATATATACTGAACAACATCATGGGATCTATTGGTAAAAAAATAACACTATGAATATTCTATTTGAATAAATTCCTGACCTAACATAATTTACGGAAATGTATAATTTCTCAGAAATCTCCACATTTTATTATTAAAAAGCAAAAAGCCATCTTTGAGCTCCAGTCAGTGACTTTTCCTAGGCTTTGATGATGTCATCAGTCTGCTGCAGGTAGGAGGAAGCATTTCCCCAGTCTCCCCTCCCCCAGTGATCAGACTGTACATTGTAACTTTTTAGCAAGGTGAGAGTCTGCAGGAGAAGCTGATCTGTCAGGCAATAGTGAAGACAGCCAAGAACTGTACAGGCACCAGGATATATATGATTGTGTCATCTCTGAGCCATCATCTTAGTCCAGAAAGTAGATGGTGACCCTCACCTGGGTGATGTCTGAACAAAGATGGCGCCATTCTTCTAGAGAGAAAAGATGAAGGCATTGTAAGGAGGAATACTGTGATCTCTGTGAGGGGTAATAAATACCTGGAAGGGTTACACTGACACATTAATATAGACTGGAAATGGGATCCCCAGGGTGGACAGTGTGCAATCTCTCTGTGTTTTCTCTGATTTCAGGCCAAGCAGAGGAAAGGCCATTGGTGGACACAAAGTACGGGAAGCTCCGGGGGGTCAACGTGCCAGTAAAGGGAACTCCAAGAACTGCAGATGCTTTCTATGGGATCCCCTTCGCCAAGCCTCCAGTTGGCCCACTGAGATTTGTATATCCGGAAGCGATGGAGCCCTGGGAATCCCTCCGAGACGCCTCCCAATATCCCCCCATGTAAGTGTCAGGAATTCACCATCTCTGCTTCTTCATGTATTCTGCCCCGTGCTCTAAAAGGGTTCAGATCAATCTGCCAAAGACAGATGTTTCCGTTTTGGGTGGATGCCGGTCGTGTCAGCCACCAGATCCCTACACTAACTCTGGAAGTCCGATCCCCACGCCTGGGGTCCCAGCTCCACCCACCTGCCCCGGCCAAGGGGGTCTGTGATGGGGTCTCTTCCTATTCGTCTCTGGACTGGCTATTTATTGTACATTACTGATGTAGCACACAGATCCCTTCCTTGCTTACCTCCGCTAGCAGGTGGTACACACCATGCCACATGCCCAGTATCCTCCTTGTTGAAGAGTAGGGATGAGCCGAACACCCCCCTGTTCGGTTCGCACCAGAACCTGCGAACAGCCAGAATGTTCACGTGAACTTTAGAACCCTATTAAATACAATGGACTCGAACGTTCGAAATCAAAAGTTTTAAAAACTAACGTTTTTTCGGGAGCAGTGATTTTAATAATGCTTAAAGTGAAACAATAAAAGTGAAATATTTCTTAAAATTTCGTACCTAGGGGGTGTGTATGATATGCATGTAAAGTTGCGCTTGTTTCCCGTGATTAGAACTGTCCCTGCAAAAAATGTCATTTCTGAAAGGAAAAAAGTTATTTAAAACTCACTCGCGGCTATTAATGAATTGTCGGCTTTTATCAATACATAGAAAAGTCATTAATGAAAAAAAAAAGCGTGGGGGTCCCCCCAAATTCAATTACCAGGCCCTTCAATTCTGGTATGGATATTAAGGGGAACCCTGCAGCAAATTTAAAAAAAAAATGCGTGGAGTTCCCCCCCAAATATCCATACCAGGCCCTTCAGGTCTGGTATGGATTTTAAGGGGAACTCCACCCCCAAAAAAAAAATGGCGTGGAGGCCGCAGGAAAAGAGGGGGGGATGAGAGAGCGCCCCCCCCTCCTGAACCGTACCAGGCCACATGCCCTCAACATGGGGAGGATGTCCCCATATTGATTTGGGGTGAAGTTCCCCTTAAAATCCATGCCAGACCTGAAGGGCCTGGTATGGATATTTGGGGGGAACCGCACGCATTTTTTTTTTAATTTGCAGCGGGGTTCCCCTTAATATCCATACCAGACCTGAAGGGCCTGGTAATTAAATTTGGGGGAACCCCCACGCATTTTTTTTTTTTTATCAATGACTTTTCTATGTATTGCCAGGAGCCGACAATTCATTAATAGCCGCGAGTGAGTTTTAAATGACTTTTTTTCCTTCAGAAATGACATTTTGTGCAGGGACAGTTCTAAGCACGGGAAACATGCGCTACTTTACATGAATACTATACACACACCCCAGGTACGAAATTTAAAGGAATATTTCAATTTTATTGTTTCACTTTAAGCATTATTAAAATCACTGCTCCCGAAAAAACTGCAGTTTTTAAAACTTTTTTTTGCATTGATACATGTCCCCTGGGGCAGGACCCCGGTTCCCAAACACTTTTTAGGACAATAACTTGCATATAAGCCTTTATAATTAGCACTTTAGATTTCTCCCATAGACTTTTTGAATTTGCCACGAACACCCCAAATTGTTCGCTGTTCGGCGAACGGGCGAACAGGCAATGTTCGAGTCGAGCATGAGTTCGACTCGAACTCAAAGCTCATCCCTATTGAAGAGGGTGAGCAGTGTTATCTGATTTGGGTCCAGCAGAGAGTTACTTCCTTCCGTTGGCTTCTTCACCCTAGAGTGTAAGAAGAAGTCTATTCTCTCTCTTTACTTCAAGAAGGCCATTGTCCAGACAGTATTGAAACCCAATAAAAGGTTTATTTTGGTTGCTCAAGAACTCGATAGGAAAGTTGGAGATAGAGAGAAATGAACTAGGAGGCAGGTTCAGGCACGTGGCACTCAATCATCAATCGTCGCCACTCAGGCCTGAGTGGGTTTTTGCTCACCCGGATAGTCCCTTTAAGAGCGGTCCTAGCAGCCGGTGTGGAGCACGAAACGTTTACTTGTAGTTTCCTAGGGATACGATCAGGAGATAATCTCTAAGTCCTAAACTTCCCAGCCTAGTAACATTTAAGTCCTTAGGTGCCAATAGGGCACGTTACTAGGATTTTGGCGGATAGGAATCCTTCCCTCCGACAGGTAGCCAGGCCTCTCCCGAGACAACGAACCTTCTACTAATCTCCTTGGGAACGATCCTTCCCTGGTTTCCTCTCCTTCAGAGCGGGTCACCCCTCACTTGGGCACCCTGGAATTCCTCTTCGGGTGTAGGCCTCAGGTAAAAGTTCTGGGCCTACTTACAGCGATGCAGCCTCAGGCTAAATGTGCCTGGGGCTGGTACACACACACGCACCCCTGGCCTGGAGGGCCGGGAGGCGCGAACTGCTTCCCGAATAATGGCGTCTGGCCCTTTTGTACCCTCTCCCAGCATGCACAGCAGGCAGACCACGCCCACTGCAGGCCGCTGAGAGAGTACACCCAATGGTGCTGCAACGCTACCTGTGGTTCAACCTGGGACTGAGGTGACAGTGCCACCCACAGGCCACAGGGAACTGTACTGCCAGGCAGCATCACACTAGAGCAGAAGCAAGTTTTCGAAAATTAATAGTCTGAGCCCAACTATGGGCTCAGACTAATGGTAGAAAGGATGAATGGACAGCCGCACTCCAAAAACCATAGATGGTTGTCTTTATTGTAAAAAAAAGGATAAAAAAGCACTACAAATAACAGCAAAAAATGGGGATATACAGCATACGCGTTTCACACTACTGGTTAGTGCTTAATCAGCCATGATTAAGCACTAACCAGTAGTGTGAAACGCGTAGGCTGTATATCCCCATTTTTTGCTGTTATTTGTAGTGCTTTTTTATCCTTTTTTTTACAATAAAGACAACCATCTATGGTTTTTGGAGTGCGGCTGTCCATTCATCCTTTCTACCATTTGCCTTGTGCATTGCCGGCACCCGTGATTTCCTGAGAAGACACTGATTGCATAAGCATATCCACCTGGAGCGGTAACTCCCTTTCCCCCTATTGGCTCAGACTAACCCCTAAATTTGAACATAGCGCCCTCTAAATCAGGGGGGGGCACTACACTGAGAATGCAGCAGAAGGAGTAAGACCTCTTTTCTAAGGTTTTTTAAATGCCAGATGAGGAGACGAGGAATACAATTCTGAGCTCTCTGTGATGACAGAAGAAAGCTGACCACCATTTACTACAAACTGACTACAAACTCCAGAGGATATAGAAATAGAATATACTCAGAAAGAACATTTCTTATTACCCAGAGCAGCCAATCAGATAATCCCTTTGATTTCCTCATACTGCAGTGGAAATATCAAATTAATCTGATTGGTTGAACAAGAAACACAAACTCTTGTTTAGACAAACAGGAAGAGGAAAGATAACCAAGAGAAATACAGAGCCTTGAAAAAGTTTTCATACCCCTTAAAATTTTCCACATTTTGTCATGTTACAACCAAAAACGTAAATGTATTTTATTGGTATTTTATGTGATAGACCAACACAAAGTGGCACATAATTGTGAAGTGGAAGATAAATGATAAAAGGTTTTTAATTTTTTTTTTTATAAATATGTGAAAAGTGTGGCGTGCATTTGTATTCAGCCCCCTTTACTCGGATACCCCTAGCTAGAATCTAGTGGAACCAATTTCCTTTAGAATTCCCCTAATTAGTAAAAAGAAACCACCCGTGTGTAATTTATTCTCAGTATAAATACAGCTGTTCTGTCAAGCCCTCAGAGGTTTGTTAGAGAACCTTAGTGAACAAACAGCATCATGAAGACTAACTCTCAGATACCAAGGGGATATGAACTAAAAAACTGCTAGCAGTCAAAAGGATATGAGCACAATGGGCACAAGAACTGCTAGATGCCAAAAGGAAATAGGAGCAAATATTAGTAGTTACCATGGGGATATGGACACAAGAACGTATTGCCTTGGGGATATAGGCACAAGAACCGCTAGATCCCAAGGTGATATGGGCACAAAAATTGGTATACACCAAGGCGATATGGGCACAAGGACTGCTAGATGGCATGGGGATATGGGCACAATAACTGATGTCAAGGGGATATTGGCATAATAACTGCTAGAATTAGATTGTAAGCTCTTCTGAGCAGGGCCCTCTTAATCCTCTTTTGTATTTTATTGTATTATAACTGTATTGTCTCCCTTTTATATTGTAAAGCGCTGCGTAAACTGTTGGCACTATATAAATCCCATATAATGATAATAATAATAGAATCCACAGGGATAGGGGCAGAAAACTTCTCATATTAGTGGGATTTAGAAAGTGTTCGATGCGAAGGGGTCATTTGCACCCCTGATTTGGACTTTCAGCAGCCATTCCCGTGTGGAGCATGCTGGCGCATTTTGTCGCAGTCACCACAGTAAAATACTAGCCACATCCACAAGACTTTCCTACAAAGAGTTTTCAGGATGTTCCGAGTGGTGGGAGAGAAAACTTGGACAAACCATGGGGGGGGGAATAATACAATCCCTATTCCTTTAAGGAGTTTTGTCTCCCATATCCAAGTGATGGCGCTGAACATGTTTCTTTAATATAATGTTTGCTGTTCCATATTATCTGTGTTTGATACATGGTACATTATATTTTCTTCGTAATATTTACTTTCTTTTTTTACCATCTGTTCTAAAACATATGCAAAAAAAATTTTTTTTTTACGTGTGGCACACAAACCCTTTTCTGCCGCCCTCCGTCCGCAGTCGGGCGCACCCCCTCCTACTTGCCCGGTATCCCCCCTTGTGTAGAGGGGCGAGCGGTGCTGTTGTTTGGGCCTTGCAGCAATGACCTCTTTCTAATGGTTCCCTTGCTCTGTTGTCTAGGTAGAGAATAAGTCCAATGTCCACACAGGAGTAAAACCAAAGCAGTAAGGTTTTATTCTTTATCTTTGCAGTAAACTTGATAGAGAGAGTAGGGAAATGAGAGAAGTAGGGGAAGGTTCAGGTACGCAGCACTTAAACACACAGTGCAACTCTTTCATCGCCACTCAAGCCTGAGTGGGTATTGCTCACCCGGATAGTCCCCTTGTGAGCGGTCCTAGCAGCCGGGATGGAGCACGGATAAATTGTGAACTTTTAGGGGATGCGATCAGGAATCCTCTGCCACAGGATTGTTAGTAGACATGTGCATTTCGTTTCGTTCCGAATCGAAATTCGGACGAATTTTTCATTATTCGGACATTCGGATGCATCCGAATTACCGAATTACAATACTAACGAATTTAACCGAATCCGAATTTTTTCGAATCTAAAAATATTTTTGACCCGACTTTGGGTCCATGTATCTCGGGGTTCCTTGGTGATAGAAACCCCAAATTTGGATATGTTGTAGGGCTAGTTCTTCTGTGTTTGCATACCAAATTTGGTGTTTCTATCACTAAGTGACCCCGAGATACGTGGACCCAAAGTCGGGTCGCAAAATGTCAAGCACTTTACTGGAGCAGAGAATGACATTTTGCGACCCGATTTTGGGGCCACATATCTCGGGGCCACTTGTAGCTAGAAACCCCAAATTTGGTAGGCAAACACAGTAGAACTAGCACTACAACATCTCCAAATTATGGGTTTCTATCACCAAGTAACCCCAAAATACATGGACCCAAAGTCGGGTCGCAAAATATTTTCGAATCCGGTTGAAATAGTATCAACATGATTCGAAATTATTTCAACTGCATTTGAAACTATTTCAACCGGATTCGAAAATATTTTGTGACCCGACTTTGGGTCCATGTATCTCGGGGTTACTTGGTGATAGAAACCCCAAATTTGGGGTTATTGTTTTTCTAGTCTATTTTCTATTTTATTATAATCTTTTCTATCCAAAGTTAAAATTAATTAATTAATTAAAAAAATTGAATTCATACTATTCGAAATTCAAATTTATTCTATTCGAAATTCGAATTTCAGAAGATGGTTGTATATTCTTTCTATTTTATTCTTCTAAATTATATTTTTTTTCTATTCTGTTCTAATCTTTTCTATTTGAATTATAAATTTTGGAAGAAGGTTATTTACTTACTTATATACATCTGTCACATAAAAAAAAAAAGATGTGAAATGGCTGTCACGGATGTCGATCGCAAGGCAAGTACATATGCTGTATGTCATTGTCCACTTACCACAACACCTGCCATGAGTGCCACGTGACCAAGTTGTGGATTGTCCACTTGCCACGTCACCTGCCACAAGTTATGGGGTTCCTAGCACCAAGTGACCCCCAGATAGGGGCGATCTGTCAAGTGCTTTTCTGCAGCAGAGAATTAAATTTTGTGACCCGACTTTGAGGCCACGTATCTCGGGGCCACTTATAGCTAGAAATCCCAAAATATTTGGTATGTAAACACATTACAACTGGCACTACAATAACCCCAAATTTGGGGTTTCTATCACCAAGTAACCCCGTTGTAATGCTAGTTCTACTGTGTTTGCATACCAAATTTGGGGTTTCTAGCTATAAGTGGCCCCGAGATACGTGGCCCCAAAGTCGGGTCACAAAATGTCATTCTCTGCTGCAGAAAAGTACTTGAAATATCGCCCATATCTGGGGGTCACTTGGTGCCAGGAGCCCCATAACTTGTGGCAGGTGACGTGGCAAGTAGACAATCCACAACTAGGTCACGTGGCAGGTCACGTGGCACTCGTGGCCGTTCACGTGGCACTCGTGGCAGGTCACGTGGCACTCGTGGCCGGTGTCGTGGCACTCGTGGCCGGTGTCGTGGCACTCATGGCAGGTGTTGTGGTAAGTGGACAATGACATACAGCATATGTACTTGCCTTGCGATCGACATCCGTGACAGCCATTTCACATCTTTTTTTTTATGTGACAGATGTATATAAGTAAGTAAATAACCTTCTTCCAAAATTTATAATTCAAATAGAAAAGATTAGAACAGAATAGAAAAAAAATATAATTTAGAAGAATAAAATAGAAAGAATATACAACCATCTTCTGAAATTCGAATTTCGAATAGAATAAATTTGAATTTCGAATAGTATGAATTCAAATTTTTTAATTATTTAATTAATTTTAACTTTGGATAGAAAAGATTATAATAAAATAGAAAATAGACTAGAAAAACAATAACCCCAAATTTGGGGTTTCTATCACCAAGTAACCCCGAGATACATGGACCCAAATTCGGGTCACAAAATATTTTCGAATCCGGTTGAAATAGTTTCAAATGCAGTTGAAATAATTTCGAATCATGTTGATACTATTTCAACCGGATTCGAAAATATTTTGCGACCCGACTTTGGGTCCATGTATTTTGGGGTTACTTGGTGATAGAAACCCAAAATTTGGAGATCTTGTAGTGCTAGTTCTACTGTGTTTGCATACCAAATTTGGGGTTTCTAGCTACAAGTGGCCCCGAGATATGTGGCCCCAAAATCGGGTCGCAAAATGTCATTCTCTGCTCCAGTAAAGTGCATGACATTTTGCGACCCGACTTTGGGTCCACGTATCTCGGGGTCACTTAGTGATAGAAACCCCAAATTTGGTATGCAAACACAGAAGAACTAGCACTACAACATCTCCAAATTTTGGGTTTCTATCACCAAGTAACCCCAAAATACATGGACCCAAAGTCGGGTCGCAAAATATTTTCGAATCCGGTTGAAATAGTATCAACATGATTCGAAATTATTTCAACTGCATTTGAAACTATTTCAACTGGATTCGAAAATATTTTGTGACCCGAATTTGGGTCCATGTATCTCGGGGTTACTTGGTGATAGAAACCCCAAATTTGGGGTTATTGTTTTTCTAGTCTATTTTCTATTTTATTATAATCTTTTCTATCCAAAGTTAAAATTAATTAATTAATTAAAAAATTTGAATTCATACTATTCGAAATTCAAATTTATTCTATTCGAAATTCGAATTTCAGAAGATGGTTGTATATTCTTTCTATTTTATTCTTCTAAATTATATTTTTTTTCTATTCTGTTCTAATCTTTTCTATTTGAATTATAAATTTTGGAAGAAGGTTATTTACTTACTTATATACATCTGTCACATAAAAAAAAAGATGTGAAATGGCTGTCACGGATGTCGATCGCAAGGCAAGTACATATGCTGTATGTCATTGTCCACTTACCACAACACCTGCCACGAGTGCCACGACACCGGCCACGAGTGCCACGACACCGGCCACGAGTGCCACGTGACCTGCCATGAGTGCCACGTGAACGGCCACGAGTGCCACGTGACCTGCCACGTGACCTAGTTGTGGATTGTCTACTTGCTACGTAACCTGCCACAAGTTATGGGGCTCCTAGCACCAAGTGACCCCCAGATATGGGCGATATTTCAAGTACTTTTCTGCAGCAGATAATGACATTTTGTGACCCGACTTTGGGGCCACGTATCTCGGGGGCACTTATAGCTAGAAACCCCAAATTTGGTATGCAAACACAGTAGAACTAGCATTACAACGGGGTTACTTGGTGATAGAAACCCCAAATTTGGGGTTATTGTAGTGCCAGTTGTAATGTGTTTACATACCAAATATTTTGGGATTTCTAGCTATAAGTGGCCCCGAGATACGTGGCCTCAAAGTCGGGTCACAAAATTTAATTCTCTGCTGCAGAAAAGCACTTGACAGATCGCCCCTATCTGGGGGTCACTTGGTGCTAGGAACCCCATAACTTGTGGCAGGTGACGTGGCAAGTGGACAATCCACAACTTGGTCACGTGGCCGGTCACGTGGCACTCGGACAATGACATACAGCATATGTACTTGCCTTGCGATCTACATCCATGACAGCCATTTCACATCTTTATTTTATGTGACAGATGTATATAAGTAAGTAACTAACCATCTTCCAAAATTTATAATTCAAATAGAAAAGATTAGAACAGAATAGAAAAAAATATATAATTTAATAGAATAAAATAGAAAGAATATGCAACCATCTTATGAAATTCGAATTTCGAATAGAATACATTTGAATTTCGAATAGTAGGAATTAAAAAAAATGTAATTAATTAATTTTAACTTTGGATAGAATAGATTAGAATAGAAATAGAGAATACACTAGAAAAACAATAGAATAGAATAGAATATAGATACTATCTATTTCATGTTTAATTTTTTTTTGCAGATTACTATTTTTTACATAAGATCTCCTGCAGACTATTAGCATTTATTTTATTTTTTTTGCAGATCTCCTGCAGACTATTAGTATCTATTTAGTTTTCTCACCAGGTCTCCTGCAGACTATTAGCATCTATTTCTTTTTTAGCAGATCTCCTGTAGACTATTAACAGCCATTTCACTTCTTTTTTTTTTTGCAGATCTCCTGCAGACTGTTAGAATCAATTTCATTTTTTTTTTCAAAGTCGGGTCGCAAAATATTTTCGAATCCGCTTTAAATAGTATCAACATGATTCGAAATTATTTCAACCGCATTTAAAACTATTTCAACCGCATTTGAAACTATTTCAACCGGATTCAAAAATATTTTGCGACCCGACTTTGGGTCCACATATCTCGGGGTTAGTTGGCGATAGAAACCCCAAATTTGGGGATGTTTTAGTGCTAGTTCTCCTGTGTTTGCACACAAAATTTGGGGTTTCTATCACTAAGTGACCCCGAGATACGTGGACCCAAAATCGGGTCGCAAAATGTCAAACACTTTTCTGCAGCAGAGAATGACATTTTGCGACCCGAATTTGGGGCCACATATCTCGGGGCCACTTGTAGCTAGAAACCCCAAATTTGGTATGCAAACACAGTAGAACTAGCACTATAACATATCCAAATTTGGGGTTTCTATTACTAAGTGACCCTGAGATACGTGGACCCAAAGTCGGGTCGCAAAATATTTTCGAATCCGGTTGAAATAGTTTCAAATGCGGTTGAAATAATTTCGAATCATGTTGAAATAATTTCGAATCCGGTAGAAATATTTTCGAATTCGGTTGAAATATTTTCGAATGCGACTGATTTTCGAATTCAGTCGAAAACAAAACGAAATCCGAAAACGAATTTAACAAATTTAACGAATCTAACTAAACGAAATTAATTAACGAATTAAAACGAAACGAAACGAAACAAATTTTTTCCTTTTGCACATGTCTAATTGTTAGTCCCGAACCTCCCAGCCAAGCAATGGAAGAAAAAGAACCTTTATGCCAGATTGGCGCATTGCGAGGCCTCCAATATATTGGATCCCTCCTCAGATAAGGTGCCAGGCCTCTCCCGAGACAGCAACACCATCGCAAGTCTCCTCATGGGACCGATCCTCCCCCAGCTTCCTCTTTCTGGAGTGGGCTTCCCTCAGGTGGGTAGCCTGGGATCCTTCTTCAGGTGTAGGTCCTAGCTGAAGGTGCTGGGCCTACTAGGTAGCTATGTAGCCTCGGGCTGAAGGTGCCTGGGATTTTTTCACACACACGCACCCCTGGCCTGGAGGGCCATGAGGCACACAAGAACCAACATTAATGGCGTCTGCCCCTTATGTACCCTCTCCCAGCATGCACAGCGGATAGACCACGCCCACTGCACGGCTGCCGAGAGAGGACACTCAAGGTGTTGTGATACCCCCTGTAGTTCAACCCTTTGCCGGTGATGACAGTGCCACCTACAGGCAAACAGGGAAAACTACTGCCAGGCAATATCACACCCAGAGCAGAAGCAAATCCAGAAGAATCAATTGGTCTGAGCCCAACTACTGGCTCTGACTACCCTTAAATTTACACATAGCGCCCCCAAATATTGGGGGGGGGGTTCCATATAATTTATTCAAAAATGTAGGCCAATGTGTATTCTGCTACAGATTTTTGGTTAAAAAATCCTAATAAGGGTTTATTGATTGGTTTACATGAATGTTATAGCGTCTACAAGTTATGGTATTTATTTATGGAGTTTTATTTTATTCATTTTTTTATACTAGTGTAGCGGGGTCCCCAAATTTAACCCCGCTATACCTAAATTTAGGGGTGACCAGAGCAATAGTTGGCTCGGGTCTTTTGATTGTTTGGACTCTGCCTTAATGCTGTGTCATCTGGCGTGCAGTTCCCCTTCTGGGCGTAGAGGTGGTGTTGTCACCTATGCCCGGGGTTGAATCACAGGTGAGGGAGTAGGTATTGGATGTCCTCTCTCGGCTACCGTTGGTGGGTGGTTCTGGCCTGCTGTGCATGCGGGAGGGGATATATAAGGGGCAGACGCCATTACACAGGGAGCCAATTCCCTGGGGGCCCATGCCCGGAGGGACAATTCCCGAGGCCCATGCCCGGAGAGACAATTCCCGGGGCCCATGCCCGGAGAGCCAATTCCCGAGGCCCATGCCCGGAGAGCCAATTCCTGGGGCCCATGCCCGGAGAACCAATTCCGGGCGTCTTTGCCCAGAGGTTGTTACCCCTCAATGGGGGGTGCGCCCCATCTTGATCGAGGAGTCTCAGGCACCTTCAGCCTGAGACTGCAGAGTTCCAGGTAGGCCCAGTACTTTTGACTGGGTCTACAACCGAAAAGGAGTTCCAGGGAACCCGCATGAGGGTAGCCGCTCTGACACAGAGGAAACCAGGGGAGGATCGATCCCATAACAAGAGAGCGAGTAACAGAGTATTGCTGACTCTGGAAAGGCCTGGTGACCTGTCAGAGGGAAGGATACCTCGCTTCGCAGACTGCCTCTGCGGAGTGTTGAAGTTCAGGAGGGATCTCCTTGACTTGGTCCTTGGAGGGGACTGAGTCATTGTTCCAGCGTCACGCCAGCTGCTAGTGCCATTGAGTGACTATCTGGGTGAGCTGTACCCACTCGGGACCGAGTGGCGACGAAGCCAAGAGTGTGCCTGAATCCACTTCTATCTGCTAACCTCTTTTTCTCACTTCAACTCAGTCTCTGGTTCCTGGAAGCAAGATGAAAATAAACTCACATTGGAGTTGATATGTTGTGTGGACATTGACCTCATTTGGGAAATATAAAGACTCGCCTCTATAAACATAGAGGGGAGAACCAGAAGAAGGGAATTACTAACTGCAGGACCCAAGTTCGTAACACCGCCTGACCTTTATAATCTAGAGGACACGGGCATGTGGCATGGTGTGTCTTATCCCCCTGCTTGAGAGGGTAAGAGGAGGAAAAAGACCCGTGTGCTACACTAGTAATGGTGGCGATCAGCGACTTATAATGGGACTGCGATATTGCGGCGGACAATCGGGCACTAATTGACACTTTTGACACTTTGCGGGAACCAGTGACACTAATGCCGCGTACACACGACCGATTTTAATGTCATTGAAAAAAACTATGTTTTTCTCAACGTGATTCTTCTCAAGCCTGCATTGCCTACACACGATCATGAAAAAAAATGCTCGAGCAAAGCGCGGTGACGTACGAAATGTACGACGGCACTATAAAGGGGAAGTTCCATTCGGATGGCGCCACCCTTTGGGCTGCTTTTGCTGATCCTCATGTTAGTAAAGTTTGGTGAGAGACGATTCGCGCTTTTCAGCCTCATGCTCTTCAGTCCGTCTTAGCGTGACAAATGTGCTATCTCCATTACAAACGCTAGTTTTACCAGAATGAGCGCTCCCGTCTCATCACTTGCTTCTGAGCATGCGCGTTTTTTTCACGTCGTTAAAGCCTACAAACGGCCGTTTTTCATGACGAGAAAAACGACGACGTGAAAAAAGATGAGAAAAATTAGAGCATGTTCCAAATTTTTCATGGCCATTTTTCACGTCGTGAAAAATGCTCTGATGCCCACACACGATCGTTTTTAATGACCATTTTAAAAAATGGCATTTTTCTTGTCATGAAAACGGTTGTGTGTACGCGGCATGATACAGGGATCAGTGCTAAAAATATGCACTGTCACTGTACTAATGACACTGGCTGGGAAGGGGCTAAACCTCAGGGGCAATCAAAGAATTAACGGCGTGCCAAGCCAGTGTTTTGGTGTACTGTGTGAGGTGCTTTCACTAGGGGAAGAGAAGGATTTCGTTCACTGCCTTGCAGGAACACAGAATCCACCCCTTCCCCCCTGTCAGAATGGAGATCTGCCTGTGTTTTTTTTTTTACAAGAAAGGAGATCTGTGGGAGTTCACCCCTCTAAGGTAATTACCTCTCCTACGATCAGCTGCCGCTGACATGTTTCACACCAGACACGGTGCTTAGTCATAGCTAAAGTGCTGAATATACATACAGGTACATATATACACCTAAGTAATCAGACAAATTGAAAACACATGTAAGTCATAAGTAACGTAATAGGAAGCACCTATGAGCATCTACAATCCAAAGTGTAACCATTAAGCATATGGAGAACAACCCCCCCCTGCTGGAGATTCCACATATCAAAAACATATAATACAATCTCATGTTTAGGAAGAGAGGCACCGATGCAACCTAGAAAAGACATAACACATAAAATAATACCATATGTAATAAAAAAACTCTCATGCACCAACAAATACGCAAAAGGGAAGAAAAACGAACGTTTATCCTCCGTGTGCATCAATGCCGGTGCATGTAGCTCAAATAATCGAATCTGCTGACAGATGATACAGTCCCTCCTCAATATTAATACATGTCCGTGTAATCATAATATGGTAACCAAATTTAAGAAAAGGGGGGAACATAGCAGAAAAATAGCAGAAAAAGAAAAGAATATATGAGCCAAGCAGAACTGAGATGGAATGTATTGGCACACAGCAAACAACCATGGTACCCCATCAAAAAATAAAAATAAATCATAAAGATAGAGGTAAAACTGAATAACTATTCTGCGATGGGGAAATCCCATGAGTATCTCAAAGAAGGGAGATCTGCCTGGTTTACATAGGCAGATCTCAGTTCTGTGTGTTTTACCGATGATTGGCGGGGGCCAGGGGACATGCAGTGCCCGGCACCCGCAGATTGGCTTCTGCTGTGAATAATCACAGCAGAAGTGGCCCGCAAGCGACGTGCGCGCCCCCTGCAGGCGGAAGTGCAGAATCATGTATATATGCGTGATTCTGCACAGGAGAGCTGCCCTGTAGCAGTAAAACTGCTATGGGGCAGTCCTTAAGTTGTAGAGTCCCTTCCCTGCCCCTGTCCCCCCTGCTGAACTGAGGGGCCCAGGACCCTGTACAGGAGGGCCGGCTTACCCCCCTATTGGCAGCCTTGTATAGGAGGGCCCAGCTGTTAAACACAATCCTGAGACACAATCCTGGTGTAATCTGCGGCGCTGCATCATCATCATCATCCGTGTCAGCGTCTTGTATTTTGGTCTTTCAGGTGTTTGCAGGACATGGGGATGATGGAAGGAATGACCGCCTATTACAAATCTACATTTAAGATGCCACCGCTGTCGGAGGATTGCCTGTATCTGAATATCTTCACTCCGAGCGACAGAGAAAAGGAATCAAAGTTACCTGTGAGTATCGCAACAAAAGAGGAGGCCGCTGGTGATGCAAACTTAAAGTGTAAATAAGTTCAAAAAGAAAAAACACATATAGTATATCACAAAAGTAAGTACACCCCTCACATGTTTGTAAATATTTTATTCTATCTTTTCATGTGACAACACTGAAGAAATGACACTTTGCTACAATGTAAAGTAGTGATTGTACAGCTTGTATAACAGTGTAAATTTCCTGTCCCCTCAAAATAACTCAACACAGCCATTAATGTCT